>CAJVGC010000591.1:40787453-41005981 GCA_910822075.1 Senecio squalidus | reverse complement strand
ACAAGGACTTCATTTGGGGAAAGGATCAGGAAGATTCCTTTTAGAAAACTCAAGTACCAATTATGTCACGCACCAATCCTATCCCCGCCACGAACAATTTTATGGTATTTTGCGATGCCTCCTACCAAGGACTTGGGTGTGTTCTAATGCAGAAGGACAAAGTCATCGCTTATGCTTCCAGGCAGCTAAAGATCCACGAGCAGAACTACACCACGCACGACTTAGAGTTAGGAGCAGTCGTGTTTGCCTTGAAGATTTGGAGACACTACCTATATGGTACTAAGTGTACGGTCTTCACCGACCACAAGAGCCTCCAACACATCTTAGATCAGAAAATGCTCAACATGAGGCAACGGAGATGGATAGAACTGCTGAGTGACTACGATTGCGAGATCAAATACCACCCGGGTAAAGCAAACGTAGTAGCAGATGCCCTGAGTCGGAAGGAAAGGGTAAGACCATCCCGAGTTCGAGCATTGGGTATTCAGGTTCAGACAAGCCTTCGAGAGCGGATTGCAAACGCGCAGCAAGAGGCGTTAAAGCCCGAGAACCTTAAGGCCGAAACGCTTCATAATCACGAGAAGGAATTCGAACGCAAGTCGGACAGAATTTACTACTTCAAAGGTCGAGCATGGATTCCAAGATCTGAGGATCTTCGCCAACTCATTTTGGATGAGGGCCACCGATCTAGATATTCTATCCATCCGGGATCCGACAAGTTATACAAGGACCTCCGGGAGTACTACTGGTGGCCGGGCATGAAGAAGGATATCGCCCTGTACGTAGCCAAGTGCCTTACTTGCTCCAAGGTCAAGGCGGAATATCAGAAGCCCTCAGGGTTACTTCAACAACCGGAAATTCCCATGTGGAAGTGGGAGCAGATTTCTATGGATTTCATCACCAAGTTGCCCCGTACGGCTAAGGGTAACGACACGATTTGGGTGATCGTGGACCGTCTGACCAAATCCGCTCATTTCCTACCAATTCGGGAGAATTATTCGATGGAGAAGCTAGCTCAAGTCTATATCAACGAGATCGTCTCTCGTCATGGAACCCCACTCTCCATCATCTCTGATAGGGATAGCCGATTCACCTCCCGTTTTTGGAATGTTCTTCAGAAATCCTTAGGTACCCGATTAGACCTCAGCACGGCGTATCACCCTCAGACTGACGGCCAGAGCGAAAGGACGATTCAGACACTCGAAGATATGCTGAGAGCATGTGTGGTAGACTTCGGAGGAAGTTGGGACACTCACCTTCCCTTGGTCGAGTTCTCCTATAACAACAGTTACCATGCCAGCATCAAGTGTGCCCCGTTCGAGGCTCTCTACGGACGTAAGTGCCGGTCACCACTCTGTTGGTTAGAGGCGGGCGACCGACAACTTACGAGACTCGATATCGTCCAGGCAACCATAGACAAGATCACCACCATTCGTGAACGATTGAAGACGTCCCGTACCCGACAAATGAGCTACGCTGACAACCGACGGAAACCCCTCGAGTTCCAAGTGGGCGACCGTGTACTCCTCAAGGTATCGCCCTGGAAAGGAGTAGTCCGTTTCGGGAAGCGCGGTAAACTGAGTCCAAGGTACACCGGCCCATTTGAAGTCATCGAACGTATCGGTCCCGTTGCTTATCGTCTCCACCTTCCTCAAACTCTCGCGAGTGTGCATGATGTGTTCCATGTCTCACACTTGAAAAAGTGTCTGTCTGACGAGACCATCGTCATCCCTCTTGACGAAGTCAAAATCGACAGCAAATTAAACTTCATCGAGGAACCACTCGAAGTTGTTGACCGCGAGGTCAAACAACTCCGGCAGAGCCGTATTCCGATAATCAAGGTTCGGTGGAACTCTCGACGCGGACACGAATTCACGTGGGAGCGTGAAGACCAATTCCGTCAGAAATATCCTCATCTGTTCGAGAACTCTTCTACCTGATAAGACGCACTAAATTTCGGGACGAAATTTCTTTCAACCCGGGGAGAATGTGACAACCGTCAAAATTCAGGTACTTATTCTGTTGTTATATCGGTTCGAAACGTTAGTTACTTTTTGGTCTCGTTCGCTTTATTCTGGTTCATAACTCTTTAAGTTTATACCTTGTCGGAACTAGTGTCGGAATAACTTCCGGAATCAAAATTATAAGTCCTAATACCAAGAAAACACCTATTGAACTTTCCTAAGTTCATGACTTATCATAACCAAGAACTTTCAATTAACAAAAAGGTCCAACGAAGCAATAACGCAAAAACGAAAATTTCGAAAAGGCCAAAAATGGCCCGGTGCGCCGCACCTAGTGCTATGGTGCGCAGCACCTCGCGCCAGATTTTCAAAATATTTACAATTTCAGTCCTTTTCTCGTTTTACACCACCACCACCCATATTGGCCAATCACAAACGCCCATTTTCTGCAATTGTACTGTCCCAAGACCAGGTTTACACTCCCTATACCCATTTACCTTTTCCTTTTCATTTTTACTTTCATTTTTACGAAAAGAAAAACACACACACACACCATTCTCTCTCAATTTCTCCCTATTTTCTCTCTAGTTCCAGTAAACTCCAGCCATATAAACACCATTTCCATCCACTAAAAACGTTTTGGATCATCAAGGAAAGCAAAGGGGTGTTGTTATTTCAAAAAGGACCACGGTTGTAAAGGTTTTTGGGGCTAAATCCGACCAAAAACTCATCATCCAAGCTTTTCCTCCGGTAGATTTCTTTATTTTTACTATTCTTACATAAATATTCAATTGCATGTAAGATCTAACGGTTGAAAATGTATTTTTACATAAATCTATGACTTTTTACGGTCAAAAATGTTTTTAACATAAATAATCCTTAGATCCACGGATTTGTACCAAATACTCTTTAGAAACTGTTTAAAAGATGTTTTAATAAGTTTTAACCGGTTGCATGTCGAAATCTATGGGTGAAAATACGTTTTTAACAAAAGAAATCACAAAAACGGGAAAACAGCAAGGAGGTGCGCAGCACCCCCTGACAGGTGCTGCGCACCGGGCTGCTGCCTTCCCGAAAACTCGTCGTTTTGCTCGTTTTTAGAATATATTACCTTCTGGACTTTTTACTGGAATCATGTGGGGACTGAGATGAATGAAATCTATAATAAAGATGACTTGTGTTGGACTATTTGGACCTTAATAAGCTATAAAATATGTATTATTGTATGTTAGGTGATTTGTGAGCGGAGTTGATTTACAATTTTTGGATATGAGATTTGGGCGCGGAAGCGCTGCCCAAATTTCCTCGGAAATTGTAAGTCACCTCAGCGAGCAAAAACACTTAAGATATAATAACCTAAAACGTTAAATCGGACTTTCGGACACAAACGTGACAATTACCTTTTTGGACTATTTTGACGATACTTAAACTTGACACTCACACTTTAATGACATTTTACCTATATTATTATATAAGAACCTAATAATATAACAACTCATTAAACTACCTTGGTATTAATAGGCAATCCGTGATTCCCGGCTTACACATTTCGACCGAATTTCCGAGTACTCGATCTCTTCGCAATCCGTGAGTTACAACCCCTTGTTTTATATGTTTTACATGAATTTGGGGGAAACATAAGATTAATTGCATTTTATGCTTTATAAAACAATTTGCAATACATCAAACTTTGACTTATCAAACTTTGACTTATCAAACTTTGACTTATTAAACTTTGACTTATTAAACTTTGACTTTGACTTTATCAAAACTTTGACATTGAAACGTCTACTTAGTTTCTTATGCGTAAAACATTTCTTTCTCTATATATAATTATTGTTTCGTCCCTTTAACTCAACTATTTATTGATACTTGTATGCGTAACCGACCCTTGATGGAACTATAACACGTTCTTAAGTGATGTGATTCTCTCTCTTTTTATAATAAAACTTCATAGTGCCCAATTATGCTTTAGTTTCTCTCTTACACACTATTAACTACTTAAGCCGTATAGTAATTATGGGTATCGATACTTAGGAAAGAACCGTTCCTTGCTTAGATGGCAGTCTAAGTACATATTTACTGAATTTCTTTTAATTTCCCGTTTGAGAGGCGGGAAGTTGGGGCCGCTCGGTTGATAATCGGATTAGTGTGAACACTTAAGTTATAGGTGCCAAGTGGTTGATACAAGAAATCTATTTAGTTATTTACGCATAAACTTATAAATTTTTAGCGATTGTTATCCGCTTCTACTTTATGACTAATTTGATTCTATTTAGTCTTTACAAGTTAGGGCACAATTCGCCCGTTACTTAAACTTTACAAGTATATAAACTCTTTAAGTGACTTTTCTCCGCTAATCTCCCTTATGGGAAAACTTTTACTTTATATACTTTACTCATACTTTTATGCCAACTATTCAAACTGTAACTCACTCACTGCGTTTTCGTAGTTGACACTTTATCTTATGTTTCAGGAAATTAGTGTAAGCTCATGATGCATGGCATGGACGGGTCGAGGCGGTCGTGTGAGGACTTTGTTGGGAAAAGACTTGGCCAGTTGTTTTGGGAAATATTTGATGAAACATTTTAAATTGTGTGTCGATGTACTAAACTATTGTCTCTTGGTTGTTTGAATGGATCTTTAAACACTTCTGATTTTTAATGAATGACTCTTTTGCCGTTATGTTTTATATGACCTGTGATATGATTTTCCAGCTCTTCACATTCCCGTGTTTCCGCTTTAGCGGGGTGTGACAAACTTTCACCTCTCACAAGTTCAAACATATCATATAATTTGTTCAACATGTCATTCTTACTCCCTTTTAGTTCTAAGCTTCCTTCATACCTGAGTTCCATGGCGTCCATAAGCTCCTCTACATATGGACATTCCTTAGAGTTGTTGAAAGTTTCAGTGTGAAGCGCCAAAATGATAGCACCTAAATCCCTGAAGTCCCTATCAATTAAATTCTTATCCAAATCAATGTACCTCTCTGGATCAACCTATACTGTTAGTGTACCACCGGTCTCTTGAATCATAGGATTATGTGGACCATTGACAATAGAATGCCATAAATGAACCTCGTTGTAGTACAAAAAAGCTTTGAAACGCAATTTCTACATCATGAAATCTGCTCCACGTTGTAGTTTTGGGGGTCTACCAACTAATCCAGTTTCATTATCATAATTCGTCACTGGAGCTGCCATACTCTGTATATGATGATTTCTTCAAAATTACTCTAAAAACTTTCAAACTTCAAATTAAACACCAAACGATCACTCGAAACACACTAAATTGCTCAAATTCACAACTAATTGAAATTTTAGATGATTACACTATATAACTGCTTTTACCGCCAAAATTCAAATCCAAATTTCAGCGAAAGGTTGAACTTAACTACTAAACCTTAACGATTTAACTAAATACCTCAAAATCAGCTCACTGTCACTCGATTGATGAACTGAATATCAAATTTAATTGAAGTAGAGCTCTGATACCAATTGACAGGATATTTAACCTAAGATCAATACTCTAAGTGTTTAGTTATCCACTAGATGATTGTGGAATCACGATCAAGTATATGGATATTGAATCTAATAGAATGAACAACACGAATTCACTAAATATTGATTTTTTTTAAAGCCTTTAATTGACGGGAAAGTTTGTTACAAGGGTTTCTCTTTCTAGAAAATATCTATTAAAGCACTTTTCACATTGAAACTCTCTCCTACTATATATAGACTTACGAATACAAGTCAAATTACAAAACACTCATCCTAATGTTTATTTAAAAACAACCCAGATGAACTAACTAACTAAATCTTCTCTTTGAGTTTAACTCTGATTAACTTCACTTTAACTCGGATGTAGAAGGTTGTTCTTCAGAGTTAAATTCTTAAGTTGTTGACTTACTTAGGTTTAACTCAGAAGTTAACGTTTGTTCTTCCGAGTTAAACACTTAGTTCAAAACTTCACTTAAGCAGATTTGAAACTTCATCCATTCTTCTATTTTACCCAACAGATTTGTTATATTAGAATAGAGATATATTCTAGGAAGGTTACAAATATATCAATCTTTGTAATTATTATTTCTAAAAATTAGTAGGAGTTTTTTGATTTAAAAAGGTTATAAAACCTTTATAAATGTATTGGGAAAAATGCATGGTTTAGCCTCAAGGTCAAGGGTTTCCCTGATCCCTGTTATAGAGAAGGAAACACATTTTATTCTTATCAAATATAATTGGGGTTGTTGGTGATTAATTGTTATTGTGTTCATATCGTTTATTCATAAATATTAATTGTTATTCACAACGCTTGAATATCAAAGTGTTGATTCGCTACAACTTCTTTGACAGATCCAGATCTAAACATTGTTATATACAGAATAACATACCCTGAAAAGTGGTATCAGAGCACAAGGTTACTCTAGATCCAGATCTGAACATTTTTATACACGGATTGACAGATCCTGACAAGTGGTATCAGAGCACAAGGTTACTCTAGATCTAAGATCCGCAAGGTTACAAGTATCATAAAGAAGAAGATCTACAAGTTTGAAAATTAGGGATTATATTCTTCATATTATGGGTGGTCATACTAAAATTATCATAAGTCATTCGTTAGGCGTCAGATTTGGAGGAAATTGTTTAAGTAGATTCTTCAAACATAAACGCACATTCTGAGCACATGATTTTTCGATATGAGCTTTTGATCGAGCGATATTAAATTCTGAAATCTGCTGCTGAAAGGTACCTAATTTTACCCAGACCCTTACAACATCCAAAACACTACATAACTACCCAAACCTATCATCTAAAATAGCAACAAAAAAACCCACCTAAACCTTCATTTCCAGTTAAATACTAATTTTAACCCGGTAAGGAGTAGAGATTACTAATTCTAACCCGGTAAGGAGTAGAGATTCGGTTAAGCCACAAACAGTCACCCAAACTCAACCTATCCTTCATCAAACCTTCTAGACTTGTTAAAAACACTCCAAGAGACCTGGAGAAAGCTTTCCAAAACATCCCATGCAAACCCGATCCACTACTGAGCAATTGGACCGAACAAGAAGCATCAAAAATTCATTAAACCAAACCAACCATAGACCAACCAACCATGTCAACACCCATGGTTCGGTGTTGTAATGGATTTGGTGGTCTCCACTTTCCTATAAATATTCTTTCCATTTCCTTTCAACATACACCTCCATACCTGATTCCATACATCTTTATCTCTCTTGTTTGTCTTTCTACATTTAGGTTTTTTTCTATCTTTTGTTTGTAAATATCATATTAGTAGTAGCATAGTAGTAGATTATTGGTAGCTTAGAGGGTCGTAGTAGTGATAGAATTGTAATTTCAGAGTCTCTGAGGCTTTTAGGTTGTAACTTTTGATCTATCACATTTACAAGTTCACATACACTAGACTTTTATTTCAGATAACTTCTTTCCATTTCTATTTCAATTCATATTGATCATGATGTTCTTTTTTGATTATTCGTTGTTATTATGTTTGTATGAAATGTGAGTTTCCATGCTTAGATAGTTTGTATAGTGTTTACCATGATGTAGATAATGCATGATTGGATGATGTCCAATGGTTATATTCTATCTTTAAACCTACTATATATGTTTTTTTAAATCTTATATTAATTCCTTCTTACAATACGTAGTTCATAGCCCACTACTTCACTATAGTGATATGTCCAAGTTATTCCATGAGAGTATACTTCGTGTCTCGCCTTACCTCGAGCAAGCAACGTCAAGGTAATACAAATGCTTTTCAACTTCATATAAAATGATCTAACAACCATGTCATGTAGATCATGAAAGGAAGTACTAGAATCAATTACCAAGACAATAAACCAAAGTGATGAAATTAAAGATGCTAGGTGATCCTATTCTTAATGATTGCTCATAGATACATTTCATGTATTAGGAGGTTAACTACGGGTATTAACCGATACAATCTAATCAGTTTAATCATAATCGAAGAGCCTAACCACTTAGTGATACGCTAGTTAATATTAAGTTATCACACATATTTCCCAGTAGGGTAAGAGTACATACAACACATTATCTAGCCGTTACACAGTGTCATCTAATTTTATAAACAATGATTTTCTTGACATCATCCTGAAAGCATGTACTATTGAAATCTTGGTAAACACTACTTGTCATCTATTTGCTTACTAACTACTACATTACTTTTAGTTGTTTTTACTTTTATTTTCTTAGTTTAGTCTAGAATTAAAAAACAAAACCAAACCATATTTTGATAAAAAAAACCGTGATAAAATCCATTAAGACTTAAAAGATTATTTGAATACGACTCTATTTTGAATTCGGCTATCATATACAACGATCATGAATTGACTTATCGCTTGCTAACATTAGCATAGTATCATAGAAAATACGGTTCGACTAAAAATAAATATTACATCCTCTAACCCTCTAAACGAACCTATCAATAAAATACACCTAAAATAATTCATCCAATGATTTGTACTAATTTTAATTATAACCCTAGTTCTAGTATTGTTGGGATTAGAACTTAGTTAAATTAGTTTTAATTTCATTAATGTTTCTCTCATTAATACTGCTTGAAGTATGTTTCATTAATACGGAATGAAGATGGTTAATGCTGAAAACATACAGTTACTATGTAAGACAAGTTACTACTGCAAGATCATTACTACTGCAACATTCTCATTACTGCGGAAGACTGTTTCTACTGCAACATACTTGCCATGCAAGTTTAGATTAAAATTACAATTAGAGTTAGATTGTATTTCCTTTTAATTAGATGTTTCCTATTTAGATAGATTAGCCTCAAGGTCTATATATAGATCCTTGTAGATTGATAACAAACACGTTGTATTGATTCATTATTCAATTCAACTGAGGCTTATAATTCGACAAACTTATTGTTCATAATTGTTTTATATTTTACAATATTGTTTGATTCGATAAACTTGTAATATCAAAGTGTTCAATCCGCTGCTGAATTTCTTTGATAGATCAAGATCTTTCTTAGACAAGCTTTAGGTTTATTCAAATTATTTGATCTTGACAAGTGGTATCAGAGCACTAGAGGTGCTTAAGATCCATTGATCCACAAGTTTCTAAGAAGTCTCATCCAGAAGATATCAATATACAACATGACAGACGTTCTAGTCAACAAGGTTCCAGTTCTTAATAGTAATGATTTCGATTTATGGAAGCTACGCATCAAGCAACACATACTGTTATCTGACTATACAGTATGGGATGTAATAGTCCATGGGAATAAAGAGATTAATAATCTAGCTGCTGATGGATTGCCCGATGCTGTTGCTCGTCCTATAACAGACTTAGAGAGAAGAGAAAAGCAAACAGAGATTAAAGCTCTAAGTATTCTTCTTATAGCAATTCCAAACGAGTACCAATCACAATTTGAAGGGTACAACGATGCTAAAGCTTTATGGGAAGCTTTGGAGAAGAGGTTAAGTGGAACGAAAAATACAAAGAAGAACAAGAAGGCTCTTCTCAAACAAGAGTATGAAAATTTCAAGGCTCTAAAAGAAGAACGAATGACACAGACATTCGACAGATACAAAAAGCTCACAGGAGAACTCCGAAGTGTTGGGGTTAGGATGGATAAGGATGATATCAATCGAAAATTCATCAGATCTCTAGGTGATGAATGGACTATCTACACAGTCTCCTACAGACAGGGAGATGTATTGGAAGAGATGGAGTTGGACGATCTCTACAACGATCTAAGAGTCTTCGAAGCAGAGGTTGAAGCTAAGAAGCCTAGAAACAGCAGCAACAGTATCAAAAGTATCAACAACTTTAATACTGCCCTTATCACACCATCCGCTGGAACACCTCAACATGATTGCGGAGAAGAATTGTCCTTTGAATCCTTCATCTCACAAAGCTCTTGCCTTACTAATGAAGACTTGAGGCAGATCCACCAAGACGATTGAGAAGAGATGGATCTAAAGTGGCAGATGGCCATCCTGTCTTTAAGAGCAAGGAGATTTTTCCTACGAACTGGGAGAAGATTTAATCCCCGAAACAATGATAGAGTTGCTTTTGACAAAATCAAGGTTAAGTGTTATGACTGCGACGAATCAGGACACTTCGCAAGGGAGTGCAAGAACAAATCAAAGATCAACAAATCTAGGAACTCACAAGAGAGTACATCTACAGCATTAATCACGCAAGATGTATTCGGATATGATTGGTCTTATCTAGCAGAAGAAACCAGTCAAAACAGAGCTTTAATGGGGTTTAATTATTGAATATACATCTATTTCTACTGTGACGGTTTCTACTGCTCCCCATGCATGCATAGCGTTTTTACTGATCATGTTTCTACTGCCGCCGATGAAGATATTCTTGGCTACGATTGGGATGAAGACACTCAAACAAAACTGAAGAATCACATCTCATCCAATCTCTGATGGCCATCTATTCCTCTTCTAAGGATCCATCAACCTCATCACTCATGGCTGAGGTAAATACTAAACTTTGTTCTAACGAGTGTAAAGAAGTTATGTCTAAGTATAGAAGTCATAATCAATTGCTATGTGACTCAATTAAGACTTTAGAAGAACAAAGAAGGTCTGCTGCCAGAGGGATAGAGAGTCTAGAAAACCAAGTTAAGTCTTACAAAACCAATGAGTTAAGCTATCAAGAAAAGATTAACTTAGTTGAATGGCAGAGAGATGATCTCTTAATTTAAACTTCAAGATGCTAGGGAAGAAATCAAACGTTTAATGGAGGAAAAAGATAAAGTTGAGTTAATTGTAGGGAAACTAGAACATGCTTCAAAATCTGCTAATGACCTAATTCAACAACAAATCAATGGAAAAATAAAAGCAAGATTAGGTTATAATGAAGTAGCCCCACCATTTAACCAAAACTACATCCCTCCAACGTTAGATGCACCTAGAATTCCAATCACACAGACAAAAGAATCATTCAAAGTTGATCCAATCAACTATGATGAAGTTCTTATTGAGGATGTCGACGAAGAAAGTGACCTAGAAGTTGATGATCACATGACCAAACCAGAAGAAGTTAAACAACCAAATTCACAAAGTCCAATGTCAGTAGAGTCCATTATAAAGAAGAACTGTGAATATAACTGTTGTAAGAACACTGATGGTCAAAGAGAAAAGATTAAGACTTGGGTTCATATAGGAACAAGAGGAAATCAACGAAATAAAAATCAGTTGAAAACTTAAAAGGGTCAATTTCCTAAGAAACAAGTCAAATCATGTTTTATCTGTGGCAAATCTAATCATTATGCCAAAATATGCTATTATAACCCTGAAAACCAAAACAAAGTGGCTCAAAAACAACATAGGGGGTTGGGGTATACTGGCAAAGGTTGACCATCATGAAAAGAAAAACAAACTCGTACTTGAAAGAAAATCTTCTTTGAACAATACTAATAGAGTTAATACTACAAAGAATAACTCTGTTAATGTTGCATCAAGCAACATAAGTGTTAACAAAAAGAATTTTAACAACAGTAGAAACAAGATTACTACTGCTAAACAAAATTTGTTAATACTGCACGTGTTAATACTGCAAAACGTAACTATGTTACTATTGCGAGTGTTAATATTGCACAACAAAAGATTGTTAAAACAGTACCTGTTCCTACTGTTAAAACAAAACCTATTAATACTGCTAAAGTTCCAAAAGTTAAAATCATTAAACAAGTATGGCAACCAAAAGTCAAAGTAACTCAACCACCTAGTCCACCTGATTTCACAAACCTAGTCCAAAGGAAGGTGAGTTACTTTGATGAAATGGGCAAACCCAAGCCAACTTTGGCTTGGGTCCCCACCAGAAACTAACTTCCTTGTTTATGTGCAGGTTTAGCCAACAAAAGATATTGAGAGCAGTTGGCATGTAGGTAGTGGCTGTTCCAGGCACATGACAGGCAACATTGCTTGCCTTCAGAACTTTGAAAAGTTCAATGGAGGTTATGATGCCTTTGGAGGAAAGATTATTGGGAAAGGGACTGTAAGCAATGGAAGAATCAGCTTCAAGGATGTCTTCTATGTGCAACAACTACAGTACAATCTGCTGAGTGTATCTCAAGTTTGTGATGAGAAGAACACTACCATCTTCCCTGCAACGGAATGTTTAATTATGGAGCCTGGATACGTCATCGATGAGAACAAGATTCTTCTCGGAACACAAATAAAAAACAACGTATACTGCTTTGACATGTCCAAGGTTCAACCAACTGCAGCTGAAGCTTGCTTTGTCTCCAAAGCAACTATGGATGAATCCACTCTATGGCACAGACGGATGTGTCATATGAATCTCAAGAACATAAATGAGCTGGTGAAATCTAATCTAGTAAGAGGGCTGCCTAACAAACAGTTCTCTCTAAATGACAACTGTGTGGCATGCTTAAAGGGAAAGCAACACAAGTCATCTCACAAGACCAAGGAAATAAACACCATTGATACTCCTCTCCATCTGATCCATATGGATTTATTGACCAACCAATGTGAAGAGTATAACTAAAAAATCCTATTCCCTGGTGATTACTGATGACTACACAAGGTACACATGGGTATATTTCCTTGCAACTAAGGATGAGACCAGTCAGCTCCTCATCTCATTCATCACAAGAGTAGAACACCAAATCAATCTAAAGGTGAAGAAGATCCGATGTGATAATGGGACAGAATTCAAAAACCAAGTGATGAATGAATTCTGTGAGAAGAAGGGGATAGAGAGACAATTAAGCGCTGCTAGAACTCCACAACAAAATGGAGTACTGAAAGACGCAATAGGAATCTTATTGAAGCTGCTAGAAGTATGTTGGCAGACTCCAATCTACCCGTTTTCTTTTGGGCAGAGGCAGTTAATACTGCCTGCTATGTGCAGAACAGAGTCCTCCTAGTCAAGTCTCACAACAAGACTCCTTATGAGCTTCTTCACAAGAGACATCCCTTGATAAGTTTCTTAAGAGCTTTTGGGTGTCCTTGTACCATTCTTAATTCCAAGGATCACCTTGATAAGTTTGAGAGCAAGGAAGATGTAGGATACTTTGTTGGATACTCATCACAAAGCAAGGCATATCGGGTCTACAATCACAGGTCCAACATAATTGAAGAAAGTTCAAATGTAACATTCAATGAAAACACCCCCAACACTATAGGTCAAGGACCAAATTGGTTATTTTATTTGGATGCTCTAACAAAATCCTTGAATTTCAACTTTGATTTCAATCAATCCGCTTTTATTTCTACTGAGCCTGTTCCTACTGCATCAGCAAATCATGGTAATGCTGAATCAGTTTCTACTACAATCCCTCCAGTTGTTGGTACTGACAGATTAGATGTCATGGAGTACATCTATCTCCCCATTTCAACTGATGATCCTCTAAATCTTTATGACACAATTGACAAAGCAGTTGAAGAGGAGTCACATCAATAGGAAACCGCTGAAGAACAACCTTTACAAGATGAAGAACTTCCAGCTGACAAAGAAGAGGTCATGAGACCAAATGGAGTTCCACATTTGGTAGAAGAAAAAGAAGATGAGGTTGACCAAGTAGTAACTGAAGAAGCTGAAGATAGAGAAGTTGAAATGTCTACTCCAAAGAGCACTACTGGTCCTTACCAAGGTTTTGAGATGCCTGACATCAACCAATTTGGGTGTAGACTTAAGAATTCAGAAGGTTCCATCATCCCGTATTTCCAAAATCCACCCTCCATCTCAAATAATTGGTAACTTTGACATTTCTATGGAAACAAGGAGTCACACCAAGCCTCCAAAAGACCCATTGAAGGATATAAACCCTTGTTTATTTTCATGCTTTCTTTCACAAATGGAACCCAAGAAGATTCAAGAAGCTCTTCTAGACCCACACTGGGATTTGGTTCCATTACCAATAGGGAAGAAGGTCATAGGCACTAGATGGATTTTCAGAAACAAGAAGGATGAAAGAGGGATAGTAATAAAAAAAAAGCTAGACTGGTAGCTCAAGGCTACACTCAGGAAGAGGGGATATACTATGAAGAAGTATTTGCTCCAGTACCACGAATAAAAGCCATAAGACTCTTTCTTGCCTTTGCATCTTTTATGGGCTTCAAAGTTTTTCAAATGGATGTGAAGAGTGTTTTCCTATACGGAGTTATAGAAGAGGAAGTGTATGTCAGACAGCCACTCGGATTTGAGGACCCTAAAAATCCTCACTTGGTGTACAAATTGGACAAAGCTCTCTATGGGCTTAATCAAGCCCCAAGAGCATGGTATGATACCCTTTCTGATTATCTTCTCAAGAACAACTTTCAAAGAGGAACCATTGACAAGACCCTATTCTTCAAAAAGACTCACTCTGATATCCTTCTTGTACAAATATATGTGGATGACATTATCTTTGGCTCTACCAAAGATGCTTTGTGTAAAGAATTTGAACAACTGATGCATACTAAGTTTCAAATGGGTTTAATGGGAGAACTAACATTCTTTCTAGGCCTCCAAGTCAAGCAGAAGCCTGATGAAATCTTCATCAGCCAATCAAAATATGTCAAAGATATTCTCACCAAGTTTGGTTTCCTAGAAGCAAAAGTGGCAAGCACTCATGTGGAAACTCACAAATAGCTGACTGCAGATCTTGAGGGGGAGGATGTAGACATACACAACTACAGGTCAATGATAGGTTCACTAATGTACCTCACAGCTTCAAGACCTGACATCATGTTTGGATTTTGTGTGTGTGCAAGATATCAAACCAGACCTAAGATGTCTCATCTCATTGCAGTCAAGAGAATATTTCGTTACTTGAAGGGCAAACCTAACTTAGGCCTATTGTATCCTAAAGACTCACCCTTTGATTTAATTGCTTATACTCACAGTGATTATGGTGGTGAAAATTTAGACAGGAAATCAACAAAAGGAGGATGTCAATTCCTAGGCTCAAGGTTGGTGTCTTGGCAGTGCAAAAAGCAAACAACGGTTTCTACTTCCTCAACATAAGCTGAATACATTGCAACAAGTTGTTGTGCTCAGGTGTTGTGGATACAAAATCAAATGATGAACTATGGATATGCATTCATGAACATCCCCAGCTTCATAGACAACAAGAGCACCATCAACATAATCAACAACCTGGTGAAGCACTCCAAGACCAAGTACATAGAGATACACTATCACTTAATTAGACTGTAATGAAAAGAAGTTGATACATGTTGAAAAAGTCCATACTGATAATCAGCTTGCTGATCTTCTCACAAAAGCTTTTGATGTGGGAAGATTTACATTCTTTATTACCAGTATTGGCATGATCAACATGGATTAACTTACCTTAAATTATCTTTTAAAATATCTCATGTTAAGTCCCTTCGAGAACAGCAGTAGTAACCTTAACATAAATCAAGTGCCTTACTTTTTAGTATTGTACTATGTTACTACTGCAACATTAACAGTAGAAAAAAATTTTGGCCAAAGTTTTATTAGTACGGTAAATTTTTTCATTACTACGGAAAGCTTTAATTACTACTGCCCTTAGTTTTGTTAATACTGCTGGAATGGTTAATACTACTAGTAATCTCATTACTACGGACCTCTGGTTAATGCTGGAAAGTAATATCTATTACTACTGGCAGACCAGTTAATACAGCCGTCATTACTACTGTAATTAACCTCATTACTATGGTTATTATTTGTTAATACTGCAACGATTAGAACTGCAGAGTTTTCTTAATTAATAAGATTACTCTGTTAATACTGCGTTGACAAGTCAAACCTCAAGTTGCAACTAACTTTTAACACGTGACATTTTGTGATTGGACCTCAAAATTTAAACTTCGGCGCGGTTTTAGGATTTTTAAACACGCGGTAACACACGATTGAACCGTCCTTTTTAATCATCACTAGCGTCTAATCCAACTCGCCAAGTTGTTATAATCCTTACCGTATAAATAGGGTTCTTCGTTAATCTTTCAATTAATTACTTTTCATCTCAAGAACCCTAATTGATAAAAAGTTACCGTTGCAATTAAAAATCTAAGTTTTCTTCCACTGTTTAATCAAATTCTTCAAATTATACAACAATGGCTGATCTTCAGTTTTACGAAAGCCATAATATGGTAGCATTTTTTGTAAAGAATAAATAAAACACGGATTTTTACCAAATCATTGACTTCTTGAAGCAGTCTCACATAAAATTTGCTTTGACTGTTAGTCATGAGATTCACGAAGATCATATAAGAGGTTTTTGGGAGAATGCTATGGTAGCTTCTGAGGGAGAAGTACCAGTCATTAAGGCCACAGTTGATGGCAAGGAAGTTACAGTTTCAGATACTACAATAAGAACCCATCTTCAATTTCAAGATAAAGAAGGTATAAGTGACTAACCTAGCGAAACTGTTTTTGAAAATTTTAGACAAATGGGGTATGAGGGGGACCTAAACACATCAACGTTTTTAAAAGCAAAATTGTCCCCCCAATGGAAATACTTGATGCATACTTTGCAACAATGTATTTCACAAAAACGAATAGGGTGGAATGAGGCAAGTCTTTCCTTGGCAACAACCATGGTCTGTCTTGCCACTAATCAAACATACAATTTTTCAGCCCTTATTTTTGATGGGTTGCTGTGGAACTTGGAAAATCCTAAACATAAACTTTTAATGTATCCAAGATTCTTACAGTACCTCATAAATTGGGAAATCATAGATCTAACAAGATCTCAAAATATTTTTCCTGCCAATGCTCATACTAAAAAGGTTTTTGCAAATATGAGAAAGGTAAATAAAGGATTTTCTACAAATGTTTCCCCATTTTTCTCTACAATGATGGTGGGAACAAGTTCTATAGATGAGAGACAAGTGACTTCACCTCTGTCTCAACTCTCATCTACTTTTCTTCCTACTGCTAGTATTCTCTGTAGTTTCTATTGCAAGTACTGCAGCTGTAATCCCTGAGGTCACCACTGCAGTTTCTACTACAAGTGTACCTCCAGTTACTACTCAGAGTACTTTTCCAGTTTTAACTGCACCAATCACCACTTTTGTGACTCCATCATCTGTTTCTACACCTCACTCACCACCACCTATTGTTTCAACTTTTACTAGAAAAGCTAAGAGGGTTCCTCAGCCTCTTAAGCTTCAAACTTCCCTACTTTCCAAATTCACACAAAGGGAAACCATTGAGCAGTCCCCCATGCTCACTGAGGTGGTCAAGAAGGAGGGGGAAAACCATTTGGGAAGGGCTCACACTACTGGTGCTCTTACTTCTCATAGTGAGCCCCGAGACAGTGTGAACATATCTAAGACCCAACTCAAGGCAACACAACCCCTTGATGTTGATTTTGTAGCATATTTGGAAAGTGGTCCCGGGTGCCAAGAAACCATGGGGGAGGGAACATCTTCTGCAGGGCAGAAGGGTCCCTCTACATCCGATGATCAACCATCTGTTGGTACTTAACAGGAAAGGGGTGAGGATAGATATAACTATTCACCACTGGAATTGATGGAAGCTTGTGCCTCATTCTTTCTTAAAGTTGAAAAACAAGGGAAGGACCTTGCAACTTTAACTACATTAGTCCATACTTTGGTTGAGCAGCAGAAGCAACTGCAAGAATTTTTGATGAAAAAGCCAACAACCAGGAGCATTGGTACATCTCCAGGACCATCCATCTCTTTTTCTTCTTCGGATGACAACCCCTTGGATGAAAAAAAGGGGGAGAAAGAAATGGAAGACATTCCTGTCAACATAAAATGATGCTGAGGTTAAGGGGGAGGAGATGGAAAGAAGAAGTGAGGACACATTCATCACTGCCACGTCAGAACAAGAAGCAGAAGATGATGTTGAGGTGGAGGGTAAAAAGATAGAAATTGATGTAGAAGATACGGAGGAACCTATTGTTGAGGGGGAGCAAGAAATAGAGGTAGAAAAGATAGAAGTAATTACTACTCCTTCAATTGAAGAAGTTGTGATTTCTACTGCAGAGTTTATTACTATTGAAGAATCAATTTCTACTGCTCCTCTGGTTTCTACTGAAGATATGGTGGTTTCTATTGATCCTGTTAATACTACTATATCTACTGAAGGAGTTATTTCTACTGATCCATCAGTATCAATTCCAATTGGAGAAGCTCCAACAACTTTATTCTCTGAAGCTCCAGCAGCAATATTTTTTGAAGCAACAGTTGAAACAATTGTTTCTACCGCAGCATCAACTCCTACTGTTGATAAACAAGGAGCAGCTGTTGAATTTCTAAGGCTGGAAAGAAGCAGAATTGTTGAACAGAGAAGAAAAGAACAAGCTTCCAGACCTAAAGAGAAGGGAGTTGTCATACCTGTAGCACCTGACAGTTTTAGAATGGTAGAAGGAGTTGATTTCATCCAAGATCCTTCAAGACCAACAGGTATGAGGCCAATAATTCCTCCTCACGATCTTACATTCCCAAACCAATTTCAGAGGTTGAGCCTGCTGAGAAGGCCAAAGGGAAGAAGATAGTTGTGGATACAAGCAAGGATGATAAGTAAAAGAAGAGGAAAGAGAGGTTGGAAAAGATAGATGAGCTAACTGCACTTCAACTTGCTTCTGAAGAGTTGGATGTAGGGACCGACCCTGACACACTTAAATACATTCATACCAAACTTCAAAAAGCTGAGATGGATAAAATCCAGAAGTTGAATGAAGAAACTGCATTCTTGCTAGCTGAGCAAGAAAAAGAGTTAGCTGAAATGAAAAGAGAAGAAGAAAGAGAAAAGAAAATGAAAGCTTCAAAGAAACAATCTACTCAAGAGAAGCTGGCTAGTGATAAGCAGAAGTTCATGGCCTACTTGAAGTCTAAAGGCTACAATGGAAATCTTTAGGGCCAGTGAAGATTGGGAACGTGCTAGCACTAGTGGAGAAAGAAAATAAAAGGGATTCCCTCAAGGAGATTCAACTCACAAAGAAGCAAGATTAACAACAATATGAGTTGGAGAAATCCATGAAGAGAGCAGAAGAGACAGGAAGACTTATGTTTGATGCTCAAGGAAAGGAAATTCACAATCCTTTTGCTCCTGTCAAGCCAAACCCTCCTGAGCAGTTAAAGAGGAAGAAGTCATGTTCTACAAGAGTTCATTAGAAGAGACAAAGAAAATATGACATTCCTGTTTCAACTACTGCTGCTCAAGGAAGTCTTAGTTTACCAACTGTTCCAATCAAGAAAGAGCAAGTCAAAGTCCAAATTGAAGAAAAAGAAGGAGACATTGAAATTGATGAAAATGACTGCTCTGCACTGATTGTAAATGAAGAAGGACTTAGGGTTGAACCATTGGCAGTTGAGCACCTGAGATAGTTGACTAGGAGTATACTGGTGGCCCAAACAAGACTGAATACTTGGTCACCAGACAAGACAAGTCTAAGGCAATTGTACCTGCCTTTTATAGAATGATTAGAGATTTCACAAGAGCTAATATCCAGCGTGTCTATGATATTGGAGTAATCAAGTACTCAAATTTCAGAGGAGAATGTTCTGGAACAGACATGGCTATAGATTGGCTCAATGGGATGTTTAATCCTGAAGCTGAAAAGGTGAACCCCGCATTTAAGAAAGGAAGTGAAAACAACCCAATAATCAAGTGGTACTTATATGAAAGGAGTGGAATTTATTCAATAGTTAGTAGACATGGTGCCATGGAATTCTATCTAGTTGACAGAAAGTATGACTTGGGGTTGAAGACACTTAAGGAACTAATCAAGGTTAGACTTCATGGTCTTGTAGCTTCCAGGATGGCGCATGAGTTGGTTTGGAGCATAATGATGCAATTAAACAAAGAAATATCCAAGCAGATGAGAAGGAGAAGAACTTAGAAGAAAAATGATAATGTCTTGTAATTAAAGTAGTTAAAACTTGTGTAAAAACTTGTACTTTTAATATTAATAAAAGTTCAAGTTAGGGGGAGATTGTCGGGATTAGAACTTAGTTAAATTAGTTTTAATTTCATTAATGATGCTCTCATTAATACTGCTTGAAGTATGCTTCATTAATACGGGCTAAAGATGGTTAATGCTGAAGACATACAGTTACTACGGAAGAAAAGTTACTACTGCAAGATCATTACTACTGCAACATTCTCATTACTACGGAAAACTGTTTCTACTGCAACATACTTGCAATGCAAGTTTAGATTAAAATTACAATTAGAGTTAGATTGTATTTCCTTTTAATTAGATGTTTCCTATTTAGATAGGTTAGCCTCAATGTCTATATATAGATCCTTGTGGATTGATAACAAACACGTTGTATTGATTCATTATTCAATTCAATTGGCTTATAATTCGGAAAACTTATTGTTCATAATTGTTTTATATTTTACAATATTGTTTGATTCGATAAACTTGTAATATCAAAGTGTTCAATCCGCTGCTGAACTTATTTGATAGATCAAGATCTTTCTTAGACACGCTTTAGGTTTATTCAACTTATTTGATCCTGACAAGTATACAACCCTAATTGTTTGGGATCACATAAAACTGTTATGTATTATAAAAACGTGCAACTTTGTCAAAACCTTTTACAGAAAAGCGTCATATACTCTCTCTCTCTCTCTCTCTCTCTCTCTCTCTCTGTATATATATATATATATATATATATATATATATATATATATATATATATATATATATATATATATATATATATATATATATATAATATAATAAAAAAGAGCCCTTAAATGCCACATGGCGAACTAAGGTCCATTGGATTAGTTAACTTCTTTGATTTCAGCCGTTAGATCAGATTGATGATGTTATCAAATACTATTTTTACTTTACACCCTCTACTATTTCAGATAATCCAATTGGGTGATTGAACAAAAAAAAAATAAAACACTTTCATTGTACTTTCAAAAAACTTTAAAACCATCACTTTCTATTTGCAAACGGATTAAGTTCGTCATGTGGGTCCATTTCAACCGGCTAACAGCAGGTAATCTGCACACATAGGTCAAATCCATTTTCCATGTCATTCTTTAATTTTCTCCTTAATTCCACATCACTACACCCCCTTTTGATAAATTAGGTTTACTCTTTCTTTTTCTACCTCCTTTATCTCTAACCCTAATTCCTCTTTTTATAAATATGGTTCTTTGTGGCTGTGGTGAGAATGCTCGATGTCGGACATCATGGACTGCTGCTAATCCAGGTCGACGTTTCTTAGGTTGTCCCAATTTTCATGGATCCAATAACAAATTGCAACTTCTTTCTTTGGATTGATGTCGAATTACCTAATCAGTGGTATAGAACAACGTTTCACCAACTTAATGAAGAAGGAAGGAACCATCGGGCAGAAATTTCAAGGTTGCAGAAAGAGAAATCGCGATTAATTCGCATTGTGTTGTTCTTATCATTTGTAGTTTTTGTTCTCTTGATTAAATAATGTAAATGTATTTCCTTTGAAATGATAAAAAAATTTGGTTACAGTTTGTGTTGTTTTGGATTAGTTTCTTTTGTCTTGTTTTTGTTGTTTTTGTTGCCAAAAGTGCCAAAAGTACACCATTTCCTTTTGTCTTGTTTTTGTTGTTTTTGTTGCCAAATATAACCATAAGCAAAAAGACACATGAAAGTGCCAAAAGTGCCAAAATATAACAGCCAAAAGTGCCAAAATATAACAACCACCACTTGCATTACATAACAGCCAAAAGTGCCAAAATATGGCACTGTCAAAGTGGTACCAGTTTTCACATCCTACCTAAGTGCCAATATATGACAGCATACATAAAAAGTTCTAAAAGCTACTACAAGTTCTAAAGACAAGAAAACAAGTTCAAAAGACAACATAACAAATTTAAAAGCTACTACATAACAAGTTTAAAAGCTAGTAAATGCTGATAGAATCTTCTTGTGTCAATTCTGGCCCTGGGGATGTAGTCTTTAACTTGTTCTTCAAAATTCTCTCTGAAGGTCTTCTCCTTTTGAGCATCATCTTTTTTCTGTGCTTTGTTCCAGGTGACTTGCTTGCACCTTCTCCTTTTGACAGTGTTGCTGGTGAGCCACAGAACCTTGATACTACATTCCTCACAACAACAGGTGCACCACTTGCAGCAGAATGATACACTACAGGCCTGATCACATCATTTGGTGAACCACTTTCAGTTTGAGAGAGGGGTGGTTGAGATTCACTTCCAAGAATTTCATCATTGTGTCTTTGTTCTTGTTCAACCATGAATATGTCCCTCCTCCTACGCTGTTCCCTCTCAAATTGTTCCCTCTCCTCATGTTGTCTTTTCATTTGTGCCTCATGCTCAGCTATACAATCTTCTGGGGTAATACCTGGTGGCCATGCTTGTCTTGGAATACCATCTCTCCCCTATCATAACAAAGTTATGTATCAACAAACACACACACACATATATATATATAAATATATATAAATATCTAAATAGTCAATGTAAGACAACTTACACCAAGCATTGGATCACCAGTCACAGGATCCCATGAAAGTCCATATCCTATTGGTCTAATACCATCCTTGAATTGAGAGTCCTTAACATATTTCCCTTTTTCACGCATCTTTACAAGCTTGCCATTAACTCTCCACAACCCATCACCACTAACACCTCTCCCTGTTGCACCATGATATCTTCTTCTACCACTAACAGTACCAGTTGGACACCCTCTAACTCTACCACTATCACCATTTCCAGTTTCAGTCCTTGTTGCAGTTTGACTTTGTTGACCTCCAGCACTTTCAGTTTTTCTTTGTTGTCCTTCAAACTCAAGTTGTCTTGCAACACCCTTCTTTAAACCTCTACCTCTGCTACCTAAACCAATTCCTCTACCACCCTGTACAGCTCTACCACCACTATCTCCACCATGAACATTTCTACCACCACTATCTCCACCACTAACATTTCTACCACCACTAACATTTCTACCACTATCTACACTAACATTTTCATCAGTTTGTACACTAACATTTGGAATTGTAGTTGAATCAATCCTTGTATCAATTACAATACCTTGTCTACCTCTTCCCCTTGCACCTCTACCTGTTGAACCTCTTCCCCTTGCACCTCTCCCTGATGCACCTCTCCCAGTTGAACCTCTCCCTCTTGATCCTCTCCCAGTTGCACCTCTCCCTCTTGATCCTCTTCCTCTTGCAGTTACAGACTCACCTAACAAAATGAATAGTTTTATATATGTAACAGTTAAAGACAATATGAACTTTGGTTAACTTCCTATACATACTTGTTTGTACCTCCTCAGCTCCTTTACATGTTGATCTGTTATGGCCTTCACCTTTACATATTGTGCAGTGCATCACTCTCCCAACCCTGCTCAATCTTTGTCTATTACCATCACACTCAGTTGCATCTCTTTTCCTTTTTTCTTTAGGCCTGCCTGGCATCCTTCTTGCAATTGGGGGTAGTGGTTTTTCTTTATCAACTGAGGGCCATTGACTCATTCCTTTAAGAGGGTATATACAATGATTATAGGATGAAACAAACTTAGGTTTTTTGAACCATTCAGATACATATGAGTCAGGGTTACTGTGAAGATGATATATGACAGAAAAACCATGCTCACAGGGGATTCCAGAAAGTTGCCATACTCTACAACTACATGTCATGTGTAACTCATCAACTACAAAAGACTCAAGAGAAGAACCAAGTGGCCTGACCTCATACTTTGAGCTACCACTAGGAATTACCCTCCAGTGCCTATGCTTATCTTTGATGGCTTCAACCTTCTTTCTTATATTTGGACACAAACCATCAACCCACACGTCAGACTTTTCTCTCATTTTTTGCATCCTTTCCATCATATATACCCTAATGTCTTCCAACATGTTTATTATTGGCTTCCTCCTTGCATCTACCAAGACAGCATTGAAACACTCTCTAATCCCATTCTCAACAGCATCACATGCCCTTCCAGTTTCTAGAAATGCTCTACTCCAACTTTCTGGGTGTCTCTCCATTAAATGTTTGTGAGCATCTTTGCTTTCAGTCTTAATATCATTCATGATGGCATTAAACTGTGCTTGGTATGTAGCCTTTGCAGCTTTCCAAAACAGGTTTCTATACAATACCCCACTGAATTTCTTCCTAAAATTTGCATACACATATCTGGCACACTGCCTATGTTCAGCATTAGGAATCACATCTTTTGCAGCTTCAATGATACCCTTCAAATGCAAAAAAAAACAAACATTGTTACATATCTATTTATATTCTGGAAAGATGAAATGTAAATTAAACAATTACAATATTACCTTGTGTTGATCAGATATGATGGTTATTCCTGATCCATATTCAATCCCAAGATCCTTTGCTAGACAATCCATAAACCAGGTCCAATTGTCTTTGTTTTCAACATTCACCACAGCCCATGCTATGGGGTACATCTGGTTGTTGGCATCTCTTCCAACTGCTGCAAGCATCTCCCCTTTGCAAATGGTCTTGAGAAAACACCCATCCAGACCTATTACAGTTCTACAACCTGCTCTCCAACCATCCTTTAGCCCTTTGAGACATACATAAAACCTCTTAAAATATAACTTCTCATCTGGCATTATCTCAATTCCCATTTTGCATGAACTCCCAGGGTTTGTATCAAGTATCTCTTGAGCATAAGACCAAAGCTTACCATAGTGGTCTTCTAAACAAAGCTCATATTGCTTCAATGCATTTATTTTACCTCTCCTTGCTTGTCCCTGAGATACCTTGCACTTATACTTAGACAGTATCATTTCTTGGATTTCTTTGATCTTAATTTTTGGATTAGCCATTATCTTCTTTGCATAGTTTCTAGCAATCCAATTGCAAGTTATTAAAGTCCCAAACTCATAGCATCTTGAGCATGAATGTTCATCAGTCAAAGTCTTCACTTGAAACGACCTTTCTGTCTGCATCCAAGAGGCCCAAAGCCTGTAAGTACATGTCTGCTTATCCCCTCCATAAGGCTTACAACATCTAACTTCTAACCTTTCAGTGTCATTGTGTGGATAGTACAAGCTGTATCCATTTGCCAATGCATAAAAAACCACACACCTTTTTAGTTGATCAGGGTTTTCAAATCTCTCACCCAACAGTGGCTTCATATGCTTCCATTTCTTAGTTGGATCATGTATAGGCCACTCATCTCCTAACATTTCCTCATCTTCTGGGTTAACTTCCTCACCAGGCTTAACTACTCTCTCACTTACTCTTTCCCTATCTAAGTTGTTATACAACCTTGCCAACGTATCATCAAACATATTTTTAACTTTCTTCTGAGGAGTCTTTTCCTTTACCTTTTCTATCTTTTCTCTTCTGGTTTCAAACACTTCATCTTCAAGATCAGAGAGATGATCAAGAGAATTAGTTTCAGATTCTTCAGAAGTGTAACCAGCATATACATCATAATCATCTTCGCTGTCACTTTTATAAACAGATTCTTCTTCAAAGGGTGAGGTTGCATGTGCACTGTAAATATCAACCACCGAATCATTCCTAAGTGCACATTGCCTTAAATTATGCAAGCTTTCCTCGTCATGTACCAATATCAAACCATCAGCTAATTCCTTTCCTGGTTGTAAGTAGTAGAGCTCTTTGCAAACTGCAGTACTATGGATTTGTAAAAAGGCTTCAAACTCAGAAAAATCAAACCCGTTGATGTCTACCTTCTCTAGCTTCGAAATCATGTCGTACTCATAAATGAGTCTATCAGGTTGTCGTTGTCTCTCAAACACTCCCCCGTGGTGAAAATAGATGTCTATTACAGCGGATTGAGATGACGAATACATCTGGAAAGATTTAGGGTTACAATTTAGGGTTTTAGAGAACGGAGTGAGAGATTTAGGGTTTCAATTTTATGAAGACGAAGAACACATAGAACGGAGTGAGAGATTTAGGGTTTGAAAAAGGTAATTGGGATCGTTAAAATGGTATTATTTAATTGGATACCCGATCCAATTGGGATCGTTAAATAATAACAATTGCCATGTAGATCGCCACGTAATATTTAAAAAACACGTCGGTTGCCACGTAATAAATGAAAAACACGTCATCCGGTAAAACTAACTGGTAACTTGCTATAACCCATAAAGTGATGGTTTTAAAGTTTATTTGAAAGTAGAATGAAAGCGTTATATTTTTTTTTTTGTTCAATCACCCAATTGGATTATCTGGAATAGTAGAGTGACCCTCAGGTGCATTAACCCTTACTTTTTTCATTTCATCTCAACTTAAATAAAAACTTAATTTTAATTATTTATAAAATCGCTCAATAGCTTATTGATATTCTAAAATCTCCTAATATAAAATATCAAAACATATGTATAAACGTAAAAGAGTATATTTTATTATAACTATAAACAACAGGTAAAACGCAAATGTATATATGTTATTACGTATAACATTGTATTTTCATAATAACGTAAAATCTTACTAACACTTATTTGTTCTCAGCTTTCTATAATATTTGATAACATAATTAAAATTGAAATGAGATAATATTTGACAACATAATTCATTATTTCTTATTTGGTGATTTTTACAGATTCAAGATCTTTTAAGCTTTCTATCATTTGAATTATATTATCTAGAGTTTTCCCGCATAAGTAATAAGGATAACTTTCTCCAAAAGGTTCTTTCAAAAACCATCTAAAAATATATGTTTTAGTTGAATCACTTATATGTCAATATCAAATTACCAGCGTTGCATTTATTTGTGTTGAAAATAAGACTTAATTATTAGTTATGTGTTGCTGTTTGAAAATTTTAGCATTTAATTTGACTACGAGGGAAAGAGATCATGTTTTTTCTTGAAATGTTTTATTAAATCTTAATATCGTCAATCTCAATTAATTTATTAAATAATTTTTTCGATCAAACGAACTGAACTAACTAATAAACTGATAATTTGATTATAACAGAGATCGACCCGAGAAGGTCACTATACCATATTGATATCAGTGGGCCACAAGCCCAACACTAGTCGATTAAATTAATTAGCTCTGTGCAACCCGGTCGGACCGGATAGAACCGGGCCGGTTCGGTTTTTAGTCGGGCGGGTCGGGTATGTTGTCGGTCGGACCGACTAAACTCAGATCCAAATGCTCTCAAAGCATCCCAAATAGTCACCGGAAAATGCACCCAACTTCTTTGCACACTCGCCGGAGAAGAAGAAGAAGATAAAAATTCTTGATTTTGATTTTGATTTTTACCACCATTTGATTTAACCAACAACTCCGAGTAAATAACGTAATCGTCCGGTATGGTTTTCGTGTCACCATAGCTCGTGTACTCCACAACTGCAGTGTTGAATGGCTTCAAAAGCTCTGAAGCCTTATCAATCGCGCTTTGCAGCTCGATTTCATCGGTTTTATCAACATCGATGCTTAGTAAAACATTCTTCCTTCGAATAAACTTGAATTGTGGGACGGAATTGTAGTTTTGAAATCGATTTGATGATGATGGTGATTATGAATCGATTTGATGATTGAATCGATCTGATGATTATAAGCGGACAATAGAAAAAAAAAACCTAAATATGATTTACAATCATGTATCTGTTGCTTTTATATTAAGTTTTTAGTCCAATATAGTTAATAAATATAATATGTTTACAGAAATTATCAAAACTCAGTGGTAGTGCAGTGGTAAGTGGTAACACTATTACCCTTGGAACCGGTTTTCCGGGTCTAAAACGGGCCGGTCCGTTTCTGCACTGTGCTAAAATTAATATGGAGGTAAGACATGGGTTTCACATGAGCGTAGCCAATGCCATGTGACTAGCGTGGCCTGCCCGGGTCTAAAGTGCGGACACATGCTATTTTTCCTAATCTATACGGTCCCTACATGTTTATTCTTTGATTCTTTCATATTAATTTCGGAGAATTAAAAATGTGTTTTCAACAATAATTTTAATGGTATATTCTTAGGAGAAATATTATACATATAGTCGTTCCCTGTTGAAATTTTTGTCGTTTTAGATACACTTTTGATGTTATTTTAATGGGATTTCACTGTTCATAAGGAGGGTTCGATTGCTTGTACCCGTTATTTCCTTATTTCCCTACAACACTCATTTTGATCGGATAATTCACAAAATAAAAAGTCAAAGGTGTCAGCTATTAAATATTTTAATTTCTACTATTCGTTTTTACTACTTTTAATCTTTTTCCATTTTTAAAACTTTCTATTCTTTTTTCATTTCTTTTATTTTCCTATTATTAGTCTCTGTTCATATTAAATATACAAGGGTAAATCATATATGTTCTTAGCTACACTCCGGTTGTGTGCAACAAAAACAAAATCTATCTCACTTTAGGTCCTTCGAAAAAAATTATCAATACATATAGTCTTTATATTTACACAAATGATCCCTAATTTAAGTCTTGTTGCACCTAAGCTTAGATTAATTTTCCCAATATATTAACACTAAAAGCACCCGGTATAATAATCGCGATTCTGGTGATTCTTTGATTAATTTTGCTGACGTAACAGTGAAAATTAGGGGTGTTATTCGGGTCAACCCGACCCTAATAAGAAACTTTCGGGTCGGGTTTATTCGGGTTTTAACTAAAATTTTATAACCCTAACCCGACCCTAGTAAGGGTTCGGGTTTTAGGGTTCGGGTCATTTTCGGATAGGGTCCAAAAGGGTCGGTTATTTCGGGTCCGGGTCCACAACAATTAAAAAAGTTCAAAAAAATCTACAATAAACATATTGCATTAAAAAGCAAATATATTGAAAAAATTCAAGACGAATAGAACCCAACAAAGCGCATGATATATATAGGCTAGGAGTATGAAAGAGTTTCATACCTGAAGCGATGAGGGACAACTCTTCATTTATTTTCCCTACTTTAGTTGTCCCACATCGCTTAAGGTATGAAACTCTTTCATACTTCTAGCCTATATATATATATCATATGCCTTTGGTTTTTCCTATTTTAGTTGTCCCACATCGCTTCATGTATGAAATTTTTTCATACTTCTAGCCTATATATATCATATGTCAGGGTGGGTATTATTTAAAAAAAGATTATTTATTCAATATTTCGGGTTAAACGGGTCAACCCGAAACCCGAATTCTGAGATAAAAGCAACCCGAAACCCGATCCTATAAAGAATCGGGTCTCTCGGGTCGGGTCAAATCAACCCGAAACTTGAATACAACCCGAATTAACCCGACCCTAATATGCTTATTCGGGTTCGGGTCGGGTCGGGTCCGTTGGGTTTGTGTTTTTTTGACACCCCTACTGAGAATCATGATTCTGAGATTTTGGATGGTATGATAATGAGGATTGTGTGTGATTATGGGAGTTGTGGGACCCATTTTTTTTCTTTTTTTTTTCTTAAAACATTTAAATAAGATAAATATAAGATTTTATTATAATAAAAACAGAACTACAATAATTAAAATAAAAATACAAAACAATAAAAAAATACAATACAATAATTAAAAAAAATACAAATACATAAAATAAAAAAAGCTAACGTTGTCGATAGTTATCCGGAAGTGTCAAAATGTAGGCCACGAGTTAGTGGGCAAATAAGATGGCATGGTCCACGTCCAAGTAGGGTAATAATAATTGCCAAAGTAAACAAAAACTAGCTGCAAAAACAAGTTCAACCTGATCCGAAAATGGTAAAAAAGACAAGTTGTCTTACATTTAGTTTCTGACGATTCAAGTGAACCAACCGCCTCTATCTGAATGTCAAGCCAATTCAACGTGACTTCCGACCCTCCAACAGTTGGATCGAATGCCAACAGTTGAAAGGGCGGAAATCACATTGAACCGACTTGGGATTCGGTTAAAGGCGGTTGGTTCAGTTGAACTGTCAGAAACTAAACGTAAGAGAAGTTGTCTTTTTTCTACCATCATAGGAGTATGTCAGGATCATTTAAGTTCTATAACCCAAAACACTTCTAATAAAGATCTTCATCTATCAAGGAAGTTCAACAGCGGATGAACACCTTGATATTACAAGTTTATCGAACAAACAAACATTGTATAAGAGAAAAAAGTTATGAACAATATTGTATGTCGAATTATAAGCCTCAATTATATTGAATAAAGTGAATCAATACAACGTGTTTTCTATCAATTACAAGGATCTATATATAGACCTTGTGGCTAACCTATCTATAAATAGAAAACATCTAATAAAAGAATTACAATCTTATTCTAATTGTAATGCTAAACTTGCGGATCAATCTTGATGCAGTAGAAACATAAATTGCAGCAGTAATGAGTTTAGGCAGTAGTAATAGTCTTGCAGTAGTAACAATGTTCTTCAGTAGTGACTATGTTCTTCAGTAGTAACTGTCTTCATTCCGTATTAATACCTTCAGTTCGTAGTAATGAAGCAGTACTTCAATAGCAGTAGTAGCAAGCAGCATTAATGAAATTAAAACTAATTTAACTAAGTTTTAATCCTAACAATCTCCCCCTAACTTGAACTTTTATTACTAATGAAAGTAAAAGTTTTTATACAAATGTTAACTACTTTTAGATTCAAAACACTATCACTCTTCTCTTAATCTTGCCTCCTTCTCTTCTGCTTCTTTGGCTAACTCTTCATTCAGTTGCCCCATTATCATCCACACAAGTTCATGAGCCATTCTGGAAGCAATTAGACCATGAAGTCTAACCTTGATCATCTCTTTCAGTGTTCTCAACCCAAGATTACTTCTTTCAACTAGGTACAATTGCATAGCTCCATGCCTTCTAACTATCGAATACACTTCACTTCTTTCATATAGGTACCACTTCATCACTTGGTTGTTGTCTCCTCCTTTCTTGAATGCAGGGTTCACCATCTCTGCTTGAGGATTAAACATCCCATTAATCCAATCCATCGCCATGTCTGTTCCAGAGCAAGTACCTCTGGACTGAGAATACTTTATTCTTCCAATATCATACATGCGTTGAATGTCATCTCTACCCTGATCATTCTATAGAAAGCAGGCATAACAGTCTTAGACTTGTCTAATCTTGTGACCAAGTAAGAAGTTTTGTTTGGTCGTCCCACATACTCCCAGTCTACTATTTCAGGGAGCTCCATAGCCAAAGGTTCAATTATTAGTCTTTCCTCGTGTACAATCGGAGCTGAACAGTCATCTTCAGAAATTTCAATGTCCCCTTTCTTCTCTTCAATTGGAACTTTGACTGGCTATTTCTTGATAGATACTGGTACACTTGGACTTCCTTCAGTAGTAGTTGAAACAGTAGGAATGTCACTTTGTCTTTGTCTTTTTATTGGTATTCTTGTAGAGTGTGACTTCTTTCTTTTCAACTGCTCTGTCTGATTAGGCCTGATTGGAGCAAACGGATTATGAATTTCATTCCCTTGAGCATCAAACATTGCTCTTCCAGTCTCTTGGGCTCTATTCATAGATCTCTCCAACTCAAATTGTTGTTGATCTTGTTGTTTAGTTAGTTGGATTTTCTTGAGATTGTCCCTCTTCTTTTCCTTTTCTACCAGTGCAAGCAAATTTCCTATCATCATTGGGGTCCAGTGATTTTCCATTGTAGCCCTTTGACTTTGAGTAAACCATGAACTTTTTCTTGTCACCAGCGAGTTTTTCTTGTGTGGACTGTTTCTTTACAGCCTTCCTTTTCTTCTCAGCCTCTTCATCTCTTTTTATCTAAGGTAGTTCCGTTTCCTGCTCAGCTAGCAGGAATAGGTGTTCTTCTTTCACTCTCTTTATTTTCTCCAACTTTGCTTCTTGAAGCTTCTTATGTATTTCTTTGATTCTCTCAAGGTCAGTACCCACATCGACTTCTTCAGAAGCTAGTTGAAAGGCCGCTAGCTCAACCATTTTCTCTTCTTTTTTCCTCTCTTCTTTTCTTTCTCTTTCTTACTTTCCTCTACCACTATCTTCTTTCCCTTATCCTTCTCAGCTGGTTCAACCTGTGATATTGGCCTGGGAATGTAAGTTCTGTGAAGAGGAATTATAGGTCTCATACCTGTAGGTCTTGATGGATCATTGATGAAGTCAACTCCTTCAACCACTTTTGTACTGTCAGCAGAAACATGAATTTCAACTCCCTTTTCTTTGGGTCTAGAAGCTTGCTCTATCTTTCTCTGCTCAATGATTTTACTTCTTTCCAGCCTTAGAAGTTCTGCAACAACTGCTTGATCATCAAGAGTTTCAGTTTGTGCTGCATTAGTAACAGTTGTAACAACTGTTGCTTCTGTTAAAATTGTTGTTGAAGCTTCAGAGAAAATAATAGTTGGAGCCTCTCCTATGGGAATTGATACTGATGGAGCTTCAGTAGAAACCAGAAGATCAATAGAAATAAAGCTTTCCGTAGTAATGGGATCTTCAGCAGAAACATCTCCTTCAGTAGTAACAACAATTGAAACTGGAGCACTATAAACCAAGTCTTCCGTAGAAATGAACTCAGCAACAGAAATGATCACCGTTTCAATGGAAGCAGTAGTAATAACTTCTTCTTCAACATTAATCATCTCTTGTTCAATTTCTTGCTCCCCCTCAAGTATTTGTTCCTCCTTATCTTTAATTCGGTATCAATATCCATCTTTTCCCCTTCCACCTCTGTATCAACCTCTTCTTCTTGCTCGGAAGTAGCAGTAATAACTGTATCCTCACTCCTTCTCTCTCTCTCTCCTCCCCTTTGACTGCATCATCTTCTTCTGTGGACAAAACATCTTCTATTTATTTATCCCCCTTTTTATTAGCATGTGGGGTGTCATCTGAAGAAGAAGAAGAGTTGGATGGTCTTGGAGATGTTCCAATACTCCTGCTGGTTGGCTTTGGCTTCATTAAAAATTCTTGAAGTTTTTTTCGCTGCTCAACCAACTTATGGACCAAAGTGGTTAAAGTTGCAAGGTCCTCCCCTTGTTTGTCAACTTTAACAAAGAAAGCGGAACATGATTCCATCAATTCCAATGGAGTATAGTGAAATCTATCCTCACTCCTTTCATGTGTGGGTACCAACAGGTGGTGGATTATAGGATGTAGAGGTACCCTTCTGCCTAGCAGAAGCTTGTCCCTCCCCCGAGGTCCCTTAGCGCCTGGGACCACGTTCCAAAGATGCCACAAAAGCAGCATCAATGGGTTGTGTTGCCTTGGCTTGGGTCTTAAGGATGTTCAAACTGTCTTGTGCCTCACTATAAGAAGTGAGAGCAAAAATAGTAGGAGCCCTTCCCAAATGGTCTTCCCCCTCCTTAGCGACCACCTCAGTGAGCCTGGGAGAAAGCTTAGTGGTTTCCCATGTAGTAGCCTCACCTGAAGAATTTTTCAGGTAAGGTAGTGGAAATTATTGGAGTAGGGATGGGTTTAGGCTTAAGAGACTAAGGAACCCTCTTAGCCTTTCTTATGAAAGTAGAAACTATTGGTGGTGGTTGATGAGGTGTAGAAGCAGAAGGTGCAGTCACAAGAGTGGTGACTATAGGTTCAGTTAAAACTGGAGGAATGCTCTCAGTAGAAACTGGATGAACACTTACAGTGGAAACTACAGTAGTTGCCTCAGTAGGAACAATTGCAGTACTTGCAGTAGAAATTGCAGAGGTACTAGTTGTAGGAAGAGAAGCAGATGGGGGTTGAGACAGAGGTGAAGTCACTTGTCTCTCATCTATAGCAGTTGTTCCCACCATCATTGTAGGGAAAAATGGTGTAACATTGTTTGAAAAACCTTTGTTTACCCTTCTCATGTTAGAAAACACCTTTTTGGCATGAGAATGGGCAGGAAAAACATTTTGGGATCTAGTGAGATCCATTATTTCACATTTTAAGATATGCTGTAAGAATCTTGGATACATTAAAAATTTTTGTTTAGGTTGGGCCAAGTTCCACAGCATACCATCAAAGATTAGTTTTGAAAAGTTAAAAGTTTGGTTTGTGGCAAGACAAACCATGGTTGTAGCCAAGGAATAACTTGCCTCATTCCATCTTGTTCTCTTTTGTGAAATACATTGTTGCAAAGTATGCATAAAGTATTTCCATTGGGGGGACAACTTAGCTTTTAAAAACGTTGTTGTATGTAAGTCCCCCTCATAGCCCATTCGTTGAAAGTTTTCAAAAACAGTTTCATTAGGTAAGGAGCTTATACCTTCTCCATCTTGAAGTTGAAGGTGTGTTCTGATTGTAGCCTCTGAAAGTGTGACCTCATTTCCATCAACGGTGGCATTTATAACTGGTACTTCTCCCTCTGAAGATACCAAAGCAGTATCCCAAAATGCCCGTATGTGATCTTCATGAATTTCTGGACTAACTATCAGAGCAAACTTTATATAGGACTACTTCAAGAAGTCAATAATCGGGTAGAAATCAGTGTTTTCTTTATTCTTTTTAAAACAAGCAACCATGTTGTGGCTTTCATAGAATTGAAGTTCTACCATTGTTTATTAGATTGAAAGAATTTTGGGAACAATTGAAGAAAACTTGATTTTTGAGTTGCAACGGTAACTTTTTAGAAATTAGGGTTCTTGATTGAAAAGATGTAATTAATAGAAAGATTAAACTTAAACCCTATTTATACGCTTAAGATTATAACAACTTGGCGATTTGGATTAGACGCGCTTGATGATTAAAAAGGACGGTTCAATCGTGTAATGCCACGTGTTTAAAAAGACTGAACGCGCGCAGAAGTTTAAATTTTGACGTCCAATCACAAAACGCCACGTGTTAAAAGTTAGTTGCAACTTGAGATTTGACTTGTCAACGTAGTATTAACAGAGTAATCTTATTAATTAAGAAAACTCTGCAGTACTAACCGTTGCAGTATTAACAAATAATGACTGTAGTAATGAGGTTAATTACAGTAGTAATGACATCGTCGGGCCGTATTAACTGGTCTGGCAGTAGTTATGGACATCACTTCCAGTATTAACCAGAGGTCCCGTAGTAATGAGATTACCAGTAGTATTAACCATTCAAGCAGTATTAACAAAACTATGGGCAATAGTAGTTAAACCTTCCCGTAGTAATGAAAAACCTGTCGTACTAATAAAACTTTGGCCAAAATTTATTTCTACTGTTAATTTTGCAGTAGTAACATAGTACAATACTAAAAAGTAAGGTACTTGATTTATGTTAAGGCTACTACTGATTTTCTCGAAGGGACATAACATGAGATATTTAAAAGACTAAATAATATTAGTTAATCCATGTTGATCATGCCTATACTGGTAATCAAGAATGTGAATCTTCCCACATCAAAAGATTTTGTGAGAAGATCAGCAAGTTGATTATCAGTGTGGACCTTTTCAACATGGATCAACTTCTTTTCATTGCAGTCTGTTATGAAGTGATATCAAGTCTGTCACACCCCGCTAAAGCGGAAACAAGAGGTGCGAAGAGCAAGAATATCATTTCACAAGTCATAATAAAAGGCAACGGTTTCAAGTCATTAAAATAGAAATAAAAGTTTACAAGTTCAAAAGAAACATAACCAAGTGTACTTAAAATTCACGACAAACAAATACATATTAAAATTTTGATAAAAATTCCCAAAACAATAGACAATGAACATGGTCTTCTCCCGATTCATACTTCACGTAACTTGCCTGACCCGTCCGTACTATGCACTTCAAAAACTTGCACTTGATTTCCTGAAACATGAGAACAAGTGTCAACTGCTTAAAGTAGAGAGTGAGTTACAGTTTTTCTAGTCCTCGACTAAAAAGTGTTTTTGCGAAAATTTTATATGTACAAAGATTTCTCAAAAGAATGAAGCGAAAACGGTGCTTAAAATATATATACTTGTAGTAAATGTACACGGATAAGTAGAACAATACTTAAAAGACTGGTTGTGGATCAAGCGCAAAAAGGGGCATATGCGTAAATAAAGTAACTAATGATTAAAACATTGTATCAACCTCTTATAAGTGTTCACACTAAACCGATTAACCAACCGTGAGGCCCCTTACCCCGCACTATCTACGAGGAGTATGTCTGAACTTAGTAATATGTACTTAGACTTCCGCCTAAGTAAGGAACGGTTTTATCCTAAGTATCGATACGTGATGCGAAAAATCTAGTTTTCCGAAAATTAAACCTTTACTAGATTACGACACGGGCAGTGTACCCTTGTCAATTGTAAAATAGTATTAGCAAATATCGGGTTCGAACACAGGGACTATTTATAGTTGAAAATATTAGTTTATAAAAATACGTAACAAGTAACAAGTTGGTTTTAGTCTTAATGAAGACTTGCTTATAATAACGGTAAAAATATTTAAGAATTCAAATATGGATAAAAGACGCTTGCTTGGACCGCTTACGAATATGTGTTATTTCTTAAATGTGAAAATATCAAAAAAACTTCTAATATAAAATCCTAAGTTCCTCTCGAATACCGGATTTCTCCAATTACCTAACCATGCAACTATTCCTCTCGAATATAGTTAACACCTCAAGTAATTGTGCATAAAGTTCCAAGCCGATGTGTGAGAATTAACCTATAAGCTTCCTCTCGAATAGCTTACTAACTAATAAACCGATCTCTCTTAATTTATTAATTAGCGTTTGTGTTGTTACTTACTTGTCTAAATTGTTGTTAACGATTCCTCTCGAATACCGCTAACTTTTAATCAACTAAAGACCGGTCGATTAATTTGTTCTTATTTTAGTAAAAATTACGGATTCCTCTCGAATACCCGTTTTTAGTTTACCAAATAAAAGTATAAACAATTTCAACAATATAAGCAAAATAACAACCCAAACGGATCCCCAATTAACCTCTACACATCAATCGATTTTCACACCCAAAATCTAACACATAAACGATCACATAATCCAAGCAAACGTACAAAGAAATTAGCTACGCATAATTGTAACAAACACCATCAAATATGTAAAAGACATAATTCGAATTGCAATAAAATTGATAAAAGATTCAATACCAAAAGCTGGAAAATTGGTTCCAATGATCTCCAAATTAACAAAGTAGAAATTGAAATAACGATTGTTCAAACTTGAAATAACGACTATGAAAATTCCTTGCTTCCTCCTTGCTAATTTATTGTTAAGAAGTGATAATATGAGTGTTGTTGTTGTATTTCTGGTCTCCAAAATCGTCTCTTCTAATCGACCCCACTAACCCCTTTGTTTTCCACATAATTAGCATTAAAGAAACAGAATTCTAACTGCCAGCAGCACGTCTTGCGCCGCAAGCCATCACCTTGCGCCGCAAGGCATTTAAATTCACGAGCCAGTATTTTGTTGATTTGCGCCGCAAGCTGAAGGTGTTGCGGCGCAAGCTGACTTCAGTAGCTGATCTAACTTTCTTGATAACCAGTTGCGGAGCAAGTGGTCAAAATAACCAAGGCAACTTCACATTTTGCTCACCGACTTGTTTTCCTTAGCCTCTTTTAGTCCAAATTCGCCTCCTTTAACTCCAAACATACTAAAAACCTATAAAACACACTTTACACAAAATATAAGCAATACGGGGTCTATCCATTACGTTTGGGACACAAAACATAACAAATATCGCTATGAAATACTCGTATAAATGAGCGATATCAATACCCATAATTACTAACGGCTTAAGCTAATAGTGTGCGTTTCGTTGCTAAAACTGGGCACTAATGCAATTTTGTTTCAAAATGATAGTAGGCACTTATGAGTCGTGTTATATTCTCATCAAGGGTTGGAATCTATACAATCAATCATAGTTTCATAGAGTGCCAAGTCAGTGGAAATAAAAGACATACGCATATAAGTTCATAAAAGTTCACAGTTCACGAGTTCGTAAAACGGTTTAAAGTTCATAAAAGTTTAGTTCTCATGTTTCCCCCAAAAGAGTCATGTACAAACAGTAAGTAAATAGGGGTTGTAACTCATGGATTGCGAAGATAAGTCTCGGGACGCGTAAGTAAAGAAGGTCATGGATTGCGAAGGTCGGGACGCGTCGGAATCAAGGAGATCCTAAAAGCAACCAAGTATCGTATAAGTATTTTGATTCAACTTATGTTAAAGTTCCGTTTTAACATTTTATAGATTAAACTTTTATACTTAACTTCTGTCCAAAAGTTTTAATATCAAAAGCTTATGTGTTACGACATTGTCTTATTACGATTAATTTCCGTTTAGTTCAATTATGTCCAAAATGTTCGATGTTCAAGGTCAATAGTTCGTTACTGAGGTTTAAATATATGTTCCGATAAAATTTGGGCAGCGCTTCCGCGCTATAAAATTTTAGTCCATTTTTATATCCACTTTCTCGCTCAAAACATATACAAACTACAATATATATATATATATATATATATATATATATATATATATATATATATATATATATATATATATATATATATATATATATATATATATATATACAAGATAGATTTAGTTACTCAAACTTAACCAAAACATTTATTTTCTCAAAGCACATAATCTGTTATGACATAAAAATAACTATGAAAAATATTCGATTCTCGATTTTTACCGTTTGTGCGTTAAAAGTTAAGTTTTCGTGCACAACCATATTTAGACAGCGGCTAAAGATATTCAGCCGCCGGCTGGAGGTCTTCAGACAGTTTTGTTCTTTAGCCATTTTCGCGATTTTAGAGCGTTTTCATGATGGATTTCGACATGCAACAGTTTATTAGTGAAGTATATTCATTTTAGTGGCTAAATCTCAGTTTCTTTTAGATCTTTAGACACAATTATGTAGATTTACTCACAAATCAGTTTTTGTCAGAAAACCGTTATAAACTTTATAAAAACAAGTTTTTAGGCAACGAACGTCCATGCAAAGTCATTTTTATATAAAAACAGTAAGGGGGAAGAAATCTACCAAAAGAGATGGATGGATGACTATTTGGAGGAGATTAGAGCTTCAAACCGGTAGAAAACTTCTTTTTAATGTAACCCTTTTGATACCCTTTGCTATATAAACGATTTGTGTGCTGATTTTATATGTTTTCTTGCTGTTTTTAGGGGGAAAAGTGACTGGATTTCTGTGGGTTCTTAGAGATTTTTAGAGAGAAGGGAGAGAGTTTAGAGAGAGATGTGTGTGTTTTGTGTTTTAAATTTGGTGAAGTGAAGGAATGAGAGAGAGAGAGAGGTGTAAAGACTGGCCTAGGGACTCCACAAATGAGTCTTTGGTCCAATCCCGTTTAAAGATTTTGGCCCAATCGAGATTCATGCAATTATGACTCAACAAAAAGTTGGCCAACGACTTTCAGCCGCCGGCTGAGCATATCCGGCCGCCGCCTGGGCCTCATCTGTGACAACCGTCACTTTTTTCGTCTCAAGTTAGTCTAGTGTGCCTGTAGCTCATTACCGACTCTTATTAGAAACTTTTTATAAAGGTGCTTTATACTATTTTGAATTATAATATTTATGATATTATGTGTGTTTCATTTATACATTGTTGGATATGTATACTACTCTAGGTGCACAAGTAAGTAGACCCCGCTAGATGAGCTTCTACGTATAACATATACAAAAATGTAACGTTTGGTGAATGGTTTTTAATTATTTAAATATAACGGAAAATGTAAACTTTCTATTTTAATTATTAGTTAATATTTCCGAGTTTATTTTATATCTTATCAGTAATTATAGAAACTCTTGAGTCATAAATTGTTACGAGAAAATGTTTGATTTTAATCTGGTTTTTTTTTTTTCTCGCTTAGTCCGTGTCTTTAACCCGATCCATTGGATTATCCATTTAACCCATGGTCCCATATCCATGTTTAACCCATCAAACTAATAACTAATTAAACCTAAACATAAACATAAACAAACGATGTTGTTTTCTTTCCCTGCCTCACTTGATCGACCCCTCCTTGTTTCTTGTTCGATTCCAGCAACAACAACCCCATCTTCAACTCTTCTTCTTCTTCCCTTTAATTGCGATCATCAAGTAAGCAAGTAAGCAAGTAAGCAAGTAACAATCAATCATCAATCTGTCACCCGTGTATTTTGTTACTCGTTGTTTGGTAATTCTCCTAATTTAATCTTTTAATCTATTATCATCTTATTAATCTTGTTCTTAATGTTTTCCTATAGTGAATTTTCGTTTACAAAGTCTTGTTTTATCAAATATTGAATTAGGGTTTTCCTTGTATTGAATTAGGTTTGAGTCTTTCAAAAGGGTTTTATTGTATTAGGTTTTAACAAAATATATATATTGAATTAGGTTTTATTGTATTAGGTTTCAAAAGGGTTTTATTGTATTAGGTTTCAAAAGGGTTTTATTGAATTAGGTTTGAGGTTCGGGTAAGAACGGCCCAAAGTCTAGGAACGCTAAGAACCAATGCTGACCGTCCGATTAAGGTGATAATTAGTAGTAACCACTTACTACTGATCAGTAGTAACCTTACTACTGATCAGTAGTAAGGTTACTATTGATCAGTAGTAAGTGGTTACTACTGATCATCACCTTAATCGGACGGTCAGCATTGGTTCTTAGCATTCCTAGACTTTGGCCCGTTCTTACCCGATCCAATTACTATATATATATATATATATATATATATATATATATATATATATATATATGTTTTATTAATTCAGGTTTAAGGGTTAACATATTGGGTTGTCTTTAAAGCATCATTTTTAGAAGTTAGGGCTTCCGTTTAATCGTTTCATAATGTTAAAAATCGTTATTTAGGAATCTCAGAAAACTGGACAGTTTGTTTGTCTTCTGTTCGTAGAGTCAAAACGTTCTCGTAATTTCGTATTTTAAAGTGGTATCTAAACCAAAGTTGTAGCTCTCGGAATCTAGTTTTCGGAAATATAAATTTCTTTACCCAGTTTTTTGTCAATCTCTCTAAAATCGTATTTTAGTAAGCGGTGGTTTGAATTGAAAGTTAAAACGTAATTGTTAGACTTTAATACTTGAGTATGTGTAACAACTTAGAAAATCTTAATCATACTTTGATACTAGTTTTATTACTTTATAGCAAGTCACAAACTTATATAAAAATGGTTAATCATGTTTAAATGTTCTTTTGCTAACTTAAAAACGTTTTATAAATTCAATCTATAAAAGTCGTCGGTTTTGGCAGATTATATAACCTGTTTTGTAATGGTAATAAATTGGTGATAAATCACTCAAACTGATCAAGCCCTATGTCCATATTGTAGCCCTCGGAGTCTAGTTTCCGTAAATGTAATGCTCGTGGTCTAGTTCATTGTCAAACTCTCTATAATTGATTTTTAGTGAACATGGGTCTAAACTGTGTTTTGGTGTTAGTTTCTATATCCGAATTTGTGTTCACTTGTTGTGTGACTTAAAAGTGTTAAAGTGGAGATTTTAAATCATGAAGTTCATATTTATATATGAAAGGTGTGATCTGCAGGTTTGGGTAATTTTACGCGATCGTTTGATATTTATAAACATTTATACGAGTCACGCTGTAAAGGTTGCTGTTCCTAATCAGATTTTTAGTCTGTGTTCGTGATATCATAAGTTGCTCTCAGTTTCGTATTGTTAAAAGAGATCTAAATCAAAGTTGTAGTTCCTTGAGTTATCTTTCAAACCCCAGAAATATCGTTGTCTAATTCTTCGTATAACTTCCTAAAACTGTACTTTTGTGAACGGGGGTCAAATCTGATATTTTTAAACGACATTGTTAGGTTTGGGTAAATTGAATATGTGTAACGATTTAGTAAACTTAAATATATTTAAAACTTATTTACATAATTTCTTAAGTGTTCTAAACCATGATTATTAAGTGTCGGGATCATTTGTGTCTTCGTTGAATGTCTTAAACTCGTTATAAACTTATACTATCAATGTGACATTTTTGGACAGATTCTTTGAGCTGTTTTGTATCGATCCTAACTTTGTTATTATTTACTTAAATTAAACAATTCCAGATTCGTTGACGTAGCCCTTTGAGTCTAGTTTTCATACATATAAGATTCGTCCTTTAATTCTTCCTAAAACTCAAGTTATAACGATTTTATTGAACGTATGTACTCGCTGAGTTTTCCATCGTCGTGTCCGAATCTATCGATTTAACTCACTCGTATGAATCAAATGAAATGATTAAATGGACATATTAAAACGGAAATTAATCGGGATTAGAAAACTTGAAAAATGTTTTACTTACGATGTCATACTTATACACTTTTAGGGGAGCTCAGTCTAGACGGGACCTAGCTTGTGACCTACTATTTGTACACACACATTTACACTACTTGTGTAGTCTCGCTTGATTTCTATTTCGAGGTGAGTCATCGCCCCTTTTACTTACTACTGTTTTCAATGTTTTAAATCGGGGGAAAGTAAAGTAACCTAAATGAATTGAAATAAAATAATTTACAAGTATGATGTACTACTTCCTATTTTTGGAAATAATTTTATTTTTAGAAATTTACGATATTTCAAAACTCTAAATTGTGTAATAAAAAGCTTATGCAATTTTCTAAAAACATCACAAACGGTTGTTCAATACTTGCTTCAATATATTACGATGAATTATCGGTATGCGTTGTCATACCGATACCGTACGCTCTAATGAGGTACACTTACTATTACGATGGATTATCGGTATGCGTTGTCATACCGATACCATACGCTCTTATGAGGTACACTTACTACACGATGGATTATCGGTATGCGTTAGCATACTGATACCGCACGCTCTTATGAGGTGCACTTACTATTACGATGGATTATCGGTATGAGTTTCATACCGATACCGCAAGCTCTCTATGAGGTACACTTGCTATGTTCTGATTATATTGAATGTTTGTGATGTGCTTTTTATACTATACGATGAGATGAATGTTTTCCTACTACTTTAAAAATGCATTAGTTACACAATACTTCTTACTGATTTGTACATTGCGATTAATTACTTTTATTACTACTCGATGTACTCGCTCAACTTTATGTTGACGTTTTCAGCTTTACTTTCAGGTAATGAGCAGGCATAGGACTTTGATTAGGAGTCGGACTCTAGATGACCTCAGGATATCTTTGCATTGTGGACATTTTATATTTATACATTTGAATTACATTTCGGGTTTGCACGCCCAAGTATTCTTTCATTCGTCGATGGTTACAGTTGAATATTCTTATTGTAGTGTTTGACGATCTTCGTGTACTAAGGTTTACACCTTGAGTATGGCGACGTCATAACAATACATTATTTATTTATTCATATAGATTATATTCTTTATATTATTGTTGTGCTATGACGATCGCCAATCGTGTTGCACCCTGCGTTTCCGCCAATGGCGGGGTGTGACATCAGCCACTGGCTGAAATCCTTCAGCCATCGGCTGGATGACTTTTCCAGCTAAAGGTCGTTTTAAGTGTTCGTTTTCGTTAAGTATTTGTCTAGAGTTTTACGTTCGTTCTTGTTATGAACTTAGACAAGTTCATAATATAGTTTCTTTGTATTAGGTTCCTTTTATTGATTCCGACTTCGGTTCCGACACAAACACGATCTCGATAAAGTACGACTAAGAACAACATAGACATAACGAAGACATAATATACGGAAATCACCTAAATTATAGACGGTTGTCACACTTATCTCGATGTGTTGGGTCTTGGAGTGCTTCACCGGATTGTTGATGATGCTGATTGTGCTTTTGTTGTCTATGAAAATTGGAGTGTTCATGAATGCATATCCATAATCCGTCATTTGATTTTGTATCCATAGGACTTGAGCATAGCAACTTGAGGCAACTATGTATTCAGCTTCTGTTGAGGAAGTGGAGACTGTAGTATGCTTCTTGCACTGCCAAGACACCAACCTTGAGCCTAGGAATTGACTTCCTCCGGTAGTAGATTTCCTGTCTAAGCTTTCACCACCATAATCACTGCCAGTATAAGAAATTAAATCAAAAGGTGAGTCTTTAGGATACCATAAACCTAAGGTAGGTTTGCCCTTCAACTGACCAAATATTCTCTTGACTACAATGAGATGGGACATCTTAGGTCGAGTTTGATATCTGGCACACACACAGACTCCAAACATGATGTCATGTCTTGAAGCTGTGAGGTACATTAGAGAGCCTATAATTGACCTATAGTTGTGGATATCTACATCCTCCCCCTCAAGATCTGCAGTCAGTTGTTTGTGAGTCTCCACAGGGGTGCTTGCCACCTTTGCTTCCAAGAAACCAAATTTGGTGAGAATATCTTTCACATATTTGGATTGGCTGATGAAGAGTCCATCAGGCTTCTGTTTGACTTGTAGGCCTAGAAAGAATGTTAATTCTCCCATTGAACTCATTTGAAACTTAACATGCATCAGCTTTTCAAAATCTCTACACAATTCTTCATTAGTGGTGCCAAAGATGATGTCATCCACGTAGATTTGTACTAGAAGGATGTCAGAGTTAACCTTTTTGATAAAGAGAGTCTTATCTATGGTTCCTCTTTGGAAGTTGTTTTTAAGAAGGTTATCTGAGAGTGTCTCATACCCAGCTCTGGGTGCTTGATGAAGCCCATAGAGAGCTTTGTCTAGTTTGTACACCATGTGAGGAAATTTAGGGTCCTCAAAGCATGGTGGTTGTCTCACATACACTTCTTCTTCAATTACTCCATAGAGAAAATCACTCTTGACGTCCATTTGAAACACCTTGAAGCCCATGAAAGATACAAAGGCAAGAAATAGTCGGATTGCTTCCATTCTTGCTACAGGGGAAAAGACATCTTCATAAACTATTCCTTCCTCTTAAGTGTAGCCTCGAGCCACCAGTCTGGACTTGTTCTTGATGACTATGCCTCTTTCATCCTTTTTTTTTCCTGAAGATCCATCTTGTTCCAATGACCTTCTTTCCTGGAGGTAGTTTGACCAACTTTCAAACATCTTGTATTTTGATCTGGACTAGTTCTGCTTGCATGGATTCAATCCATTTTGGATTAAGAAGAGCTTCTTGAATTTTCTTTGGTTCCATTTGGGAAAGAAAACAAACAAATAAACAAGTGTTTATATCCTTTAGTGGGTCCTTTGGGGTCTTGGTTTTACTCCTTTTCTCCATAGAGATGTCATATTTACCAATGATTTGAGATGGTGTATGATTTTTGTGGATACGGGAAGTTTGAATCTTCTCCAATCTTAAGTTGGCATCCAGATTTGTATCATTGCTGTCTGGCATTCCATAGCCATGGAAAGGACCAGAATTTGAAGAAGTGCTCTTGGGAGTAGTCATTTCAACATCACTATCTTCAACTTCTTCAGTGACTATTTGTTCAACCCCATCTTCTTTTTATTCTACCAAGTGTGGAACTCCATTTGGTCTCATGAACTCTTCTTTGTCAGCTGGTGTAGTTGGAAGTTCTTCATCTTGTAAGGGTTGGTCTTCACTGGTTTTCTGTTGATGTGTCTCCTCTTCAACTTCCTTGTCAATAGTGTCATAAAGATTGAGAGGATCATCATTTGAAATGGGAAGATAAACATACTTCTGTTCCAACAACTGGAGAGTTGGCAGTAGAAACAGATTCAGTATTAACCGGATCATTATTAATAGGATGAGCTGAAGCAGTAGGAACAGGATCAGTAGGAATAGATACGGATTGATTAAAATCAAAGTTGAAATCCAAGGATTTTGTTAAGGCATCCAAATTAAACAGTCGGTTTTGTCCTTGACCCTTAGTGTTGGGGGTGTTTTCATTGAAGGTAACATTTGAACTTTCTTCAATAATGATGGACTTGTGATTGTAGACACGATAAACTTTGCTCTGTGATGAATATCCAACAAAGTATCCTACATCCGCCTTACTCTCAAACTTACCAAGATGATCCTTTGAGTTAAAAATTGTACAAGGACATCCAAAAGCTCTTAAGAAGCTTATCAAGGGTTGTCTCTTGTGTAGAAACTCATAAGGAGTCTTGTTGTGAGACTTGACTAAGAGGACTCAATTCTGCACATAGCAAGCAGTATTAACTGCCTCTATCTAAAAGAAGATGGGTAAGTTGGAGTCTCCCAACATACTTCTAGCAGCTTCAATAAGAGTCCTATTTCGTCTTTCAGCTACTCCATTTTGTTGTGGAGTTCTTGCACCACTGAATTGTCTTTCTATCCCCTTCTTCTCACAAAATTCATTCATCACATGGTTCTTGAACTCTATTACGTTATCACATCTGATCTTCTTGACCTTGGAGCAAGTAAGGCACTTAGCTACATACGAGGCGATATCCTTCTTCATGCCCGACCACCAATAATATTCTCGGAGATCCTTGTACAAGTTGTCGGATCCCGGGTGGATGGAATATCTAGATCGGTGGCCCTCGTCCAAAATGAGTTTACGAAGATCTTCGGATTTTGGAATCCATGCCCGACCCTTGAAGTAGAAGATTCCGTCGGACTTGCGTTCGAATTCCTTCTCATGATTATGCAGCGTTTCGATCTTAATGTTCTCGGGTTTTAACGCTTCTTGCTGCGCTTTTGCGATCTGCGTTCGAAGACTTGTCTGAATCTGAATACCTAATTCTCGAACTCGAGATGGCTTTACCCTTATGTTCCGACTCAGGGCATCTGCTACTACGTTTGCTTTACCCGGGTGGTATTTGATCTCGCAGTCGTAGTCACTTAGCAGTTCTATCCATCTATGTTGCCTCATGTTGAGCATTTTCTGGTCCAAAATGTGTTGAAGGCTCTTGTGATCAATGAAACCGTACACTTAGTATCGTACAAGTAGTGCCTCCAGATTTTTAAGGCGAAAACGACGGCTCCCAGCTCTAAGTCGTGTGTTGTATAGTTTTGCTCGTGCACTTTCAGCTGCTTAGAAGCGTAAGAAATGACCTTGTCCTTCTGTATTAGAACACACCCAAGTCCTTGATGGGATGCATCGCAAAACACTACGAAGTTATCCGTGCCTTCCGGCAGGGACAAAATCGGTGCGTGACATAGTTGATGTTTAAGCTTCTGGAAGGAATCCTCCTGTTCCTTTCCCCAAACGAAGTCCTTGTCCTTCTGATTGAGCTCGGTGAGGGGCTTAGAAATCTTCAAGAAATTCTCGATGAACCTTCGATAATAGCCAGCCAACCCTAGGAATTGACGGATTTCCGTAGGAGTTGTCGGGGCTTGCCATTTCTCGATCGCTTCGATCTTAGCTGGATCCACATGAATCCCTTCTTGGTTGCCCACATGACCAAGGAAGTGTACTTCTCGGAGCCAGAATTCACACTTCGAGAATTTGGCGTACAATTTCTGATCTCGGAGGAGTTCTAGAATGAGCTTAAGGTGTTTCGCATGATCTTCCTTGTTCCTTGAGTAGATGAGAATGTCGTCTATGAATACGATAACGAATTTTTCTAGGTATGGCCTACACACTCTGTTCATTAGGTCCATGAATACTGCTGGTGCGTTGGTCAGACGAAAAGGCACGACAAGAAATTCGTAATGACCGTAACGAGTTCGGAATGCGGTTTTAGGAATGTCGGTCTCACTGACGCGAACTTGGTGATAACCCGAACGGAGGTTGATTTTAGAGAAGTAAGTTGCACCCTGCAACTGGTCGAACAGATGATCGATCCTCGGGAGTGGGTATCGATTCTTGACCATCAGCTTGTTCAGTTCACGATAATCGATGCACATACGGAAGGATCCGTCTTTCTTCTTAACAAAGAGGATTGGGGCTCCCCAGGGGGACGAACTCGGGCGAATAAGACCATGGTCTAAGAGTTCCTGTAACTGTTTTGACAGTTCTAGCATTTCGGGTGGTGCCAGACGGTATGGTGTCTTGGCAACCGGTGCTGCGCCAGGAACGAGGTCTATTCGGAATTCCACTTGTCGATGAGGCGGTAGCCCTGGAAAATCCTCGGGAAAGAATTCTGGATGATCCTTGACTACAGGAATATCTTGGATTCGGCTTTCTGTAGGTTTACGCTCGACGACATGGGCAAGGAATGCGTCATAGTCCTTCTCAAGGTACTTGCGCATTTTTATGGAAGATACGATGCGAAGTTGTCGCCCAGGCTTGTCTCCCTGAACAACGAGAGTCTCTTTTTCCGAAAGGGGGATACAAATGAGTTTGTCGAAACAGACAATCTCGGCCCGAAAGCGAGATAGCCAGTCCATTCCGACGATAACGTCGAAGCTTGAAAGCTCAATAGGAATTAGATCGATGGGGAAAATTTTGTCAGATAAGCATAGTGAACACCCTAAGATTATATCCTTAGCTTCAAACTCTTGGCCGTTAGCATATTCGACGGTAAAGCTAAAGCTTCTCTCAGCCCCTGAATCGAATAGTACGGAAGCAAAATGTTCATTGATAGGAAACGTACCCGTAACTGTGTTGGGGTCCTGACGTGCTTCTTCAGCTGTTAGTTCTAAGGCCCGGCCCCTACCTTGTCCACCCTGGTTCTGCGGAGTTCGATGCAGCCTAGGGCAGGTGTGTCGAAGGTGTTGGTCGCTCCCACACTCAAAGCATGTCGGCTTCTGAACTGGGGTGGTTGTCTTGTCCAGGCAGTACTTGGCGAAATGGCCTACCTTCTGGCACCTTAAGCACGACGGGCAGTTCCCGTGGTGATGAAAGTTGCACTTCGGGTACGGTCCAGAGTAAGACCTGGGTCCAGTAGGTGGTGCTGGTGCGGGTGCTGGTGCAGGTGCGGCAGTCACAGCGAAGTTTCGGGTGCTACGGGTCTTCTTGTTGCGGTCGCTTCTCCTTGGGGTCTGCTCAGCCTTCCTCTTCTCACCTGACTCCTTTTTGGAAGATGCAGGAGTAGTGAGAAGGTTGCTGGTGAGACGGTGAGCTAGAATGATGGCGCTCTGCAATGATTGGGGCGCAGATGCGATGACCATGCCACGGATTTCCGAAACGAGACCAGAGATGTAAAGATCGATCCGGTTCTCCTCAGGGGTTACCAGCCTTGGAACTAGCCGGGCGAGCTCGTGGAACCGGGTGGTGTACTTTTCGATGTCGTTTCCAATCATCTTGTGGTCCCACATCTCAGCCTCGAGCTTCTTGATTTCCCCTCTTGGGCAGTATTCTTCGATGAGTAGGTTCTTAAAGGCATTCCAAGAAAGAGCGTAGGCAGCCTCGCGCCCTCGGGTTTGAACAACGCTGTTCCACCATGAAAAAACTCGGCCATGGAATACGCAGGAGGCGTACTCCACCTTGTTGGCTTTGACACATCGGCTGATGTGTAGGACTGATTTGATACTCTCGAACCACTGGAGCAGTCCTACAGCACCAGTTGTGCGGTGAAACTCCTTTGGCTTGCACGCCATAAAGCTCTTATAGTTGCACGGGGGAGGGTTCGGGTGTTGGTTCTGGTTCTGATTCTGGTTCTGGTTGTTCTGTTGTTGTTGCTCCTGTTGCTGCTGCTGCTGCTGCTGTTGCTGTTGCTGTTGCTGCTGCTGATGATTGTTGTTGACATTGGCGTTGATCTCGGCGGTGATCTGAGCGATCATGTTGGGCATTGCCGCATTCAACTGAGCAGCAACTTGTTCAGCAATTAGGCTAGCATTTGAGCCCGGAGGTGCCATGATTCTACAATCAGAAGAATAGATTCAATTTAGAACGCACGAATGGAATATGATAAGAATATAATTTAGTGAACATTGGTAATAACAGCACGAGAATAATATGAAGGAACAAATAGCACACGCACGACAATGATTCAAGAGATAGAACTATAATGATTGTCAATAGTAAAAGATTCACACGACAAGATAAGTACGAGTAATAAAAGATAGAACTTCCATTAATAATGATAAAGTTTGGTACATAATACAAATTACTAAATAGAAAGTACGGTTACAATACATAGAAAAGATAATAAGATAAGTAGCCTAAGTCGTGTACAGTGGGAAAATTACGACTAGGCTAGGTACAGTACAATACAAGGAAATGACTAATGACGCCTCTCTAGAAACATCTTGGCCACCATGACCGCAATCAACGTGCCCATCACCAGGCACACACCAATGAGGTGTTGCACGGTTCGTGCCGTAGCTCGGGTCGATGCGATGACTCGCAGCGACTGCTCCGACAACTGATGTGCAGCGTCGGTGACCTCATTGATAAGGAGCCCCTGCTGCTGGGTCTCCTGTGCCAGTCCCCGTACCTCGCGGTGCAGGTGAAGGAATGCGGCTGGTGGGGGAGGCTGAAGGGTAGGAGGCATCCTCTGCCTAGCGGCCTCAACATCTCGAGCGCGCTACATCTCCTCGCGCTCCATCTGCCTTTCCCAGTTGTAATGGTCCATGAGAGGGTTATGTGGGGCCTCCTCTACAGGGTGCCCAAAGGGAAGGTGGGATGGTGCGGGTCGGGATGGACCGGCCTGGTGTCCGGCCATCCGGTCCGGTAGGCGGCCCTGGAGGATGACCTGCTTTCGGGCGGTCAACCTAGTACGCGGGCCCCGGTACTGGGGTGGTGCGGCAACGGGTACCGGTGGTGGGGGTGGTAGTACAGTCCTCGGGCTGGACCCGATACTACTGGAGATAGCCATGGAGGTGTCCTCCGTGGGGTCGGTGGTCTGATGGCGTTGGCTTTCTGAGGCGGTGCGGCCCTCAGAAGCCTCACGAGACGAAGCGACTCTCGGTAGTGATTGGGACAGGGATCGTGACGGTGATCGCGAACGGGAGGAGTGAGACATGACGGATCTGTAAACAATGAGTTTCGTAAGTACGTGGAGACACAAAGAAATAATAAAGGAAATGGGTAATGAAATGCATGGACGGGTCAGTCACGTGAGAATCGGGAAAAGACAGAACCGGGAATTTACGACTCAAAACCGTTAACAATAGTAATTACGTTCCGTCCTTGCATAATTCATTTTGAACTAGGCATGGGTGATCAGGCCATGCATAGTTAAAAATAAGCATGAAATCGCGAAATTAATTCTCTAAGGTTTGAACCCATAAATGATTTTCCGATAAATCCTTAGTTATAGTTTGGTTTCGAAATTTTTTTGAGAATTTTTAAAACGATTTCACTATAACGAGATGTGAAGAGTAAAGAATCATTACACGGGTTATAACAAACATAACGGTTTCTAAGTCATAGATTTAAAATAAAAGTGTTTACAAATTCAAAACAACCAAGTCATTCAGCACACGAATACATAATTTAAAGTTTCAATTTAAAATTCCCAAAAGAAATGGACAAGTCTTTTCCCAATATTGATCTCACGCAACCGCATTGACCCGTCCATGGCAAGCACTTCATTCTTACACTAAATTTCCTGAAACATAAGATAAAGTGTCAACTACAAAAAGTAGTGAGTGAGTTACAGTTTAAGTTTCTCGGCAAAAGTTTCAGTTAAGTATATAAAAGTAAAAAGTTTCCCAAAAAGGAGGTTAGCGGAGAAAGTCGCTTAAAGTTTATATACTTTTAAAGTTTCGAAGTAACGGGCGTATCAATGCCCTAAAGTTTGTACAAACCAAGTAGAACAATATTTAGTAAAGTCATAGTTGCGGAATCAATCGCTAAAAGAGAGTATATATGCGTATAAGTAACTAATTAGATTCTTGTATCAACCTCTTGGCATTCTATAACTTAAGTGTTCACACTAAACCGATTGTTCAACCGTGAGGCCCCTTACCCCGCCTATCCTACGGGGAGTATCAAAGATCATAGTAATATGTACTTAGACTGCCATCTAAGCAAGGAACGGTTCTTTCCTAAGTATCGATACCCATTATCACTAAACGGCTCAGAAGTTAATAGTGTGTAAAGTTCTAAAAAAAAAGGTGGGCACTAAGTAGTTTTGTTTCAAAAAGATAGTAGGCACTTAAGAATGGCGTTATAATCTCATCAAGGGTTGGTCTCGCATACAAGTAATCAATAACTAGTTTAGCCAAAAAGGGGGCAAGCCGGTAAGTTTAAAGTAAGCCAGTAGAGCAATAAAGTGTTTACGCATAAAAGTTTCACAAAGTTTCCAAAATAGATCAATAGTTCCATAATAGTTTCAAAAGTTCACAAAAGTTGCAAAGTTCGTAAAGTTTCTAAAATACAAGTAAATCTTATGTTTCCCCCAAAAGTTATGCAAAAATACATTAAGTAAAGGGGTTGTAACTCATGAATTGCGAAGAGTACAAATACGGAAATCGGTCGGAACGGAAGCCGGGAATCACAGATCGCCTATTAATACCAAGATAGTTCAATTGGTTATTATCTTATTATGTTATTTTTATGTAATATAATAGGTAAAATTTAATTAAATTTAAGTGTCAAGGTTAAGTATTGTCCAAAATAGTCCGAAATGGTAATTGTTACGTTTTTGTCCAAAAATCCGATTTAACGTTTATTATTGTCGCGTTACAAGTGTTTTTGCTCGCTGAAGTGGTTTACATTTTTCTAAGGAAATTTGGGCAGCGCTTCCGCGCCCAAATTTCAAATCCAAAAATGCAATACCATTTCCGCTCACAAAATCACCTATAACACGATATCATATTAATCTAGTCCATTTTAAGTCCAAGTAGTCCATACAAGTCACAAATGTTACTACTTTTATGTTTCTCAGTCCCAAATATTACTTTTACGAAAAGTCAGCGGGTTACAAATGCTTAAAACGTCCAAATAACGAGTTTTCGGGAAATCTGGCGGGCCTGTGCGCCGCTGTGAGCGCTGGAACGACGCACAGACACGTTTTGTGTCCCGCTGCCTCGTCCTGACCTCTAGGACGGCGCACAGCCTGCTGGTTTTCGAGTTTTTCTTGCAAAACGTTTATTTTATCCATAGATTCTGACATGCAATAGGTCTAAACTTAATAAAACATCATTTTAACAGTTTCTAAGGTATTTTTAACCATAAATTTATAGATCTAAAGGTCATTTTGGCTAAAAATCGTTTATGACCATAAAAAGTCATAAATCTTTGTAAAAACTTAGTTTTATGCTTTAGATCTTACATGCAAGTGTTTGTTTATGTAAAAATAGTAAAATGACAGAAATCTACCGGAGGAAATAGCTTGGATGATGATTTGGCCGGATTTAGAGCTCCAAAATCTTTACGAAAATGGTCCTTAACCGAAATATTTTGTCTCCTCTTGCTTCCTTTGATGTTCTAAACGATTTTTATGGTTAGAAATGGTGTTTCAATGGCTGGAATCACCTGAATAAAGGAGGTTTTTGGAGAGAGTTTGAGAGAAAGTTTATGTGTGTGTTTTTGGTTTTGTAAAATGGTAAATGAAAAATGGAAATGAAAGAAAATAATGAGGGAAGTGTTTGAGGACTGTAGAATGGCAGTAATGAGTGCCTATTCTCGAGCTTGATTGGTAGTTGGTTGTAGGAAATCGAGACATGAAGAAAATTCAAATATTTTGCGGATTCAGTCATGCCAGGACGGCGCACAAGGCCTGTGTACGTTATGAACTTAGGAAAGTTCATTAGGTGTTTTCTTGGTATTAGGACTTATGTAAATTGATTCCGGGTGTGATTCCGACACTGGCGCGTTTCCGGTTATTAAACAGTTAAAGACAACGACAGACAATAAGAGAGCCATAGAGTATAAAATGCACCTGAAATTGGACGGTTGTCACAACCGATCACGATGTTACGGATTCATCATCTTCCGACTCTGAATTGATCGAAGTTCTAGTCAAGGCGGCACAAAAAATCGAACAAATGGAGATGGAAAAAAATGAGGCGGAAAGTTCACGCCGTACCGAGAAAAAGAAAAGGCGTTATATCAACCGCGATAGGGCCGAAGCAAACAAAAACGTGTTACGACATTACTTCTCCGGCGAAAGCATATACCCGGATGAATATTGTTGTAGACGATTTCGTGTGAGAAGACCTCTTTTCCTCAGAATAGTCGAAGGTATATGATGTCTAATTACTCTGTAGAACCTTTGCCCGACTATTTTAAATATTTCAAAGCCCCGATGCAACGGGTAAAATGGGTTTTAGTTGTTTACATAAATGCACGTCCGCTATTCGTATGATGGCGTATGAGATTACTCCGGACGCCTTCGACGAATATTTCCAAATGCCAGAAAGAACATCAACTGAATCCTTAGATAATATTTTAAAATGTGTAATCCATGCTTATACAAACGTTGATCTAAGAGTCCCAACACAAGATGATGTTAATCGTTTATATCAAAAACACGATGAGTTTCTCGGGTTTAAGGGTATGCTTGGTAGTATCGATTGTATGCATTGGAAATGGGATAAATGTCCAAATGCATACAAAGGCCAATACACACGAGGTGACCATGGTTATCCAACGGTTATGTTGGAAGCTGTTCCTCGTAAGATCTATGGATATGGCATGCTTACTTTGGTGTCGCGGGGTCGAACAACGACATCAACGTGCTTAAACAATCGTCGTTGTTTCATGATATGCTCAACGACTCATCCCCAGACTACAGATTCACCGTCAACGGCCACGAGTACGATAAAGGATATTACCTTGCAGACGGTATATATCCGGAGTGGTCGACATTTGTTAAAGCTTTCTCGTACCCATTAGACGAACCTCGTCAAAAATTCAAACGTTTTCAAGAGAGTGCGAGAAAGATATCGAACGGGCATTCGGTGTTCTTCAAGGTCGTTGGGGTATTATAAAACATGCAGCTAGATTTTACAAGATGAACAAGTTAAGAAGAGTTATGTATGGGGTATTATATTACACAACATGATTGTTGAAGACAACGGACAGTCGATCTGTGATGCCGAGGAATGGTATGCTCCTCCGGTTGCGCGTGTTCCGAGAAGTTATAACGATAGAGTCAACGAACGTATCCGAATTAACTGAGAGCTTAGAGACATGACCACACACAACACACTTCGGGAGGATCTCGTGGCCTACATTTCGACACTTTCGGATAACTATTGACAACGTTAGCTTTTTATAATTATTGTATTTTTTTTTTTTAATTATTGTATTGTATGTTTTTTTATTGTATGTTTTTTTATTTTTATTTTAATTATTGTAGTTTTGTTTTTTATTTTAATAAAATGTTATATTTATCTTATTTAAATGTTTTAAGAAAAAAAAAAACTGGGTCCCACAACTCCCTCAATCCTCATTATCATATCACCCCAAATATCATAATCATGATTCTCACTGTCACGTCAGCAAAAGTAATTCCAGAATCACTAGAATCGTAATTATCACTCCGTGTTTTTTAAGAGCATACACTAAATAGTTTAGCTAGCTGTTATCCATATATATATATATATATATATATATATATATATATATATATATATATATATATATATATATAAGATAAACCCATTTGTAAGCAATCATCTGCTCCAGTATGATGGTTATCACCGTGTCTTCCACATGAGAGATGGACGGTTCGAAACTGTTTGTCACCTAAATTTTTATTTTTCCTTTCTTATATATATATATATTTTCTTTAAACCAAGAATAAGGTATAACACTGTGTAAGGATAGTGGTAACACTGTGTTAGGATAGTGGTAAGACTCTTCTCTTTGTGTAGGAGTTCACGTGTACGAACCTTTATGTGTATTTTATGTTTTTTTGTTTTGCTGCTATTTGTATTGATATATTTGAACTAAATGATTGTATTTAAAATTCTAGTTTACTAAACTCCCCTTAAATATTATATTAAACTAGTAAAATACTCGCGCGATGCCGCGACGATAATAAATTCTGGTGAATAATTTTCTTTGGTGGTACATATTTTGTTACAATTAATTTTTTCAAACAATTTAAGATTTTCGGTTTGTAAACATTTAATGAGTTAGAAAATCTAAAGATTAACTTCACTTATTTAAAATTTTACACACTAAATTGATTGTTTTAAATTTACAAAGAAAGAAAATTCAATTATTTCAAAATTTTAAGTATATATATAAGTGTCTTATAGAATTATATTTGTAATAGTTTAGTAATTAGTTAGTTAAGAGGATAGTTTAGTAATTTCACTATGCTTAAATTTTCAACAATTATACTCAAATGCTTTATAGTGTACTAGTCTAGTACCCGCGCGATGCAGCGGCGGCGATGAAGTTGATTTTGTAAAATGGTTTTGCGGCTACATTTTTCAGTAGTTTTTAAGCGGTCTCGTGATCCATATGTTAAGTATAACACTTTCGGTTGTTTTTCAGTCGTCATGTGATATGAATATACAAACATATATAATACCAAATTGTATTGGATTTATATTAAAAATGTAAAAAATAAAATTACAAAAGCGAAACAAAAGAATAGCATTCAACCAACAATCTCTCTAATCTATTCAGACTAAACATGTACTTCATTCATCACGTAAAACTTCTCGATACATAACATTTGAGGTGAATACTCCGTCTCGTTTAAAGTCTTTAACATGATTAACTAATACCTTTGTATTTTTACGTGATATCCCTCTTGACAAAGCCACATAAAGTTGTCCATCTGAAAACACAGAGTCCGGTAGGTAAACACCAACGTGCGGAATTGTTTGTCCCTGTGCTTTATTGGTTGTCATGGCAAAACTAAGTCGAATGGGAAACTGTTTTCGCTTTAGTTTAAAAGGGAACGTGTCGTCGTCAGACGGACATAGAGGAATGGTGTAATGTAATAAAGCATTTGGTACTTTGAACAATTTGAAATTTAGTATGGTGTAATATCAGGTTGCAGTGACAAAACATTTATTCTTTTTGTTGTTGTTTACTACAATTTAGTATGGTGTAATATAAGGTTGGTGTACAAACACTGCATTGCTTAATAAACAAGTTGAAGACCATTAACAAAACAACATTAAATTGCTTCAAAGAACATCCAATTAAATAGAAGATATTGCTTCAATCTTCTAATTTCAACCTGCCTCTATCTTAGTTGTTCTTCTAGATTGTTCTTCAAGGTTGTTCTTCGACCTAAGCGGGAAAAATTAAAAAAAATTCAAAATTTTTCAAAAAGTTTAAAATTTTTATCAAACATTTTGAAAATTTTCAAACTTTTTGAATATTTAAAAAAAAAACTCAAAATTTTTGAAATTTTGAAATTTTATTTTTTGATTTTATTTTTTTTAATTTTCTAACACCCTTTTGTTTAACATGAAATGTTAGCTACTGATTAAAAACGTTAATAGAAGTCTATGACACTAATTTTGATTTTGGAGTAAGTGTATAACATTTCATATTTGACTTTGATTTAAACCAAGATGAACGATGTGTTTTATTGTTTCAATTATAATGTAATCAACATTTACAAATAATTTTATATTAAGATCATTTAGACTAAATGTAAAGTGATTTGGTAAAATCAATTTCACAACACATTTAATGAAAATAAGAAAGTTACAAATATTCAGCCAAAAACAAAGACATTCAACATAGCATCAAATCAAATCAAAATCAAAATCTATAATAAACGCAAATTCGTATAACAAGATCCAGAAATGATAGTCCCCCATATGTTATAATAATAATCGGCAGATGGAAGACTTGAAACAATGAGATTAATAAATTAATTTTTAAAATCTAATACAAATATTAAACAAAAATAAACTAAATATACCTTTTCCAACATCAATTTTTTAAAGATCGAACGCCACAGCTCGAATTAGTTACATATCCAAGAACAGCCAAAATTACCGCTATCATAAAATTAACTCGAGCTCAGATATAAAGATACCATCACAAAAATCTCACAAACATACTAAAAAAACAAACGGTATGACATATAAGATTGAAAGAACAAACCAAACATACAAACACATATATATATTGGACTAAAGGAAAATCACCAACAAAAATCTCGATTTTACGAACCACAAATAGAAACCAACAACAAAATCTTACAAATACACAAACCACAAAAATACATGTTTCTGGTTTAGGTTTCGACAAGATATAAAAATAAAAATCCAAACCACCAGATCTGAACAAAAAAAAAACAACCATACAAAGAATCTCCCATCTTTCTACAGAACCACCAAGATCCAAACCAAGATCCAAACACCGTGTGGTGGTTCAAGGTGGTTCAAGGCGGTTCAAAAATTCAAAACGAGCACAGATCCCAACCAACCATACGGATATAATAAAAAAATTTTAAAAAATTCAAAAAATTTGAAATTTTTCAAAATTTTCAAAAAGTTAATGAAAAATTTCAAACTTTTTGAATCTTTTTAAAAATTTAAATTTTTCCCGCTTTATTTTTTTCATAAATAATGATGTTATACTGATTTTTGTATAAAAAACATATTTTTTAGGTTTTATAATCTATTTTAAGATTTATTTGGACAAGCTTAATAATCTGTTTTTATATAATCTGTTTTTAATAATATGTTTTTAATAATCTGTTTTTTAAAATTTATTTGGACAAGTTTTATAATCTGTTTCAATAATCTGTTTTTATAGAGATTACTTTCTTATAAAACAGATTATTTTAGGTTTAATAATATGTTCCACTTTTTTATAAAAACAGTTTTTAACCTTTAATAATCTGTTTTTAAAAAAATTCGAAACTTTTGTCTAACTAAATTTTTAAAACAGATTATTTTCGATTAAAAAACATGATAATAAACTTCACATTTGGCTCAGAATCGTTAAAAACGGCTGCTACATGTAGTTGCATTTAATTGATACCATCAAACAAGTTGCCAAGCCATTTAAATTGTATATTATCATATTGCTCAAAAAAACCACACGATAGCATCATTGCCTCATAGAATTTATATAACTTAACTCAATCATCGACCTCATATATTTTTAATATAATCATTGGTCTCATAATATATCAATTCATCGACCTCATATATTTTTAATATAATCATTGGTCTCATAATAAGATTAAGACAACAAATGAAAATAAAATTTACCGTTCATTTAATCATTTTCTAATTGATTTCCACGGAAGTCACCCGAAAGAAAACTGCCAACATAACCACAAAACCACAAAAAGCCACCGTATCCACCAAAACCGCAGCCTGTCAATTCATAATAAGTTGTATTAGCAATAAACACAAAAACTGATTATGAAAACAATTTTCCCAACAGATTATGCCATTTTCCAAATAATCTGTTAACAAAAAATAAAATGCAAATCACTTTCCAACAGATTATACCATTTTCCCAACAGATTATGCCACTTTCGAACAGATTATACCATTTTCCCAACAGATTATGCCATTTTCCAAATAATTTGTTAACAAAAAATAAAATGCAAATCACTTTCCAACAGATTATACCATTTTCCCAACAGATTATGCCACTTTCCAACAGATTATACTGATTTCCCAACAGATTATGCCATTTTCCAAATAATCTGTTAACAAAAAATAAAATGCAAATCACTTTCCAACAGATTATACCATTTTCCCAACAGATTATGCCACTTTCCAACAGATTATACCATTTTCCCAACAGATTATGCCATTTTCCAAACAATTTTCCCCAACAGATACAAATTAACAAAAATTAAAATGCAACCAAAGAGATAGAGATAGAGATCCAGCACCAAAACCGCCATCAACCACAACCAAAACCGCCATCAACCAAAACCGCCATCAACCATAAGGAATTAGATCCAGCACCAAAACTGCCATCAACCACCACCAAAACCGCCATCAACCACCACCAAAACCGCCAACAACCACCATCAAAACCGCCATCAACCAGGACCAAAACCGCCAAGAACCACCACCAAAACCGCCAAGAACCACCACCAAAACCGCCATCAAAACTGCCTGAAAAGAGTAGAAAACACGGCCATCAAAACCGCCATGTTTCCGGAACAAAAAGCAAAATCAAAAAGCAAAATCAAAAAGCAAAAAGCAAAAAGCAAAAAGCAGCGAGATCCACTTACCTACATGTTTTCCGTCCAAAGGAGGATGGCGGCAGCGGCGGAAGAAGAGAGAAAGGAGGACGGCGCGGCGGCAAAGGGGGACGGCGGTGGTGTGTATGTGTATTAAGATGGCTGATCGAGAAAGTGGACGGCGGCGGCGGCTGTTTTCCGGCAGCTCCGGCAGCTGGGTGATTGAGAGAGAAATGAGAGGAGGGAGGCGTGTTATGTGTGTGTTTTAGGGTTACTTTTAGGTTAGTTTTAGGTTTTGTGGTATGTGTTAAGTGTGTTGTACATTGTGTATCCGAATTTGTACCTCTTAAAAAGATCCCTTAAAGTCAATTACTTAAAATTGAAAGTCAACAAAACCTTAAATGCTTTATATAGTAGTAGAGACTAGTATAGAACCCGCGCGATGCAGCGGCGATAACAATTTTATATTCTACAAAATTAGATTGCAAAGTGGTTTTGAAGTTTCTCATTTGTCCGTAACAAGGGTTGTAAGGTTCACGCTTCGTTGCGGATATACACCGCTAACATGTATCAACATGACCATGTTAATATATTTCAGACTAATATGCTTTCTACGGAATACATCAAATAACTTTGAAGTAAACGACTTAAAATAAAACGCAACGGCCGAAGCCAAGTCAATCCCCATACAATTATGGCCTACATACACCAAACAAAGTAAAATTTACTAACACAAGTACACCATTGTCTGTACTCGAACAACAAATTGGAATTCAGTTGTGATCGATGAACAAAAGAAAACAACAACTTAGGGTAGATACAATATTCACATTCACCACATTCTCGTCTCATCCTAGAGAGCTGGATGGATGGATTCTTCTTCTAAATGTGCATTTGTTTGTGACTTTAAAATGTAGCCCGAATGTTGAAAATATCTCCAATGATATTCTATGACTCTCTTCCAAAACCAGCTATGTTATTTCTTCTCCTACCACTTCAACATTATGTTTACAAACGTAGTCATGAAAGGTATATAAGCTATTTAAAAAATAATGTAATTATAATATATCCAAAAATTACATAATAATAATCAGAAGATAAATTTCGCCATAAAAGAAAGAAGATGTAAGCATTAAAATATCAATGTAGGTGTACGACCCGCTATGGGTATAGGCCGGAAAAAAAACCCTTTGATATCCCATCTTCTTTCTCCAAGTTAAACGATCACATCCTTGTTGTGTCGACAAATTAATCGGCGATGTAAACAATCATCAAGCAAATGGTATGCAGTAACAATGACTTACAAAAACTAAAGCTTTAATAGTGTATTCGACTTTACTCTGTCAAAAACGACAACTCAAACCATAATGGCAGTTGGGATACGTATTACATTTTTACTTAACCATGTTCAAGTAAACACTTGTGAATACCATGTAATTAGGTTTCTTTAAGACATTTTATCAAACACTATATGGGCATTCCCAAATCACTACCAAGGAACTAAAATTAATAGCAGATCACGAGAAGAGTCTAATAGAAAAAGAATAATAAAAGGACATTCGAGTTTAGCAGTCAAACAACAAAACACTTCAACTATCTACGCCTACTTAAAAAAATGATTTATAATCCATGTCAACTCAAATCCAAACCATAAAACGAAAATCGTAATAACTATGGCCTTTGCTTACGATTCATTGATTGATTTCTCAACATCAATTGAAAAATAACTTAATCGATCGAAGTTAAAAAAAAAAAAAAGTATGCCCTGAATAAAAATGTTATCGAAGATCAAGGTTTAAACCAAAACACAGGAAATTATACCTTCATCAAAATACGAGTGTAGTTTCAAAATGTGATTCCATACATAGATCAACAATTGAGCAAACATGTGTTTGATAAACAAATAGGGAATTGGTAGTGGAAAAGATTAAGTTTTAGGAATTGAGGAGCGTGTGTTTTAATTTGGAAGAAATAAATTAGTAATTTCAATTACTTAAATTTTAATTGATTAAGAGTTTAAAGGAGATGATTTATAATATAGTATAGATTTAGTTACCTTAATGCGACTTAAAACTTTTTCAAAATATAAATTTTAGGGTTTGTTAAAGCTTGATGTCATATCTATTACATAATTTTTGTCCTAAATTATTAAAAAATTATTTTAAATCTATTACTCTTTTTTATAGCTTTCAACTATTTATTTTCTACTTCTTTTCTAGATTTGAATTTTTTAGGATCATTGTTATCAATTTTACTCCTATTTATACTTTAACTATTGATGTACGTTTGATCGACTTTTAAAATACGATTCAAATGTCCGTAACAATACGTGGACAAAATTCTTTGTTTTAGTTGTATTTTAATAATAACGTGAATGTGAATGTGAATACCAAAACTCTTAATTATTTGACTTTAAATCTTTGATATTTTTTGTTTGTTTATTCCTTTTTTTTAGAGTGTTTTAGTTTTATATATATCTTTGATCGCTATAAGAAAATTGGGTTGGTACAAAAATGTTTAATGACCAAATCTATTATGTGCTATAATCAAGGTTACAAATAACGTAAGGTGTGGCGCGACGGCATGAGTAAAACTCAAACTTTGTAAAAAATGGCGAGACATGACGTTTTTCAAAGCATGACAAGACGGCAAAAAAAATTAATATATTTTATAATTTTATATATACTTATATATATTTTTACTATTATTAAGTTACATAAATATCAATAAATTATCAAAAAGTCCGTTTTAACATTTAAGTATATATATATTCTAAGATATAGTCACAAATTTACAATCAAATAATTTTTATAGCAATTTTTAAATATTTTCAAACTTTTTTCTTTTTTCTTGTCAAAAAATTTCATAACGCGTTACAAAAAACTCGCGTTAAGGCGGGCCATGGCCACGTTTTTTGGCCGCCACGCCTAATAAAGACGCCTTGCATGTTTTCGTAATTTCTCACGCTCGCCTTAGCGACATTATGACGCGTTATTTAGAACCTTTGCTATAATATAAATCAAGCGGTCAAAATGTAAATCAGAGCGCCAACTTGGTGCTAATCTTGATTGATTGGTCTTGATGACTTTGAATGTATTAATCTTACCGAATGTTTTCTTATTTTTATTTTTATTTTTACTTTTAATTTTTCTAATGAGAAATAGAATAAGATTTTGGAAACTTAACTAAAGAGAATATTGAAAAAAATAAAATAAAGAAATCAAAGACTGAGAAAAAAACTCAAAACTATAGACTAATATATTGGGTATGTTTGGTAAAAATAATTTGTAGTTGGAACTGGTAGTCGGAGCTGAAAGCTAGGGCTTATATTTGAAGCTGTAAGTTAGGATTTTTTATTTTTTGTAAATATGTTTGGAAAGTAACGACGATTTTCGGGAAGGACAGCAGCCCGGTGCGCCGCACTGAGCAGGGGTGGTGCGCACTGCCTGCTGTCTTTTCCCGTTTTTGTGTTTTTCTTGCCCAAAACGATTTGTTACCCAAGGATTTCGACATGCAATCAGTAGATACTTCATAATATAGTATTTTTACAGTTTCTAAACAACTTTTAACCACCAAAACATAGATCTAAGTATTATTTAGTTAAAAATCGTTTTTGTATAAAAAGAGTTATAAATCTTTATAAAAACTCATTTTTGTGCCATGGATCATCCATGCAAATGGTAAAAACAGTAAATAAAGGTAAGAAAATGGTTTCTACCGGATGAAAGTGGATGGATGATGTTTTAGAAGGATTTAGAGCTCCAAAAGTGGTGAAAATGCCTTGAACCGAACTAGACTTGATTCCTTCTTGCTTGCTTGGAGGTTTGGACGATTTTTAATGGTTAAAAGATGGGTTTAAGTGGCTGGAAAACTCTGGATTTAGGGGAGTTTCTTGAGAGAGTTTGAGAGAGTTTTAGTGTTTGTGTGTGTTTTTGATTTTAGAAAATGAAAATGAAAAGGAAAATAGGGAGGGTGATAATGAGGGGCCTTGGGACAGTGGGTTGGCAGTAAATGAGTGTTAAAGCCTGAGATTGATTGGGTGGTGGTTTACAAAAACGAGGCAAGACATAAAAATTCAAAGAATTTGAATCTGCCAGCCAGTGCGTCGCACTGATTGCCTGTGCGGCGCACTGGTCCAATTTTTCAGTATTTTTCTGATTTTTCGTTTTTACGTTTTGCTTCGTTGGACCTTTTCTGTAACTGAAAGTTCTTAATTATGATACGTTATGAACTTAGGAAAGTTCATTAGGTGTTTTTTTGGTATTAGGACTTATATAATTCGATTCCGGGAGTTATTCCGACACTGGTTCCGACAAAATAAAGACTCAACAAGTACGAACTAGAACAATATGAACACGATAAAAAGTAACTAGAGATTCGAACCGATAAATTAACTGAGAATCACCTGAATTTTAGACGGTTGTTACATCATCCCCGGGTTGAAAGAAATTTCGTTCCGAAATTTGACTCGTCCCATCAGGTAGAAGTATCTTTGAACAAATGCGGATACTTTTGACGTATTTGGTCTTCACGTTCCCATGTGAATTCGTGACCACGTCGGGAGTTCCAACGAACCTTGACAATAGGAACACGGCTTTGTCTGAGTTGTTTGACCTCGCGGTCCACAACTTCAAGCGGTTCCTCTATGAAGTTGAGCTTGTTGTCGATCTTGACCTCGTCGAGTGGGATGACGATGGTCTCATCAGATAAGCACTTTTTCAAGTGCGAGACATGGAACACGTTGTGAACATTCGAAAGAACTCGTGGGAGTTGGAGTCGATATGCTACTGGGCCAATACGCTCGATAACCTCGAATGGTCCGGTATACCTTGGGCTTAGCTTGCCGCGTTTCCCGAAGCGAACTACCCCTTTCCATGGCGATACTTTAAGAAGCACTCGATCGCCAACCTGGAACTCGAGGGGTTTCCTTCGGTTATCGGCGTAGCTCTTCTGCCGGGTACGGGACGTCTTCAGTCGCTCTCTGATAGTAGTGATCTTGTCGATGGTCTCCTGAACGAGGTCGAGCCTTGTGAGTTGTCGATCACCGGCTTCTAGCCAACAAAGCGGCGACCGGCACTTACGTCCATATAAAGCCTCGAACGGAGCACACTTGATGCTAGCGTGGTAGCTGTTGTTGTAGGAAAACTCGACCAAGGGTAGGTGAGTATCCCAACTTCCTCCGAAGTCAACTACGCATGCCCTAAGCATATCCTCAACTGTTTGGATCGTCCTTTCGCTTTGACAGTCGGTTTGGGGGTGGTAAGCTGTGCTAAGGTCTAGTCGCGTCCAGAGCGATTTCGGAAGTGCGTTCCAAAAGCGGGACGTGACTCGACTATCCCTGTCAGAGATGATGGAGAGAGGTGTTCCGTGGCAAGAGATGATCTCGTTGATGTGGATCTGTGCGAATTTCTCCATCGAGTGAGTTTCTCGTACCGGTAGGAAATGAGCAGACTTTGTTAATCGGTCCACAATTACCCAAATTGTGTCGTTACCCTTTGCCGTCCGGGGCAACTTGGTAATGAAATCCATGGAGATCTGTTCCCACTTCCACATTGGAATCTCCGGTTGTTGCAGTAGGCCTGAGGGCTTCTGATATTCCTCCTTGACCTTCGAGTAAGTAAGACAATTGGCTACGTACAATGCGATATCCTTCTTCATGCCCGGCTACCAATAATACTCACGAAGGTCCTTGTACAACTTATCGGATCCAGGGTGGATGGAGTAGCGGGAACGGTGGCCCTCATCCAAGATTAGCTTGCGAAGATCTTCAGATTTCGGGATCCAAGCTCGGCCCTTGAAATAATGGATTCCGTCGGATTTGATTTCGAACTCCTTCTCATGATTGTGCAATGTTTCTCCCTTTAAGTTCTCGGGTTTTAACGGTTCTCGCTGTGCCTCGGCGATTTGCGTTTGAAGATTCGTTTGGATCTGAATACCTAATGCCCTAACTCGAGATGGTCTTACCCTTTCCTTCCTACTCAGGGCGTCTGCTACTACGTTTGCCTTACCCGGGTGGTACTTGATCTCGCAATCGTAGTCACTCAGCAGTTCGATCCATCTCCTTTGCCTCATGTTGAGCATCTTCTGATCTAGAATATGTTGAAGGCTCTTATGATCCGTGAAAACCGTGCACTTAGTACCATACAAATAGTGTCTCCAGATCTTTAATGCAAATACGACTGCTCCCAGCTCCAAGTCGTGGGTATTGTAGTTCTGTTCGTGCACCTTGAGTTGCCTTGAAGCGTAGGCGATGACTTTATCTTTCTGCATAAGGACACACCCAAGTCCTTGATGGGATGCATCGCAGAATACCACGAAGTTATCTGTACCCTCCGGTAGGGACAAAATCGGTGCGTGGCAGAGCTGGTGTTTAAGTTTCTGGAAGGATTCCTCTTGCTTCGTACCCCAAACGAAATCCTTGTCCTTCTGAGTGAGCTCGATGAATCTTCGATAGTAGCCGGCCAACCCTAGGAACTGTCGAATTTCCGTAGGAGTCGTCGGGGATTGCCATTTCTCGATCGCTTCGATTTTTTCCGGATCCACATGGATCCCTTCTTGGTTGACCACATGACCAAGGAAGTGTACTTCCCGAAGCCAAAATTCACACTTAGAGAATTTGGCGTACAGTTTCTGATTTCGGAGGAGTTCTAAAATGAGTTTCAGGTGTTTCGTGTGATCCTCTTTGTTTCTCGAGTAGATAAGGATGTCATCAATGAATACGATCACGAATTTGTCCAAATAAGGTCTACACACCCTGTTCATCAAGTCTATGAACACCGCTGGTGCGTTGGTTAAACCAAATGGCATGACAAGGAATTCGTAATGACCGTAACGAGTACGAAAAGCGGTTTTTGGAATGTCGGTCTCGCTGACTCGAACCTGATGATAACCCGAACAGAGGTCGATTTTCGAGAAATAAGTTGCACCCTGCAACTGGTCGAAAAGGTCATCGATCCTCGGAAGTGGGTATCGGTTCTTGGCGGTCAGCTTGTTCAGTTCGCGGTAGTCGATGCACATGCGGAAGGATCCGTCTTTCTTTTTAACGAAGAGTATTGGGGCTCCCCAGGGGGACGAGCTTGGACGAATAAGACCATGATCCAAGAGTTCCTGTAGCTGTTTCGACAGCTCTTGCATTTCCGGTGGGGCTAGACGATACGGTGTCCTAGCGACCGGTGCTGCACCAGGAATTAGGTCTATCCGGAATTCCACTTGTCGATGCGGAGGTAGCCCGGGTAAATCTTCCGGAAAGACTTCAGGGTGATCCTTGACTACTGGAATATCTTGAATACGGATCTCCTTGGGTTTACGTTCGACAAGGTGAGCGAGAAATGCGTCACAGTCCTTCTCGAGGTACTTGCGCATTTTCATGGACGATACGATACGAAGTGGTCGTCCGGGTTTGTCTCCTTGAACAACTAAAGTTTCGGTGTCAGAAAGAGGGATGCGGATAAGTTTGTCAAAACAGACAATCTCGGCTCGGAAACGAGAGAGCCAGTCCATTCCGACGATCACATCAAAGCTCTTCATCTCGATTGGAATTAAGTCAATAGGGAAGGTTTTATCAGACAGGCATATGGAACATCCTACGATTATATCCTTAGCTTCGAACTCCTGACCGTTAGCGTACTCTATGGTGAAGCTATCCCTAAGAACCTTTGATCCTAAGTTAATGAGGGGTCTAAATTGTAAGGATACAAAGCTTCTTTCAGCCCCTGAATCGAACAAAACTGATGCATAGTGATTATTAACAGGAAACGTATCGTTCACCGCGTTCGGATCCTGTCGAGCTTCCTCAGCTGTGAGTGCGAATGCACGTCCTCGACCTCGCCCGCCTTGGTTCGGTTGGGCGTTTCGGAGTCTCGGACAAGCGTTCCGGAAGTGCTGGTCACTTCCGCACTCGAAGCACACCGGCTTCTGACCTGGGACTACCATCCTATCCGGGCAGTACTTAACGAAATGCCCTACCTTCTGGCATTTCAAACACACGGGGCAGTTACCGAGGTGGTGGAAGTTGCACTTATTGCACTTGGGGTTCGTCCCCGTACAGGTTCGGGCTCAAGTTGGTGGCGGTGGCGGTGGTGGTGCTACAGCTGCTACGGCATAGTTACGAGTGGTCTTCTTCTTCTTATTCCTATCACTTCGCCTTGGGGTCTGGTCGGATTTCCTTTTCTCACCCGACTCCTTTTTGGAGGATGTAGGAGCGGTGAGTAGGTTGCTTGTGAGGCGGTGGGCTAGGATGATGGCACTCTGGAGGGTATGGGGTTCCGCTGCGATGACCATTCCTCTGATTTCAGGAACAAGACCGGAGACATAACGGTCGATCTTGTTCTCTTCAGGAGTCACTAACCTCGGGACTAGCCGAGCCAACTCATGGAATCGGGTAGTATACCCTTCGATGTCGTTTCCGACCATCGTGTGATCCCAGAGCTCGGCCTCGAGTTTCTTGATTTCCCCCTTGGGGCTGTACTCCTCTATCAAGAGGTTCTTGAATTGTTCCCAGGTGAGAGCATAGGCGGTCTCGCGTCCTCTATTGCGGACCACGCTATTCCACCAAGTCAGCGCCTTACCGTGTAGCACGCAGGAGGCGTACTGCACTTTATCAGCTTCGGCACATCTGCTGATGTGCAGCACCGACTCGATGCTCTCAAACCAGGACACCAGTCCAACGGCACCAGTTGTGCCATGGAACTCCTTGGGCTTGCAGGCCATGAAGCTCTTGTAGGTGCAAGCAGGGGGATTCGGGTGTTGTTGGTTCTGGTTGTTGTTCTGCTGATTTTGGTTATTGTTCTGTTGCTGTTGCTGCTGTTGTTGTTGCTGCTGGTGGTGGTTGTTGACATTAGCATTGATCCCTGCCGTGATCTGAGCGATCATGTTGGGCATCGCTGCATTCAACTGAGCAGCGACTTGTTCAACGATGATACTGGCGTTTGAACGAGGTGCCATGATTCTACAACAAACAACAGATTCAGTTTAGAAACGCACGATTAGAGTATGATAAGAATATAATCCAATGAACAAGTTAACAATCACGCAAGAGTAATATAACAGGACAGATAGCACACACACGACAAAGATTCAAGAGATTCACACGACAATAAAAATAATAGATAATAAAAGATAGAACTTCATTCATTAATGATAATAAAGTTGAGTACAAGGTTCAAATGGAAATGAAGTACAGTACAATACAATAAGGAAATAAATAGAAATGGCTCGGAGTTGTGTACATGGAAAATTATAACTCGGCCTACAATACATAAATAAAAGAAATGAACTAACGGCGTCTCTCCAGGAACATCTTGGCGACGATGACCGCTAACAGGGTCCCCATGACCAAGCAAACTCCTACCAAACGCTGCACCGTCCGGGCTGTGGCCTGAACTGCAGCGAGGTGTCGCAGCGCCTGCTCCGACAACCGATGCGCGACATCGGAGACTTCACAGAGGAGCAGCCCTTGCTGTTGGGCTTCCTCAGAAAGTCCCCTTACCTCACGGTGGAGGTGCAGGAAATTGGCAGGAGGGGGAAACTGAGGGGTAGGCGGCATCCGTTGCCTAGCTGCGTCAGCGTCTCGGGCACGCTGCATCTCCTCACGTTGGAGCTGTCGCTCCCACGTGTAGTGGTCCATCATCGAGGTGCGTGGAGCCTCGGGATGTGGGTGCCCAAAAGGAAGATGGGGTGGTGCAGGCCTGGACGGACCGTCCTACTGCGCCGCCATCCTGTCAGGTAGTCGACCCGGAAGGACGACCTGCTTGCGTGCCGTCATAACGACACGAGGTCCACGTCGCTGGGGCGGTGCGGCGACGGGCGCCAGTTGAGGTGGTGGTAGTACCGACCTCGGGCTGGACCCGATGCTGCTCGACACAGCCATGGAGGTATCATCCGTGGGGTCGGTAGTCTGGTGACGGAGGCTCTCTGAGGCAGTATGGCCCTCAGAAGCCTCATGAGATGATGTGGCTCTCGGCTGAGATCGGGACTGGGATCGCGAGGGGGATCGTTAACGAGATGACTGAGACATGACGGATCTGTGACACAAGGAGTTTCGTAAGTACAGAAATAAGGTAATATTAAAGGAAAATGTGTAAGGAAATGCAGGTAAGGGTCAATCACATGAGATCGGGAAATAGTAAGACCGGGAATTTTCGACTCGAAAACCGTTTAACATTAGTAATTACGTTCCGTCCTTGCATAAGTCATTTTGAACTAGGCATGGGTGATCAGGCCATGCGTAGTTAAAAACAATCATGCAATCGCGAAATTAATTCCCTAAAGTTTTGAACCCATAATGATTTTCCGAAAAGCCTTGGTTATAGTTTGGTTTCGAAAACTTTTGAAAAATTTTTAATACCGTTTTCACTATAACATGTGCTCTGATACCAAGTTTGTCACACCACGCTATAGCGGAAACACGGAATGTGAGAGCTGGAATATTATTACACGGTTATAAGCAAAATAAACGATTCAAGTCATTTCATTAAAAATAAAATAGTTAATAATCCGAAAACAACCAAGCAGTTTAATAGTTTAAGCCAAGTACAAAATACAAAGTTTCCAAACTAAATTCCCAAAACAAAAGGGTCTTTCCCAAGCTTCGCCTCACGTGACCAAACCGACCCTTCCTTGCCATGCACTTCTACACTTACACTAGTTTCCTGAAACATAAGATAAAGTGTCAACTACATAACGTAATGAGTGAGTTACAGTTTTGAGTTTCTCGATAAAAGTTTCCAAGATAGAAATACGTAAAAGTAATAAATGTCATAAGTGAAAAGGAACGGAACGACGCTAGAACATATATATATAAATAGTAAAGAGTTTCATACACACGTAAGTAAGAGTAGAACTCGTATAATAAAAGTTGAAGCGGAATCCATCGCTAAAATATAGCATATGCGTAGGTAATATGTGCTTAACTAAATTAGTAACTTGTATCAATCACTTGGCATAATATAAAGGTAAGTCTACACTAAACCGATTGTCTGGTCAGATCTAGCCCCAAATGTTTCATTGAGTTTCCACCTGAATCTAGTAATATGTGCTTAGGACGCGAACCACAAGCAAGGAGTGACCTCTCCTAAGTATCGATACTCATAATACTAACGGCTATTGCTAATAGTGTGTAAAGTTTCGAACCAAAAACGGGGCAATTGAGTTCTGTTTCTAAAAATAGTAGTAAGCACTTACGGGTTTATATTTTCATCAAGGATTGGTTTCGCTAACAAGTATCCTAAATTTAGTTTAGCCAATTTAAAGGGCATTAACACATTATACGCATAATAGTTTCACAAGTTTCCAAAGTTTCCAAGTTTCACATGTTTCAAAAGTATCAAAGTTTCACGAGTTTCCAAAGTTTCCAAGTTTCAAAAGTTTCAAGGTTTCATAAGTTTCAAAAGAGTTGCACATAGTTTCAAAAAGTTACATGAACATACAATCTTATGTTTACCCCAAATAAGTAATTAAAATAGTAAAAACATAGTGGGGTTGTAACTCACGGGTTGCGAAGATAGAGAACTCGGAAATCGGTCGGAAATGAGAGCCGGGAATCACGGAGTGCCTAAGGATACCAAGGTTGTCCAAAAGTTATTATTCCATTATGTTACTTTATATAATATAATAGACAATTTTTAGTTAACTTTAAGTGTCAAGGTTAATATTGTCCCAAAAATGGTCTGAAGCGGTCAACGTTATATTTAGTCCGAAAAGTCCATAGTTAACGTTATTATTATTATGATACACATGTTTTGGTTGCTGAAATGATTTAGGTTTTCTAACGAAATTTGGGCAGCGCTTCCGCGCCCAAATTTCATGTCCAAAACCTAAAGTCATTTCCCGCTCACAAAAAACATATATACACATAATTTTACTTAAACAAGTCCAAAGATTTCAATACAAGTTACCACTGTTATTATTTTACTCATCTCAGTCCCATAACGTCATTAACAAAAATCCAGAATACGTACATATGTTTTAAACGACCAAAACGACGATTTTCGGGAAGGACAGCAGCCCGGTGCGCCGCACTGAGCAGGGGTGCTGCGCACTGCCTGCTGTCTTTTCCCGTTTTTGTGTTTTTCTTGCCCAAAACGATTTGTTACCCAAGGATTTCGACATGCAATCAGTGGATACTTCATAATATAGTATTTTTACAGTTTCTAAACAACTTTTAACCACCAAAACATAGATCTAAGTATTATTTAGTTAAAAATCGTTTTTGTATAAAAAGAGTTATAAATCTTTATAAAAACTCATTTTTGTGCCATGGATCATCCATGCAAATGGTAAAAACAGTAAATAAAGGTAAGAAAATGGTTTCTACCGGATGAAAGTGGATGGATGATGTTTTAGAAGGATTTAGAGCTCCAAAAGTGGTGAAAATGCCTTGAACCGAACTAGACTTGATTCCTTCTTGCTTGCTTGGAGGTTTGGACGATTTTTAATGGTTAAAAGATGGGTTTAAGTGGCTGGAAATCTCTGGATTTAGGGGAGTTTCTTGAGAGAGTTTGAGAGAGTTTTAGTGTTTGTGTGTGTTTTTGATTTTAGAAAATGAAAATGAAAAGGAAAATAGGGAAGGTGATAATGAGGGGCCTTGGGACAGTGGGTTGGCAGTAAATGAGTGTTAAAGCCCGAGATTGATTGGGTGGTGGTTTACAAAAACGAGGCAAGACATAAAAATTCAAAGAATTTGAATCTGCCAGCCAGTGCGTCGCACTGATTGCCTGTGCGGCGCACTGGTCCAATTTTTCAGTATTTTTCTGATTTTTCGTTTTTACGTTTTGCTTCGTTGGACCTTTTCGTTAACTGGAAGTTCTTAATTATGATACGTTATGAACTTAGGAAAGTTCATTAGGTGTTTTCTTGGTATTAGGACTTATATAATTCGATTCCGGTAGTTATTCCGACACTGGTTCCGACAAAATAAAGACTCAACAAGTACGAACTAGAACAATATGAACACGATAAAAAGTAACTAGAGATTCGAACCGATAAATTAACTGAGAATCACCTGAATTTTAGACGGTTGTCACAACTCTTTGTCGTGCTTAAACGTTGTACCCTCCGCATTTTTGTACATTTTTTCCGCCGCGTTCTTTACCTTTGCATCGTCTTCCCCGCTTCCCCGAAGCCGTTCCGCCTCCGCGTAGTGCCCAATAATTTCCTTTACTTGGGCACTTGTCGCCGTAAACTTGTTGTTGAGTTGATCCTTATTTCTCTCCACCAAACCTAGCGGCATACCTTGTTCGTTGTAACTTGCCACAAACGTGTTCCAAAATTGCTTTTCCGGTTGGTTATTTGCGATGTCGAAACCTTCGGAAATGTGAATCCACTTCTGAGCCAACAGTTCTTCCTCGGCGTCGTTCCATTGCACTTTTTTGCAAACTTTCTTCTTTTTTGGGTTAGACGTGCCAACTTGTTGCGTTCCTTTAACGACTTCTTGTCTTTCTTGATCACATTCATCTTGTTGTTGCGTTTGAGATTGTTGTGCTTGAAATTGTTGTTGTTGTTGAAACAAGAGTTGTTGATGCATATAAAATTGTTCGGGAGTTAACGGGTTGAAAAGTATTGGTTGAGGTTGTTGTTGTTGCGGTTGTTGTTGTTGCAAATAAAAGGTTTCACACTTGGACTATTTGTTGTTGTTTTTGTTGTGAAAATTGTGCCATTTGGGTTGTTAAACTCGGGTTTACTTGATTATGGTAGTTTGCGAAACCGGATAATGAGATGTTTTGTGATTGTGGTGTCGAATGTGTGTTTGTGTTTGTTGGGATAGCGTTTGAAGACGATGAAGACATTTTCACGGTTTTGAGATTATATAAGTTTTGTATACAAAGATTAAATGAGATTGAGAAATTGTGTGATTCTTAGTTAAAATATATGTTATATTTATAAATGAAAAGTGAAAAAAAGGTAACGGTAAAAAACGGCTAGAATTTATTTTTTATTTATTCTTTTTTTTTACTTGATTGTTGAGGAAAACCAAAAAAATAAATAAATAAATAAAAAGAAAACTCAAAAGGAGTCGTTAACAAAACCACGAGAGCCACAACGAGGCACCACAGAGTGGTAACGAGCTCATGTGCTAGTTGTGGCCCGAGAACGAGTGCCACAACCTCACCACTCCTTGTGCTCTAAAAACTAAATAATAATATACTAAGACAAATTTTATTATAGATATATATGAAATTTATCATAATATAAATCCAAACTACTTTGTTAAACTACTCTAAGTAGCTTCTTTTTTAGGAGTTTATTTTTCAAATAAGCTCCACAAATAAGCGCTAACCAAACAAAACTTATTTGAAAAAAAAAGCTCAAGTCGTAAATAAACCTCTTTAAGTCCCAAAATAAGCCTCGTCGTAAGTGAAAAGAAAACTTAAAAATTGAATGAGAAAAGAAAATTGCAAGACAAAAATATAAGATAGCAATTGTTATATTTTTTAAACATAGGAGTGGCTAGATCCTAAGAGCACCAGGAGTAATAATCACGATTCTGGTGATTATGTGATTACTTTTGATGACATGGCAGTGAGAATCATGATTATGAGATTTTGGGTGCTATGATAATGAGGATTGTGGGTGATTGTAAGAGTTGTGGGACCCAGTTTTTTTTTTTTTTTTTTTTCTTAAAACATTTAAATAAGATAAATAAATAATTAAAACAATACAAATTATTAAAACTAATAATTAAAACATTTAAATAAGATAAATAAAAAACAATACAAATAATTAAAACAATACAAATTATTAAAACTAAAATAAATACTAAGCTAAATCATCCCATATTTTTGTTGGATTTTTATTTTTTCGGCACGATCTACTCCGCTTGTGCTTATGGCAACCCCTCTGTGCTTTGTTGAAGAAACAACATATCGTCTCTTCTTGCACTTGTATAAGCCGCTTGTTGTTGTGCTACGAGTGTTTCTTTTTTTGTTTTGGCGACATCTTTTTTTGCTTTTGTAATTTTTCTTAACTGTGTCGCGATCACTCCACAAAACGCCGACGACGAAGATGATTGTGCCTTTTCGGATGCGTCGGATGATTCTTTTCTTTTACTTCCTTTTTGTTTTCCGCGAGGTCGTTCTTGTTGATCATCCGCAAAAATATCATCCGAAATATCCACATCTTCAAGGTTGAAGGTGGGAAGTGGAGTATCTATTTTGGTAAAACCACGTCATCTGCTATGTTCTCTCCAAACTTCCCACGCCCCCATCTGAAAGGCACACCCTCCGTCTCAAAGAACATTTGACGAGCCGCCTCTATAACCTTCGCATCGTCGGACCCGCTAGCCCGAAGTCGTAAAGCCACCGAATGGTGGCCTATAAAAGTCTTTACCGTGGCACTCATCGCCGTGAACTTGCTGTTGAGGGACTCCTTGTTTCTCTCCACAAACTCCTTCCCCTTGACTTGTTCGTTGTAACCCGCAACGATCCGTCTCCAAAATGTTGCGTCGGGTTGGGCGTTGCCTTTGTCGGAATCTTCAGAAACGTGGCACCACGTTTTTGCCAAAAGGACCTCCTCGGCCACCGACCATGCCACCTTCTTGCACACCTTTTTCTTTTTGGGATTAGATGTGGAGGGTCGACGTTTTTCTTGGATCACGTCTTCGGTATCTTGAACAATTTCTTGAGTTTCTTGAACTCGGCTTTGTGATTGATCGGTTGGAAATTGTGTTTGTTGGGGAAAAAATTGGGATTGTTGGGAAAAAAAAATTGTTATTGTTGTTGGGGAAAAAATTGGGATTGTTGATGCATCAAAAGTTGTTGATGCATTGATAATTGATCGGGATTGAACATTGCTTGAGGTGGTTGTGATGCTTGGTACGCTAAAAATATGTTTAGAATTTGTTGTTGTTGTTGGTTAAAGTTTGGTATTTGGGGTGAAAATAGGGCGTTTGTTGTATTGTGGTAGTTTGAGAAACTTGAGGGTGTTTATGATTGTGGCGTCGAAGGTGTGTTTGTGTTTGTTTGGGGAGCGTTTGAAGACGACGAAGACATTTTGAGATTGAGATTATGGTATGAGATTAAGATTATGGTATGAGATTGAGTGAGAATAAAATTGAAAGAAGGTGTTGTTTTTTTGGTGAAAATGCGATTGTATTTATAGGTGAAATTTGAGAAAAAAAAATTAAAATCTTTAAAACCAACGGTTATATGACTTTTGGTATGTCTTTAAATTTTATTTTTTTTAATAATTCGAACGTTTGGAATAAAAAAGAAAAAAAAAATTCGCAACGAGCCCGAGAACGAGCTATGCCGGTATCATAACGAGAGGGGTGGCTCGTTCTCCTCACAACGAACGAGAATCCCCCAACTTCGTGTAGGTTTTCTAATTCATGAAGCATATATGGGGCTCCGGCACGAAAACAAATAGAAAAAGTGGAAGAAACATATGGATTTTGGGCCACTTTGGTTCACTAATATCTTTTATAGTAAAAATTCATATTTTAATAGAATTGTTTTACAATCAATTGTTCAAATTTTTATCACTACTGGTATCAGAGCTTGCATTCTCGCACCTGTAAGCTCAATTCCGCCATTGATAATTCATTTAAATTCTTCGATTCATAATTCATTTGAACAATTACTTGTTCAATTTTTGATCATATTCATATCTTGTTCTAAAAAAAAATGAAGGCAAAGTTAGAAGAAATCTATAAGAGAGTGAACGGTCATGATACTACACTTGTGAATTTGATCACAAGGCTAAAGAATCTTAAGCTTACTAGTATAGTTCAAGAGTACAACAGTGAGTTTAATGCCTTGAGAAATCTATAAGAGAGTGAACGCTCATGGCACTAACAATTTCATTGACTTAGATTTGGCCAAGTCATAAGAACTAGAATTGTATCCAAACATGAAAATTCAAGTCAAAGAAGTTGACGGTTCCAAGATTCTAGTTCAGTTTATGTGTAAATAGGTGACATGGTGTGTTCAAGGAGCAAGTTTTATATTGATTTACTGGCAATGCCTATAGGTGGTTATGGAGTTGTTTTAGGTGTTCAATTGTTGTAACTTCCAACAGCTAACAATCAAGTTTTTATGTGGTTTAAAAGAGCAAATTCGCTTAAGCTCCCATGCCTCAACTACTAAAGCTGATTCAAGTTTATTTTCTTTACAAGTTAAAGGAAATGAAACCACCTCTAACTTGTTCTCAAGAACAAGAATTAGTTCAGTTGTTACAAGTGTATGCTGATGTTTTTTCTGAGCTTTAAGGTTTACCTCCATAGAGTTCTTGTGATCATTCTATTACATTGCAACAAGGGATTAATCCTGTCAACTTTAAAGCTTATAAGTATCGGCCTTTCCAGAAGAATATCATTAAAGAAATAGTCCAGGAAATGTTGGATAGTGGTATAGTGCTTTTGCCTTCCATGTTGTACTAGTCAAGAAGAAATAGGGAACTGTGATGGAGGAACTAATAAATGAACTTCAAGGTAGCAGTGTTCTCTAAACTGGATCTAAGAAGTGGCTATCATCATATTAGGATGAAGGAAGAAGACATCGGAATCGGAAAAACAACATGCAAGACTCATGAAGGACTATATGAGTTTGTTGTAATGACTTTTGGGCTTATTTAATGCTTCTACTACATTTCAAGGTCCCATGAATTCTATTTTTAAGGCTTATCTCAGTAAGTTTGTATTAGTCTTTTTTGATGACATTCTTGTCTATAGTCATAACTTGGAAGCTTATATTTCACATATGGATAACGTTCTAGAAATATACAGAGTTCATACCTTGTATGCCAAACAGTCCAAATGTTCTTTTGGAATTACTCAAGTGGATTAATTGGGCCATGTGATCAGTAGGGAAGGAATGCAAGCTGATCCTAACAAGATTAAAGACATGATCAATTGGCCTATTCCCAAAAATATTAAGCAACTGATAGGATTTTTGGGTTTAACTGGTTATTACAGAAGAGTTGTTAAAGATCATAGAAAGCCACTAACCAGTTTGCTTAACAAATGACCTTTTATATGGAATGAAGATGCCACTCAAGCTTTTGAAGTACTTAGATCAACAATGTCTAAGACTCCTGTTTTAATTTTAATGAACCCTTTATTGTGGAAATTGATGCATCAGGAGTGGGGTTAGGAGTTGTCTTACTTCAACACAAACACCCAATTGCTTTTTTTAGCAAAGCTTTTAGGTCCTAAACATTTGCAGATGGCTACTTATGAGAAGGAATTATTAGCAATTGTGGCAAATGAAAGGGTTATTTGATTCATAATAAAACAGATCATCAAGCTCTCAAACACATTTTAGAACAGAAGGAATGTAATCATACTTTACAAAAATGGCTAAGTAAATTGTTGGGTCTCCAGTATTCACTTATGTACCAGAAAGGGTGTGACAGTGTGGTGGCAGATGCATTCTCAAAAAAGGATATGACTGAGGATCAGTATCGCTTGGCAGTGAGTGAAGTTTTTACTGATTGGCATACTAAAGTTCAGCGGAGTGTACAAGTGGATGGGAAATTACAAGCTCTTATTGATGTTCTTAAAGACAATCCCTCAATGAGTTCTAAATACCACTTTCAAAATAATGTTTTGACCAGGAAATACAAAAGAGTGGTTGGGCATGACTCTACTTTACAGAAGAATCCGATTGATCTTTCATACTAGTGCCTTAAGGGGTCGTTCTGGTATTCATGGTACTTACCAAAGGTTAGCCAATGTGTACTATTGGAAGGGTATGCAAGCTACGGTTAGATATTTTGTAAGAGAATGCCTTGTTTGTCAAAAATAAAAATATGACACTTGATATCGCATATTTTATATATAATTTTATATGCGATATTAGTTCTTTTATACATTAAATTTATGACGGATATAAGAACTTTTAGCACTTATGGTTTATAAAGTGATTTCAGGACTTAGCTGAAGTTCTTATGCGGAAATCACATTTTTTGGGCGAAAAATGGCAAAAACAGAAGACAGGTTCGTTTCGGTTAACAAATGAAGATTAAATATGCATGACAATTGTACTGGGATAAAATATGATGTCAAACGCTTGTGGCCAAACACGTGAATCGAAGATAGTTAATCGACTAACGATAAAAACTATATATATTATAGTTTTGTTTTTGGAAATTCACTTGGAGGCAGCAAACGAGAAAACAAAAGAAAGAAAAGAGTGGGCTTTCGCCCAAGTAAATTATATATAAAATGATAGTAAGTGTGTTAAGAAACAGACACGACTTTATAGGTATTCGAGAGGAATCTATGAAAACTTATAACGTTTTAAGAATATGATTAATCGATCTATAATTAATCTAAAGATATTAGTATCCGATAGGAAATAGTGTTAAAGGAATTTGATAATTAAACTTAATTGTGTAGGTCAATATTTAGTTTATGAGAAAATCAGACTAGGTAATTGAGAGGTTATTCGAGAGGAAGTCTTATAAGGTTAAATCATATAATCGGCTTAGGCGCTTAATGCTTAGTTGTCAAACGTAGAAGTTATACACGAAAGTAGTGATAATAAATGAGATAATTGAAGTTTTAATGGGAAATGAGAGTTCAAGTTAAATACCTAGTAAGTAATTCAACATTTGTTATTAATTAGCAACTGTGATATCTGTGAGCTAGTCCAAGTTTATGTGTTTTTAATCATCTGTTTTCGAAACCATAAATCTATTTGTGATTCTTACGAATCAATTGTTTCACTTAATAAATTAGTTTAAGTAACCTGAAAATTCGGTCACAACCAAAACTTTATGTTTTATAAATTCTCGATTTAACTTTAATATACAGTCCCTGAAAACAAACCTGACTTACCTGAACTATATTAAACATGATTAGGTCCACTGCCTAAGTGTGTGTAGTCGAGTAATTAGGTATTTCTTGTTTTTAAAAATAGACAAGTTTTCGCACATCAAGTTTTTGACACCGCTGTCGGGGACTAAAAATTCAAAGTTATTTAGAGAATTTGTAATTTGATCCTTTCTTGTATTAATTTACGAGAAAGTTAATTGCTTTATTTGTTTTAAGTTTATATTTGTTATTCGGTTTTACTTCGTTTATTTTTTGGTGTATTAAATATGGATATACTACAGGATATTAGCGATGAGGATCGGTTAGAAGCTCTTTTGCTCGAATATGGGGATGATGACTTGGATTTCGAGCAAGATGTTGCAACTTTGGAAAGATTGTTGGCATGTGATTCATACCCTATGGAATATGAGGAACCAATCAAAGCTTTTCAAATTGAGAAGAAAAATGAAATTGAGGGGTTGAAAGATGTTGAATGTTTATTGGAGAAGGAGCTTAAAGAGTTTGAAAGGTCCTTTCCAAACATGAAATTTGAGAAATTTGATCCAGATAGGGATTTTCCAGAGTTAGAGTATTTGATAGCAAATCCAGGTGCGACTTTAGTGGAGAATAATAATCCGTTTGTTAAACCATTTAAGATAGAGCTGGAGGAGTTTCCCGTTCACTTGAATGATTTAAGATTTCAAGGCATGTCTCATAATCCCATTATTTATTTTAACATGTCGAGAAAGGGATGAATTTTTGCAAGAGACATATGATAGTGAAAGTGATGGATATTGGCGTAGTATTGATGTGACGCACGATGTAATCAAAGATTATTTTTGGGAAGTTGTGAGAAATCTAGAATGTGAGTTTATGCAACGAGTAGATAATGATGTGCTTCTTCAGGAGACGAAGGAGTGGCATGACGTAGGGTGAAATTTACTGAAGCTCTAGATATTGGTGATGAGGTATTGTGTTTTAAGGAACACTTTAGAAACACTTAAGCGTTTGTTGAAGGTCGAGGTTAGTTGGTGGCCATGAGCTGCAATGTATATTTTTCAGGGCAATTTTCGTGTACTCTTTTATTTATTTTTGTATTTTTGTATTTTAGTTTATTTTCGTACAATGGGGAAATTGTATAACTTAAGTATGGGGGTTTTCACCGAGGAAATTCCATCGCTATTATAGTTTAGGGAACCCCTAGTATCCATCATTTTTTAACTTTTTCTTGAAAAAAAAAGAAGTACAAAACGAAAAAAAATATATATATGACATGTCTTGGGAAAATTTTAATTTTATTGCATAACCTAGCACAGTTATACCCTATTCAGAAAAAGTGAGATTTTGAGCTTTAAAATCATTCATTTTAAATGCTTCTTTTTCGTTTATATGAGTGTGCCGATCATTGATGATTTTAGAACTTGACATAGTCATACGCTTCGAGACCATAAATGAGCGTATTAGGGAAATTCAGTGTAATTTGATACAACTGTATGGGCAAACTAGGAATAACCATTTGATTTGAGCCTATTCGTTTCTTGTTACGTATTAAAGTTTAATCACATTGGTTAGCTAATTTTCGTTTAACCCTTTTGTAACACTTATTTTTAGTGTTAGGTACTCTAGTTAACCACTTTGCACCTAGCTTTTTCGTTTTATAGCTCCACTATACAAATTTTGTACAATCACCTTATTTCTTTTCATATTAGAAAATTCCAAACTTAAATATCGACTGCTACTTGTTGCTCAGTGTTTTGGTTAGAGTTTAGATGATTTTCTGATCCGGAATGATCTCACATCGAAGCTATATTTGTGACACTTGTATTATAAGAAAAATAGAAAAAAATATATAAAAATAAATAGAGGAAAAATTAGTATATATTAGGCCTTTTGAGCATACCACCTTAACAATAAAACTAGAAGACATACACTAGGTAAATTACTATATACTTGCAAAAAGATGATCGTTGTTCAAAAAAAAAAAAAATAAAAATCGAAAATATTAGTCGTAGGAGTAAAGTAATTTAATTTAGTGAATAATGAGTCATTTGAAGAAATAGTAGTAATCCGTTTCGTTAAAGTCTTAATAGGTTCGGGTTTATTCTAATTTAGAGGTATACTACGTTTCATTTTTGTATACTTTTTACTTACTTACGAATTTCCATCGTTACACCCTTTTGTACACATTTACCCGTTTGACATTATAACCCAATAAAAGTCTCCGTGTAGTTGTATCTAGACTCTAGTGGTGGAGAAACGATACTTTATAAAGCCTATGATAGAAAACTCACCATTACTAAGCAATTGAGCGAATTTCCTGTTATATACACACTTAGATTAGGAAGAAGAGATTTGTGTGAGTTACTCCCAAAATTCGTGAGATGTTTGTTTATGCATTTTTTAAACTGCTTGGTCATGATTTAAAATGATTTTGCTTGAGGGCAAGCAAAGGCTTAGTATGGGGGATTTGATATCGTATATTTTATATATATATTTATATGCGATATTAGTTCTTTTATTTATTAAATTCATGACGAATATAGGAACTTTTAGCGCTTATGGTTTATAAAGTGATTTCAGGACTTAGCTGAAATTCTTATACGGAAAGTACATTTTTTGGGCGAAAAATGGCAAAAACAGAAGACGGCTTCGTTTCAGTTAACAAATGAAGATTAAGTAATCATGACAATTGTACTTGGATAAAATATGATGTCAAAAGCTTGTGGGCAAACATGTGAATAGAAGATAGTTAATTGACTAACGATTATATATATATATATATATATATATATATATATATATATATATATATATATATATATATATATATATATATATATATATATAGAGGTTGGTTCTTGTAAAACAAACCTTCAGGTAAAATAAGTAAAAAAAAAATTAAAAAATAATTTATAACGTTAGATATTTTGGATTATCGTTCATTTTAACCATATCTCAAACTTTAAAAAACGAAGTTTTGTTGTACATCATAAAATGGGTATTTTTACCGTTGAGAATCAAATTTGAATATTTACTGCACAAAAACAAAGATTTTGATGCACAGTCTTTAAACGACATATATTTTGATGCATATCAAAACTTGCTTTTTTAAAGTTTGTTATAATTGAATAAATAAACATAATGCAAAATTACACATATAATAAATTATTTTTTCATATTTTTTTACTTATTTTACCTTAAATTTTGGTTTATAAGAACTTCTCCATATATATATATATATATATATATATATATATATATATATATATATATATATATATATATATATATATATATATATATATATATGGAGAAGTTCTTATAAAACAAAATTTAAGGTAAAATAAGTAAAAAAATATGAAAAAATAATTTATTATATGTGTAATTTTGCATTATGTTTATTTATTCAATTATAACAAACTTTAAAAAAGCAAGTTTTGATATGCATCAAAATATATGTCGTTTAAAGACTGTGCATCAAAATCTTTGTTTTTGTGCAGTAAATATTCAAATTTGATTCTCAACGGTAAAAATACCCATTTTATGATGTACAACAAAACTTCGTTTTTTAAAGTTTGAGATATGGTTAAAATGAACGATAATCCAAAATATCTAACGTTATAAATTATTTTTTAATTTTTTTTTACTTATTTTACATTAAGGTTTGTTTTACAAGAACCAATCTATATATATATATATATATATATAAATATATATATATATATATATATATATATATATATATATATATATATATATATATATATATATATATATATATATATATATATATATATATATATATATATATATATATATTGAATGGTTCATGCGAGAACTCTGTTTTTTGCGAGAACTCTCACAAAAAGTGTTAAATCACGTTTTACTTTGTTCATTCACATGCAAACCTTTTTGGAGATTAATAATCAAGTAATATAAACGTAAAAAACTAAAAAAAAATCATATAAAATAACGTAAAAAATTTTCATTCATATATGAACTCATTTTTTGAAAAAAAAACGTTCACATGTGAACAATTCTAAATACTTTTGATTGCATACAATTTTTTTAATTTTTCATTTATATTTTTACTAGATTTTTAACATTCAATAGTTTTTACATGTCAATAGAAATAATTACATGTTAATTGACACTTTTTTTAAGAGTTCTCGCAGTTCTCGCAGAAATAAGAGTTCTCGCATGAATCAGTCCCTATATATATATATATATATATATATATATATATATATATATATATATATATATATATATATATATATATATATATATATATATATATTATAGTTTTGTTTTTGGCAATTCACTTGGAGGTAGCAAACGAGAAGAACAAAAGAAAGGAAAGACTGAGTTTTTACCCTAGTTCTAATGGAAAATGAGAGTTCAAATTAAATATCTAGTATATAATTCAACATTGTTAGTTATTAATTAGAAACTATAGTATCTGTGAGCTAGTCCAAGTTAATGTGTTTTTAATTATCTGTTTTCGAAACCATAAATCTATTTGTGATTCTTATGAATCAATTGTTTCACTTAATGAATTAGTTTAAGCAACATGAAAATTCTGTCACAACCAAAACTTTCTATTTTATAAATTATCGATTTAACTTTAATATACAGTCCCTGAGAAATGAACTTGACTTACCTGAACTATATTATACATAATTAGGTCCACTGCTTAAGTGTGTGTAGTACAGTAATTAGGTATTTCTTGTTTTTAAAAATAGACTAGTTTTCACACATCAACACTTCTATTTCCCATGGTTTACTTTTGCTATTCCAGATAGATTTTGGTCCACTGTCTCAATGGACTTCATAGATGGATTTCCTAAGCCTAATGGCTATACTACCATATTGGTCATAGTAGACAAATCAAGTAAGTTTGGTCACTTTATACCTCTCAAACATCCATACTCTGCTCCTATAGTGGTTAAATCTTTCCTTGATAATCTTACAAAACTTTATGGAATGCCTTATATTATTATTTCATACATAGATCCTATCTTTCTAAGTTATTTTCGTAAAGAATTGTTCCAAGCTCACCATACCTATCTATCCTACTCTACTGCCTACCATCCTCAAAGTGATGGCTAGACTGAAGTACTTAATAGGTGTTTGGACACCTATCTTAGGTGTTATTCTTCGGATAAACCTACTACATGGAGTTATTGGTTGCGTTTGGCTCAACTGTGGTATGATATTTCTTTCCATTCCAGCCTCGAAATGTCACTCTAAGAGAGTGAATCTATCAAGCATTATTTGATCAATCTCCACCTTCTAATTTGCATTACCATCCTAAAGACTCACCTAATCATGATGTGGATACTCTACTTCTTGAAAAAGAAGCTTATGTACAACTTCTTAAGGAACATTTGGTACAACCTCGGCATAGGATGAAGGTACATGTTAACAAACACAAAAGTGAAAGAGAATTTCAAGTTAGGGATTGAGTTTTCTTGAAGTTTCAACCCTACAGACAACCCTATGTTAACAAGAGAGCTTTTCATAAACTATCAACTAAGTATTATAGGCCTTTTCAAGTCTTAACTAAAGTGGGAGCAATTGCATATTAGTTACAGTTACCTCCTAATTCAGGAATTCATAGTATCTTTCATGTTTCTTTACTTAAGGGTAGTGTTGGTTCTCATATGATTCAAGTTCAACTAACTAGGGTTACTGTAGCAGGAGAAGAAGCTACTCCTGTTAAAACCCTTGATAAAATATTAGTCTAGAAATAGGGGAAGTGTGTTAGTCAATGGTCTAGTTCAAGCATGGTAGACAACACATGGATGGATGTTCTAATGCCAACTGAAATTTCCTACATTTGATGTGTGGGATTACTATCATCCTTGAGGCCAGTTGATAAATTGGTACGGTTGTGGAGGGTCAATAGGTGGTAATTGTGGTTTGGAACGAAGCATATGAAGGCACCATGGATCAGGGGGCTTGTTTGATGACTTGGGAGGCTTTTTTGGCTCCAAATTGCACTTCAGGACTCACCGCTACGCATCAAAAAGTCACTGCTATGCAACTGGAGATTGGAAACACGTAGGGAATGGGTTGAAGTCCCACTGCTTCCCAGTGAGTCCCACTACTACGCAGCGGGGTCCATGTCTGATGGTTTTCGTTTTTGGTTTGCTTGGTTGCGTCGCACTGCTACGCAGTGAGTCCCACTGCCATGCAACTGGGTCCATGTCTGATGGTTTTCGTTTTTGGTTTGGTTGGTTGCGTCGCAATTTTATTCGCAATTTTAAGTAAAAGTTGACCCATCGACAAGTTTTCAATAAACATCATAATTTCAAAAATCATATCTTGTTTCTCAACCCTAGCGAGGATACCATGCCTAAATTAGTCATACACCTAACCAAATCACTATTTTATCTTCCACTCATAGGAGCATCCTACCGAGAATTTCCTAACATCCGCTCATAGGAGCATCCTACCGAGAATTTCCTAACATCCACTATAGGAGAATCCTACCGAGAATTTCCTAACATCCGCTCATAGGAGCATCCTACCGAGAATTTCCTAACATCCCCTCATAGGAGCATCCTACCGAGAATTTCCTAGCATCCACTCATAGGAGCATCCTACCGAGCAATTTAGCTTAACAAGAGTATAAGACACCTAATCTAAGGCATACCTATTCTACTAGGTAAACAAGATAATCAATAACATTCCGCATACATGCAGACAATTTAAATTACGCTTTACAGCCCAAAAATATTTAAGACAAGGGCTACGAATAACTCACAGATAAAGCTTCAGCAAACAATATCGGGTACACCAACACAGAGTTACCTCCACCGCCTAAGTGTCTTAAAACAATAAACAACATAGTCTCAGTATCACTATAAGTCTAGTCCGGTTTAGCCTTGTCGGTTAAGATTAAGTTTATTAGAATATTCCAACGATAACTCAGTTTAATCGAGATGACGTATTTAGGATGACGATGTTCCGTGCCAAGAAGGGCCGACCGGAAGGGTATCGACATTTCACGTCATAACGACAATTCGAAAAGAATAATATTCCGAGTCGAAACGACTACTAGGAATATTGGTGGAAAGGAATGTTGATTATAAGTTTTATCGAGATCGACCAATATCAACGGCAACGATGTTGACTTGGTCAAAGTCAAAGATGTTGATTTCACAAAGTCAAATGTTAAGGAAGCTGACTTACAAAAGTCAAATGTCAACAATGTTGACTTATAAAAGTCAAATTCCAAGGATGTTGACTTTGCAAAAGTCAAATGTCAAAGATGTTGATTTTGTAAAAGTTAAAGTCAATAATTCGAGGTCGAATCATAATAGTTTGGAAGATAATCGAAGTTGACGTAAAAATCTCACTTTGACGCTTTGAAGGTTTAAAATCTTTACTTTTCAAAAATATATTGTAAAATGACTTTATATAATGTTTTTAACCAAAGTTTATCGCAAAATATTAGTTGACGGCTTTAGATTACGATCACATTTTGTAACAAATGTTTATTTATCAAAATGTAGGTAATAAGTCCGTTGTAAACGAGTATTCGACATTTTTTTATTGCTTTGGCGTCTTTGAGTCTAAAGACGATATTTTTATCATAATATGTTACTTTTATTTATTTTAGTATGTTTATACAAGTGTTTAGAATTGTTTAGAAACATAACATGAAATCAGAGGCTTTGAAACGACAATTTACGGAACCAAACGTCAAGACGGCTAAACAACAAAAACAACAATGAATTTGAAGAAATTAACGATTTTTACCGTTACAACCGCAAGATCTTACAAGCTTTAGATTATAAACCCGGAAGAAAGCTTTTGGTGGTGTGTTGATGAGAAATAATCAGCTCCAAAAACACAAAAATAACCACCATTAGTTTAGATCTTTGCATGCAAGACGATAAATAACGTTTTCGGAGAGATTTTCGGTAAAAAGTTACTTACCAAGATCAAAGAGATTTTCTCCAAGAAAAGCCAAAAGATTCTTCCTCCAAATGAAATGTAATATGGAAGGCAATAGCTTGGAATGAAAAAGATTAATAGATGGTGTTAGAATCTGTAACAAAAGAAGAGAGAGATGGAGAAAAATGGAAGAAAAGTGAAGAAAACATTGAGAAAAACCTTACCAAAAGTGATGGAGATCAAAAGAAACTTGTTTATTTGATGATTTTAGGCTTGAATCCTTCTTCAAATATGTGATTTGTGCCTCAAACTTTCTGGAAATGAGAAGTATTTTGAGAGAAAATGGTGAAGAGTTGCATGGATGAAAGAGAGGAAATGAGAGAGAAATGGGTTTGTAGGTGCAAAAGTGATGATCAAAATGAGTTTGTGAGATGGTTTAGGACCTCTAGTGAGGCTTCTCTGCCCCATTTCAGACTCTTACACGTTTGGGAAAAAGGGCCCAATCACCAACCATGCAAAAATGACTCACACCAACAAACAAAACAAAATCTGTCCAGCAGGTCAGTGCGTCGCACTGAGTGCCAGTGCTGCGCACTGGACCAAAATCCAGAATTTTCTGCTTTTTCGTTTACGCGATCCTTAAGTAGTTTCGTTCCGCGAAAGTTCCCGATTCTTTTTGCGATGAACTTAGAAAAGTTCATAGTATGATTTTCTTTATATTAGGTTCATTAAATATTATATTTTCACTTTCGATTTCGAGATTCGCACGATTTCGGTAAAGAATAAATAAGAGCAAAAGCACGGTATCTCGAAGATAGGGGATACGATAACCGACAAATTTGGCATAAACCTTCTAACTTATAATTACGAGAATACTAAATAATTGGCACTTAGATAAATATAAAGATTACGTCTCGAGGGACGAATCAGCAAATACGTAAAACCCGATTCTCAATAACAGTAAATCGCGAACAAAACAAAGCGAAACACAAGGGTCAAAACAATTGCGAATAAAATTAAAATAATAACGGTAACATAAGTACTTCAAATTGACGGGACGTCACATGATTACTCCAATATCATAGACACGCTGGAGGTCATATCTTGTGAAATCCCGAATCATTCTATAAAAGGCAGGTACAACTGTCTTAGACTTGTCTTGTCTGGTAACCACGTATTCAGTCTTGTTTGGTCCACCAATGTACTCCCACTGAACTATCTCAGGTAGCTCAACTGCCAATGGTTCAATCCTAAGTCCTTCTTCATTTACAATCAGTGCAGAGTAGTCATCTTCATCAAGTTCAATGTCCCCTTTCTTCTCTTCAATTTGGACTTTGACTTGCTCTTTCTTGATCAACACACTAGGACTTCCTTGAGCAGCAGTAGTTGAAACAGGAATGTCATCTTTTCTTTGTCTTTTCAGAAGAACTCTTGTAGAACATGAGTTCTTCCTTTTCAATTTCTCAGGTGAATTTGGCTTGACAGGAGCAAAAGGATTGTGAATTTCCTTTCCTTGAGCATCAAACATGAGTCTTCCTGTCTCTTGAGCTCTCTTCATGGATCTCTCCACCTTATACTGTTGTTGATCTTGTTGCTTTGTGAGTTGAATTTTCTTGAGAGAATCCCTTTTCTTTTCTTTCTCCACTAGTTCAAGCAAGTTCCCAATCTTCATTGGCCCCAATGACTTTCCATTGTAACCTTTGGACTTTAAGTATGCCATGAACTTTTGCTTATCACCAGCTAGCTTCTCTTGAGTAGATTGTTTCTTTGAAGCTTTCCTTTTCTTTTCTCTTTCTTCATCTCTTTTTATTTCAGCTAACTCTTTTTCTTGCTCTGCTAGCAAGAGTGCAGTTTCTTCATTCAACTTCTGGATTTTCTCTATCTCAGCTTTTTTGAAGTTTGGTATGGATGTCTTTAATTGTTTCAGGATCAGTCCCAACATCCAACTCTTCAGAAGCAAGTTGAAGTGCAGTTAGCTCATCCATCTTCTTTAACTTCTCCTTCCTCTTCTTTTCCTTATCCTACTTACATGTATCCATATCAATCTTCTTTCCCTTGGCCTTCTCAGCTGGCTCAACTTCTGAAATTGGTTTGGGAATATAAGATCTATGAGGAGGCATAATAGGCCTCATACCTGTTGGTCTTGAAGGGTCTTGGATGAAGTCAACTCCTTCTACCATTCTAGTACTGTCAGGTGCTACAGGTATGACAACTCCTTTCTCTTTATGTCTTGAGGCTTGCTCAATCTTCCTCTGTTCAAGAGTCTTGCTCCTTTCCATCCTTAGAAGCTCTGCAACAACTGCTTGTTCTTCAACAGTAGGAACTGGTGATGTAGTAGTAACAGTTGTACCTACTGTGGCTTCTGAGAAGATTGTTGTTGGAGTTTCTCCAGTAGGAATAGATACTGAAGGAGCTTCAACAGTAGAAACTAGAAGACCAGTAAGAATAGAACTTTCCGTAGTAACTGGATCTTCAGTAGAAATTACTCCTTCAGTAGAAAATATTTAAGCAGTAGAAATAGGAGCAGTAGAAATATCTTCAGTATAACCTAGAGGAGCAGTAGAAATCATTTCTTCAGTAGTAATAAACTCTGTAGTAGAAATAATAACTTCTTCAATTGTAGCAGTAGTAATCACTTCTATCTTTTCTACCTCCATATCTTGCTCCCCCTCAAATATCTGCTCCTCCTTTTCTTCTTCATCTACAACCATCTTTTCACCTTCCACCTCCAAATCATCTTCTGCTTCTTGTTCAGAGGTGGCAGTGATAATTGTGTCTTCACTTCTTCTTTCTACCTCCTCCCCCTTAAGATCAGCATCCTCTTCTGTTGACAAAATGTCTTCCAATTCTTTCTCCCCCTTTTTGTCAGCAGGGGGGTTATCATCCGAAGAAGAAGAAGAGTTGGATGGTCCAGGAGATGTACCAATACTCCTGCTGGTTTACTTAGGTTTCATTAAAAAAATCTTGCAGTTGTTTCTACTGCTCAACCAGTGTATGGACCAAGGTAGTTAAAGTTGCAAGGTCCTCCCCTTGTCTGTCAACTTTAATAAAAAATGAGGCACAAGCTTCCATCAATTCCAATGGTGAATAGTTATATCTATCCTCCACCCTTGCCTGTTGAGTACCAACAGGTAGTTGATCATCGGATGTAGAGGGATCCTTCTGCCCTGCAGAAGCTGTTCCCTCCCCCATGGTTTCTTGGCACCTGGGACCACGTTCCAAAGATGCTACAAAAGAAACATCAATGGGTTGTGTTGCCTTTAGTTGGGTCTTAAGTATGTTCACACTGTCCTGGGCCTCACTATGAGAAGTAAGACCACCAGTAGTGTGAGCCCTTCCCAAATGGTCTTCCCCCTCCTTAGCGGCCACCTTAGAGAGCATGGGGGATTGCTCATTGGTTTCCCTTTGTTTGAATTTAGAAAGTGGGGAAGTTTTAGACTGAAGAGACTGAGGAACTCTCTTAGCCTTTCTAGAGAAAGTAGCAACAAGTGGTGGTGGTTGATGAGGTGAAGAAACAGATGGGGGAGTCACAAGAGCGGTGACTGGTGCAGTTAAAACTGGAGGAATGCTCACAGTAGAAACTGGAGGAACACTTGCAGTAGAAACTGTAGTTGTTACCTCAGGGATAATGGTTGCAGTACTTGCAGTAGAAACTGCAGAGGTACTAGCAATAGGAAGAGAAGTAGATGGGGGTTGAGACAGAGGTGAAGTCACTTGTCTCTCATCTTCAGTAGTACTTGTTCCCACCATCATTGTAGAGAACAATGGTGTAACATTGGCAGGATAACCTTTATTTACCTTTCTCATATTTGCAAAAACCTTTTTAGTATGAGCATGGGCAGGGAAAACATTTTGAGATCTAGTTAGATCCCTTAGTTCACAATTTAGGATGTGCTGTAAGAACCTCGGATACATTAAAAATTTATGTTTAGGATTAGCCAAGTTCCACAGCAAACCATCAAAAATAAGGTTTGAAAAATTGTAGGTTTGGTTTGTGGCAAGACAAACCATGGCAGTTGCCAAAGAAAGACTTGCCTCATTCCACCTTGTTCGTTTTTAGGAAAGACATTGTTGAAAATGCATCAAGTACTTCCATTGGGGGGACAGTTTTTCTTTTAAAAACGTTGAAGTATTTAGGTCCCCCTCATAGCCCAATAAAGATAGTTTCATTAGGTAAGTCATTTATACCTTCTTCATCCTGTAATTGAAGGTGTGTTCGGATGGATGCCTCTGAAACTATGACTGCCTTTCCATCAACTGTTGCATTGATGACATGGACCTCTCCCTCTGATGATAACAGTGCAGTATCCCAGAATACGCGTATATGATCTTCATGTATTTCAGGACTAACTGTCAATGCAAACTTTATGTGGGATTGCTGTAAAAAGTCAATAATAGGGTAGAAATCCGTGTTTTCTTTAGTCTTTTTAAAGCAAGCGACCATATTATGGCTTTCATAAAACTGTAGGTCTGCCATTTTTATCAATTGAAAGAATTTTGATGAAACAGTTGAGAAAACTTTGATTTTAAGTTGCAACGGTAATTTTTTTTATCAATTAGGGTTCTTTAGATGAAAAGTAATTAATTGAAAGATTAAAGAAGAAACCTATTTATACGGTGAAGATTATAACAACTTGGCGAGTTGGATTAGACGCTAGTGATGATTAAAAAGGACGGTTCAATCATGTGTTGCCACGTGTTTAACAATCTTGAACCCGCGCCGAAGTTTAAAATTGGAGGTCCAATCATAAAACGCCACGTGTTAAAAGTTAGTTGCAACTTGAGGTTTGACTTGTCAACGCAGTATTAACAGAGTAATCTTATTAATTAAGAAAATTCTACAGTACTAATCGTTGCAGTATTAACAGATAATGACCGTAGTAATGAGGTTAATTACAGTAGTAATGACGGGCCGTATTAACTGGTCTGACAGTAGTAAATAGACATTACTTCCAGTATTAACCAGAGGTCCGTAGTAATGACATTACTAGCAGTATTAACCATTCCAGCAGTATTAACAAAACTAAGGGCAGTAGTAGTGAAACCTTCCCGTAGTAATGAAAAATTTGTCGTACTAATAAAACTTTGTCCAAAATTTGTTTCTACTGTTAATTTTGCAGTAGTAACATAGTACAATACTACAAAGTAAGACACTAGATTTATGTTAAGGTTACTACTACTTTTCTCAAAGGGACTAAAAACAACATATCCTTCATTGATTGATTCAAAATTTTGAAAACAAGATATGTTGTCAGTCATGTGCCTAGAACAACCACTATCTGCATGTCAAATGCTCACTTCACCTTTTGTTGGCTGTTCCTGCACATAACTAAAGAATTAGTTCCAGGTGGGGACCCGAGTCAAAGTTAACTTGGGTTTGCCCATTCATCAAAGTAACTCACCTTCCTTTGGACTAATTTTGAGAAATCAGGTGGACTAGGTGGTTGAGTTACTTTGACCTTTGGTTGCCATACTTGTTTAATTGATTTAGCTTTTGAAACAGATGCAGTATTAACAGGTTTTGTTTTAACAGTAGGAACAAGTATTGGTTTGACAATCTTTTGTTGTGCAGTATTAACACCCTCAGTAGTAACAGAGTTACGTTTTGCAGTATTAACACGTGTAGTATTAATACCATTACATTTAATAACATTAACACGGGCAGTATTAACACCATTATTTTTAACAGTATTAACACGTGCAGTATTAACAAAACTTTGCTTAGCCATATTAATCCTGTTTCTACTGTTGTTGAAATTCTTTTTGTTAATAATTCTGTTGCTTGAGGCAGTATTAACAGAGTTATTCTTTGCAGTATTAACTCTATTACTACTGTTCAAAGCAGATTTTCTTTCAAGTACGGGTTTGTTTTTCTTAGCATGATGGTCAACCTTGCCAGTATACCCCAACCCCCTGTGTTGTTTTGTAGCCACTTTCTTTTGGTTTTCAGGGTTATAATAGTAGATTTTGGCATAATGATTAGATTTGCCACAGATAAAACATGATTTGACTTGTTTCTTAGGAATTTGACCCTTTTGAGTTTTCAACTGATTTTTGTTTCGTTGATTTCCTCTTGTTCCTAACCCCAACTTCTCAAAAGGCATTTTCGGGGACAAGACTCCTTTCCTCCCAATTATGAACCCAAGTTTTAATCTTTTCTCTATGACCACCAGTGTTCTTACAACAGTTACATTCACAGTTTTTCTTTTATTTGACTCTACTGACACTGGACTTTGTGAATTTGGTTGTTTAACTTCTTCTGGTTTGGTCATGTGTTCTTCAACTTCTAGGTCACTTTCTTCATCGACATCCTCAATCAGAACTTCATCATAGTTGATTGGATCAACTTTTGTTTGATTCTTTTGGAGGTGTCTGGGTGATTGGAATTCTAGGTGCATCTAAAGTTGGAGGGATATAGTTTTGATTAAATGGTGGGAAACCTCTTTATAAACTAATCCTGCTTTTATTTTTCTATGGATTTGTTGTTGAATTAGGTCATTAACAGATTTCGAAGCATGTTCTAATTTCCCTACATTTAATTCAACTTTATCTTTTTCCTCCATTAAACGTTTGATATCTTCCCTAGCATCTTGAAGTTTAATTAAAAGATCATCTCTCTGCCATTCTACTAAGTTAATCTTTTCTTGGTAGCTTAACTCATTGGTTTTATAAGACTTAACTTGGTTTTCTAGACTCTCTATCCCCCCAGCAGCAGACGTTCTCTGTTCTTCTATAGTCTTAATTAAGTCACATAGCAATTGATTATGACTTCTATACTTAGACATGAATTCTTTACACTCATTAGAACAAAGTTTAGTATTTACCTCAGCCATGAGTGATGAGGTTGCTGGATCCTTAGAGGAGGAATCAATGGCCATTAGAGATTGAATGAGATGTGATTCTTTAGTTGTTGTTTGTGTGTCTTCATCCCAATCGTAGCCAAGAACATCTTCATCGGCGGCAGTAGAAACTTGATCAGTAGAAACACCATCTATAGTACTAATGCATGCATGAGGAGCAAAAGAAACCGTCACAGTAGAAACAAATGTATCTTCAATAATAACCGCCATTAACGCTCTATTTTGACTAGTTTCTTCTACAAGATCATTCCACTCATACCCGAAGACATCTTGCGTGATCAATGCTGTTGATGTATACTCTTGTGTGTTCCTAGAGTTGTTGACTTTTGATTTGTTCTTGCACTCCCTTGCAAAGTGTCCTGGTTCTCCACACTCAAAACACTTTACCTTGCTCTTGTTAAAAGCAACTCGATCATTGTTTCGGGGATCAAATCTTCTCCCAGTTCGTTGGACAAATCTCCTTGCTCTTAAAGACAGCATGGCCATCTGCCACTTTAGATCCATCTCTTCCCAATCGTCTTGGTGGATCTGCTTCAAGTCTTCATTAGTAAGGCAAGAGCTTTGTGAGATGAAGGCTTCAAAAGACAATTCTTCTCCACAATCATGTTGAGGTGTTCCAGCAGATAGTGTGATCAGGGCAGTATTAAAGTTGTTAATACTGTTGTTGTTGCTTCTACTAGGTTTCTTTGCTTCAACCTCTGCTTCAAATACTCTAAGATCGTTGTAGAGATCATCCAGCTCCATCTCTTCCAATACATCTCCCTGTCTGTATGAGACAGTGTATATCACCCATTCTTCACCTAGAGATCTGATGAATTAGCGATTGATGTCATCCTTTTCAATCCTAACCCCTGCACTTTTAAAGTTCTCCTGTAAGCTTTTTGTATCTATCGAATGTCTGTGTCATTCGTTCTTCTTTTAGAGCCTTGAAATTCTCGTACTCTTGCTTGAGAAGAGCCTTCTTGTTTCTCTTCGTATTCTTTGTTCCGCTGAACCTCTTCTCTAATGCTTCCCATAGAGATTTAGCATCGTTGTACCCTTAAAACTGCGATTGATATTCGTTTGGAATTGCAATAAGAAAAATACTTAGAGCTTTAATCTCTGTTTGCTTTTCTCTTCTCTCTAAGTCTGTTATAGGACGAGCAACAGCACCACGCAATCCATCAGCAGCTAGATTATTAATCTCTTTGTTCCCATTGACTATGACATCCCATACTGTATAATCGGATAACAGTATGTGCTGCTTGATTCTTAGCTTCCATAGATCAAAGTCATTACTATTAAGAACTGGAACCTTGTTAACCAAAACGTCTGTCATGTTGTAGATTGAATTATTCTGGATGAGACTTCTTAGAACTTGTGGATCAATGGATCTTAAGCACCTCTTGTGCTCTGATACCACTTGTCAGGATCAATAGGTTCTATAAACCTAAAGCTTGTCTAAGTAAGATCTTGATCAATCAAGGAAGTTCAGCAGCGGATTGAACACCTTGATCTTACAAGTTTATCAAACAAACAAATATTGTAAAATAGTAAACAGTTATGAACAATAAGCTTGCCGAATTATAAGCCTCAATTATATTGAATAATGAATCAATACAACGTGTTTTTTTTATCAATCTACAAGGATCTATATATAGACCTTGAGGCTAACCTATCTAAATAGGAAACATCTATCAACAAGGAAATACAATCTAACTATAATTGTAATGCTAATCTAAACTTGCGTAACAATCTTGTCCGCAGTAACAATCATCCGTAGTAATGAGTATTGAAGCAGTAGTAATGATCTTGCAGTAGTAATGTCTTCCGTGTAACAAGTTCTTCAGTAGTAACTGTCTTCATTCCGTATTAATGAAGCAGTATCTTGACAGCAGCAGTAACGAGCAACATTAATGAAATTAAAACTAATTAACTAAGTTTCAATCCCAACACTATTAGTGAATGTTTTATATGAGAGGCACATGGTGGTGGTTTGACGGGTCATTTTGGAGTATCAAAAACGTTGGGGGATGAGACGAATTTGGTTGGGAAGTGTGTTACTTTCACTGTTGATGATATCTTGCCTTACCTAGATGATGATGGGATTTCGGAATTGAGGTCAATTCTTTTTAAAGGAGGGGGATGATACGGTTGCGGAGGGTGAAGAGGTGGTACTTGTGGTTGGGAACGAGGCATATGAAGGCACCATGGCTCGGAGGGTTTGTTTGGTGACTTGGGAGGCTTGTTTGGCTCCAAATTTCACTTCGAGACTCACCGCTACACATCAAGAAATCACTGCTATGCAGTTGGAGATTGGAAACACGGAGGGAATGGGCTGAAGTCCAGTGAGTCCCACTGCTACGCAACGAGGTCCAAGTAATAAACTTGAAAGGTTATCCTTTTCTTTTAACTATTGTTACAATTTGCAAATAGTCATTCCTAGATCGTATTATCTAGTTTGATTCAATAATTCAAGTAATAGGTCTTGCTTGATTTTCACCGTCGGTTGATTTATAGGTTTAAATCAGTTAGCAAACTATCTTCGTTCGTGTTTTCTACTACGATTCGCATCATACTTATCAATATTTGCAGACCTATTTCCTTCTTAATCAAGTTGTTGACTTTTCTGTTGACTAATAAACAGATTCATAACACAAAATCTGTAATGAACCTTTTCCATTTCATAGTATAAATAAGATGTAATAGTGAATAAGAAGTTAGTTTTGGAAACTCGCCTGAATTCAGTTAGATCTCCGGCCATCGGAGATGGTCTATTAAGATTCCGGCAGTAGAGACTTGCCAGGAAATTGTAGAAAACTTGTAACTCTTTAACTGTACATTCTAATCGAATAGTTTTCCATGTGTAAAAAAATCTTTAAGAGACAACCGCACATTATTACCAACTTTGTAAAACTTGTATTGAGTTCCTATTTTTCGGCTTCACTTTATAATTAAATAGTGTTTTGTTTGAATTTATGTGTACGATTTAGAAAACCTATTTTGATAAAATGTAGTAATATACTAGATTTATCTAGCGAAAATTACACAGACATTTAATGAACTTTTAATGAATTGTTATTATATTAAATTAACGGGTTAAGGTTAAAAGTATGCAACAAACTTTTTAATTTATATCGCTTTAATTATCGGTCTTTGTTTTTTTAATACTACTATAAATAACGAACTTCGTTTTCTTGTTCTATAGTCAAAAAAAAAAAAAAAAAAAATCAAAACAAAAATAAGCTTTAAGGATTGAGATCGAGGAGGAAATGTTGTTTTCTGTGCTCACCTGATTCTCATGATCACCTTTTCTTTGAATGTCCATATGCTTTTCAGCGGCAAATGTTTTGTCCATATACGAGGATTCTTGGACATTGTTTTCACTGGTCAGATATTGTAAATTCCCTCCGGGTTAGTTCGAGAAACAATAAAGCTTGGAGAATAGTTGGTCGACTTGTGTTTAGTGTTGTTTATTTTCTTTGGCGAGAGAGAAATGGTCGCTTGTTCAAAAAAGGAAAAATAAATGTTAATCAATTGTTTCAAGTGGTCTTTGATACGGTGAGGCTGAAGCTTGTATATGTCAATTTCAAAGATGGTATCGAGGAGTTGAAGATTTCAGAAGGGTGGAATTCAAATGAGGCATTATCTTCGCGTGTGAATGTTTAACGAGCAGTTTTTTTTGTTAATTTTCGGTGGTTTGTTTTTTAGGTTTTATTGTGGGTTGTTTGACATGGTTGGGGATGCCCGAGTCGTCCTTGATGGTTTTTCTTTTCTTTTCTTTTATATTTTTTTTTTATCTTTTATGTTGTAAACTCTTTTGTATCATTAATATTATTTTGCCGGGGTTCCATCCCCCATAGCCCAAAAAAAAAAAAAAAAAAAAAAAATTAAAAAAATGACTTGTAACCGGGTATATTTCTCTTGAAACCACCACCTGCAGCCCAACACAACCACATCCCGAAACCACCGGTTGCTCGAAACCAAACCGCATTGGCCGAAATATTTTCAACGGTTCTTATATTTCTACAATTAAGGGTTCGGTTTCATGGTCCATTCTAGCACAACCATGAAAAGCCCTAGCGACGTGACTTGAGCTTCATTATCAACGAGAAATAAAAAAAAGTTAGAGTCGTCGGAAAAAATGGTGTCGCCGGAAATGGTTGCAGGAAAATTCAGTAGTGGGAAAAGTGGTCGGAGAAGATGACCAATAGGTAACAAGTTACCGTTTTATTATTTCAACAGGTAAACACGAAGTTCGTTGTTATAGTAGTATTAAAAAAAGACTGATGATTATAATGATACAAATTGAAAAGTTCGTTGCATACTTTTGACCTTACTTTTAAATAAACCTTAAAAACTATTATTGCATGTATCAAACACTTATTTCGTAAACGTTGTATGTAAAAATTAACATGAAACCTCGTTAGACTTTTAGAATAAACGTAGCGTAAGTAAATTGAAATTTTAGTCCCTCATGACTAGCAAATTTGTTGATTTCGTCCTTAAACTTTTTTTCTTCACATGAGAAACTAAAGTTGCAATTTACTATTAAACTTATTTATGATATTTTTTTATAGTTCTATGTCTCACATTTTATACATATCATTAAGTTTATTTATTGAAATTTTTTTTTAATAATCCTTTTATATTTGTTTAATTTTTAATAACAAATATATTTTCAATAAAATTTATATATGACATGTAAATGATGACAAGAAAAAAAGATCATTTTTACATAAAATATTTATGAAATAAAATTTGTTACATACTATGATATTTTTTAAAATTCATTTCATACAATAACAAGTTGACAAAATTCATTATAGTTATGCCCAATTTTTCAAGTTATTTCGTGTTTTTATGATTTTTCATGAAGCCCAACAATATTTTAGTTGTGATGCGGTAACTTGAAATTTTTTGATGAGCTACACCACCTACGAAGAGTATTCAATTCAAATATGCAACAAACTATATAGAAATTGGTACCTTTTGAAATATATATAAAAGTTATACAAAATAAAATAAGGAGCAAGTGAAATTTAATAAGATCTTTACACGAGTTATCACATATACAAAAGAATGGAAACTTCCAATTACCAAAAGAATTATCTAAAGATGAACCAGAATGAAAGAATATGAACATATGAAGTAATCTCAGTTATTCAATACAAGCTACCTGTGTTGAATAGATTAACATCAAACTCGTTTGTAACTCAGGATCATGACATCATGTCTTGAAATTCGTAAAAATCTAGGACACCGTTGCCATCAAGGTCGAACTTTGCAATCATCAACGCACACTCGTCAACAGTTGTCGACTCCCCTAACTTGCTAAGCGTTCTCCTCAAACTTGTAGGAGTTATAGAACCACAGCCCTCCCTTTCTTCATACATCTTAAAAGCCAACTTCAAGTCATTTACCTTCTCTTCCTCATTGGCACCTTCCACCACATTAACGAGGTCTTCTAAACTCAATAACCCGTCACCATCCGAGTCAATTAACTCCGCCACAATCTCTGCTTCCTCCAATGACAACTCTCCACCTATCTTCCCAATGCAAATTTGGAGCTCGGGTGGCGATATTTTCCCGTCACCATTCTTGTCCAAATGTCTAAATACACGTTCGTATTGTTGTTCTTTGTTCATCTATACTATGCCACAAGAAAAAGAATGTATGAAACTAAACTGTTTATGCGTTTATGTATGTATGTGAAATAATAAGCTCCTTTATAAGACTCGAGAGTTACATTTGCGCGTGATTGACTGCATAAATGATAATTAATTAAGTTGAAAAGAATTTAAGGGGTCAGGAATGACGATTTGCTAAATCAGTTTATCAGTGCTTCCAGATATTGGGAAGTTACTCAGAAATGGGCCCCTCTATACGAATTTGAAAGTTCTAGACGTACTGTTTTCTACGTTTTAATGACTTTGTTACATTGTTTCAAATAATTAGGTGTTCAAAAAAAGAAATGCAAAAAACTATTATACAATCATTATTTTATTAATAGAACAAGCTTATTAATATATTTTATTTTAGGGAGAGTGTCAAACCGGAAAATCAAATCGAAATAACCAAACTAAAATAAAAACCGACTAATTGGGTTTTGATTTATGAAAAACCAATATTTGATTCGATTTTAGTTTTTACTTCATAAATCGAACCGAAAAATCGAAAGAACCATTTATAATATCCAATCAAAAAATATTTTTTTATATGTGGTAATTATGCTTATATTTATTTTTTGAGAAATTATGTTAGCAACCCTATGGGTTGCCAATAAAATTTATTAAATACTTTATTTTCTTGTATATACACGAAAAATCATCCCATGTATTTTTGGAATCACAAATATATAACGAACGTTGAACCCAATTATGAGTATATTAACGTTTTAGAGACAAACCATAGAGTTGTCACCGACAATATTTAGGCTATAGTTATTACCTTCTATATTAATTTCCATCCACACCTATGGTTTTGTGCCCGGGTCGGATCTTTTCGGGTGGGTTAGCCCGTATTTTCGTCCATGGGTTTTTTGCTGGCGTTTCCTCTTTCCCACACGTGTCTTGGTATGGGATTTTTGCCGGCGTTTCCTCTTTCCCACACATGTCTTGGTCTTCCCTCATTTGCTTCTGGATTGTCTTCTTCTCATCTCCGCCTCATCGGTGTTGCAGCCCCCGAATTTCATCATTTTCTATCCCTAATTTCATCATCGTCTTATTCCCCAAATAATATATATATATATATATATATATATATATATATATATATATATATATATATATATTGTTTGTTGAAAGAAAAGTGGATCTATGGCTCGGGGGGGGGGGGGGGGGGGGGGGGGGGGGGGGGGAACAGTGCATCCTCAGGGGTGTTTGGCACGGTATACAATTTCTTCATTTTTTTCAAATTATTTTTATATTTTTGTAGTTTGAAGTTTTCGAGTATTTAGTTTTAAGGTTGGTAGTTAAGCTAATTCTAACAAGCTTTTATTTGATAATCGATAAATAGCGTAAGAACAAGTCGGAATATAGGTGGACTATCTTTTGACAATTCTTAGTTTCATCCATATTTGTAATCTATATTATATGCATTTGTGGGTCCGATAAACGCTTAAAAAACATATAGTTAAAGTTTCTTGGGAATTAGTTCGGTTAGATAGAAACTATGAATATGTTTCGGTGATAGATTAGCAAATTAGAGATTTATAAGTTGATATATATGATTTGATGAAAACAGGTAGAACAGTTATATCTTGACCAGAAGTTGTCTTCGTGTTATGAATTTGTTGATCAATCCTGCTTGCTCATTTTAAGTAATCTTTCGGCCATGAATTAAGAGAGGTAGTTACTTTTTATGTATTTTGATTGCGTTAAACTATTAAATGTTTATGTGAAATTTTAGATATTAAAGCAATTTGTGTGTGTTATGTGTAGGGAATGTCCTGGATTTGTTGCCTTTTCCTCTCCTGAAGAAGCTTCTCGAGCGGTAAGAGACTTGCTCTATAATATTCTTAGAGGTGGCAAAAGGGGTGGATTGGGTAACGGGTCAAAATGAATAGCTCTTTTATATGGTTCAATAGTGGTTTGCTCACCTTGTCCAACTTTATTAATGTCTGTTTAAACAGTTGATGTCCAATTTCATTGTGAAAACTGTCTTACTCCGATCATAATCTGATTTTTTTAATGAAATGTCTTGGGAGGTTTTTACACAATATCTTCTTTATTTTTTTATTTTTTTTTGACTTATTAAACGTAGAACATAACATAATTGACCCATTCATTAACCAAATGGGTCGAAATTACCCCCTGATTACTGATATGCTACAAGTGAACTAACATACTTCATTTTTTCCCGTTTACAGCTTGCTGAGATGAATGGGAAGATGATTGTGAGCAAACCACTCTATGTTGCACTTGCACAACGTAAGGAAGAGAGAAAGGCTAGGTTGCAGGTACGATTATGGTTTTCTACTTTCTTAATTATTCATAAAAGAATACCGTTTCCTGTTACATACGTAGTAATATATTTTTACCCCCTTTCAGACACAGTTTCAACAAATGAGGCTAATGGACATGGCACCTTCGATGATGGCTCCTCGTATGCCCATGTATCCTCCTGGTGCTCCTGGTATGGGCCAGCAGATATTCTACGGCCAAGGCCCCCCTGCTATGATTCCCCAAGTAGTATTTCTTAAACAATAGTTTTAGTCGTTTCTACTTTTTTTTGTGCATTTATTGACTATTTTTCTTTATTTGGTTTAGGCTGGATTTGGTTACCAGCAGCAGCTGGTACCCGGAATGAGGCCAGGTGGTGGTCCTATGCCCAACTTCTTTGTACCAGTTGGCCAACAAGGTCAGCAGGGTCAACGTCCTGGTGGAAGAAGGGGCACAGGTCCCATGCAACACAATCAGCAGCCAGTACCAATGATGCAGTCGCAGGTAAGCTATAATCCACCCAATCTGTCCTGAAAATAGAATTTATTACTATCCAAATTAAATGAATTTTACCTTTTTCAGATGCTTCCTAGAGGAAGGATGTACCGTTACCTTGGTAGAAATGTAGCAGATGGAAATATGGGCGGAGGAATGCTTCCTGTGCCTTACGACATAGGTGGTATGGTTCCGAGAGATGCCAGTGTTGCCGCTATGCAACAACCAATACCTGTTACCGCATTGTCTTCTGCACTTGCTAATGCACCACCTGAACAACAGAGGACGGTAATATCTCTGAATTGAATAATACATTAGTTTTAGTAAAATGGGTGGTAATATTTTTAGTTACCGAGTGGGCACTTTGTTCAATATTGACATGTCAAATTAAACTTCGTTTTCGCTTCTTTTGGGTTCCTTTTACTTCAAAGTCAATGCTTGACTCCTATTTGCAAATATTAACCAAATCAGTATCTAAAATCAAATAAATGCAATGGAAATGAATAAAAGTAGAGAGATTGTTAAATAAACTTTCGTGTATTTGACGATATCATATACGCTTACTCAACATGTTACATCATCCTGAGGTTTTCATTTTCATTCAAATAATTAGTGTCAAATAAGTTAAAAAAAATGCATTATTTGACGATAGCTTTGGTTTTGAATATTGACCATGGAGGTTTGGTACACATTAGTTGACTTTTAACATCTTTTGAGAATGATTGCTTGATCACTGTTCTTTCGAGTCGCAGATAATCCTTATGTTATTATTTGAAAATGATTGGTAGATTTTGTGTTAGCTAGCATTCTGAAGTAGCTTATCTGATTATCAGTTCCGTGTCATTGAATTTAGCAATCTGATTCTGATTATTTTAGGATGAGTTAATCATATTTCGTAATTAGTTTATGAGTCGTGTTCAGAATTGATGATTGCGTTTTCAAATTACATTAATCTATTGAACAACACCCCTCTGGAGAGTAAACTGATTTTGATAATTTGATTATGGTATTCAGATGCTGGGTGAGGATTTGTACCCGTTGGTAGATCAGCTTGAGCACGAGCATGCTGCTAAGGTGACAGGTATGCTTTTGGAGATGGACCAGACAGAGGTATTGCACTTGCTAGAGTCACCAGATGCATTGAAGATGAAGGTTTCCGAGGCTATGGATGTCCTGAGAAATGTCCAGCAAGCCAACACCCCTGCTGCTCAGCTTGCCCTCATTTCACTTGAACATGTCTCATTTTCAATTTTCAGATGTTTGGATTTTTATTATACGCTTCCGAATATGAAACTAAGGGCGATGGGAACACTTTGTCTATACCTAAGGTAAGCTTCTATAAGTTTATGTTGTTACCCGAGCACCGGTATTTGATATTGATATAATGCGTACCCCCTCGCGTCGTGATACAGAAAGGATAGACTCTCTGATTTAAGTGGTTCGTTGTGGAGAATTTGTTTTAGTTATTTATTTTGTAATGTGTGATTTTGTGTATTCAGGTAACTGTGATCCGTTTTGATATCCCAAAAACTGTTCGTAGTAATGTCCAGCCATGTGGACGAGCTCCTAGAAGTTCGTCACAGTTTGTCTTAATGCTCAAAAGGTAACAAAAACTAATAAAATATGTCTAAGAAGGTGTAAGTTTCGTTTATATACAAATACTGACAACTACCACTACAATAATACAGATCATGCCGATATAATCACAGATACTAGCATAGGCAAACGCAAATCAGGAGAAACGACATGTACACAATTTTCGCAGTAAACAACAACTATAGCGACTCTAACAAAATATTATTACGCACTGCAGACAAATTAGAAGTCGTAAACCCAACAAAACGCGAGCGGTTTCCAGAATAAACAACGCAAGACAGCAAACCCACTTTTGTAATAGGCTAATACTTTCATGACGAAAAACAGCAGTCTATGTATGTATTCTCAACAGCTTTTGTAAACACTGTATATTACGTATAAGTAGCATCTACCGTACACGTTTCGAAAAAACCGTCAACATCTGTCATCAACCCAATTCGAACTCGTGCAACGCACGAGCTTTCACTAGTTATAGATAATATGACAAAATATTCTCCCTTAATGACTCTAAATTACTATGCAAATTTATGCTTGATTATTAAAATGAGAAATTCAAATAAAGTGTTGCTTAATAAGTTTAACTAGTCGGAGTCTAAAACATCGAAACATCTAATTAAAACCGAATTAAATCGAACTTAAAATCACAGATACTAGCATAGGCAAACGCAAATCAGGAGAAACGACATGTACACAATTTTCGCAGTAAACAACAACTGTAGCGACTCTAACAAAATATTATTACGCACTGCAGACAAATTAGAAGTCGTAAACCCAACAAAACGCGAGCGGTTTCCAGAATAAACAACGCAAGACAGCAAACCCACTTTTGTAATAGGCTAATACTTTCATGACGAAAAACAGCAGTCTATGTATGTATTCTCAACAGCTTTTGTAAACACTGTATATTACGTATAAGTAGCATCTACCGTACACGTTTCGAAAAAACCGTCAACATCTGTCATCAACCCAATTCGAACTCGTGCAACGCACTTCACTAGTTATAGATAATATGACAAAATATTCTCCCTTAATGACTCTAAATTACTATGCAAATTTATGCTTGATTATTAAAATGAGAAATTCAAATAAAGTGTTGCTTATTAAGTTTAACTAGTCGAAGTCTAAAACATCGAAACATCTAATTAAAACCGAATTAAATCGAACTTAACCCTGAAAACAAAAAAAAGATAAAAAAAATAAACGGTTCGTAATCTTTTAAAAACCGAAATTTTCGATTTGAGTTCGGTTTTATGCCGAAATGAAGCCAAATTGAAGTATACTCGGCCCTATTTTCATAAATATACAAATTATACTTCCCATAAGCAAGAATGTCAACATTCAATATTCAAACTCTCTTTGAAAATCACATAAGAAACTAAAAACTATTTATATAAATGATATGTCAACTAAATAACTATGTCTAAAGCAAAAAAAAAACTTCTCTTATATTTTGGTTACTCAGAAGAGAAGCTTTTTTTGATTGATACTTTCAGAAGACTATCTGAAGACTCTGCCGCATCTACTTATCATGCACGGATAAAGATATCTCGAAGATATGAAGTAGCATGCATGATACAAGCCTATCAACAAAACGTCTAGAGAACTGAAGATGTAGCAGTCAACCAGACAGTATACAAAAGCCCCTAGATCAAGACAAACTTTAGGAGGTCTCGGTAATGCCAGAATAATACATTTTATCCAATTAAACCACCACCAAATCCCAATCTCCTCAAACAAACCTAAACCCTAAACCAACAACCGAGCGTAGCCTATTGCATCCCGACACCTCACACTATCTAAATTACCCCCTAAAATCCTTCCTTATCCCTTGAAAACACTTAAACCAGTATGTCCCAGCTAAACCTAATCCTAGAACGATAACTAATAGAATTATGGTTAAGCTACCAAAAAACACTACGTCACCAACATCCAACCTTATGGCATTTATCGAGACACCCTAAATGATCTCGACAAACTGGCCAAGTCATTATGTGCAAAACCGAGTCGTATGGACATCGAAAACGCATCAGAAATGCACCAAAGACAACAAGCCAAACCCCCCCCCCCCCCCCCCCCCCCAAACAGAAAGCCATGGCCGCCGGCTGGACAAGCATGTAGTTGGTGTGGGTGGGGGGGGGGGGGGGGGACAAAATTTCCTATAAATCAAAAGCTATTTTTTCACCATTTGAATACACCTATACACTTTCATATCTCTTTCTCTTTCGCGCACACACACACACACACTTTCTCTCTCTAGATATGTTCTATTCTATTTTTATTATTTTAGTTAGTTAGAGTTAGAGTAGATTAGTATAGCACGGATAACTAGTGTGAGTGGAGATTGTAATGAAGCTTTGAAAGGCGGACTTGTTGGAATTAAAGCATAAATCACACCTATGGGTGACGTTTTTCCTTTACTAATATAATTGATGTTCTTTTTTGATTGTTCAATTATGTTTGTATGCTTATTAGTTGCTGTAACGACCTGAAAATGTAAAAAGGATCGGAGTCGTAGTAGTTTTTGGCTAAAGGACTAATGTTGTAAAAGATTTGTAAAAAGGTGTAAATATGTCATTATGACATAGTTGAGGTTTAACATGTACATTATTTATAAAAATCTTTGATTTGTGTTGTTATGGGGATAAGAAAGAAAACCCACAGATATATGTGTGAGTTTGTGTGTTTTCGTCCGAAAGAAAACCAAAGTCGGTTAAGTACGAAATTCGTCGATTCCAAAACCATTTCATACTGGATAAACAAACGGAACACATAATACTAATCCTTAATTCGAGGGATCGTTCTAGTGTAAGCGAAAGTTGATAAGGAGCTAGTTCGGTTCGAGTCAAATCGATACCCATTTCGAATTCTTAAGGTATAACTCGTTATTTACGTATGTTTGAGCAAAGATTAGCAGGATCAATAAACTGGGTTTGGGAGATCAATCTCTCGGCCTCCTGCTTAGCAGTGCAAACCTAACAAGCTCTTGGCTAGCCTAAGGTGGTCAAGAGATTGAGCGGTGAAGATGATCAGAAAATGGTTACTCTAAGTGTTCCGATGGGATAATATTTTGTGCTGGTGTGATGAAGATGATGATTGTTATGATGATAATAATGTGTATGAGTATGAGTTGAATGTCTGAAGTATGCAAGGGTTGGGGTATTATACCCAACACTCCCACATACGGGGAAACGTCTAGCAATAAAGACTAATAATGTCTCATTAGTGCCATATATGATATTCCAACGTATTAGTGATTATGGCCAGAATAACGTTCCTATTCATCATCATGTCCCTCATTTGAATTATCACTTAAAGTCCTAAGTCTTGAGAACCAGGAGTGGTAAGAGATCCGGAGCCAGGTGAGGCTGGGAGTCGGGAGCTGGACGGTGGGAGCCAGGAGTCGGCATAAGGGAAAGGTTTCGTGCGGGCCGGGCTGGGTGTTTAAGGGAGCCATTCCTTACTAACACCATCATGCCCCCAGGTAGGTTTTAAAAAAGTTTTTTGAAGCCTAACTTCTTGGCTTTCGTTACCTTACCATGGTACGACCTTTCTATGATTGGCCTTGTGTGGTCTTGGACTTGCCTTGTCTAATGTGGCTTTGAAAAATAATGTTTTATTGGGTGATCAAGCCAATAACATATTCTTATCTTTTTATCATGGATGTTGTGTCCATGACACCGTTTTGGGTGTGCATGACAATATTTATACTAGATTGTGTCTATGACATTCTCTTGAGTGTCCATGGTTCTTTTTCATGCCGATGATATAACTAGATGTGGGCATCTCTCATGTATATTTCATATTGTGCCGATGGCACCTTTGTTGGTTAATTTTATTTTGTTTATTCGCGAGTAATGTCGCTTCCCAATGAGAAGTGCTTGCCTTTTCCTGGTAGGTAAGAAGACGAAATATTTATGTTTGGCATAGACATAAGATGTCTGTGCTTGCCTGATAATATCAAGTACATGATTATAACCACATCCTATCAAGCATAATATTGTACTCATGCTCATAGTATTTCGTTGCCTTGTGGGATACGTAGATCAGAGCACTTTTTATTCTGAAATACATTGCCTTGTATGACTCTTTAGGAGTGCTTTCCTATTTTGGTACCAAGTCCCTCATGCCGGGTGTAGCCTGGTGGGTATTGTATGGTAGAGAGGTGTGTAAGCGTTGAAAATGAATTCATAATAGTATTGAAATAATATTGTGATATCAAACGTAACACCTCTTTAAGTTCATGACATTCCATGTTCTGGGTAATTGTTGCCCATCCAAGTCAGAAAGGGTGTAGGAACCATTTCCATGTGTTTCGAGAACTTTATACGTGCCTTCCCATTTAGGACCCAATTTGCCCAAGTTCTCTACCCTGCTAGCTTCATTCTTTCGCCCTACAAGGTATCCCATCCTATAAGATGTGTGACGGAATTTTTGGTTATAATAATTGGGCATTTGTCTATGGCTTTCTGCTTGTCGGATGAGAGAAATTTCTCTTCGTTCTTTACAAATTTTCTCTTAGTCTTCCTCATTTAGCTCCGGATTGAAGTAAAGGATTCGGTGACTAGGGATCGTAGGTTCTGGTGGGATGACTGCTTAAGTGCCATAGACAAGGCTTAAAGGAGTTTCTGATGTAATCCTGCCGGACAAAGTTCTTTGTGCCCAGAGGATGCCTGGGATTTCGTCCACCTATGCCTTTGCATATTTTCCCAATCTGGCCTTGATTCCCTTGACAATTTCTTTGTTCATGACCTCTACCTGGCCATTAGCTTGGGGGTGTGCCACCTGAGGTGAATCGCTGTTGGATATCCATATCCTGACACCAAGTCTTAAATGTATTGTCGGCAAATTGTTTTCCATTATCACTGACCAAGACATGGGGGACTCCAAAGCAACATACTATATGTTCCCAGACAGAGATTATCATTCGGGGAACAGTTATAGTTGTTAGGGGTTTGACATTACCTACTCCACGGGGAAATGGTCCGACAATGTCAATTCCCCATTTGTAGAATGGCCAGGCGGTGGTGACTGGAATGAAATCTTGCTTTAGCATTTTCGATAATGAAACATGATTCACATTTATCAATTTTCTCTTTTGCATCTCTATGCATGGATGGCCAAAAATATCCAAGTCTCATAACCTTAACGGATACTGAACGAGGTCCTGCATGAATGCCAAAACTACCACCATGTACATCCTTAATAAGTTACTTTGCTTGCGTTGGGCTGACACATCTTAGATGTGGACCCAAAAACGACTTCCTAAACAGGTAGTTGTCTATGAGGAGGTACACTGGTGCCTTCATTCTGACCTTCCTGGCTAACTGTTTATCTTCTAGGAGTTGGCCATATTGAAGAAATTTTGTTATTGGAGTGATCCAAAAATCTTCTTTCGTTATTGTGACCACTTCCTTTCCTGGAGCTATAGATTTCTTAGTTAGGACTTCTACCAATAACTCCTTCTTGAGGTGGGCGAAGGAAGATGCTGCGAGCTTGCTCAATGCATCTGCTATTACGATTTCTTAGTACTTGTTCGATGGTAAATTTTGAGAATTCTGAAATGACCTTTCTGGTCTCTTCCAAGTATTGTTGCATGGAATTTTGATTTGCCTCAAGCTACCATTGATACGGTTGGCCACCAACTAGGAATCTACAAAGACTTCTATACTTTGGACTCCCATCTTCCTGGCTATTCTTAGCCCAAACAAGCGGGCCTCATATTCTGCTTCATTTTTGGTTTTCAGGAAGTCAAACTTAAGTGCGTATGTGTACTCATTCTTTCATGGATTTGTGAATATCAGGACCGCTCCTGATCCTTCTAGGCTGGAAGCGCCATATGTGAATAGGGTCCAAGGTTGAATGTATGTCAGTGATGGCTCATTTATGTCTTCCATTCCTTCGATCTCAGCCAAGAATTCTGCCATGATCTTCCCTTTCATTGAGCTTCGGGTTTGGAAAGAAATTTCTTTCTCTCCAAATTCAATTGCCCATTTTGCTAATCGTCCTAACACTTCTGGTTTTATCAATACTTGTTTGATTGGTTTATCTGTTATCACTTGGATGGAATGACCTTGTAAATACCTTCTCAAGCGTCTAGATGCATGAACCATGGAGAGTGCTAATTTTTCTAAATATGGATAGTTGACCTTTGGGCCCTTCAATGCCCGACTGATGAAATAGATCGGCATTTGTGAAGCTCCCCTTTGGGCCACTAAAACTGCGCTAACACATTCTTTGGAATCAACCAATTATATAGTTAGTGTCTCCCCGACTATTGGAGCCGTGAGTGTGGGGAGATTGGACATGAATTTCTTCATTTCTTATAATGCCACTTCTTCCTCTTCAGACTATGAAAAGTCTCTTTTCCGAATGCATCCCTTTAGGGTGTTAAAGAAAGGAAGAGACCGATCTGCAGCCTTGGACAAGAAACGACTAAGTGCTGCCGGTTTGCTGTTTAGGCTTTTAATTTTCTTTTTGGTGGTAGGGAATGGCATGTCAATCACTGCATGTACCTTTTGTGGATTAACTTTGATTCCTCTGTTGTAACAACATGCCCCAAGAACTTTCCTTCCTCCATACCGAAACTGCGTTTGGATGGATTAAGCTTCATGTTGATGCTACGTATTGTTTGGAAACTTTCCATAACGTCAACCAACATGATGTCTTTAGAGTTACTTTTGATGACTATGTCATCTACATAGGCTTCTATGTTTCTTCCCACTTTATTTTTGAAAGCTTTATCTATTAGACTTTGATAGGTTGCCCCTACATTTTTCAATACAAATGGCATTCTTTGAAAAAAAAATATACCTTGGTCAGTATGAAAAGCTTTTTTGTCTTCATCACCTTTTTTCATAGAAATTTGGTGATAACCTTTGTATGCGTGTAGAAAGAATTTCAGCCTAAATCCATCTAAGGATTCCGCTTTCCAATCAATTTATGGTAAATGATAGTTGCCATTTGGACAAGCTTTGTTGGTGTCTTTGAAATCAACACATAATCTCCAAGATCCATCTCCTTTCTTTACCATGAATGGATTCGCGATCCAAGCTTGATATTTTACCTCTATGACAATCCCCGCTTCGACCATTTTGCTTACTTGTTCACATGCAGATTTACTTCTATCCGGGGCCATGCCCCGTTTTGTCTGTCGGATCGGTACAATATTGGGATTTGCGTTTAGGGCGTGTTCAACTAGATCCCTTGGGACACCAGTCATGTCTGATGTCTGTCACGCAAAGACATCCAAGTTTGATTCTAGTAAAGTAATAAGTTTACTTTTTGTCTGAGATGAAAGTTATGAGCCAATAGTCACTGGTTGTTCAGGGTAGTTTTTGTTAATAATAACTTTTTGTTCCGGACCATCAATTATTTCAATTGTTGGATCACCTTTGGGACCCTCCACTAGTTTTGGTTTTTCCACCTGTTTTCATTCTTTAGGCCATGATGTTCTATCCTTGACTGTGGCTATGCCAGCTGGGGTAGGGAAATTTATCAAGCCATGAATGGTTGATGGAATTGCTCCAAACTTTTGTAATGCAGGGTTGCCCAGGAGGACATTGTAGGCCGATGGTGCATCAGTTATTGCAAAATTTATCATTTCTAACCTGTAGAGTGGATATTCTCCTAACATCCTGTGCATGGCTACCTCTCCGACTAGCCAATGTGTCTCGGTTGAAAATCCCACCAGAGAGAATTGTGATGGACGCTTTGAATGTTGTACTTTTTGAGGGAGCTTCCTAAAACAATGTGCATTAATGATGTCCACCGAGCTTCCTGTATCAACATATGCCTTGTTGACTGCATAGTTGGCCAATCGGACCTGTATTACTACAGGGTTGATAGAAGGAGTTTCAATTGGTTGGAAACAAATTGGTTCCATCGCCCAATCCTGTAGGACTGATGCTTTCCTTTTGCGAGATGTACCTTCTTCATTTCACTGGTGGTGAAATTAAGAAATGAAATGAGAAGATGAAAATGAAATGAGACTCCGTTATCTAAAATGGTGCCACAGATGGCGCCAATGTTTGAGCAAAGATTAGCAGGCTCAGTAAACTGGGTTTGGGAGATCATTCTCTTGGCCTCCACCTTAGTAGTGCAAACCTAAAAAGCTCTTGGCGAGCCTAAGGTGGTCAAGATATTGAGCGATGAAGATGATCGGAAAATGGTTAATGTGATAAGTAAGTGTTATGATGGGATAATACTGTGTGTTGGTGTGATGAAGATGATGATTACTATGATGATAATAATGTGTATGATTATGATTTGAGTGTCTGAAGTATGCCAGGGTTGGGGTATTTATACCCAACACTCCCAGATACGTGGAAACGTCTAGCAATAAAGACTAATAATGTCTCATAAGTGCCATTTATGATATTCCAACGTATTAGTGATTATGACTAGAGGAACGTGCCTACTCATCATTATGTCACTCGTTTGAATTCTCACTTAGAGTCCTATGTCTTAGAAACCAGCAGTGGTGAGAGATCCGGGATCCAGGTGAGGCTGGGAGTCGGAAGCCGGACGCCCGACACCGGGAGCCGAACGTTGGGAGCCGGGAGCTAGGAGTCGGCACATGGGAAATGTTTCGTGTTGCGAACCATTACCTTGTCGGGAAAAGTATTTCGACACCTGGAAAACCATTACGGGTGTCGAGCAAAATGTTGCGGCACCGAGCAAATCATTACGATAGTCGGGCAAATCATTACGGAAACCAGGCAAACCATTATGGTTGTCGGACATTTTGGCCGGGTAGGATTTTGGGAAATGAGCGTTATTGCCAGGTTTTCGTTGAGTCTGTTAGGTGTTTGTATTAGGATGTTCGGGGTTGGGAATCACATTCTCTAGTAACACTATCATGCCCCCTAGTTAGGTCATAAAAAAGGTTTTTGAAGCCTAACTTGTTGGCTTGCACTGCCTTGCCCTGTTTTGGCCTTGCCTTGCATGTCCTTTACCATGCTTTGCCTGGATTTTTCTCTACCTTTGCTGAGTTTGGTCGTTCCTTTATTGGCTTTGTCTTGCATGGCCTTTGCCATTCTTTTCCTCGATTGACCTTACCTTGCTTGACTTTGACGTTGCCGACTTTGTCTGGCATGGACTTTGCCCTGCTTTGCCAAATTTGGATGGTCTTGATGTCCATAACATACTTGTATTTGTATTTGTATTTGTGCCAATGTTGTTTTAATTTGTATCTTTGTCATATTTTGTTGGGTGTTAACGTTATATCTGGGCGCCCAAAGCATCCTTTTGGATTGCATATGGTGCCTATGACACATTTTTGCATTGGTTAACCTTAATTTTTGTTTTGTTTACTCGCGAGTGATGTCGTTTCCCAAAGATAAGTGCTTGCCTTTTCTCTAACGGAGTGAAAGACGATCATATAGTTGTATGTTTGGCTTAGACTGAAAATTTCTATGGCCGCCTTTACGTATTTTCCCCAAACGTAGTTTGGGATTGCGTACCAGATGATGTATGTGTATGGTTTGGACTAAAATATCCATGTGTGGCCTTATATATTGTTTTTGCATATAATGTATGCAAGTAAAATGTGTGATACTTTACAAATGTGAAATGAAAAGTGCGATGTTTCATTTGACAATATTGATTTGAGGTACCTGACCAGATCAATTTGCCATCAAACATAACATTTCTTTGGGTTCATGGCATCCATGTCCTAGGTATTTGGTGCCCATTTAGGTCAGATATGGTGTAGGAACCATTTCCATGTGCTTCAAGGACTCTATAAGGGTCTTCCCATGTAGATCCAAGCTTTCCTAAGTTACTGGTTGTTTTGAGAAATTTTTGTTGATGATAACCTTTTGTTATGGGCGACCAATTATTTCCTTTTCTAAACTGTTTTTGGTATCTTCCACCATTTTAAGTTTTTCAACGTATGTGTTTTCTTTCGGTCTTGACTTCCTGCCTCTAATTATGCCTATGCCACCTGGGGTAGGGAATTTAACCATGTCATGGATTGTAGATAAAATTGCTCCAAACTGTTCCAATGAAGGCTACATTGTAGGCCGAAAATTTAGGCACCTTGGATCTCCCGAATATACAGTGCAAACCTACTAAGCTTAGTAACCAGCCTAAGGTGATAAAGGTTGAAAACGGTATGGTGCTCTTGCCGTGGTCACAATAGGAACAAAGAGTATGTATGTATGCGTTACTATGTATATATGAACTGAGTATGATAATAGTGTGTGTTTAACATGTAGAAGATGATATCAATATTGGTATTTATAGCTAACGTCTCTTTAGGAGCTCCAACGTCTAACCATTTAATTATCATTATGTCACCATTGATGATGGACATAATTATTCAAAGTTTATATCATTATGACAGACATAACGCTCCAACGTCCATATCATTATGATGGGTATAACGAGTGTATTAAATGGGTAACACTTAGTAAAACGTTAAGACGATTAGATTATATTACCAGACTATGGTGTCCGGTACTAGCCTTTTGCAGCCGGGCAATGTGGACTTGGCAGCCGAGCAAACCATTACGTGTACCGTACATTTTGACCAGGTACGATTCTGGGGAAGGGCGTTGTTGCCTGGTTATCGTTGAGTGTGTTAGGTGTTTGTATTAGGATGTTTGGGGTTGATCAAGCCCATTCACTACTAACACATTTAATATACAGTGTAAACAATCTTAATCTATAAAATTGGCATGGGTTAAGAAAATATTAATCTTTGAAATTGGTATGGTTTTGATTATGTTTTTCACTCAAAAAGTTATTATAAATTTATAACCACTTCTTTTAAATAACTAGTTAATGTAAGTGCAATATTGTTTCTTCTGATTTTTATTATAGAAAATAATTATACTGAAACTTTGTTTTTTTTTTTTTTATAAAAAATCTAACTTATTTAGTAAAAAAGAGTAGTTTTGGTGTTAAAATATTGTGTGTATTTAAAGTAAAATCAAGTTGGTGAAATAAATATTATCTTGCCACACTAAAATATTGTTAATTTCTGATAAATACATTGGACAAGCCATTACAAACCTGTTGGTTTTCGGATTTTAGATTGTTGATCTTTACACATGGTAGTCACAAACATGTAGCTTTAGAACCCTAAATATGACCTGCCGATTTACAACCCTAAAACGACCTCCAAACATATGTGGAAAGGAGAATGTCATATAGGGTTAAGGATCGGTGTTTTTTATTTGTTAGAGTATGTGTTTATGTATAGCTTAGCCAAAGGATAAACCCAATGGACTTACGGGTGTTATGATTTCTAGGGTTCTTAGTTATTATTCTTCATCAAGCAATATATGAATCTTTATGGTATATGATATGCCCAGATTGTAAGTCCAAAGTATCGGTGATTTAAATCTTTATAAGTTGGACCTAAATCCACAAACCACTATACTAGGAATAGAAATGGTAGGTTGACATGAGATCGTTGTAAATGATAGCTGAATTTAAAGTAAAACTTTTCAAAGAAACTAATAGTAGTTAACATGGTTTTGAGAAGAGGTTGGTTGTTTTTTTTGTTTCCTAAATTACTAACGAATAAAAATAAACAACTAAAGCAGATATGAAATACATATAAAGATAGGGTGGATGAATAGATGTGTTTGTTGTACTATATCTTTCACACCCCGCTAAAGCGGAAACACGAGGTGCGAAGAGCATCAATATCATAACACGAGTCATAGTAAAGATAGACGGTTTCAAGTCCTTGGAATTAAGTAATAAAAACTTTACAAGTTCGAAAATAACCATGTGTTTAGTATTCCATTACGACAAAATACATAATTAAGCGTTTTAACAAAATTCCCAAAGTAGATAAACAGGTCTTCTCCCGATTCATGGTACACGTGACTTGCCTGACCCGTCCACAATATGCACTTCGTGTCCTTACACTTGATTTCCTGAAACATGAGAAAAAGTGTCAACTACATAAAATAGTGAGTGAGTTACAGTTTTCTAGTCCTCGACTAAAAATGATTTACGACAAGTATATAAGTATAAAGGATTTCTCAACAGAAATGAAGCGATATAGTGCTTAAAAGTGTATAAACTTGTAAGAATGTTCACGGACAAGTATAGCAATACTTGTAAAAATGTTTACGGAATGGTATATCACTAAATATATACGCGTAAAGAAAACAGTTTGCGGAATCGTATATCTAAAAATATATATGCGCAAAGAAAACAGTTTGCGGCATCGGATATCTCTATATATACGCGCGCGGATGTTTACGGAATCGTATATCTCTAAATATATAACCGTAAAGAAGACAGTTTGCGGAATCGTATATCTCTAAATATATACACGCAAAGAAAACAGTTTGCGGCATCGTATATATCTATATATACTCGCAAGGACGTTTACGAAATCGTATATCTCTAAATATATACGCGTAAAGAAGACAGCTTGCGGAATTGTATATCTCTATATATATACGCGCAAAGAAAACAATTTGGGGCATCGTATATCTCTATATATACGCACGCGGATGTTTACGGAATCGTATATCTCTAAATATATACGCGTAAAGAAGACAATTTGCGGAATCGTATATCTCTAAATATATGCGCGCAAAGAAAACAGTTTGCGGCATCGTATATCTCTATATATACGCGCAAGGATGTTTACGGAATCATATATCTCTAAATATATAGGCGTAAAGAAGACAGTTTGCGGAATTGTATATCTCTAAATATATACGCGCAAAGAAAACAGTTTGCGGCATCATATATCTCTGTATATACGCGCAAGGATGTTTACGGAATCGTATGTCTCTAAATATATACGCATAAAGAAGACAGTTTGCGGAATCGTATATCTCTAAATATATACGCACAAAGAAAACAGGTTGCGGCATCGCATATCTCTATATATACGCACAAGGATGTTTACGGAATCGTATATCTCTAAATATATATGCGTAGAGAAGACAGTTTGCATAATCGTATATCTCTAAATATATGCGCGCAAAGAAAATAGTTTGCGGCATCGTATATCTCTATATATACGCGCAAGAATGTTTACGGAATCGTATATCTCTAAATATATACGCGTAAAGAAGACAGTTTGCGGAATCGTATATCTGTAAATATATACGGGCAAAGAAAACAGTTTGCGGCATCGTATATCTCTATATATACGCGCAAGGATGTTTACGGAATCGTATATCTCTAAATATATACGCGTAAACAGTTTGCGGAATCGTATATCTCTAAATATATACGCGCAAAGAAAACAGTTTGCGGCATCGTATATCTCTATATATACGCGCAAGGATGTTTACGGAGTCGTATATCTCTAAATATATACGCGTAAAGAAGACAGTTTGCGGAATCGTATATCTCTAAATATATACGCGCGAAGAAAACAGTTTGCGGCATCGTATATCTCTATATAAACGCGCAAGGATGTTTACGGAGTCATATATCTCTAAATATATACGCGTTATATTCCTATCAAGGGTTGGAAGCTATACAATCAATGATAAGTTCGAACGATTGCCGAGCGTGGCAATTAAAAAGCAGTCGCATATTAGTTCATAAAACATTCATAAATTCGCAAGATCATAAATCAGTTCATAAGTTCGTAAAACGTTCATAAGTTCGCAAGATCATAAATCAGTTCATAAGTTTATAAAACGTTCATAAGTTCATAAAACAGTTCGTTCTCATGCTTCCCCCAAAAAGATGTATAAAAACAGTAAAAGAGTGGGGATGTAACTCACGGATTGCGAAGAGTAAATCTCGTGCGGAAAGGAATCGAACGTGTCGGAAATCGGAGGAACCTTAGAACATACCAAGTTTGAGTAAGCGATATAATTTATTTATGTGTTCAAAATGTCACTTTAATACTAGTTAAAGTCATTAAGGTTATTTCTGGACCGTTACGTGAAATACCGAGCTTAAGGTTACGTTTTACCGCGAATTTAGTACGTTTTCGGGACCTGATCACAGTTGCGCAGCGTAACTGTTAGTTACGCTGGTTGATGAAAATTTTACGTTTTTCGTTATCGTTAAGCATTTTCGTTAGTTGAAAGTTTACGTTTAGTAATTAAATGAACTTAGGCAAGTACATTATGCGTTTTCTTGGTATTAGGGTTCTTTTATTGATTCCGATATCGATTCCGACACAAACACGTTTACGGTCAAAGTACAGTTAAGAACAAAAACAGATATCTCGAAGATATAGAACACAGAATTATCCTGAATTTTGGACGGTTGTCACAATATCTTATATTAAGATCTAGGTTGATATTTATAAATGATTGCGTCAGTAATTATATGAATCTGTAAATAGAACAATGTCACGTAAACTCCAGACTCCATACTGGTTGATGACTAAACTAGTATATCACAAGGAACTAGGTTGTTTATAAATCAGTAACTAATTGACCATACTAATATTACTGGCTTGTTCTACCTCAAACATTGACTAGTTCAATTATATTTAAGTGATCAAGTCATTGTTAGCTAATTTGATACAATGTGGACAGATAAATTTCAGACTCTCTCTCGAGACGGTACCTGGACAAGGTATCATTCAAATGGTGTTTCTACCGCTATTTTATATTACCATTTCTAATTTAAGCTTAGATTAACTCTAATGTTGTATTATGAAACTCCGCCTGTAAGCACATGTAATCCCTATCTTGGTCATGCTAAGTGATTACCACTAATACTCTATGATAACTCGAAAATAATACCTTTTTAAGATTGAACAAATCTGTTGGGATTAAAACTTAGTTAAAATAGTTTTAGTCTTATTAATACTGCTTGGTTACTACTGCTGATAGTACTGTTTCATTAATACTGAAGACCATTAATACTGCATGGAAGACAGTTACTACGGCTGAAGATCACAAGTCAGTTACTACTGAAGTTACTACTGAAGATGATCATTACTACTGCCCGATGAGAGTTTCTACTGCTTGAAGTTAATTACAGAATTATCTTGTTCCGAAGGTTTAGCAATTCTAGTTAAAATAGAATTGTAATTAGACGTTACCTATTATAGATATTGATTAGCCTCAAGGTCTATATATAGATCCTTGTAAACAATAGAAAACACGTTGTATTGATTCATATTTTTCAATATAATTGAGGCTTAATATTCTACATTCATTATTGTTATTCGCTGTTTATCATTATACATTATATGTTTGTTCGACAAACTTGTGATATCAAGGTGTTCATCCGATTCTGAACTTCCTTTATAGATCAAGATCTTTCATTGACGTGCTTTGGGTTTATACAACCTAAACGATCCTGAAAAGTGGTATCAGAGCACAGGAGGTGCTCATGATCCATTGATCTACATGTTTCTAAGGAGTCTCACCAAGAAGAAATCTATCTACAATCATGACAGACGTATTAGTCAACAAAGTTCCTGTACTCAATAGTAATGACTTTGATCTCTGGAAGCTACGTATCAAACAACACATACTGCTATCTGACTATGCAGTATGGGATTTCATTGTTAATGGTAACAAAGAGATTACCAATCTCGCATCTAATGGATTGCCTGGAACTGTTACTCATCTCATAACTGATCTAGAGAGAAAAGAGAAGCAAACAGAGATAAAGGCTCTGAGTATCCTTCTTATTGCTATTCCCAATGAATATCAATCTCAATTTGAAGGATACAATGATGCTAAGTATTTATGGGAAGCCTTGGAGAAGAGATTCAGCGGAACTAAGAATACCAAGAAGAATAAGAAGGCTCTTCTCAAGCAAGAGTATGAAAACTTCAAGGCTTTGAAGGAAGAGAGAATGACACAAACGTTTGATAGATACAAGAAGCTTACTGGAGAGCTAGGAAGTGCAGGAGTCAGAATTGATAAAGATGATATCAATAGAAAAATCATAAGATCATTGGGTGATGAATGGATCATTTATACTGTCTCATACAGACAGGGTGATGTTTTGGAGGAGATGGAACTAGATTCTAACACCCCGGCTAAAGCGGAATACACCAGAGGCATTACAATTTGTTCTTAACTCGTGTTCCTCTATTAGGTTATAATAGACACATTTAATGGTTTTAATGAATGCATTAAAGATGAATAAATGTTTTACAGAAAAGTAACCGAAAAACGACAAAAGACTTAAATTATTCATTAATGTCATTAACTAGGTCCAAGCTCTTATGTTTCTTCAATCAAACCTATCCATTTCCTGTATCATGTAAAAAGTAAACGTCAATACAAAAGTATTGGTGAATAAACAAGTTTAAGACACAAGTATAAAGTATTAAAAAGATTACGTAATAAAGAGTATAAAAGTAATATAAATGAATATGTAAAATGTAGTATAAAAGAATGTATAATAAAAGAATATATAAAGATTGTATATTGTAAGCAAGTATAATATGTGTATAATGGCATAACACGTGTTTGTATCAAGTCTGATGTATATCATATATGATCAAAGTCACATAGGGTCCGGTCGAGGGCCTCGACATTCACAGTAACACGTCGGAATGTTTAATAACGGCCAATAGATCTATCACGTTTCCCGTTTAGTATATACATATAATGAATGATTGATTGTTTGAATGTTTGATTTATCGTGTGTGCATCCCATAATGATTGTGTCACTTGATTCATTCCAATGTTTGCCATAATACGAAAATATAGTATCAAATATGAATATAAGTACAAATAAACATAAATGACTTTACGAATGAATATAATAAGAATGACTTTTATGAATGAATACCAATATGAATGAATTACGATGAATATAATACAAAAAGTATACATATAAACATGATTATAAGTGAGTATATAAACATGAATATAAGTTTTAATATGAATATAAGTATGAATCTCAATATGAATATAAGTCTGAATATACACATAAATATAAGTATGAATATAAACGTAAATATGAATATGAATCACGATATAACTATAAGTATGAATATAGACATAAAATATAAACGTGAACATAAGTATGAATTAAACATAAAAGTATGAATATAAGTATGAATATGAGTGTCATGATACATCCCAAAGATTTATATAATAAAAAGGGCATCGAGTTTACTCACATGATTAAATACGGAGGTAGATACGGATACTAGATTATGAATACGGAATACGTTGAAAAGAACACCAAACTTGCCTTTACAAATCTAGAAATAAGAATAAATATGAATAAGAATATATCATGAAATTAGAGTTTTCTAGATTAGAGTTTGAATAGAAAAGATTAATAAGATGATGATGGTAAGCTTGAGTAACATAAAAGATAAACATGATTATGGATTATTATGATGAAAAACAATAGAATTTAACATAAGGTTTGATAATTACAACATCATACAAAAGAATAAAGATACAAAAAAAATGATGATGATGACGAGTTCTTGTTGCTGGTTTATGAGTTTCGAGACACAAGAAAACCAAATCGAGAAACTGAATTTGTGAAAGCTAAAATTGGGAACCTTTACAATCGATTATGGGAGGCTTGAAGTTTCGATTATGGAGCTTTGTGTTGGTTCGATTTTTTGACAAGAAGACACCAATTTATTGAGTTTGAAATGTGATAAAGAAAGGTCAAAATGTAACTCCCCTAATAACCAACTCCAAATTTAATTATTGTAGGTTACAAAAAGAAATGGTTAAAGAGGTGTTTAAAGCCATAAATAAGAAATGTGTAACTATTAGTCTACCACATTTGACCAAACTTGAAGGCTAAGAACAAGGAAAACGTTTGGAAGGTTTAAAGTATTGGAACAACTTGCCATGAATGCAAACATACATACATACATACATAGTTCCTTGCATGCATATATTAATTAAACTACTTGTCTTAACACATTACTAGAATTACTTGCATTTATATAAGTCCATGTGTATTAAACACATTTTAGGGTACATTAATGTACACATGCAAGATAACACATTAATAATGTTACAAGATATAATAAACAAGGTTTAAATAGAATTAAGATAACCCAAATATACATAACTCAAATCGAACTTTAAAAAAAAACAATTACAAAGTCCGAATTAAAGTTACAAGTCAAATATCGGGTCGGATTCGGGCACGGTGTTACAGTCTCCACAACTTTAAAGATTTTCGTCCTCGAAAATTATGGTTGACTAGTACCCGGTTGATTTATGAATAAGTGCGGATATTTGGATTTCATGTGATCTTCTTGTTCCCATGTAAACTCTGGTCCACGTTTAGATTCCCAACGTACTTTCACTATTGGAATTGAACTTCTCCTTAGTTTCTTGATTTCACGGTCTAAGATTTCAACAGGTCGCTCTACGAAGTGCATAGTCGAATCGATTTGGATTTCATCCAATGGTACATGTAGATTTTCATCAGCTAGACATTTTCGCAAATTAGATAAATGAAAGACTGGATGAACATTCTCTAGTTCGGTCGGTAACTCAAGTCTATACGCAACCTTACCCACACGCTCGATAATTCTGAAGGCTCCAACGTATCTCGGGGCAAGCTTCCCTTTCTTGCTGAATCGTACCACGCCTTTCCAAGGTGAAACCTTGAGAAGAACGCGATCATCAAAGACAAATTCAAGAGGCTTTCTACGCTTATCGGCGTAACTTTTCTGGCGACTACGAGCGGTGGTGAGGTTTTCGCGTATTTTTACGATTTTATCCGTTGTCTCTTGTATCAATTCGGGTCCAGTTATTTGCGTTTCCCCAATGTCTTGCCAACATACCGGCGATCTACATTTACGACCATATAAAGCTTCATAAGGGGCCATGTTTGCACACGTATGATGACTGTTGTTGTAAGAGAATTCGATAAGTCCAAGGTGTGAGTCCCAACTACCACCGAAATCGATGACACAGGTTCTCAACAAATCCTCTAGTGTTTGAATAGTACACTCCGATTGACCATCAGTTTGAGGATGGTAAGCGGTGCTGAGATTCAAGCGAGTTCCAAGTGCGGATTGAAGAGATCTCCAAAATCGAGATATGAATCGACCATCACGGTCAGAAATGATGTCAAGCGGTACGGCATGAAGTCTTACGATTTCTTGAATGTAGATTTGAGCTAAGCGTTCGACACGATAAGTTTCACAAATAGGAATGAAGTGAGCGACTTTAGTCAAACGATCAATGATTACCCAAATACTGTCGTAACCTTTTGATGAACGTGGAAGTTTGGTTATAAAGTCCATCGCAATGCCTTCCCATTTCCACAACGGGATTTCGGGTTGAGTTAACAAATCTAAGGGCTTTTGATGTTCGGCTTTAACCTTCAAACAAGTTAGACATTTTTGAACGAATAAGAATATATCCTTTTTCATGCCTGACCACCAATAGGAATGCTTCAAATTATGATACATTTTATCGGCACCGGGATGAATCGAGTATCGAGTATTATGAGCTTCTTTCATCACAAGATTACGAAGATCATCGATTGAAGGTATCCAAAGACGATCGTTGAAATAATGAAGACCGTTTGGTTTGATGATTAATTGCTTTTCAATGCCACAACCCAATTCACTAGCCAAGTTTCCACCATTGATTATCTTCTGTTGCGCAATACCGATTAACGAATGAAGATCCGAAAGAACACAAATACTGTAGACTTTTGAATAAGGTTTACGACTCAAGGCGTCGGCAACAACGTTAGCCTTTCCAGGATGATATTTAATCTCACAGTCGTAATCATTAAGCAATTCAATCCATCTACGTTGCCTCATGTTTAGATCTTTTTGATTGAATAGATGCTGAAGACTATGGTGATCCGTGTAAACAATACACTTCGTACCAAAGAGATAATGTCTCCACAACTTTAGAGCGAAGATAACCGCTCCAAGTTAGAGATCATGAACGGTATAATTGACTTCGTGCTTCTTCAATTGTCTCGATGCATAAGCTATAACTTTTCCTCGTTGCATTAACACACAACCAAGACCATTTCCCGATGCATCACAATATACCACGAAATCATCGGTTCCATCAGGAAGACTAAGAACAGGAGCTTTACAAAGTTTGTCTTTAAGAATGTGAAATGCTGATTCTTGATCATCTCCCCAAACAAACTTCTCAGTTTTATGAGTAAGCTTCGTCAAAGGAATAGCGATCTTTGAGAAGTTTTCGATGAAACGACGATAATAGTCTGCCAACCCAAGAAAAGATCGAATCTTAGAAGGATTAGTTGGAATAGGCCAGTTACGAACGGCCTCGATCTTAGTGGGATCAACGTGTATTCCCTTCGCATCAACTACATGACCCAAAAATTTAACTTCCTTGAGCCAAAATTCGCACTTCGAGAATTTAGCATAAAGCTTTTCTTTCTTGAGGAGTTCTAGAGCAAGTCGCAAATGAGTTTCATGCTCGGCTTTGGATTTTGAATAAATGAGAATATCATCAATAAAGACTATGACGAATTTGTCGAGGTATGGTTTACAAACGCGATTCATTAGATCCATGAAAACAACAGGTGCGTTTGTGAGTCCAAATGGCATAACCATAAACTCGAAATGACCATAGCGAGTTCGGAAGGCAGTTTTAGGAATGTCTTCTTCGGCTACACTAAGTTGATGATAGCGCGAACGAAGGTCTATCTTAGAGAAACAAGTAGCACCTTGCAATTGATCAAACAAGTCGTCGATTCGAGGTAAAGGATAACGATTCTTGATGGTAAGTTTGTTAAGTTCACGGTAATCGATGCACATCCGAAACGAACCATCTTTCTTCTTTACAAATAAAATAGGAGCACCCCAAGGAGAAGAACTAGGGCGAATAAAACCCTTGTCGGTTAGTTCTTGCAATTGGCTTGAAACTTTTGCATTTCCGAATGAGCGAGGCGATAAGGAGCTCTGGCAATAGGAGTTGCATTAGGAATGAGATCAATACGGAATTCCGCTTGTCGTACAGGAGGTAATCCAGATACGTCTTCGGGAAAGACTTCGGGAAAATCCCGAATGATGGGAATATTTTCAAGTTTGAGCGTTTCTTTCCTTGTATCAATGATATGAGCTAGAAAAGCAGGATAACATGGAAAATCCTTCTTATGCTTACGCAAGTAGCTATAAGCTTGCGTACACGACATGAGTTTAAGTCCCTTTCATTTTGTTTCACCACAAACCGTAAGAATACTACCATCAGCACACAGAATACGAATAGATTTATCAAAGCAAATGATCTCGGCATGATGTCGGGATAACCAATCCATCCCTACGATAACGTCGAAACTACCCAAATTCATAGGCACTAAATCTATAGCGAAATCACGATTCCCTAGACTTAAGGTACAATCATTCAAAATAGAACTTAGTTTAAGAACCTTGCCATTGGCTACTTCGACACTAAGGGGATCATGCAACTTATTTCTTTTCAAAGCAAGTAAAGGTTCGAATTGGGTAGAGATAAGGCTACGATCGGCATCCGAATCAAATAAAATGGAAGCATAAATACCATTGACTGGGCGTACGCTTAACAATGACCAACGAATGATTTAACGAATGATTAACAGGTAATTAACGAATGAGTAATGAATAATTAACGGATGATTAACGAATGATTAACGAATGATCAACGAATGATTATTGATTCACGTAAGATTAACGTATCCGTATCACTCACGTATAATGTTTAAAGAAATCATAAAATAATGAATATATAAATTCGTATAAATACGAATAAAATTGATTTTTGAGGGTTACGGTTAAATCCGTAGAAATTCTCGACATATCAAGAATACCAACTCCAAAGAATCATATCGTGACCTAGGAGAGGATGACCCTCGTTCAAATTTCCCAGTTTGGTATACGTAATTGAAAACGAGATACCGCTCTAGACAGAAATTGAACTACCGATCTTCCAAACCTTACAGCCTTATAACATGAACTTTTAGAATTTTAATTCAAGACGAGAAGGGTAAAACATTTCATTATTAAAGATTTGGTTTAAGTGTCGCGCTTTGGCCTAGGAGAGGAGTGTTCGTCGAGAGTTTACAAACCAGTATCGTTAACGCTCTCTCGATTAGTCACATCCAAACCTTACAGTTACTACGCAAACAAGTACTAAATCTTCAATAAGGTTTAGAAATATATATATAGTATTTATAATTTTTGAAAACGACGAATGAAGAATCTCTCAAAAGAATTTAGTAAGAGGAACACAAAAATTAGTTAAAAACAATTTTTATGATGCATGAACACACGAGGACGTGTGTGGGGTAGCTTATAGACTAGGTCGTTTTCTAACCACCTAATTCCCTATAAACACGAGCTCTGATACCAACTGTAACACCCCGGCTAAAGCGGAATACACCAGAGGCATTACAATTTGTTCTTAACTCGTGTTCCTCTATTAGGTTATAATAGACACATTTAATGGTTTAAATGAATGCATTAAAGATGAATAAATGTTTTACAGAAAAGTAACCGAAAAACGACAAAAGACTTAAATTATTCATTAATGTCATTAACTAGGTCCAAGCTCTTATGTTTTCTTCAATCAAACCTATCCATTTCCTGTATCATGTAAAAAGTAAACGTCAATACAAAAGTATTGGTGAATAAACAAGTTTAAGACACAAGTATAAAGTATTAAAAAGATTACGTAATAAAGAGTATAAAAGTAATATAAATGAATATGTAAAATGTAGTATAAAAGAATGTATAATAAAAGAATATATAAAGATTGTATATTGTAAGCAAGTATAATATGTGTATAATGGCATAACACGCGTTTGTATCAAGTCTGATGTATATCATATATGATCAAAGTCACATAGGGTCCGGTCGAGGGCCTCGACATTCACAGTAACACGTCGGAATGTCTAATAACGGCCAATAGATCTATCACGTTTCCCGTTTAGTATATACATATAATGAATGATTGATTGTTTGAATGTTTGATTTATCGTGTGTGCATCCCATAATGATTGTGTCACTTGATTCATTCCAATGTTTGCCATAATACGAAAATATAGTATCAAATATGAATATAAGTACATATAAACATAAATGACTTTACGAATGAATATAATAAGAATTACTTTTATGAATGAATACCAATATGAATGAATTACGATGAATATAATACAAAAAATATACATATAAACATGATTATAAGTGAGTATATAAACATGAATATAAGTTTTAATATGAATATAAGTATGAATCTCAATATGAATATAAGTCTGAATATACACATAAATATAAGTATGAATATAAACGTAAGTATGAATATGAATCACCATATTACTATAAGTATGAATATAGACATAAAATATAAATGTGAACATAAGTATGAATTAAACATAAAAGTATGAATATAAGTATGGATATGAGTGTCATGATACAGCCCAAAGATTTATATAATAAAAAGGGCATCGAGTTTACTCACATGATTAAATACGGAGGTAGATACGGATACTAGATTATGAATACGGAATACGTTGAAAGGAACACCAAACTTGCCTTTACAAATCTAGAAATAAGAATAAATATGAATAAGAATATATCATGAAATTAGAGTTTTCTAGATTAGAGTTTGAATAGACAAGATTAATAAGATGATGATGGTAAGCTTGAGTAACATAAAAGATAAACATGATTATGGATTATTATGATGAAAAACAATAGAATTTAACATAAGGTTTGATAATTACAACATCATACAAAAGGATAAAGATACCAAAAAAATGATGATGATGACGAGTTCTTGTTGTTGGTTTCTGAGTTTCGAGACACAAGAAAACCAAATCGAGAAACTGAATTTGTGAAAGCTAAAATTGGGAACCTTTACAATCGATTATGGGAGGCTTGAAGTTTCGATTATGGAGCTTTGTGTTGGTTCGATTTTTTGATAAGAAGACACCAATTTATTGAGTTTGAAATGTGATAAAGAAAGGTCAAAATGTAACTCCCCTAATAATCAACTCCAAATTTAATTACTGTAGGTTACAAAAAGAAATGGTTAAAGACGTGTTTAAAGCCATAAATAAGAAATGTGTAACTATTAGTCTACCACATTTGACCAAACTTGAAGGCTAAGAACAAGGAAAACGTTTGGAAGGTTTAAAGTATTGGAACAAATTGCCATGAATGCAAACATACATACATACATACATAGTTCCTTGCATGCATATATTAATTAAACTACTTGTCTTAACACATTACTAGAATTACTTGCATTTATATAAGTCCATGTGTATTAAACACATTTTAGTGTACATTAATGTACACATGCAAGATAACACATTAATAATATTACAAGATATAATAAACAAGGTTTAAATAGAATTAAGATAACCCAAATACACATAACTCAAATCGAACTTTTAAAAAAAACAATTACAAAGTCCGAATTAAAGTTACAAGTCAAATATGGGGTCGGATTCGGGCACGGTGTTACATAGATGATATCTACAATGATCTTAGAGTTTTTGAAGCAGAAGTTGAAGCAAAGAAGCCAAGCAGCAACAATAACAGTATTAACAATTTTAAAACTGCTCTTATCACACCTTCTGCTGGAACAACCCAACATGAATGAGGAGAAGATCTGTCCTTCGAAGCGTTTAGTTCAAAAAGCTCATGTTTAACCAATGAAGATCTGAAGCATATCCATCAAGATAATTGGGAAGAGATGGATCTCAAGTGGCAGATGACCATGCTTTTATTGAGGGCAAGGAGGTTTGTTCAAAGGATTGGCAGAAGATTCAATCCAAGAAACAATGACAGAGTTGCCTTTGACAAAAGCAAGGTGAAGTGCTATGACTGTGGTGAACCAGGTCACTTTGCAAGGGAGTGTAAAAACAAGACAAAGGTCAACAACTCAAGAAACACACAAGAGAATACATCAACAACACTAATCACGCAAGATGTATTTGGGTATGATTGGAATGACCTAGCAGAAGAAACCGGTCAAAACAGAGATTTAATGACGTTTATAATTGATACTACATCTGTTTCTACTGAGACGGTTTCTACTGCTCCCCATGCATGCATTGCCGTGGCTGTTAATACTGAAGAAGGTGATGCTACTGTAGCTGGTGTTTCTACTGAGCCTGTTTCTACTACAACCGATGAAGATGTTCTTGGATATGACTGGGATGAAGATACACAAGAAACGACTTAAGAATCCAATCTTATTCAATCATTGATGGCCATTGATTCATCTTTAAAGGACACGGCAACATTATCTCTCATGGTTGAGGTAAATTCCAAACTTTGTTCTACTGATTGTAAGGAAGTCATGTATAAATATAGAAATCATAATCAATTGTTATGTGACTCAATTAAAACATTAGAAGAACAAAGAAGATCAGCTGCTAGGGGGATAGAGAATCTAGAAAATCAAATTAAGTCTTATAAAACTAATGAGTTAAGTTATCAGGAAAAGATAAATTTTGGTTGAATGGCAGAGAGATGATCTATTAGTTAAGCTTCAGGATGCTAGGGAAAAAATCAAACGATTAGTTGAGGAAAAAGATAAAGTTGAGTTAAATGTAGGGAAACTAGAACATGCTTCCAAATCTGTGAATAACCTTATTCAACAAGAAATCCATGGAAAAGTAAAAGCTGGATTAGGTTATAAAGAAGTAGCCCCACCATTTAATCAAAACTATATCCCTCCATCTTTAGATAAACCTAGAATTCCAATCACACAGACACCTGCAACAGAATCATTCAAAGTTGATCCAATCAACTATGATGAAGTTCTGATTGAGGACTTAGATGAAGAGAGTGAACCGGATATTGTGAAAAACAATGATATTCCTTTGGAAGATCACTTGACCACAATTTAATGAGTTACTCAACAAAATTCACAAAGTCAGGTGTCATTGGTGACCACTAAAAAGATAAAGAAAACAAATAAGTGTGAATGTAACTGCTGTAAGAACACAGAAGGTCATAAGGGAAAGGAAAAGTCCTAGGTTCATATAGATACACGAGGAAATCAAAGAAATAGGAACCAATTGAAAACTCAAAAGGGACAACTTCCTAAGAGACAAGTTAAAGTATGTTTTATTTGTGGCAAATCTAATCACTATGCAAAAATCTGCTTTTATAACCCTGAAAATCAAAGGAAAATGCTTTAAAAGCAACACAGGGGGTTGGGGTATACTAGCAAGGTTGAAAACCATGGAAAAACTGTTTCAAAAACCAAAGCTATAGTTGAAAGAAAACCTGCCTTGACCAGTAGTAATGGAGTTAATACTGTAAGGAATAACTCTGTTAAAACTGCATCGGGTAGCAGAAGTGTTAACAAAAAGTCGTTTAACAACAATAGAAATATGATTAATACTGCTAAACAAAGTTTTGTTAATACTGCACGTGTTAATACTGTTAAACATAATTGTTGGGATTAAAACTTAGTTAGTTTAGTTTAAATTCCATTAATGCTGTTTTCTACTTGTTACTACTGCTAGTAATGTATGCTTCATTAATGCGGACTGAAGATGATTAATCCTGAAGATATACAGTTACTACGGAAGACAAGTTACTACTGCAGTTACTACGGAAGACATATCATTACTACTGCTTCAACTCATTAATACGGAAAACTGTTTCTACTGTAACATACTTGTCATTCAAGTTTAGAATAAAGTTACAAGTATAGTTAGATTGTATATCCTTTTCTATTAGATGTTTCCTAGTTTAGCTAGGTTAGCCTCAAGGTCTATAAATAGATCCTTGTAGATTGATAAAAACAAGTTGTATTGATACATTATTCAATTCAATTGAGGCTTATAATTCGGCAAACTTATTGTTCATAATTGTTCTTTACTTTACAATATTGTTTAATCCGTTAAACTTGTAATATCAAAGTGTTCAATCCGCTGCTGAACTTCTTTGATAAATCAAGATCTTGCGTTAGGTTTATTCAACTTATTCAACTTATTTCATCCTGACAAGTGGTATCAGAGCACATGATGTGCTTAAGATCCATTGATCAACAAGTTTTAAGAACTCTCATACAGAAGAATTCAATTTACAACATGACAGACGTTCTAGTCAACAAGGTTTCGGTTCTTAACAATAATGGTTTCGATTTATGGAAGCTTAGAATCAAGCAGCACATACTGTTATCCGATTATACAGTATGGGATGTCATCATCAATGGCAACAAAGAGATTCAAAATCTTGCAGCAGATGGTCAACCTGGTGCAGTTGCTCGTCCTATAACTGATCACGAAAGAAGAGAGAAGCAAACAGAGATCAAAGCCTTAAGTATTCTTCTAATTTCAATTCCAAACGAGTACCAATCACAATTTGAAGGGTACAACGATGCTAAAGCTCTATGGGAAGCATTGGAGAAAAGTTTCAGTGGAACGAAGAATACTAAGAAGAACAAGAAGGCTCTTCTCAAACAAGAGTACGAAAACTTCAAGGCCCTGAAAGAAGAACGAATGACACAGACATTCGAAAGATACAAAAAGCTTACATGAGAACTTGGAAGCGCTGGTGTTAGAATTGATAAGGATGATATCAATCGAAGGTTCATCAGATCACTTGGTGATGAATGGACTATCTACACAGTCTCCTACATTCAAGGAGATGTATTGGAAGAGATGGAGTTGGATGATCTCTACAACGATCTCAGAGTCTTCGAAGCAGAGGTTGAAGCTATGAAACCAAGCAGCATCAACAACAGTATTAACAACTTTAATACTGCCCTCATCACACCATCTACTGGAACACCTCAACATGACTGTGGAGAAGAATTTTCCTTTGAAGCATTCATCTCACAAAGCTCTTGACTTACTAATGACGACTTGAAGCAGATCCACCAAGACGATTGGGAAGAGATGGATTTAAAGTGGCAGATGGCCATGCGGTATTTAAGAGCAAGGAGGTTTGTTCAACGAACTGGGAGAAGATTCAATCCCAGAAACAATGATCGAGTTGCTTTTGACAAAAGCAAAGTTAAGTGTTATGATTGCGGAGAACCAGGACACTTCGCAAGGGAGTGCAAGAACAAACCAAAGGCCAACAACTCAAGGAACACACAAGAGACTACATCTACAACATTAATCACGCAAGATGTATTCGGATATGATTGGTCTGATCTAGCAGAAGAAACCTGTCAAAACAGAGCCTTAATGGAGGTGATTATTGAAGATACCTCTGTTTCTACTGTGTCAGTGTCTACTGTCACCCATGCATGTATTACTACTGTAGAAGGTGTTACTACTGATCAAGTGTCTACTGCCGCTGATGAAGATGTTCTTGGCTACGATTGGGATGAAGACACAACAACAACTGAAGAATCACATCTCATCCAATCTCTTATGGCCATCGATTCATCCTCTAAAGATCCAGCAGCTGAGGTAAATACTAAACTTTGTTCTAATGAGTGTAAAGAAGTTATGTCTAAGTATAGAAGCCATAATCAATTGTTGTGTGATTCTATTAAGACATTAGAAGAACAGAAAAGATCTGCTGCTAGGGGGATAGAGAGTCTAGAAAACCAAGTTAAGTCTTACAAAACCAATGAGTCTAGCTATCAAGAAAAGATTAACTTAGTTGAATGGCAGAGAGATAACCTCTTAATTAAACTTCAGGATGCTAGGGAAGAAATCAAACGCTTACTGGAGGAAAAAGATAAAGTTCAATTAGATGTAGGGAAATTAGAACATGCCTCAAAATCTGTTTCTACACCTCACTCACCACCACCCATTGTTGCAACATTCACTAGAAAGGCTAAGAGGGTTCCTCAGCCTCTTAGGCCTTAAACTTCCCCTCTATCCATATTCAAACAAAGGGAAACCATTGAGCAATCCCCCAAGCTCACTGAGGTGGTCAATAAGGAGGGGGAAGACCATTTGGGAAGGGCTCACACTACTGGTGTCCTTACTTCTCATAGTGAGGCCCAGGACAGTGTGAACATAACTAAGACCCAACTCAAGGCAACACAACCCATTGATGTTGCTTTTGTAGCATCTTTGGAACGTGGTCCCAGGTGCCAAGAAACCATGGGGGAGGGACAAGCTTCTGCAGGGCAGAAGGGTCCCTCTAAATCCGATGATCAACCATCTGTTGGTACTCAACAGACAAGGGGAGGGGATAGATATAACTATTCACCACTGGAATTGATGGAAGCTTGTGCCTCATTCTTTCAAAAAGTTGACAAACAAGGGGAGGACCTTGCAACTTTGACTACTTTGGTACATACTCTGGTTGAGCAGCATATTCAACTGCAAGAATTCCTGATGACACCTAAGCCAACCACAAGGAGTATTGGAACATCACCAAAATCCTCAAGTCCTTCTTCTTCAGATGATACTCCTCCTACTGACAAAAAGGGGGAGAAAGATATTGAAGGCATTTTGTCAACTGAAGAGGATGCTGATCCTAAGGGGGAGGATATAGAAAGAAGGAGTGAAGACACAGTCATCACTGCCACCTCAGAGCATGAAGCAGAAGATGATTTGGAGGTGGAAGGTGACAAGATGGTGATTGATGAAGAAGTTGATAAGGAGGAGCAACATAGATTTGAGGGGGAGCAGGAGATGGAAATTGAAACGAATCAAGAAGAAGTAATTACTACTGCAAAAATTGATGCAGTTGTCATTTCTACTGCAGAGTTTGTTAGTACTGCCCCTCTGGTTTCTACTATTGATATAATTTCTACTGCTCCTGTTACAACATCTGTTTCTACTGAAGGGGTTATTACTACTGAAGATCCAGTTACTATTGCTACTACAACTCTTATTGATCTTCTAGTTACTACTGCAGCTCCTTGAGTATCTATTCCTACTAGCACAACTCCAATAACAATCTTTTCAGAAGCCACAGTTATTTCAACTGTTATTTCTACTGCACCAGTTACTATTGATGAAGAAGCAATTGCTGCAGAGCTTCTAAGGCTGGAGAGAAACAAAATTCTTGAAAAGAGAAAGATTGAACAAGCTTCCAGACCTAAAGAGAAGGGAGTTGTCATACCTGTAGCACCTGACAGCACCAAACTGGTAGAAGGAGTTGATTTTGTCCAAGACTCTTCAAGACCAACAGGTATAAGGCCAATTATTCCTCCTCACAGATCTTACATTCCCAAACCCATTGCAGAAGTTGAGCCAGCTGAGAAGGCCAAAGGGAAGAAGTTAGCTGTGGATACAAGCAAGGAGGATAAGGAAAAGAAGATGAAGGAAAAGTTGAAAAAGATGGATGAGCTAACTGCACTTCATTTAGCTTCTGAAGAACTGGATGTAGGGTCTGATCCTGATACAATTAAAGACATCCATACTAAACTTCAAAAGATAGAAATGGAGAAAATCCAGAAGCTGAATGAAGAAATTGCACTCTTGCTAGCAGAGCAAGAAAAAGAGTTAACTGAAATTCAAAAGGAAGAAGAAAGAGATAATAAAAGGAAAGCTTCAAGAAAACAATCTACTCAAGAGAAGCTAGCCAGTGATAAGCAGAAGTTCATGGCCTATTTGAAGACAAAGGGCTATAGTGGTAAATCTTTAGGACCAATGAAGATTGGGAACTTGCTTGCATTAGTGGAGAAAGAAAAGAAGAGGGACTCTCTGAAGAAGATACAACTCACAAAGCAACAAGATCAACAACAGTATGAGTTAGAGAGGTCCATGAAGAGAGCACAAGAAACATGAAGACTCATGTTTGATGCTCAAGGAAAGGAGATTCATAATCCTTTTGCTCCTGTCAAGTCAAATCCTCCTGAGCAGTTGAAGAGGAAGAAATCATGTTCTTCAAGAGTTCATCAGAAGAGACAAAGAAGAGATGACATTCCTACTTCAACTACTACTGCTCAAGGAAGTCCTAGTTTACCAACTGTTCAAGTCAAGAAAGAGCAAGTCAAAGTCCAGATTGAAGAAAAGCAAGGGGACATTGAAATAGATGAAGATGACTGCTCTGCCCTGATAGTGAATGAAGAAGGACTTAGGATTGAACCATTGGAAGTTGAGCTTCCTGAGATCATTGACTGGGAGTACACTGGTGGGCCAAACAAAACAGAATATGTGGTAACCAGACAAGACAAATCCAAGACAGTTGTACCAGCCTTTTATAGAATGATTAGGGATTTCTCAAGAGATGATCTAGAGCGTGTCTATGATATTGGAAAGATCAAATATTCTAATTCTAGAGGTGAATGCTCTGGAATAGACATGGCAATGGATTGGCTCAATGGGATGTTTGATCCAGATGTAGAGAAGATTAACCCTGCATTCAAGAAAGGAGGTCCTAACAACCCCGTGATTAAATGGTACATGTATGAAATAAGTGGAACTTTCTCAATAGTTAGAAGACATGGTGCAATGGAGTTCTATCTAGTTGACAGAAAGTATGACTTGGGGTTGAGGACGCTGAAGGAACTGATCAAGGTTAGGCTGCATGGTCTTGTAGCTTCCAGGATGGCACATGAGTTGGTTTGGAGGATTATGGGGCAGCTCAATGAAGAGCTAGCAAAAGAAGTAGAGGAAAAGGAGAAGAACTTAACCCAGAAATGATAAATGTCTTGTAATTAAAGTAGTTAAAACCTGTGTAAAAACTTTACTTTCAGTAGAAATAAAAGTTCAAGTTAGGGGGAGATTGTTGGGATTAAAACTTAGTTAGTTTAGTTTAAATTCCATTAATATTGTTCTCTACTTGTTACTATTGCTAGTAATGTATGCTTCATTAATGCGGACTGAAGATGATTAATGCCGAAGAAATACAGTTACTACGGAAGACAAGTTACTACTGCAGTTACTACGGAAGACATATCATTACTACTGCTTCAACTCATTTATACGGAAGACTGTTTCTACTGTAACATACTTGTCATTCAAGTTTAGAATAAAGTTACAAGTATAGTTAGATTGTATTTCCTTTTCTATTAGATGTTTCCTAGGTTGGCTAGGTTAGCCTCAAGGTCTATAAATAGATCCTTGTAGATTGATAAAAACACGTCGTATTGATACATTATTCAATTCAATTGAGGCTTATAATTCGGCAAACTTATTGTTCATAATTGTTCTTTACTTTACAATATTGTTTGATCCGTTAAACTTGTAATATCAAAGTGTTCAATCCGCTGTTGAACTTCTTTGATAGATCAAGATCTTGCGTTAGGTTTATTCAACTTATTCAACTTATTTGATCCTGACAATAATGGTGGTAATACTGCACGTATTAATACTGTTAAACATAATGGTGTTAATATTGCACCTGTTAATACTGCAAAACGTAACTCTATTACTACTGCAAGTGTTAATACTGCAAAACAAAATCTTGTTAAACCAGTATCTGTTCCTACTGCTAAAACCAAACTTGTTAATACTGCACATGTTTCAAAAATTAAATCAGTTAAACAAGTATGGCAACCAAAGGTCAAAGTAACTCAACCACCTAGTCCACCTGATTTCTCAAAACTAGTCCAAAGGAAGGTGAGCTACTTTGATGAAATGGGCAAACCCAAGTCAACTTTGGCTTGGGTCCCCACCAGAAACTAATTCCCTTTGGTTATGTGCAGGTTCAGCCAACAAAAGATGATGAGAGCAGTTGGCATGTAGATAGTGGCTGTTCCAGGCACATGACAGGCAACATCTCTTGCCTCCAGAACTTTGCGAAATTCAATGGAGGGTATGTTGCCTTTGGAGGAAATCCAAAAGGAGGGAAAATCACTGGGAAAGGAACTGTTAGCAATGGAAGAATTAGCTTCAAGGATGTCTTCTATGTGCAACAACTACAATACAATCTACTGAGTGTATCACAAGTGCAACACCTACAATACAATCTAATGGAGCCTGGATATGTCATAGATGAGAGCAAGGTTCTACTCAGAAAACCAAGGAAAGACAACGTTTACTGCTTTGATATGTCCAAGGTTCAACCAACTGGAGAGGAAGCCTTCTTTGTATCTAAAGAAACTTTGGATGAATCCACTCTTTGGCACAGGAGGATGTGTCATATGAATCTAAAGAATATCAATGAGCTGGTGAAATCCAATCTGGTTAGAGGTCTTCCTAACAAGCAATTCTCTTTAGATGACAATTGTGTGGCATGTTTGAAGGGAAAGCAACACAAATCTTCTCACAAGACCAAGGAAATCAACACCATCAATACTCCTTTATACATGCTTCACATGGATCTCTTTGGACCCACCAATGTAAAGAGTATAGCCAAGAAGTCATATTGCCTTGTTATCACTCATGACTACACAAGGTATACATGGGTGTACTTCCTTGCCACCAAATATGAGACCAGTCAGTTACTCATCTCATTCATCACCAAAGTGGAACATAAAATCAATCTGAAGGTGAAGAAGATCAGATGTGATAATGGAACAGAGTTCAAGAACCAAGTGATGAGTGAATTTTGTGAGAAGAAGGGGATAGAAAGACAATTTAGTGCTGCCAGAACTCCACAACAAAATGGAGTAGCTGAGAGAAGAAATAGGACTCTCATTGAAGCTGTTCGAAGTATGTTGGCAGACTCCAACTTACCTATTTTTTTTTGGGCAGAGGCAGTTAATACTGCTTGTTATGTGTAGAATAGAGTTCTATTAGTAAAGTCCCAAAATAAGACTCCTTATGAGCTTCTACATAAGAGACAACCACTTATCAGTTTCTTAAGAGCTTTTGGATGTCCTTATACCGTCCGTAACTCAAAGGATCACCTTGGTAAGTTTACGAGCAAAGCATATGTTGGCTATTTTGTTGGATATTCATCACAGAGCAAAGCCTATCAAGTTTACAATCATAGGACCCGTATTATTGAAGAAAGTGCCAATGTATCCTTTAATGAAAGCACCCCCAACACTAAGGGTCAAGGACCAAATTGGCTCTTTGACTTGGATGCTTTAACCAAATCATTGGACTTCAACTTTGATTTCAAACAATCAACGTCTGTTCCTACTGCTCCGATTCCTACTGATCATGTTCCTACTGCTTCCATTCCTACTGCTTCTATTCCTAAAGCTCCTATTACTACTGACCCCGTTTCTACTGCAACACCAAAAGTAATTGGTGCTGAACGACTGGATGTAATGGAGTATGTTTATCTTCCTGTCTCTCAAGAAGATCATCTCCAACTTTATGAGGCAGTAGAAAAGGTAATTGAAGAGGAGGCTCTACCAAAGGTTCCCAATAATAGAAGAAACTTTACTCCTAGGGAAGGCAGCTCTCCCACTCCATAAACTTCACTCTCTACCACAGAACCAGTCCTAAGATCAAATTGTGTACCTTACTTGATAGAAGATAATGAAGAAGGAGTTGAACAAATAGTTACTGAAGAAATTGAAGATAGTGATGTTGAAATGTCTACTCCAAAGAGCACTTCTCCAAAATCTGGTCCTTACCATGGATATAAGATGCCAAACATCAATGATACAAATTTGGATGCCAACTTAAGAGTGGAAAAGATTCCAACTTCCCGTATACACAAAAATCATCCTCCATCTCAAATCATTGGTAAATTTGACATATCTATGGAGACAAGGAGTCAAACCAAGCCCCCAAAGGACCCACTGAGGGATATAAACACCTGTTTATATGCATGTTTTCTCTCACAAATGGAACCATAAAATATACAAGAAGCTCTTCTTGATCCAAACTGGATTGAGTCTATGCAAGCAGAACTGCTCCAGTTCAAAATCCAGGATGTTTGGAAATTGGTCAAACTCCCTCCAGGAAAGAAGGTCATTGGAACAAGATGGATCTTCAGAAACAAAAAGGATGAAAGAGGCATAGTCATCAAGAACAAGTCCAGATTGGTGGCTCAAGGCTACACTCAAGAGGAAGGAATAGACTATGAAGATGTATTTGCACCTGTAGCAAGAATGGAGGCCATCAGACTATTTTTTGCTTTTGCATCATTCATGGGCTTCAAGGTGTTTCAAACGGACGTGAAAAGTGCTTTTCTTTATGGAGTGATTGAAGAAGAAGTATATGTAAGACAACCACCAGGCTTTGAGGACCCTCAATTTCCTCACATGGTGTACAAACTAGACAAAGCTCTTTATGGGCTTCATCAAGCACCAAGAGCTTGGTATGAAACACTCTCAGACTATCTTCTTAAAAACAATTTCCAAAGAGGAACAATCGATAAGACCCTCTTCATCAAAAAGGTGAACTCGGACATTCTTCTGGTTCAAATCTATGTGGATGACATCATCTTTGGCTCCACCAATGAAGACTTATGTAGAGATTTTGAAAAGCTAATGCATGTTAAGTTTCAAATGAGCTCAATGGGGGAATTAACCTTCTTCCTAGGCCTACAAGTCAAAAAGAAGCTTGATGGACTCTTCATCAGCCAGTCCAAATATGTGAAAGATATTCTAAACAAGGGTAGGAACTTGCAACCTTAACAACTTCAGTACATCAGCTGGTTGAGCAACAAAGGCAGTTATCAGAATATATGTTGAAACAAAAGCCAGTCAGCAAGAGTGTTGGAACATCTCCAATCCAATCTAGTTCTTCTACTTCTTCAGCTAACACCCCAGATGATGACAAAAAGGGGGAGAAAGAAGATGATATTTTGCCAATAGAAGAAGAAGAAACTGAAGATGAAGTATTTAAGGGGGAGGAGGAGAGAAAAGTGATGAGACTGTAATCACTGCTACATCAGATAAAGAGAAGGAGGTTGATACTGAAATTGAAGTTGAGGGGGAGAAGATGGTTGTTGATGTTGAGGTTGAAGATAAGGAGGAGCAAATGATTGAGGGGGAGCAAGAAATGGAACAAGAAATGGTTAATACTGAATCTCCAAAGAATCAAGAAGAAGAAGTTATTACTACTGCTTCTATTGATACTGTGATTATTTCTACTGAAGAGTTTGTTTCTACTGCTCCAGTTTCTACTGCAACAGTTTCTACACCTGTTTATGCTGAAGCTCCCATTTCTACTGCAAGCTCTATTTCTACTGAACTCTTCAGTTCTACTGAAGCTCAATCTGTATCCATTCCTATAGGAGAAGCTCCTAATGCTATCTTCTCTGAAGCTCCTACTGCAATTTTCACAGAAGCAACAATTGTTACAACTATTCGTACTTCAGAAGCAACCATTGTTACTACTGCAGCATCCACTCAAACTCTTGATGATCAAGCAGCTGCTGTAGAGCTTCTAAACTTAGAAAGAAGTAAGATAATTGAGCAGAGAAAGAAAGAGCAAGCTTCTAGACCAAAAGAAATAGGAGTTTTAATTCCTACTTCAGCTGATAGAACAAGAATGGTGGAAGGAGTTGATTTTATTACTGATCCATCTGCACCTCTTGGTGTTGTACCAATCATTCCTCCTCATACAACTTATATTCCTAGTTCAAGACCACAAGTTGAACCAACTGAAAAAGCAAAGGGAAAGAAGATTGTGGTGGAGGAAAGTAAGAAGGATAAAGAGAAAGAAGTCACATTCTCCTGGAGTGCCAAGTAAAAAGCAAAGACAAGGTGATGTTTCTACTGCTTCTACTACTGCTGCTGAAAGAAGTTTCAATGTATCTGCACCCACTGCAACAGAGCAAGTCAAGCCCAAAGTTGAAGAAAAAGAGGGAGATATTGAGATATCAGAAGATGATTGCTCAGCTTTAATAGTGCATGAAGATGGGTTGTACATTGAACCTCTTGCTGTGGAGTTGCCAGAGATTATTGACTGGAAGTTCTATGGAGGAGCAAACAAGACTACATATGTAGTAACTAGAGCAGAGAACAGGAAAGAAGTGATACCAGCCTTCCACAGAATTATAAGTGATTTTTCAAGGGATGACATTCAGAGGCTTTATGATATTGGTATTAGGAAGTATTCTCAATCAAAAGGAGAATGTTCTGCTACTGATATGACAAATGGAATGTTCAACCCTGAAGAGAAGATGGTAAGCACTGTATTCAAAAAGGAAGGTGTTCATAATCCTGTCATTAATTGGTATATCTATGAAAGAAATGGAGTTCATTCCATAGTCAGAAGACATGGAGCAATGCAATTCTACCTTGTTGAAAGAAGATATGACCTGGGATTAAGAACACTCCAAGAGCTGCTTTCGGTTAGGCTACATGGTCTAAGAACTTCTAGGATGGCACATGAATTGGTATGGAGGATTGTCAGTCAATTGAATGAAGAATTGAAGAAGCAAGAAGAAGAAAAGGAACTCAAGCAAAGAGAGGAGTGATAATGATCTGTAATCTTTAGTAGTTAACTATGTTAAAAACTTGTACTTTATTCAGTTAATAAAAGTTCAAGTTAGGGGGAGATTGTTGGGATTAAAACTGTTTTAGTCTTATTAATACTGCTTGGTTACTACTGCTGATAGTACTGTTTCATTAATACTGAAGATCATTAATACTGCATGGAAGACAGTTACTGCGGCTGAAGATCAGAAGTCAGTTACTACTGAAGTTACTACTGAAGATGATCATTACTACTGCCCGATGAGAGTTTCTACTGCTTGAAGATAATTATAGAATTATCTTGTTCCGAAAGTTTAGCAATTCTAGTTAGAATAGAATTGTAATTAGACGTTACCTATTATAGATAGGGATTAGCCTCAAGCTCTATATATATATCCTTGTAAACAATAGAAAACACGTTGTATTGATTCATATTTTTCAATATGATTGAGGCTTAATATTTGAAATTCATTATTGTTATTCGCTGTTTATCATTATACAATATTTGTTTGTTCGACAAACTTGTAATATCAAGGTGTTCATCCGTTGCTGAACTTCCTTGATAGATCAAGATCTTTCATTGACGTGCTTTGGGTTTATACAACCTAAACGATCCTGACAAAATCCAATAGTACACAATCACAAATTCCAAATGTAAAGGTATATATATACTAGTTTAAGTGAACGGTAATAAATGTTTACCCAATTATTCATTAAACCTCATTTATATGTTTAGGAACTGTGTTCGGTCAACCTAATCTCTAGATATAATTGATAATACTAAGCAAAGTCACACAGAGGGAATTTATTCTAGTATCTTGGAAACTAATGAGTTTTTAGAACAACTATAATAACCACAAACATCAAAAAAGAACATTATGGAAATTATATAATGAAATAAAAAAGGATAGAACTCACCAGATAGAGAAATAGCAAAACAACATCTAGACATGAACTCGAATACAATAAGACCCTCTCCATATGCTGCTACCATCTAGGCTAATTCTCCACCGTGTGATAGTACTACGCTAACAAACCTAGAGAGAGCAAAAAAAGTTCTCTCTCTCTCTCTCTCTCTCTCTCTCTCTCTCCCTCTCTCTCTCTCTCTCTCTCTCTCTCTCTCTCTCTCTCTCTCTCTCTCTCTCTCTCTCTCTCTCTCTCTCTCTCTCTCTCTCTCTCTCTCTCTCTCTCTCTCTCTCTCTCTCTCTCTCTCTCTCTCTCTCTCTCTCTCATTATCTTTAGTTTTACAAAAGTCTAATCTAATACAAAAATCTATCTAATAAAAATGAATCCTAAAACTAAAAATGTAGATATGTGTGTGTGTGTGTGTGTGTGTGTGTAGAAGTGGAGAAAGGTGTGTCTGAATGGTGTAAATTTTCACTGTATTTATAGGAGAAATTGATTGCACCTGCCTAGCCCTCCACCTAGGCAGCCGACGACGTAGATCTCTAAACTTTTGTTGGTAAGCAATGTATTATAGGGTTTTTGCATGTATCTTCGAGATGACTTCACCCGTAAATGTGTTCTCTATGTCTTCCGGGTGTAGCAAAATCTTCGGGTAGTCTTTCGGAAGTGGCATATATGATCTTCGTGGAATCTTCTCTGTCTTAATTGTTTTCTACAACTTTTTCTCCTTTTTTTCCGCTTCTTTTATATAATCACCGTAGAATTCACCACTTGGCAAATGAATCACAAAATTTGCTCTATTAGGATATAGTGTGACGTTTTATTATTAGAGGTGATAACATGTGTGATATCGTATCTATAAAATGGGTCTTTTTTACGCGGCATCAATATCAGAGCTTCAATGGCTCATACCTGTCTCTTCCCCTAGCTTATCTATCTAATTTCTGTTTAATCCTCATTTTTTTCTCCTTTTCTCAATTAAATAAGTTCGACGAAGTTCGTGCACAAAATAAACACACCACTCCCCTCTTAACATACCAACTAAACTCTCAAATTATTACTTCTATCTACAAATCAAGATTCGTCTTTGTGAATATAAAACCAAAAAGCATCGCTTGTGCAATTTTGAATGAAACTAAATTTTGTCTCCGACACATAAAAATAGCAGGCAATGCAGCCTAGACGCGCTGTTAGTTGCAAGTTGAAGTTTCCAAGGGGAATACGGTGTTTTGGCTGTAATATGTTATTCCACATTGTTTCATAACTAACTAACAACGATGGTAGTAAGATCAGAAACTTCCAATCATTCTCGTGGAAAATCGCTGAAAAAAGTCGATAATTCGTCGTCGGCCCCAAAAAAAGTTACCCCGCCGCGGACCTTCTTTGCAACACTTTCGTGGACCAAACCACGTCATGGACAAGTTTTTAGTCTCGTTTGACGTATAATTACCTCCTTTGGTAGAGAGTATGTCATGAGTGATTGTGGGGCTTTACATTATTTCTTGGGCATTCCGGTTCATCAAACCAAACATAAACTTGTTCTTATCTCATCATAAATATGTCATTAACATACTTGATAGAGCTCATATGTCTAACTATAAGTCTTGTAGTAATCTAGTTGACACCTACTCAAAGCTTGGACTTGTTGGTCCACCTGTTGTTGGTCCTTCTTTATATCGTAGTTTAGTTTTGCTTTGCATTATCTTACATTTACTCGACCTAAGATTTCATATGTAGTCCAACATATTTGTTTATTTATGTATGAATGATGTCGCTCTAATGTGGTCTTGTAGAACGTATCGATGATTCAAATTTTTTTTATCTATGAACCACTATACTAAGAGTAGCAAGTGATAAGTTGACATGGGATTTTTGTAAATGACACCTGAATTTGAACCAAAGTTTTAAAAGAGTTGTTTCAGTTTATCGGTTTATGAAAAGGGGGATTTGTTTTTGTTTTGTTTTCTAGAAAAATAAAATAAAATAAGTAAATAAGCAAGCCCGATAATTAGGAGGTGTTTACAATAATTTCATTGATAGTAATATAGGAGTGATAATATGATGAGTTGAATTAGTTAAGTGACTCTAATGATTTGTAAATCTAAAAGTGATAAAGTGCTGTATGCACTATGACCCCTACTGGTTTTATTATCATCGACCAATGACTCTAACCGGTATTTCACCAAGGTCTAGGCTCTTCGAGTATGATTAGAATGTACCGATTAATGTCCATATCTACCTCCTAACACATGAACATTTATCCTACTTTTAGTCTTTTAAGTTTAGGTCACCTATTTGTATAAAAGCCCTTACAATCTTTTAGTTTATCGAGCAGATCTAAGTATGATTGGGTATATACCACTTAGAGGATATAGACAGTTATGCTTAGGACCTATTTAAAGATCGTTTACCGGACTTGGCAACATTCGTTGGTTGACTTTGTTTTCTACGACATATGGAAGTTATGAAGGCCACTATGACAGGAATTTAATCCTACATATCAATACTAAGTGATTAACTAACTACTAGTAGATGTCGGATTCAAGTACTAGCATTAAATCATTGAATTTGAAGTATGAACACATGATTTTCACTAAATATTATTATCATTCAAAGTCTTAATAATGGTGAGAGAGTTTTACAATTGATTACAAAATATCTAACATTCAAGCACACGTACAACTAAACTCTTTCTACCTATTTATAGACTTCTGAGATAACATAAATACAAAACTAACATCACTATGTCTATTTAAAAACAATTTGGATGTTAAACTTAAAGTTAGTCTTCATCTTGACTTAACTCTGATGATGTTCACTTTAACTCGGAAAAACTGCTTCATCATCAGAACTAAAATCTTCAACGTTGACTTGAGTTGACCAACTAAGTTTTAATTCGGAAGTTAACATTTGTTCTTCTGAATTAAACACTTATACAAAGCTGCACCAATAAGATTTTCAGCTTCATCCATTAAGCTTCAATACCAAACAATGTCCCCTTTATATGATGCTTCCAAAATCTTCTTATCTTCAAAACACATTATGCAATCTTCATCTTCATGCCCACCAACAACTAACACTAGATACTCCATGCATATCACACCTTTTCCCTAATGCATTTGATACAGAATTCAACTACCTTAAGAAAATGTTCACCATCTGGATAGTCTTCATGATTTTTAAAAGAGAATTGATTCAAGGAAATCAAATCTTCGTTACTCAAGGCTCTTAAATCAACATCTTCATATAATCTGTCCTCCGAACCATCATCTCTTTCAATTACTATTTCATGTGTCACACCCCGCTCAGGCGGAAACCCGAGGTGTAGAGTAAATACAGTATCAGAGATTTCAAGGTTACAACGAAAATAAGTTAACAAATACATTCATCCCATAGATAAATAAAATATAAATAAGTTTACATAAATCCGAATTAAATTCTCAAAATACCACAATAAGGTTTGGATACAAGGGGAACTAAATACATCTCAAAAGAAAATAAGTTCCATAGAAAAATATCCACGTAGTCAATCAAAAGCATAGCTGCAAATAAGGAGTAACCTCAAATCCCTGAAAAGGGTTAAAATAGACGTCAACATAAAGTTGGTGGGTTATTCGCATAATAATAAAAATATAAGTATAAAAAGGTTTCGATAAGTTTTGACCCATAAAAGGATTGGATAAATCATTTGTAAATCATACTTTGAAATCATAAGTGAATCATATAAAATCTTTCATAAAATATCGTTTCAATAGCATATGCCACAAATACATACATGAGCCTTAGATATATATACCACCTGAACGATAACATACTCGGAAACTACCCCACCTTAGAGCGTCAAACTAAGTTTATGCTACGAATAACACGGTCATAACATCCACCTAACTTGATAGAGCGACATCATCATCATAGAGTTAGTGGTGAGGGTTTGTTAAACCCATATAGATCTATATATATGTACCGTCGAATCTTACGAGTTGACAGGTGTGCATACGGGGCCTCATATTACCACAAAGGCCATACAAGTATAGGGAATGCTAATCTAAAGGCACCATAATCCAATATTGCATAATAATACATACATACTTTAAAACATAACGCTTAACATGCACAAAATAATATAAAACGGTAAAAAGGGCACCCATAACTCACAATAATAGCAAAGCAAACGAATACGATACGTCGGGTAATAATCAGCCAAAAGTAGCTCCTTCGCCTAAGTGCCCTATCAATACATACATATAACCGACTAAGTATCTCTAAGTTTAGTAGGGTTTTCCTTATGCGATTAACGTTATATAATATGATATAATATGCTTTAATTTCAAAGAGTTTATGATTACGGTCGCTTAAAGAAAGGATGTTGCGCCACATCGTAAAGTATACATTTTCAACCAAAAATCGTGATGATAATATATATATTAGGTTGACATAATGTTTTGAAGTTAAAACGTAGGTTTGGAAGAGTGTAACATCTTACGTATGTTATTAGGTAAATATAAACGGGTTTGAATAAAGTTTAGAGTTTATATAACGAAAACCGATCGAAAACAAGAAAACAGATGACTGTTGCGCCACTTAGGGTTTTGTTACGCCACTTTAGGGCATTGTTGCGCAACCTAATGTTGCGCTACATGATCGTGTTGCGTTAGGGTTTGTTACCTTGCTTGTTGCGCAACATAAGGGTTGTTTCGTTGCTTGTTGCGCAACCTGAGTAACAAGAAAATAGGTGTTTCGCTAGTCTGTTGCGCAACTTGTGTAACAAGAAAATAATTGTTTCGTGGGTGTTGTTGCGCAAGATCAAGCTTGTTTCTCTGCCTTGTTGCGCAACTAGGTTAAGGTGTTGCGCTTCTTGAGTAACAAGAAAGTGTTTCGGGGGTTGATTGTTGCGCAAGGTGTCACACAACAAAGGGGTGTTGCGCCACTTTTGCTGTTGCGCCGAGCATCCGAGGCAACAACATACCGACTCGTTTTTGAACGTTTTTAGGGCTGAAATTGATATATGTTTGCATCTATGTTCTTAGGATATGTTTAAGTATATAAATACTTAATAAATCTTGTGTTTTAATGGTGAAAAATGGTGTTTTTTAAACACAAATCTAGAAATAAAGTTTCAAACAAAAATGGAGAAAAACTTACCAAATCGGATGGATGACGAATATAAGTGTATAAACCGATATCCAAGCTTCGAAAACGAATTTTGATGGTGAAATCTCGAGTTTTTCTAGAGAGAAGGAGGAGAATTGTGTGTTTTCTAGAGAGAGAAAGTGGAATGGAGGAATGAAAGGAAAAAGGGGGAAGGAGGGGGGGCAAGTTGGTGGAAACTTTGTCTCACTTAACGATTTACGTTAAATAACTTACCCGTAAAACTTTTTCCGTTAATATCGTTAAGGAAAATTTTGAAATAAATATACCGGTGATAAAATAATTTAAATAATGATATTAGGATATTGATAATAATACATTTTAACGTTAACATTTATCGCATATTCAAGGCATAAATCACCCTAACTTATCTTACGAGCATACTTATTTCTACTAGACAATTAGGTTCTAATACGGTTTCCGTCACGAAGGACGAGAAACCAAATGATACTAAACCCGACAAAACATAAACATATAAAATACTTCGATAAATAATAAATAAAAAATCGATAATTCATACGTGCATAAAACGCAACCCAAATAATAAATAAATAAATAATACGCGATAAACGCAAAATAACCAAAATAAATACATAATAGGGTCAAAACGAAACATAAATAAAATAAACGACACACGACTATGACGGAATAATACCTCGAAAGTCGCGGTTTTCACAGTCTCCCCAAGTAAAAACAATTTCGTCCACGAAATTTACTACTGGGTACTACTTCCGAATAAGACATGAGGATACTTCCTCCGAATCTCATCCTCGCGCTCCCAAGTAAACTCGGCTCTGAGCTTCGAATTCCAACGAACCTTGAAAATAGGAATCTTACTCTGTCGTAAACGCTTGACATCGCGGTCTACGATCTCTATCGGTTCTTCTACAAAATGAAGTTTGTCGTCGATCTGAAGCTTCTCTAGTGAAACCAATAGTGACTCATCGGCAAGGCACTTCTTGAAGTGCGATACATGAAATAAATTGTGCACGCTACTCAACTCGGCCGGTAAATAGAGTCTATATGCAGCTGGGCCGATACGGGCTAATATCTTGAACGGACGCGTATACCCCGGACTCAACTTACTCCGCTTCTCAAATCGGACAACGCCTTTCCATGGGGATACCTTCAGTAGTACCATATCTCCTACACTGAAATCGAGAGGCTTTCTCCGCTTATCTGCATATTTCTTCTGTCTATCTCGAGTAGCAACTAACCGTTCCTTGATTTTGAATATCTTATCCGTCGTTTCCTGAATAATCTTTGGGCCGGTAATCTGACTATCCCCAACTTCTGCCCAATAAACTGGTGATCGACACTTACGACCATAAAGCCCCTCAAACGGTGAGCAGTTAATACTAGTGGGATAACTGTTTTTGTACGAGAACTCGATCAGAGACAAGTGCATATCCCAATCGCACACGCACGAAGCATATCTTCTAGAGTCTGAATAGATCTCTCGCTTTGACCATCGGTCTGCGGATGATAAGCGGTACTCATATCTAACCTTGTACCCACAGCGCGCTGAAAGGACTGCCAGAATCGCGAAGTGAAACGAGCATCACGATCGGAAATAATTGACAGAGGCACACCGTGTTTGGACACGATTTTGGAGATATACAGACGAACAAGTCTTTCCATTTGATCGGAAGAAAGTGAGTGGACTTTGTCAAACGGTCCACTATAACGCATATAGTGTCATACCCACTGGACGATCTCGGAAGTTTCGTAATAAAGTCCATAGTAATACGCTCCCATTTCCATTCTGGAATCTTCGATTGCTGAACAAGCCAAAACGGCTTTTGATACTCTACATTGACTTTGGAACAAGTAAAACAACGACTGAAATACTCTGCAATAGCCCGTTTCATACCAGGCCACCAATAAAACTCTTTAAGATCATGATACATTTTGTCAGAACTAGGATGAATAGAATAATTGGACTTATGAGCCTTGTCTAAAATCATTTGGCGAATACTCACCAGAAGCCATATACGATCGAGGAAATACATAACTCCATCATCCTTCGGCTCTAACTGCAGAGCTAAGCTGAATAACTTCTCGTCCTTGAGATAATTCTCTGTCAATGCATCTTTATGCGCCTGAATAATCTGAGCCTTCAAGCTCGTCTGAATAGAAATCACTAATGATCGAATTCGCACCGGCTTAACCGTTTCCTTACGGCTCAGTGCATCGGCAACTACGTTCGCCTTACCCGGATGGTAGCGAATATCGCAGTCATAGTCGTTCAATAACTCAACCCATCATCTCTGACTGATGTTTAACATTTTCTGGTCGAAGATGTGTTGTAGACTCTTGTGATCCGTGAATACTGTACACTTAGTCCCATATAGATAATGCCTCCAAATCTTGAGGGCGAATACAACTGCTCCTAACTCTAGGTCATGATCGTGTAATTCTGTTCATGGATTTTCAACTAACGGGAAGCATACGCTATAACCTTTCCATCTTGCATCAAAACATAACCTAGACCTTTATGGGAAGCATCACAATACACGACGAAGTTCTCGGTACCAACTGGTAGACTTAAAATCGGAGCGTCACATAGTCGTTTCTTCAATATCTAGAATGCTTCTTCCTGTTCCATACCCCAAACAAACGGTTCACTTTTCTGAGTCAGCTTAGGAGAAGCGATCTTTGAGAAGTTCTCGATAAAACGGCGATAATACCCACCTAAACACAAAAACGAACGAATCTCGGTCAGTGATTTCGGAGCAATCCAATTCTTAACAGCTTCTATCTTTGCAGGATCTACGTCAATACCCTTTGCACTAACAACATGACCAAGAAGCTGCACTTCGGGTAACCAGAACTCACACTTGGAAAATTTAGCATACAACTTTTCTTTCCGAAGAGTTTCCAATACCAAACGTAGGTGCCCTTCGTGTTCCTCACGATTATGGGAGTAGATCAGAATATCATCGATGAATACAATAACGAACTTGTCCAGGAAAGGACGGCAGATACGATTCATTAGGTCCATAAAAGAGGCGGGCGCTGTCACACCCCGCCAGTGGCGGAACGCAAGGTGCAACTGATTGGCGATCGTCATAACACATTAGTAAATAAAGAAATAATCTATATGAAATAAATAAAATTCGTATGTCATGACGTCGCCATGTACAAGGTAAAACCCCTTGGTACACAATTACGTCAATCACTACAATGAAACAACATCCAAAATAAATTCGAAAATGAATATAAAGTACTTAGGCATACAAGCCCGAAATAAAGTTAAAAATAAAATAAGAATCCAAGCCACCATGCATGAAAGTAACTCTAAGTCTCTAGGAGTCCAATCCAGCTAGATCCTATGCCTGATCAATACCTGAAAGTAAACCTTAAAAGTCAACACAAAGGTTGAGCGAATTCATCGAGTGGTAAGTAAGAAAATGTAAGTAAACAGTTTTTCAATCTCAAGTACAACAGTAGTATAAGAAAAGCATGTAACTAATGCATAAGTAGTAAAATAGTAACCATATCGAGAATAGTAATCATATCCAACGAACACAGTGACACGCCTCGGCAGTGCCCTGTAAGTGATACGCCCGTCGGCAATATCGAATCTGAACACTGTCCTTGACGCGCCTCGGCAGCGTCAAGTCAGTATGACACACATCAGTTGTGTCATGTCCGAACGCTACCCTTAGTACACCTCGGCAGTACTAAGTAAGCTAAGTAGTGTGTAAGTAACATGAATCCAAAAAAATACCCGTATCTCGTAAGGTTTGAAAATGCATTAGGTTTTGTTACACGTTTTATGAAATCCAGTTTGTAGTAAGTTTTCGAAAATAGTAAGTTTCTAAAAGTAGTAAGTTTCTATAAATAGGAAGTTCTATTTATGGTAAGTTTATCGAAAGTAGTAAATTTCTCGAAATAGAAAGTTTACAAAAATAGTAAGTTTCCATAAATAGAAATATCTATATATGGTAAGTTTGAAAATGGTATTCGTTTTCTCATAAATCGTTTAATTGAGTTTTACTTTCCCCCGTTTAGTTTAAAATAAGAAAAGCAGTAAATATGGGGCAATGAACTCACCTCGAAATAGCAAGATATTATCACAACCGTGTAAGCTAGCTAAGTACAAGTATGGTCCCGTCTAGATATCGAGCTCCCCTAAAGTACAAATAAGGTTCGTAAATATAAGTTCGATATGTTTATAATCCCGTTTAAGTATAAAGATTAACAATTTATGTCAAGTAGTGACTCGGAAGTTGAAACGATGATTATTGAGTAACGGTTGGAAAAACTCAGCTAAGTTTGAAAAGGAGTTAGACCATGATTCTGAAACGTACGAAAACTAGACTCAGAGAGCTACGTTATAGACCCCTAATTCAGTTTATTTGAGTTTCTAAGACCAAGATATGACCAAAACAAAACGGGTTTCATAATCTGTCCAAAAGTATAAATGCTGTAGTTTTAAAGTTATAAACCGTTTGAAGTATTAATATTAATATAAAATTAACCCACACTTATCTAATCAATAAAAACCTGTTTAAAACATGTAGCAATTCCATTTATAATTATACCCAAAACTCGTTAAATGAACACCCGCAAGAGAACACCAAAAATTCAAGATTAACACCCCGAAAGACTCAGCTGTACATACTGTTACTAAAATGCAGATAACGGGAGTTTGAAAATGAATTAGACTTAATATCTTATATATTCAAAAACTAGATTCAAAGGGATATATTTTATATTTAGACAACTTAATTAAATTCCAAATCGTTTTATAGATATAGCACGAACAAGACAGACTACCAATACAATTCAACAAGTTTTACATACGTTCACTAAATTGCACTTTTAGAGAGTTTGACGAACAGTTAGACAACGAGCCCAATTTTCCCAGAAAATAGACTCCAAGACCTACAACTTTGGTTTATACCCGATTACAATTTAAGACGGTTTAGTAGATGTGACTTTTTCAAAACGGTAAAAGTACCAGCTATTTCCCAAAACTCAGTTAGACCAACATGTACTAAAACCACGATTATGGGAGTTCAACAAAGAATTAGCAAACGAACCTTATATGTGCAAAAACTAGATGAAAAGTGCTACAATTTTCATTTAGACGACATTTTCAAATTCAAAATGTTTTGGGAGATATAGGTCGAACAAGACAGGTCAATTTCAGTTTATACCAAACAATACTTACACTACAAACCGAAGATGATGGTGGCTGAATACAACCTGGTGATGATGATTGATTATGGCTCTTCCAGATTACGAATAAAAGAATGAGATGAGAAGATCGCTGCCACAAGAAAATGTAACCACAACAACAACACGAGTAGGAGGCTGAGACAACAAGAAAACACAAACCGATTATCATGAAGATATATGGTAATCAGCCAAGAGAATGAAGGGGCAAGATGGTGAAACCAATACCTTTGGTGGAAACCTTGGAGACCCACGATGATGATGGTGAATAAGCTGAATGATGGTCGAGCAGCCACAAAAAGAAGAAGACGAATTAGGAGGCTGGTTATGGGGAGACGGTTGAAGGAGGAAGAACAGGTGATGGATTCTTTTGATTAGGTTTGCAGGTTTATTCACGGCACACCAAAAAAAATGAAGATTAGGGTTTTTAGTTTTTAAGTAGTTATAAATACTAGGTAAAGTATTTTAAGGGTGTTTGTTTGGAACCCTATCAAGCTAGCCCAAGGCCAACCTAGGCTCGGTCTGAGGAGTGCATACACACACAAGTGTAGTAAAGCAAAACATGAAAGAACGGGTTGTTGAAAAGACACATAAGAACTAAACGTAATTCCCAGGGTAATCAAAAGTAACAATATAAAGCTTAGTAATGTGAAATGAATTATCTAAGTAATAGAGACCACAATTAATGAAATATAATTTTAGTTTGAAATCGGAATTTATTCGTTAAGTTATCTAGGAGCTCGTCTAGTGGGTACTAACTACTTGTGCACTTAATCTAACACGAAATCAACACATACAGAGATACACACATATATGAAAAGTAATATCACATATAAGTACAGTAGTAATCAACAACGTATGAAAAGTTTTAAATTTTCAGTGAATTTCGGTAATCATCTACAGGCATACTAGCTAACTATGGACGGAGAGAGTGACGGTTGTCACAGTATACCCCACTTAAAAGAATTTCGTCCCGAAATTCAAGTAGAAAGTACCGTCACGAACTAGATCATCGAAAGGTAATATTCATAATCAGAAAGTAAAGTATCAACATGCGTTACGAGTAATATCAGGGTTGGATAAGAAAGTACCAGCATCGGCATTCGGATTCTGCTGGTCCTCTGCAGCTCCCAGCATGTAGGCTCTAGCACGAGCACGAGTGTTTGGTCCCTGATTTCCATGAGTGATCTGAGGTGGATTAGCTTGACCAGCAGTACCCTGCTTGTGGGGGCAATCTCTAATGAAGTGGTCGGTACCCCCGCATTCAAAGCAAGAATTTGGCTTCACCGCATTCGTCGGCACGGCAGCAACAACTCTAGAACGGCAATCCTTGGCCAAATGGCCCCTCCTACGACATAGCGAACAAGTACACGGCATGTGCTCCTCATGGTGATGGTTAAATTTCTGACAGAAAGGAAATGTACCATTATACCCCGATCTCGTGGTGTTGCTCGACTGACCCTCATCTCTCTTAACCTTCTTCAACTTGCCCTGCTCGGCTTCACTGTGACCTCTCTTCTTCTCCGAAGCAAACACGCCATATCTGATCAGATCTTCCGTAATAGACTCCGCACGGTGGATGGCATCATGTAGTGTAGGAGGATCGATTCCCCTCAGTGATCGACGAATCTCTGAGTGTAGTCCGTGAATAAAACGCTCGACAAGACGAACTTCAGTATCTACCATCCTCGGACATAGACGAACGAGCTCGTGATAACGGTCGATGTACTCAGTCAGTTTGGGTCCCTCCATAGTATGACCCCATAGTTCGTCCTCTAACTTCTTCATCTCCGTGCGAGAAACAAACTGGTCCAGCATAAGCGTCCTGAGATCCGCCCAAGATATAGCCATAGCGACTTCCCTACCGCGGGCGCTGATAACGGAATTCCACCAGGTAAGGGCCTTGACCTTTAGAAGCTGTGTGGAGTATCGGACTCGGTTTTCGGCACTGCAGTTGCTGATGTCGAAGACTGACTCAGCTTGCTCGAACCATTGACTGAGAGTTAGGGCCCCACCCGTTCCGTCGTATTCTGTCGGCTTACAACTCAGAAAATATTTGTAAGAACAAACGTGTGCAGGTGGAGGTGGAGGAGGTGGTCCATGCGGTTGCTGATTAATAGCGTTCGTGACCTGTGTCACGATAGTAGGAACAACCGCAGCTAGCTGCTCAGCAATCATAGCGGCCACTTGAGCCGGAGTAAGTTGTGCACGACGAGGAGACATCTACATAAGAAAAGAACAACCATATATCAGTATAATCGAAATCGTAAATTTTAAGGAATGGATATGATTAATAACTCAACCATAAGAACTTTAGGTATGTTTTGTATTACGACTATAAACATGGTCATGTAAACATATATATGACCCGCTATGGATATAATTACGTTGGCCACCCATAATTATATACACCTCGCCTCATATACATGTCCGCTTCCCATGTTCATTATCATAATATTAACATATTCGAATCAAGAAATTGAAATATGAGATTTTAATCGAGGTTCCAAAATAGTATCCAAAAGATGTGATCAAAGAAACATAAATGAAAAGAATAAATCCATAAAACAAAATTCTATTAATGTCGAAAGTCGATATTGGTCGCCGTCTTCCTTAGGCGAATGAGTCGTCGCGTACGAGTAGTGAGACGTAATGAAATCAATGAAAAAAGATCCTAAAAGAATCTATATGAAGGACACCTAGTTATAGTCTAGGCCAAACCACCTAGTTCTCTATAACCATGTGCTCTGATACCAATCTGTCACACCCCGCCAGTGGCGGAACGCAGGGTGCAACTGTTTGGCGATCGTCATAACACATTAGTAAATAAAGAAATAATCTATATGAAATAAATAAAATTCGTATGTCATGACGTCGCCATGTACAAGGTGAAACCCCTTGGTACACAATTACGTCAATCACTACAATGAAACAACATCCAAAATAAATTCGAAAATGAATATAAAGTACTTAGGCATACAAGCCCGAAATAAAGTTAAAAATAAAATAAGAATCCAAGCCACCATGCATGAAAGTAACTCTAAGTCTCTAGGAGTCCAATCCAGCTAGATCCTATGCCTGATCAATACCTGAAAGTAAAGCTTAAAAGTCAACACAAAGGTTGAGCGAATTCATCGAGTGGTAAGTAAGAAAATGTAAGTAAACAGTTTTTCAATCTCAAGTACAACAGTAGTATAAGAAAAGCATGTAACTAATGCATAAGTAGTAAAATAGTAACCATATCGAGAATAGTAATCATATCCAACGAACACAGTGACACGCCTCGGCAGTGCCCTGTAAGTGATACGCCCGTCGGCAATATCGAATCTGAACACTGTCCTTGACGCGCCTCGGCAGCGTCAAGTCAGTATGACACACATCAGTTGTGTCATGTCCGAACGCTACCCTTAGTACACCTCGGCGGTACTAAGTAAGCTAAGTAGTGTGTAAGTAACATGACTCCAAAAAAATACCCGTATCTCGTAAGTTTTGAAAATGCATTAGGTTTTGTTACACGTTTTATGAAATCCAGTTCGTAGTAAGTTTTCGAAAATAGTAAGTTTCTAAAAGTAGTAAGTTTTTATAAATAGGAAGTTCTATTTATAGTAAGTTTATCGAAAGTAGTAAATTTCTCGAAATAGAAAGTTTACAAAAATAGTAAGTCTCCATAAATAGAAATATCTATATATGGTAAGTTTGAAAATGGCATTCGTTTTCTCATAAATCGTTTAATTGAGTTTTACTTTCCCCCGTTTAGTTTAAAATAAGAAAAGCAGTAAATATGGGGCAATGAACTCACCTCGAAATAGCAAGATATTATCACAACCGTGTAAGCTAGCTAAGTACAAGTATGGTCCCGTCTAGATATCGAGCTCCCCTAAAGTACAAATAAGGTTCGTAAATATAAGTTCGATAAGTTTATAATCCCGTTTAAGTATAAAGATTAACAATTTATGTCAAGTAGTGACTCGGAAGTTGAAACGATGATTATTGAGTAACGGTTGGAAAAACTCAGATTGTACCACTAGTCACTTAATCTGGAATATCTAAAGTTTGAAAGGGAGTTAGACCATGATTCTGAAACGTACGAAAACTAGACTCAGAGAGCTACGTTATAGACCCCTAATTCAGTTTATTTGAGTTTCTAAGACCAAGATATGACCAAAACAAAACGGGTTTCATAATCTGTCCAAAAGTATAAATGTTGTAGTTTTAAAGTTATAAACCGTTTGAAGTATTAATATTAATATAAAATTAACCCACACTTATCTAATCAATAAAAACCTATTTAAAACATGTAGCAATTCCATTTATAATTATACCCAAAACTCGTTAAATGAACACCTGCAAGAGAACACCAAAAATTCAAGATTAACAACCCGAAAGACTCAGCTGTACATACTGTTACTAAAATGCAGATAACGGGAGTTTGAAAATGAATTAGACTTAATATCTTATATATTCAAAAACTAGATTCAAAGGGCTATATTTTAAATTTAGACAACTTAATTAAATTCCAAATCGTTTTATAGATATAGCACGAACAAGACAGACTACCAATACAATTCAACAAGTTTTACATACGTTCACTAAATTGCACTTTTAGAGAGTTTGACGAACAGTTAGACAACGAGCCCAATTTTCCCAGAAAATAGACTCCAAGACCTACAACTTTGGTTTATACCCGATTACAATTTAAGACGGTTTAGTAGATGTGACTTTTTCAAAACGGTAAAAGTACCAGCTATTTCCCAAAACTCAGTTAGACCAACATGTACTAAAACCACGATTATGGGAGTTCAACAAAGAATTAGCAAACGAACCTTATATGTGCAAAAACTAGATTAAAAGTGCTACAATTTTCATTTAGACGACATTTTCAAATTCAAAATCTTTTGGGAGATATAGGTCGAACAAGACAGGTCAATTTCAGTTTATACCAAACAATACTTACACTACAAACCGAAGATGATGGTGGCTGAATACAACCTGGTGATGATGATTGATTATGGCTCTTCCAGATTACGAATAAAAGAATGAGATGAGAAGATCGCTGCCACAAGAAAATGTAACCACAACAACAACACGAGTAGGAGGCTGAGACAACAAGAAAACACAAACCGATTATCATGAAGATATATGGTAATCAGCCAAGAGAATGAAGGGGCAAGATGGTGAAACCAATACCTTTGGTGGAAACCTTGGAGACCCACGATGATGATGGTGAATAAGCTGAATGATGGTCGAGCAGCCACAAAAAGAAGAAGACGAATTAGGAGGCTGGTTATGGGGAGACGGTTGAAGGAGGAAGAACAGGTGATGGATTCTTTTGATTAGGTTTGCAGGTTTATTCACGGCACACCAAAAAAAATGAAGATTAGGGTTTTTAGTTTTTAAGTAGTTATAAATACTAGGTAAAGTATTTTAAGGTTGTTTGTTTGGAACCCTATCAAGCTAGCCCAAGGCCAACCTAGGCTCGGTCTGAGGAGTGCATACACACACAAGTGTAGTAAAGCAAAAGATGAAAGAACGGGTTGTTGAAAAGACACATAAGAACTAAACGTAATTCCCAGGGTAATCAAAAGTAACAATATAAAGCTTAGTAATGTGAAATGAATTATCTAAGTAATAGAGACCACAATTAATGAAATATAATTTTAGTTTGAAATCGGAATTTATTCGTTAAGTTATCTAGGAGCTCGTCTAGTGGGTACTAACTACTTGTGCACTTAATCTAACACGAAATCAACACATACAGAGATACACACATATATGAAAAGTAATATCACATATAAGTACAGTAGTAATCAACAACGTATGAAAAGTTTTAAATTTTCAGTGAATTTCGGTAATCATCTACAGGCATACTAGCTAACTATGGACGGAGAGAGTGACGGTTGTCACAGTATACCCCACTTAAAAGAATTTCGTCCCGAAATTCAAGTAGAAAGTACCGTCACGAACTAGATCATCGAAAGGTAATATTCATAATCAGAAAGTAAAGTATCAACATGCGTTACGAGTAATATCAGGGTTGGATAAGAAAGTACCAGCATCGGCATTCGGATTCTGCTGGTCCTCTGCAGCTCCCAGCATGTAGGCTCTAGCACGAGCACGAGTGTTTGGTCCCTGATTTCCATGAGTGATCTGAGGTGGATTAGCTTGACCAGCAGTACCCTGCTTGTGGGGGCAATCTCTAATGAAGTGGTCGGTACCCCCCGCATTCAAAGCAAGAATTTGGCTTCACCGCATTCGTCGGCACGGCAGCAACAACTCTAGAACGGCAATCCTTGGCCAAATGGCCCCTCCTACGACATAGCGAACAAGTACACGGCATGTGCTCCTCATGGTGATGGTTACATTTCTGACAGAAAGGAAATGTACCATTATACCCCGATCTCGTGGTGTTGCTCGACTGACCCTCATCTCTCTTAACCTTCTTGAACTTGCCCTGCTCGGCTTCACTGTGACCTCTCTTCTTCTCCGAAGCAAACACGCCATATCTGATCAGATCTTCCGTAATAGACTCCGCACGGTGGATGGCATCATGTAGTGTAGGAGGATCGATTCCCCTCAGTGATCGACGAATCTCTGAGTGTAGTCCGTGAATAAAACGCTCGACAAGACGAACTTCAGTATCTACCATCCTCGGACATAGACGAACGAGCTCGTGATAACGGTCGATGTACTCAGTCAGTTTGGGTCCCTCCATAGTATGACCCCATAGTTCGTCCTCTAACTTCTTCATCTCCGTGCGAGAAACAAACTGGTCCAGCATAAGCGTCCTGAGATCCGCCCAAGATATAGCCATAGCGACTTCCCTACCGCGGGCGCTGATAACGGAATTCCACCAGGTAAGGGCCTTGACCTTTAGAAGCTGTGTGGAGTATCGGACTCGGTTTTCGGCACTGCAGTTGCTGATGTCGAAGACTGACTCAGCTTGCTCGAACCATTGACTGAGAGTTAGGGCCCCACCCGTTCCGTCGTATTCTGTCGGCTTACAACTCAGAAAATATTTGTAAGAACAAACGTGTGCAGGTGGAGGTGGAGGAGGTGGTCCATGCGGTTGCTGATTAATAGCGTTCGTGACCTGTGTCACGATAGTAGGAACAACCGCAGCTAGCTGCTCAGCAATCATAGCGGCCACTTGAGCCGGAGTAAGTTGTGCACGACGAGGAGACATCTACATAAGAAAAGAACAACCATATATCAGTATAATCGAAATCGTAAATTTTAAGGAATGGATATGATTAATAACTCAACCATAAGAACTTTAGGTATGTTTTGTATTACGACTATAAACATGGTCATGTAAACATATATATGACCCGCTATGGATATAATTACGTTGGCCACCCATAATTATATACACCTCGCCTCATATACATGTCCGCTTCCCATGTTCATTATCATAATATTAACATATTCGAATCAAGAAATTGAAATATGAGATTTTAATCGAGGTTCCAAAATAGTATCCAAAAGATGTGATCAAAGAAACATAAATCAAAAGAATAAATCCATAAAACAAAATTCTATTAATGTCGAAAGTCGATATTGGTCGCCGTCTTCCTTAGGCGAATGAGTCGTCGCGTACGAGTAGTGAGACGTAATGAAATCAATGAAAAAAGATCCTAAAAGAATCTATATGAAGGACACCTAGTTATAGTCTAGGCCAAACCACCTAGTTCTCTATAACCATGTGCTCTGATACCAATCTGTCACACCCCGCCAGTGGCGGAACGCAGGGTGCAACTGTTTGGCGATCGTCATAACACATTAGTAAATAAAGAAATAATCTATATGAAATAAATAAAATTCGTATGTCATGACGTCGCCATGTACAAGGTGAAACCCCTTGGTACACAATTACGTCAATCACTACAATGAAACAACATCCAAAATAAATTCGAAAATGAATATAAAGTACTTAGGCATACAAGCCCGAAATAAAGTTAAAAATAAAATAAGAATCCAAGCCACCATGCATGAAAGTAACTCTAAGTCTCTAGGAGTCCAATCCAGCTAGATCCTATGCCTGATCAATACCTGAAAGTAAAGCTTAAAAGTCAACACAAAGGTTGAGCGAATTCATCGAGTGGTAAGTAAGAAAATGTAAGTAAACAGTTTTTCAATCTCAAGTACAACAGTAGTATAAGAAAAGCATGTAACTAATGCATAAGTAGTAAAATAGTAACCATATCGAGAATAGTAATCATATCCAACGAACACAGTGACACGCCTCGGCAGTGCCCTGTAAGTGATACGCCCGTCGGCAATATCGAATCTGAACACTGTCCTTGACGCGCCTCGGCAGCGTTAAGTCAGTATGACACACATCAGTTGTGTCATGTCCGAACGCTACCCTTAGTACACCTCGGCAGTACTAAGTAAGCTAAGTAGTGTGTAAGTAACATGAATCCAAAAAAATACCCGTATCTCGTAAGTTTTGAAAATGCAATAGGTTTTGTTACACGTTTTATGAAATCCAGTTCGTAGTAAGTTTTCGAAAATAGTAAGTTTCTAAAAGTAGTAAGTTTCTATAAATAGGAAGTTCTATTTATAGTAAGTTTATCGAAAGTAGTAAATTTCTCGAAATAGAAAGTTTACAAAAATAGTAAGTTTCCATAAATAGAAATATCTATATATGGTAAGTTTGAAAATGGTATTCGTTTTCTCATAAATCGTTTAATTGAGTTTTACTTTCCCCCGTTTAGTTTAAAATAAGTAAAGCAGTAAATATGGGGCAATGAACTCACCTCGAAATAGCAAGATATTATCACAACCGTGTAAGCTAGCTAAGTACAAGTATGGTCCCGTCTAGATATCGAGCTCCCCTAAAGTACAAATAAGGTTCGTAAATATAAGTTCGATATGTTTATAATCCCGTTTAAGTATAAAGATTAACAATTTATGTCAAGTAGTGACTCGGAAGTTGAAACGATGATTATTGAGTAACGGTTGGAAAAACTCATATTGTACCACTAGTCACTTAATCTGGAATATCTAAAGTTTGAAAAGGAGTTAGACCATGATTCTGAAACGTACGAAAACTAGACTCAGAGAGCTACGTTATAGACCCCTAATTCAGTTTATTTGAGTTTCTAAGAACAAGATATGACCAAAACAAAACGGGTTTCATAATCTGTCCAAAAGTATAAATGTTGTAGTTTTAAAGTTATAAACCGTTTGAAGTATTAATATTAATATAAAATTAACCCACACTTATCTAATCAATAAAAACCTGTTTAAAACATGTAGCAATTCCATTTATAATTATACCCAAAACTCGTTAAATGAACACCCGCAAGAGAACACCAAAAATTCAAGATTAACAACCCGAAAGACTCAGCTGTACATACTGTTACTAAAATGCAGATAACGGGAGTTTGAAAATGAATTAGACTTAATATCTTATATATTCAAAAACTAGATTCAAAGGGCTATATTTTATATTTAGACAACTTAATTAAATTCCAAATCGTTTTATAGATATAGCACGAACAAGACAGACTACCAATACAATTCAACAAGTTTTACATACGTTCACTAAATTGCACTTTTAGAGAGTTTGACGAACAGTTAGACAACGAGCCCAATTTTCCCAGAAAATAGACTCCAAGACCTACAACTTTGGTTTATACCCGATTACAATTTAAGACGGTTTAGTAGATGTGACTTTTTCAAAACGGTAAAAGTACCAGCTATTTCCCAAAACTCAGTTAGACCAACATGTACTAAAACCACGATTATGGGAGTTCAACAAAGAATTAGCAAACGAACCTTATATGTGCAAAAACTAGATGAAAAGTGCTACAATTTTCATTTAGACGACATTTTCAAATTCAAAATCTTTTGGGAGATATAGGTCGAACAAGACAGGTCAATTTCAGTTTATACCAAACAATACTTACACTACAAACCGAAGATGATGGTGGCTGAATACAACCTGGTGATGATGATTGATTATGGCTCTTCCAGATTACGAATAAAAGAATGAGATGAGAAGATCGCTGCCACAAGAAAATGTAACCACAACAACAACACGAGTAGGAGGCTGAGACAACAAGAAAACACAAACCGATTATCATGAAGATATATGGTAATCAGCCAAGAGAATGAAGGGGCAAGATGGTGAAACCAATACCTTTGGTGGAAACCTTGGAGACCCACGATGATGATGGTGAATAAGCTGAATGATGGTCGAGCAGCCACAAAAAGAAGAAGACGAATTAGGAGGCTGGTTATGGGGAGACGGTTGAAGGAGGAAGAACAGGTGATGGATTCTTTTGATTAGGTTTGCAGGTTTATTCACGGCACACCAAAAAAAATGAAGATTAGGGTTTTTAGTTTTTAAGTAGTTATAAATACTAGGTAAAGTATTTTAAGGGTGTTTGTTTGGAACCCTATCAAGCTAGCCCAAGGCCAACCTAGGCTCGGTCTGAGGAGTGCATACACACACAAGTGTAGTAAAGCAAAACATGAAAGAACGGGTTGTTGAAAAGACACATAAGAACTAAATGTAATTCCCAGGGTAATCAAAAGTAACAATATAAAGCTTAGTAATGTGAAATGAATTATCTAAGTAATAGAGACCACAATTAATGAAATATAATTTTAGTTTGAAATCGGAATTTATTCGTTAAGTTATCTAGGAGCTCGTCTAGTGGGTACTAACTACTTGTGCACTTAATCTAACACGAAATCAACACATACAGAGATACACACATATATGAAAAGTAATATCACATATAAGTACAGTAGTAATCAACAACGTATGAAAAGTTTTAAATTTTCAGTGCATTTCGGTAATCATCTACAGGCATACTAGCTAACTATGGACGGAGAGAGTGACGGTTGTCACAGGCGCGTTTGTTAAACCAAAAGGCATAACCATGAACTCGTAATGACCATATCGAGTATGAAAGCAGTTTTCGGAATGTCATCATCTTGAGTCCTCAGCTGATGATAACCGGAACGAAGATCAATCTTGGAGAAGTAACAGGAACCCTGAAGTTGATCAAATAAATCATCGATACGAGGAAGAGGGTAATGGTTCTTCACCGTCAATTTATTCAATTCCCTATAGTCTATACACAGAATCATGGAGTCATCCTTCTTCTTAACAAAGAGAACAAGAGCACCCCATGGGGAGAAACTAGGACGAATGAAGCCCTTGTCAACCAAATCCTGAATCTGGCGAGATAACTCAATCATTTCAGATGGAGGTAAATGGTAAGGAGCTTTAGCAACAGGCGCAACTCCAGGAATTAAGTCGATACGAAAATAAATCTGCCTTTGGGGAAGGATTCCAGGTAAGTCTTCGGGGAACACATCGGCGAACTCTTTAACAATCGGTACATCTTCAATCTTTATAGCGGAATATTTCTTCACCAAATGCGCAGGATAACAAGAACAACCTTGACGAACATACTCGCGTACCTTCATACACGAAATGACCTTAAGACGCTTCCCGGTCTTGTCTCCCTGAAAAACCAAAGGTTCACTATTCGGTCTCGGGATACGGATAACCTTCTCATAAAAAACGATCTCTGCATGGTAAGCGGCTAACCAGTCCGTACCAACGACGACGTCGAAACTACCCAGCTTCATCGGAATAAGATCGATAGGAAAATGAACATCATCTAACATAAGGGATACACCAAGGAGAACTTCACTAACACGGGCACATCTACCGCCAGCTATTTCTACCTCATAAGTAGGCTCTAAAGCGCCAGCTATTTCTACCTCATAAGTAGGCTCTAAAGGGCTAGATTCACAAGCTTCTAAAGGTCGAAATTCACTAGATATCAAACTCCTATCGGCACCAGAATCAAATAATTCAAATACAAGATAATTATCAAGGAGAAATGTACCAGTTACAACTGTAGGATCTTGGCGAGCTTCAGTAGATCCCAACGAAAACACTCTGCCTCTAGCAGTGTCGTTACCCGAACGAGGTGGAGGTGGTGGAAGAACAGAACCAGAAGCAATCAGCTTAGGACATCGGTTGCGGAAATGTCCTTTCTCTCCACATTCAAAGCACATACAAGGTGCTATCTCAAAGTACTGTTCGGTGTGTCCCAACTTCTTACACCGATTACAAACCCAACAAGCGGTTTCGGCTGCGTGGGAGCTTCCGCACTTTTTGCACTTAGGACGTGGATTTTGATCTTTATAGCTTACCGCAGCATACGATCTAGTCGGCTGAGGGCCCTGATCCGACTCTCGGCCTCATTTCCTTGAATCCGGTCTAAACTTTCTAACAACCCTGTTCGCGTCCATGCGAACCACTGATCCTTGCAGTAAGCCATCCTTAATCAAGCTCCCAGTCAGCGAGCTTGCGATCTCAACCGCACTTTGAAGAGTGCCAGGGAGTGCTGATATAATGTTACCTCTGATAGAATGGGGTAATCCATTAGTATAGCTAGCGATCTTGTCTTCCTCTGTGCTTACCCATCTCGAGACCAAAATCATCAGGTCATAGAAACGATCGGTGTAACCTCTGATATCGGAACCCTGCATCATTAGGTTCCACAGTTCTTGCTCCATTCTTTGCATTATGTGCATCGGAGCATACTCTTTCTTCATCAAAACAAGCAGGTTTTCCGACGTCATTAAGTTGGCGGCTTCACGACCTTGGGTATTTATGATGGAGTTCCACCACGTGAGGGCCTTGCCCTGAAACAGATACGTCGAGTACTTGACTCGATCTTCATAGGCACAGCCTGATACGTCTGACTCCATCTTCTCGAACCATTACATAGTCGCTACGGCATCCTCTGTACCATTAAACTCGATCGGTTTTCATCCAAGAAAGGTCTTGTAGGATCACCCTTGGGGTGGGTCCTCAATAATAACTCGTGGACCACCCGATCCAATGTGAATAGTGCCTCCAATATCTGAACCATCTTGTCCTAAGCCTCGGACGTCTGACCCTTCACGACCAGATTCGGTACCATCAATTCCATCACCAATAGTTACGGGTTCACCGGATCGAGTGTCGGTACCCTGAAGGAGCGATTCTATTATCTGTGCCACAATAGTCGACATTGCAGCGGCTATCTGATCGACCACCAATTTCCCGATATCCGGAGTCGCATTATCATTCAGAACAACAATATTAGGAGTAGCCCCACTCGGGTTGACTCTGCCTCCTCTCGCACTAGGGCGACCACGTCTTGCAGCCTGTCTTCTACGAATCGTAAAACGAAAATAAAATAAGAACGTGCGACTAAAATCAATCAGGCCAAAAACATAATAAAGCAAAGCACATAAAGCAAAGCAACACATAGAGGCCCAAATAAAAGGAATGTGCACATAAATAAATCAGATAGGTCGACAAGCCTACGGTCATATGCTAAGTGATTCATGTAAAGTCACTTAGTTCGCTATAACCATTGGCTCTGATACCAATTTCTGTCACACCCCGCTCAGGCGGAAACTCGAGGTGTACAGTAAATACATTATAAGAGATTTCAAGGTTACAACCATAATAAGTTAACAAATACATTCATCCCATAGATAAATAAAATATAAATAAGTTTACACAAATCCGAATTAAATTCTCAAAATACAACTATTAGGTTTGGATACAAGGGGAACTAAATACATCTCAAAAGAAAATAAGTTCCATAGCAAAATATCGACGTAGTCAATAAAGCATAGCTGCAAATAAGGAGTAACCTCAAATCACTAAAAAGCGTTAAAGTAGACGTCAACATAAAGTTGGTGGGTTATTCGGATAATAATAAAAATATATGTATAAAAGGGTTCGATAAATTTTGACCCATAAAAGGATTGGATAAATCATTTGTAAATCATACTTTGAAATTATAAGTGAATCATATAAAATCTTTCATAAAATATCGTTTCAATAGCATAAGCCACAAATACATACACGAGCCTTAGATATATATACCACCTGAACCATAACTTACTCGGCAACTACCCCACCTTAGAGCGTTAAACTAAGATTATGCTACAAATAACACGGTCATAACATCCACCTAACTTGACAGAGCGACATCAACATCATAGAGTTAGTGGTGAGAGTTTGTTAAACCCATATATATATCTATATATATATATACTGTTGGCTCATACGAGTTGACAAGTGTGCATAAGGGGCCTCATATTACCACAAAGGCCATACAAGTATAGGGAACGCTAATCTAAAGGCACCATAATCCAATATTGCATAATAATACATACATACTTTAAAACATAACGCTTAACATGCCCAAAATAGTATAAAACGGTAAAAAGGGCACGAATAACTCACGGAAATAGCAAAGCAAACGAATACGATACGTCGGGTAATAATCAGCCGAAAGTAGTTCCTTCGCCTAAGTTCCCTATCAATACATACATAAAACCGACTAAGTATCTCTAAGTTTAGTATGGTTTGCCTTATGCGATTAACGTTATATAATATGATATAATATGCTTTAATTTCAAAGAGTTTATGATCACGGTCACTTAAAGAAAGGATATAGCGCTTTATAGTAAAGTATACTTTTTCGACCAAAAACCGTGACGATAATATATATATTAGGTTGACATTATGTTTTGAAGTTAAAACGTAGGTTTGGAAGAGTGTAACATCTTACGTAAGTTACAAGGTAAATATAAACGGGTTTGATAGGTCCTGAATTCTCCTCTCACTCAGCGAATCGAAATTGAAACAGGTCATGATGTGGAATCTCATGACCTGAGTTGAATCAAAAGCAGAAACATAAATTGAAATTGAAATTGAAACTGATAGAACATTTTATGCGTAACGGTTTAAGATTTCATTGATTGTGTGAACTGGTTTTGGATCGAGCTGTTACATCTGACATTGCCAAGCTCAACGGCACTCAAACTGACTCCGGGTTCAAAGACAACAAACTCTAACAACCTATCACACTATTTATAGACAAAATCTAAACACTACGAATTAAATATTACAACATGTCATCATCTTAATTTCAACTCGGGGAGTTCACTTCAATTCGGAATCAAAGTCTTCAGCCTCCGAGTTAATATCTTCACCGTTGACTTGAGTTGACTTAAGTTATCCTTCAGTTTGATTTCAGTTCGGAGGAACTTCAGTTAGTTCAGAGTATCTGAACTAACATGTTCCCCGAACTGAAAATTTCACCTCGGATTATTCATGATTTTAGTTCGGACCCTCCACGAACTAAAATCATCTTTATTCAAATACACATATCAGACTCCATAGCTTCATCCAGTTAATTTCTCACCCTAACAAGGTTTGAATAAAGTTTAGAGTTTATATAACGAAAACCGAACGAAAACACGAAAATAGATGACTGTGGCGCCACTTAGGGTTTTGTTGCGCCACTTAGGGTTTTGTTGCGCCACTTTAGGGAATTGTTGCGTAACCTAGTGTTGCGCTACATGATCGTGTTGCGTTAGGGTTTGTTACGTTGCTTGTTGCGCAACATAAGGGTTTTTTCGTTGCTTGTTGCGCAACCTGAGTAACAAGAAAATAGGTGTTTCGCTAGTTTGTTTCGCAACTTGTGTAACAAGAAAATAATTGTTTCATGGGTGTTTTTGCGCAAGATCAAGCTTGTTTCGCTACCTTGTTGCGCAACTAGGTGATATCGCTCATTTATATGACTATTTCATTGCGATATTTGTTATGTTTTTAGTCCAAAACGTAATGGATAGGCCCTTTTTGTACTTTTGTTTGTGTAAAGTATGTATTTTAGGTTTTCAGTCATAATTGGAGAAAAAGGAGTTGTTTTGAACCAAAGAATGCAAGGAAGGATCAAAGTAAAACATCTTGGAAGTTGCAAGACATGGATGCGCCGCATCCACCTACCTATGCGCCACAATCAACAACTGAATCCAATGAGTTAGCCACGGATGCTCGAATGCGGCGCATTGTTGTATGGATGCGCCGTAGTGGGACCATTTTGCTGTTACAAGTCTTGACTTAATTGCCATTGATTGGGACACTAAAGGGACTTTGTGACTGCATTTTAAAGACGAAAAGTTGGCAGTATTTTGTTATCTTATCGTATATCACTCAATTTCCTAATCATTGGAGAAGGAGGCAAGCAAGGAACATCATATTTTCGAGTTTTTCAAGTAATCGTTAAACAAATTTCTAGTTTTTCATCATGTTGTCATTTTGGATACTAATTGCAAGTCTTGTTTTCGGAGTGGTATTGAAATTATTCATTATTTTCATTTCAATAGAATTATGTCTATTTCTTATAATTGTGTTTCATTAATAATATGAGTAGCTAATTTTCTTAAATGTTTTCTTAGATTTGTGATGTTTGTGTGGTTAATTTTGAGTATGGAATTACACGATTGATGTGTTTTGGTTAATTAGGGATCTGTTTGGGTTGACACTTAAATCATCTTGTTAAAAATTGTTTTATTTTTGTTTGGTAAATTAAAACGGGTATTCGAAAGGAACTCGGAATTTTACTAAAATAGGAACGAAACAATCAACCGATCTATAGTTGGTTAAAGTTTGCGGTATTCCAAAGGAATCGCTAACAACAATTTGAATAAGTAAGTTTTAACACGAACGCTAGTTAATAAATTAAGAGAAATAAGTTTATTAAATAGTAAGCTATTCGAAAGGAAGCTTAAAGATTAATTCGCAAACATCGGCTTGGTATATTATGCACGATTATATTAGGTGTTAACTATATTCGAAAGGAATAGTTGCATTGTTAGGTAATTAGAGAAATTTAGTATTCGAAAGGAACTAGGTTTTACATTAGAAGTTTATCAGCATTTCATACTTAGGAAAGATCATACATTAGTGAACGATCCAAGCAAGCGTCCTCGTCTATTATTGAATCAAAACCAATTTTTAATCATTGTTATTAATTATAACCCCCCTAGTTACGATTTACTTATAAAGCTAAAAATTACTCAATTTAACAAAGTCCATGAGTTCGAACCCGAACTTGCCTAAGCTATTTTACAACCGATAAGGGTACATGTGACATCTGTCTAAATTTCAGATGAATTTCGTATCCTATATCTCTGAGATAACTTGTTATTGTTCTTAACTGTACTAGTACCGTAAACGTGTTTGTGTCGGAATCGAAATCGGAATCAATAAATGAATCCTAATACCAAGAAAGCACATAATGAACTTGCCTAAGTTCATTTCAAAACAAACCGTAAAATTTCTACTAATGAAAATGCTTAACGATAAAACAAACGAAAAACGAAAACGGCAAAATTTGGCCTCCAATGCGCTGCATTGGGAGGTGTAGACATCCAACCTTAAATTGTTGTGAATCACCCACAAACGTGTCAAGACACATGACACCTGTCTTTTGCATGCTTAAAACTTCATTTTGGTCAGTATTCTCATCCCCCCTACACCCCTTTCAAGTTCATTTGACCTCCCAACATCAAACACACACACTTATTTCCTCACTCTCTCTCACTAGTTACATACACACTCAAGAGTTCCTCTCAATTCCTTTCATTTACAGCTATAAAAATCACAGAAAAATCATCAAAAAACACCATAAAATCGTTCTATAATCAAAGAAAGAAAGAAGTGTTCATCCAATTGGGTTGCATAATCGGTTTTCTACCATTTTGGGGCTAAAATCACCAAGAGATCTCTTCAAATCTCCTTCAATTCAATTTCTTTCCGGTACAACTCTTTTAAATCACTGTTTTTATATGAAATTTGAATTGCATGTAAGATCTAGCTCTTGAAAACACATTTTTATGAAGTTTGAAAGTGATTTACATAATAAAACGGGTTTTTATAAAATGGATGTTTAGATCTTTGATATTGTTGTTAAAAATCCAAAATAAACTGTCAATTATAAAGTATTTTGATGTTTCTATCATTGCATGTCGAAATCCACCATCAAAATGCCATTTTTATGAATAAAAACGATTTTGGCTATGAACCAGTCCCAGAATACGGCGCATTCCTCACTGAATGCGGCGCATTCCTAGACTAGGTTGCTGAAAATGTGTCGTTTCGGTCATAAATCGTAATCTTGAGCTTATTACTTAATACCGTACAAAATAATTTGTAATAAGCTAAAAATTGAGTATAAAGTGCCTTATTGGAAATGTTAACATATAGTTGCGATTTATGAATTAATATAAATGATTGTTATAAAAATTGTAAGCGGGAAAGTGTTTAAACTTTGGACTTAAAAATTATAGCGCTTAAGCGCAGCCCGATTTTCGTTAGACCTTATTATAACACTTAAAACTTAAGAATTTTCATTGACTCAAGATTTGTTAAACCTAATAAACAATTATACTTACTCGAAAAATTGGTGTGTCTTTAGGATTTTCGTGATTCCGAAGCGTTCCGACCACTCTTCACACACGTCTCGTCTCTAGCAAACCGTGAGTTACATCCCCTTTAGATCTATTATTTTCATACATTTTGGGGGAAACATGAGAACTAAATGCTTTTTCATACTTATTATGCGTATGTTTTTCTACTTACCATTTCTATGATTTCAAATGATTGATTGTTGTCTTAAATGCCACGGGTTGGCATCTTCGTAAACTCTTTATAGGAATATAACGAGACTTAAGTGCCTACTATCAGTTTTCAAATTAAGTGCCCGGTTTTCATTTCATTACACACTATTAGCTTGCTTAGCCGTATAACATTATGGGTATCGATACTTAGGAAATGACCGTTCCTTACTTAGGTGGCAATCTAAGTACATATGCTAGTCAATTCCGCTTCGTAGATAGTGCGAAGTAAGGGGCCAATTCATGGTCGGGTTTAATTCGGTTTAGTGTGAACACTTATAGTCATATTATATCAAGAGGTCCCAATACTTTATACAATCAATATTTTCTTATACGCATATTCATTACCCGTATATATATCGAGATATACGGTGCCGTAAACTTTTCCTTAAGTATTGTTATACTTGTCGAAACCATTTTTAGTCGAGGAATAGAAAACTGTAACTTACTCACTACTGGTTGTAGTTGACACTTTTTCTCATGTTTCAGAAAACAAAGTGTAAGGATCGAAGTGCATAGCTATTGGACGGGTCAGGCAAGTCACGTGTACCATGAATCGGGAGAAGACCTGTTTATTTACTTTCGGAATGCTTTTGAAATTGTACTTATGAATTTTATTTGTGTTGAACGTTAAATACTTGGTTATCTTAATTATGTAAACGTTTTGAATATTTACTTTAAATGACTTGAAACCATTTAAATTTACTATGACTCGTGTTATGATATTGATGCTCTTCACATCCCGTGTTTCCGCTTTAGCGGGGTGTGACAGACTTGGTATCATAGCACACGGATATAGTGAATACGGGTTCTCAAAATTTTCAAAATTTTCGAAACCAAACTATCACCAAGGCTTTTTCGAAAAATCATTTCACGAGTTTCAAACCTTAGTAGATTAATTCCGTAAATGCATGATTTGTTACTAACTACGCGTAACTTGATCAACTACGCCTAGTTTGAAATAAATTATGCAAGAGCGGAACGTAATTGCTAACGTTAACGGTTTTCGAGTCGAAAATTCCCGGTCTCACTGATTCCCGATTCTCACGTGACTGGCCAGTACATGCATTTCATTTACATTTTTCCTTTTTCCCCCTATACTCATATGTACCGTTTATTCGCAGTTACGACATGTCTCGCTCATCTCACTCAAGTTCGCAGTCGCACTCCCACTCCCGAGCAGAGTTCTCCAACGAAGTCTCGGACGACTTCATGGCTTCAGAGACTCAGCACTATAGCACGAAGGACCCATCTGAGGAGAGCTCGATGGCGTTTACTAGCAGTCACGGCAAGTCCAGCCCGACGACGGTTCTGCCAGCTGCACCACCGGTTCCCGTTGCCGCGCCGCAGCAGCGAGGACTAAGCGTCAGGTTGACTGCTCGCAAGCAGGTCCCCATTCCCGGACGTTTGCCGGATCGTATGATGGGTCAGCCGATTCCGGAACCAGCATCGCGTACGCCAACTATGGACCGCAACACATGGGAGCATCTCTGTGGCTACTCGACGCAGCGCCACGAAGGCGCGGGACCATCTCCCCTACAGAGTATCATGCACTTCGCCGCAACCTTCAGGGACTGACGGAGGAGGCTGAGCATCAGGGTCAACTACTGTTCCATGTCTCTGACGCCGCTCATCGTGTGTCTGAGCAGCCCATCCGAGTCATCTCCTCGACTCAATCTACTTCGAGGACGGTTCAGCGCCTCGTGAGAGCGTGCCTGGTGATGGGGACTCTGATCGTGGTCATCTTGTTGAAGATGTTCCTGGATAGGCGCCGCTAGAGTATTTCCTTTAATTTCCTATTGTATTCGTATTGTACTCGTATTGTATTTGCATTTGTATTTCGGATTATTCTTATTATTGTGAACCTTGTAACCCAACTATTATGTTATGAGTGAGTTTCTATCTTTATTTTCTGTACTTGTCTATATTGCTTGAATTGAATTATCATTCCTTGATCGTTTATCGTGCGTGCGCTATTTATCCTTCCTTAATTCTTATTACATTATCATTGTCGTTATTCATTATTTAAATTTCTATCGTGTATTCCTATTCGTGTGTTCTAAACTGGTTTTCCTTTTTCTGTTGTAGAATCATGCCTCCTAGGAGAAGCAATGCTAGCCTCATAGCTGAGCAGGTTGTGACACAACTTAATGCTGCCATCCCCAACATGATCTCCCAGATTACTGCTGGGATCAACAACAATGGAAACCAGGGAAACTAGGGAAACAACCAAAACAAAAACAACAACAACAATAACAACGACCAACACCAGGAGGGAAACAAGAACCAAAACCAAAATCAACACCAAAACCCTAACCCGAACCAGCAAGGAAACCGCCCTGGCTGCACCTGCAAGGGTTTTATGGCTTGTAAGACAAAGGAGTTTCACCGCACCTCTGGTGCTGTAGGGCTACTCTCGTGGTTTGAGAGTATCGAATCAGTCCTGCACATCAGCCGCTGTGCTGAATCTAAGAAAGTGGAGTATGCCTCTTGTATACTCCACGGACGAGCCCTATCGTGGTGGAACCTCGTGGTCCAAACCCGAGGACAGGCCGCCGCCTATGCCCTTACTTGGGACGAATTCAAGAAGCTTCTCATGGAGGAATACTGCTCCAAGGGCGAGATAAAGAAGCTCGAGGCAGAGCTTTGGGACCACAAGATGGTCGGCAACGATGTCGACGCATACACTGCCCGTTTCCTTGCGCTGGCCAGGCTGGTACCAAGGTTGGTAACCCCAGAAGAAAACCGGATCGATCGATACATCTCCGGCCTCCTTCCCGAAATCAGAGGAATGGTTATCTCTGCTGAACCATTAACCATTCGGAGCGATGTTGTCCTAGCGCACCGTTTTACAAACAACCTTTTCTCCCCTCCAGCACCCGTCAAGAGGGAGGAAGTTGAGAAAAGAAAGGCTGATCACCAGCCGAGAAGAAGCGACCGAAACAAGAAATCTAGAACCACCCGCAACTTCGCGGTAACTGCTGCACCTACGGCCACACCCTCATCCGGACCCCGAGCATACAATGGGCCGCACCCCAAGTGCGAGAAATGCAACTTCCATCATGCCGGGAATCGTCCGGTGTGCAACAAATGTAATAAGGTTGGGCACTTTAGCAACTACTGCCGAGAAGGAACCAATAATCAAGACAAGAAGCCGGGTTTCTTTGAGTGCGGAAGTGACAAACATTACCGGAAGTCTTGCCCTAAGCTTCAAAACGCTCAACAAAACCAGGCCGGGCAAGGCCGAGGACGTGCGTTTGTAATCACCGCCGAGGAAGCAAAACAAGACCTGAATGCAGTAACGGGTACGTTTAAAGTTAACAACCATTATGCATCAATATTATTCGACTCAGGAGCCGAAAGAAGCTTTGTGTCCTTAGAATTTAGACCCCTTATTATTTTAGGATCTAAAGTTCTTAAAGATAGCTTCACCGCAGAATATGCTAATGGCCAAGAGTTTGAAGCTAAGGATGTGATCTTAGGATGTTCAATGTGCTTAGGCGATAAAATTTTCCCCATAGATCTCATTCCCATTGAGCTGAAGAGTTTCGAAGTCATCGTCGGAATGGACTGGTTGTCTCGTTTCCGAGCCGAAATCGTCTGTTTCGACAAATTTATCTGAATACCCCTTTCAGACGGCGAAACTGTCACACCCCGCTAAAGCGGATGCACGGGATGTGAAGACCGTCGATATCATAACACGAGATATAATAAAATAGAAACGATTTTCAAGTCATTAAAATATATAAAAGTGTTTACAATTTCAAATTAACCAAGTATTTTAAACACTTCATTACAACATAATACATAATTAAACGTTTCAAAAGAGGTTCCCAAAATAATAGACATGGTCTTCTCCCGATTCATGAACCACGTGACTTGCCTGACAAGCCCATGAGGTAAGCACTTCTAGTCCTTACATTGCGTTTCCTGAAAACATAAGAAAAAGCGTCAACAACAAAAGTAATGAGTGAGTTACAGTTTTGGTAGTCCTTGACTAAAAACGGTTTCGACAAAGTATGGCAATACTTTAAAAGATGCTTTTCGGGTCCGTATATATATATTCTCGGATAAAAGTGATTTCGGCAAAGTATAGCAATACTTTGTAAAGATGTTTTCGGGTCCGTATATATATACTCTTGGATAAAAATGAGTTCGGCAAGGTATAGAAATACCTTGTAAAAATGTTTACGGACAAGTATAGCAATACTTGTAAAGAATGTTTACGTTTCGGCAAGGTATAGCAATACCTTGTAAAAATGTTTACGGCATGTATATCTCTATATATATACGCGTAAAGAATATAGTTTGCTCCTCCGTATCTCTAAATATACGGGTAATGAAAATAGTTTGTACCCCCATATATCTCTATATATATGGGTAAAGAATATGCGTATAACGGAAAAATATTGATTGTATAACAGATATGGGGACCTCTTGATATAATATGACTATAAGTGTTCACACTAAACCGAATTGAACCGATCGTGAATATGGCCCCACCCCGCACTATCTACGGAGTGTCGACTAAATAGCATATGTACTTAGGCTGCGCCACCTAAGTAAGAAACGATCACTTCCTAAGTATCGATACCGATAATACTATATAGCTAAGCAAGCTAATAGTGTGTAACGGAATAAAAAAAAAGGGCACTTAATTTGAAAACTGATAGTAGGCACTTAAGTCTCGTTATATTCCTATCAAGAGTTTACGGAGATGCCAACCCGTGGCATTTAAAACAACAATCAATCATTTGAAAATCATAGCAATGATAAGTAAAACATACGCATTTAATGTATCAAAACATTTAGGTTCTCATGTTTCCCCCAAAAATCGTAGAAAATAGTAGAAATAGTGGGGATGTAACTCACGAATTGTGTAGAATAAAGCTCGTGCGGAAAAGGAATCGAACGTGTCGGAAATCGAAGGAACCTTAGGACATACCAAGTTTGAGTAAGCGATATAATTCATTAAACTATAAGTTCGTTAGTCAACGAATGCTTGTTTTTACAGTGTCATAGATATGTCTAACTAATAAGTAATCGAAGGAACCTTAGAACATACCAAGTTTGGCATGTCATATGATTTAGGGGTAGTTCAAGCTTAGGCTTGAGGTTAATGTGGTATTTCTGCCACATTCCATTGTTCTTAACGGTTTTTTGGGTGTTAATATATTTTACAGGGGTTAAATCTCCTTTACCTAAAAAAAAAAATAATAAATTCAAGGTTACAAATTTTATAACGGGTTGAATAAGTTTTCACGACCTGGTTACAGTTACGCCGAGTGTAACTGTAGTTAAGCTGAGTGTAACTGTAGTTACGCTGAACTTTAGTTACACTGAGTGTAACTGTAGTTTCGCTGAGTGTAACTGTAGTTACGCAGCGTAACTGATAACAGTTTCCTTTTAGTTGTCAAAAATCGTTTTTGGTGTTGTAAATTCATCTTTTGATGGTAGAATTCGATATGTAATGATAGAGACATCAAAATACATTATAAAAGACAGTTTATATCAACTTTTAACCGTAAATAATAAGATTTATAAAAAGACCCGTTTTGTATGTAAATGGGTTAAAAATTTCAAAAATCATATTTTTAAGTGTTTAAACCAACATGCAATGATTTATTTATATGAAAACAGTGAGTAAAAAGTTTATACCAAAGGGGAAAAGTAGGATGAAGCTTTGGAGAGTCTTGGTGACGATTTTCGGTTCCAAAATGTAGAAAACGACTAGATAACCCAAATAAGTGAAACTCCTTGCTACCCTTGATTATTACCACGATTTTATGGAGTTTTTAGTGTGATTTTCTTACTGCAATGTAGTTGTAGTTTGTGGAGGTTGAGAGAGAATTTGAAAGAAAAGTGTGTGTGTGTGTGTGTGTGAGTTTTGTTTTTGTAAACGCTGAAAGAAAAGAAGAGAGAGTAAGGTAAAGAGAGAGAGAGAGAGATGAAGTCATAGTCTGAATCTGTAAACTTGGGGTCAAAACGGACTTGTACAGGTGTTGGAGTCGAGATGTCAAATGCACCAATCGATTTTCATGCAAAATGACTCACTGCACGCTAGTTACGCTACGTAACCGCATAGTTACGCTAGTGTAACTATAGTTACGCTACATAGTTACACTGCATAGTTACCCTGCACAGTTACACTGCATAGTTACACTGGTTTGGATATTTTTTTCGTTTATCGTTATCGTTAAGCATTTTCGTTAGTTGAAAGTTTAAGATTAGTTATAAAATGAACTTAGGCAAGTTCACTTACGGTAAAAGTACAGTTAAGAACAAAAACAGATTTCTCGAAGATATAGAATACGAAATTATCCTGAATTTTGGACGGTTGTCACATTCTCCCCGGGTTAAAAGGAATTTTGTTCCGAAATTATTCGCCTAATCGGGAGTGGAAGAATCTTTGAACAATTGCGGATATTTTCGACGAATCTGGTCTTCATGGTCCCACGTGAATTCGTGACCTCGTCGGGAGTTCCACCGAACTTTGACAATTGGAATTCGACTCTGCTTGAGTTGCTTGACCTCTCGATCCACAACCTCAAGTGGTTCTTTGATGAAAGTGAGCTTATTGTCGATATGGACCTCGTCCAGTGGGATGACAATGGTCACATCAGACATACACTTTTTCAAGTGCGAGACGTGAAAAGCGTTGCGGATGCTAGAGAGTCCTTGAGGGAGTTAGAGTCGATAGGTTACCGGGTCGATTCGTTCTATCACCTCGAATGGTCCGGTGTATCTCGGACTTAGCTTGCCGCGCTTACCGAAACGGGTTACCCCTTTCCATGGCGATATCCGGATGAGCGCTCTATCGCCGACCTGGAACTCGAGGGGTTTCCTTCGGTTGTCAACATAGCTCGTCTGCGTGCTCCGGGATGTCTTCAGCCTTTCCCGAATGGTCGTGGTTTTGAAGATGGTTTTCCTGGACGATGGCGAGCCTTGTTCATTGTCGATCGCCGGCTGCTAACCAATAGAGCGGTGGCCGACACTTGCGTCCATATAAGGCCTCGAGTGGCGCACACTTGATGCTAGCATGGTAGCTGTTGTTGTAGGAGAACTCAACCAAAGGTTGGTGAGCGTCTCAACTTCCTCCGGAGTCAACTACACACGCTCTTAGCATGTCCTCAAGTGTTTGGATCGTTCTTTCATTCTGATTATCGGTCCGGGGGATGGTAGGTTGTGCCAAGGTCTAATCGGGTCTCGAGGGATTTATGAACTGCATTGCAAAATCGGGACGTGAATCGACTGTCCCTGTATGATATGATGGAAAGGGGTGTTCCATGACAAGTGACAATTTCGTTGATGTAGACTTGAGTGAACTTTTCCGTCGAGTAGTTCTCTCGGACAAGTAGAAAGTGTGCAAATTTCGTTAACCGGTCCACGATGACCCAAATCGTGTCATTCCCCTTTGCTATATGGGGAAATTTGGTCATAAGGTCCATGGAGATCTATTCTCACTTCCATAAGGGAATCTCCGGCTATTGCAGTAGACCTGAGGGTTTCTGATATTCCGCCTTCACCTTAGAGCACGTTAGTCACTTAGCTACGTACAATGCGATTTCCTTCTTCATGCCTGGCCACCAATGATATTCCTGGGGTTCTTTGTACAATTTGTGGGATCCCGGGTGGATGGAATATCTGAAACGGTGGCCCTCGTCTAGTATAAATTTCCGAAGGCTTTCGGATCTCGGAATCCACGCTCGGTTCCCGAAGTGGTGGATTCCGTCCAGATTAAGCTCGAATTTCCTCACGGGGTTCTGTAGTGTCTCGTCCTTAAGGTTCTCGGGTTTCAATGCTTCGCTCTAAGCTCTAGCGATTTGAGTTTGAGCTTCTGAAATGGTTCCTCCTGTTCTTTGCCCCAAAGGAAAACTTTATATTTCGGAGTGAGTTCGGTTAATGGCTTAGCGATCCTTGAGAAATTCTCAATGAACCTAGTTAGTAGCCAGCCAATCCTAGGAATTATCGGATTCCCGTAGGAGTCGTTGGGGCTTACTATTTCTCAATCTCTTCGATCTTGGCTGGGTCGACGTGAATTCCCTCCTGATTGGTCACATGACTAAGGAGATGTACTTCTCGGAGCCAGAATTCACGTCTCGAGAATTTGACGTACAACTTCTGATCTCTAAGAAGTTCTAGAATGAGTTTCAAGTGTTTCGCGTGGTCTTGATTATTCCGTGAATAGGTGAGGATGTCGTCTATGAATGTGATCACGAAGTTTTCCAGATATGGTCTACACACCTGGTTCATTACCCATGAACACTGACGGTGCGTTGGTCAGACCGAATGGCATAACAAGAAATTCGTAATGCCCGTAGTGAGTTCGGAAGGCGGTTTTAGAAATATCGGGTTTACTGACTCGAACCTGATTATACCCTGAACGGAGATCGATCTTTGGGAATAAGTCGCACCTTGCAACTGGTCGATTAGATCGTCTATTCGAGGAATAGGGATCGGTTCCTGACGTCAGTTTAACGAGTTTACGGGAATCGACGCACACCCTGAAAGATACGTCTTTCTTTTTTAACGAAGAGGATTGGGTCTTCCCAGGGTGACGTACTAGGACGAATTTGTCGAAACAGAAAATTTCAGCTCGGAATCGAGCTAATTTGTTCATTCCAACGTTGATGTCAAAACTTTTCAGTGCTAGGGGACGAGATCTATGGGGAAGGTCTTATTGACTAGGCGTATTGAACATCCTAGGATTACGTCCTTAGCTTCAAACTCTTGACCAATGGCATACTCTACGGTGAAGCTATCCTTAAGAACTTTAGATTCTAGATTGATAAGGGGTCTAGATTCTAAGGACACGAAGCTTCTATCTGCTCCTGAATCGAATGATATGGATGCGTAATTGTCGTTAACTGAAAATGTACCTGTTCGTGCGTTGGGATTGTGCCTTGCCTCTTTGGAAGTGATTGTGAGAGTCTTAAAAGTTTTTGTTGTCTGCACTATGGGGCAAGTCTTTATTGAGGTGTTGGTCGCTCCTGCATTCGAAGCAAGCTGGCTTCTTCCCTTTACCACCAGCTCTCTTTCGGCAGTGCTCGGAGAAGTGACCCACTTTGTTACATGTTCTGCACACTGGACAGTTTCCAACATGGTGGAATTTGCATTTGTCACACTTGGGGTGTGGCCCATTGTAGGCTCGACGTCCTGTCGTGGGTTTCTTGTTGCGGTTGTTCCCCATTGTTTGGTGGTCAACCTTCCTTTTCTTACTCTCCTTTTGCTTGACGGGTCCTGGAGGGAGAAGGAAGTTATTGATTCCGGAGTTCTCGCCTTCTTCTTTTTTGACTGTTACTGGAAAGAGAGGGGGTTATTGTTTCCGAGGTTTTCACCTTCCTCTTGTTTGATTGTGGTTGGGAAGGGGTGGAGGTTATGGTCATCGTTGTTCTCCTGGTGGTTGTTGTTGGGGTTGTCATCCCCAAAAATTTTGTCGTTGACCCCAGCGATTATCTGGGCGATCATGTTTGGGAGGCATGATTCTACAATGGAAAGAAGGAAACTAGTTTAGAACGCACAAATAAGAATATGCGATAAGGATTTACAACAATAAGGTATATAGGAAAGATAGAAATTTCATTCCATAATAAGAGTAGTCGGTTACAAGATTCATAAGAGTAAGGAAGTTCAAAACACAATTACGATACGAGTCTTAAGTCGTGTGCAAGTACGAAAAATTACAACTCAGACTAAGGTACAATACGGATAAAAAGGAAATACGACGCCTCTCCAGGAACATCTTCATCATGATGGCGACTACCAGGGTTTCCATAACCAAGCATGAGCTCACGAGGCGCTGAACAGTCCTTGAGGTGGCTTGAGTCGAAGTGACGACTCGGAGGGACTGCTCAGATAAGCGGTGGGCTGCGTCTGAGACCTGGAACAGGAGATGAGCCTGCTGCTCAGCCTCCTCGGTAAGTCCCTGAAGGTCTCGGCGGAGTGCGTGATACTCAGTCGGGGTGAACCTATGACTAGGTGGCATTATAGGTGGTCGTGACGGTACTGCTCCGTCGGGGTGCTGCATCGAGTAACCGTGGAGTCGCTCTCACAAGTAGCGATCCATGGTTGGCGTGGCCGATGCCGCGTATGGGTTCTCGGGGTGTAGCGGAATCTGAGGAGTGCCAGCTTTGGCTGAGTTGGGAGTCGCCTGTCCCATCATGCGATTCGGTAAGAGACCGGAAAGGGTGACCTGCTTACGAGCAGTCATACGGATGTGCGGTCCTCGTCGTTGTGGAGCTGCGACGGAAACCGGTGGAACGGTAGTTAGGGCAGTCCTCGGACTGGATGTATCGTGGCTGTTGGAATTGGCTCTTGAGCTCTCCTCCGAAGAGTCGGTAGGGTCGTGGTGCTGAGCTCCCGACGCGGTGACGTCGTCAGAAACCTCAGTCGAGAATACGGTTCGGGTGTGCGAGTGCGACCGAGAATGTGACGATCGGGACATGTCGTAACGAATAAGCAGTACACGTGAGTATGGTGGAAAAAGGAAAAATGTAAATGGTAGTGCATGTACGGGTCAGTCACGTGAGAATCGGGAATCAGTGGGGACCGGGAACTTTTGACTCGAAAATTGTTAACAATAGCAATTACGTTCCGTTCTTGCATAGTTTATTCCGAACTAGGCGTAGTTGGCCAAATTACGCGTAGTTAGTAATGAACCATGCATTTTCGGAATTAATCCACTAAAGTTTAAAACTCGTTAAATGATTTTTCGAAAAAGCCTCGATTATAGTTTGGTTTTGAAAATTTTGGAAACCCGTATTCACTATAACCTAGCTTTGATACCAAGTCTGTCACACCCCGCTAAAACGAAAACACGGGATGCGAAGAGCGTCGATATCATAACACGAGATATAATAAAATACAAACGATTTTCAAGTCATTAAAATATATAAAAGTGTATACAAGTTCAAATTAACCAAGTATTTTAAACACTTCATTACAACATAATACATAAGTAAAGGTTTCAAAAGAGGTACCCAAAATAATAGACATGGTCTTCTCCCGATTCATGAACCACGTGACTTTCCTGACCCGCCCATGAGGTAAGCACTTCTAGTCCTTACATTTCGATTCCTGAAAACATTAGGAAAAGCGTCAACTACAAAAGCAGTGAGTGAGTTACAGTGTTGGTAGTCCTTGACTAAAAACGGTTTCGGAAAAGTATGACAATACTTTAAAAGATGCTTTTCGGGTCCGTATATATATATATTCTCGGATAAAAGTGATTTCGGCAAAGTATAGCAATACTTTGTAAAGATGTTTTCGGGTCCGTATATATATACTCTCGGATAAAAAAGAGTTCGGCGAGGTATAGAAATACCTTGTAAAAATGTTTACGGGAAAGTATAGCAATACTTGTAAAAAATGTTTACGTTTCGGCAAGGTATAGCAATACCTTGTAAAAATGTTTACGGCACGTATATCTCTATATATATACGCGTAAAGAATATAGTTTGCGCCTCCGTATCTCTAAATATACTGGTAATGAAAATAGTTTCTACCTCCATATATCTCTATATATATGGGTAAAGAATATGCGTATAACGGAAAAATATTGATTGAATAACAGATATTGGGACCTCTTGATATAATATGACTATAAGTGTTCACACTAAACTGAATTGAACCGATCGTGAATATGTCCCCACCCCGCACTATCTACGGAGTGTCGAATAAGTAGCATATGTACTAAGGCTGCGCCACCTAAGTAAGAAACGATCACTTCCTAAGTATCGATACCTATAATACTATACGGCTAAGCAAGCTAATAGTGTGTAACGTAATAAAAAAAAACGAGCACTTAAATTGAAAACTGATAGTAGGCACTTAACTCTCGTTATATTCCTACCAAGAGTTTACGGAGATGCCAACCCGTGGCATTTAAGACAACAATCAATCATTTGAAAATCATAGCAATGATAAGTAAAACATAAACATTTAATGTATCAAAACATTTAGGTTTCTCATGTTTCCCCCAAAAATTGTAAGAAAATAGTAGAAATAGTGGGGATGTAACTTACGGATTGCGTAGAATAAAGCTCGTGCGGAAAAGGAATCGAACGTGTTAGAAATCGAAGGAACCTTAGAACATATCTAGTTTGAGTAAGCGGTATAATTCATTAAATTATAAGTTCGTTAGTCAACGAATGCTTGTTTTTACAGTGTCATAGATATGTCTAACTAATAAGTTCAAGGTTACAAATTTTATAACGGGTTGAATAAGTTTTCACGACCTGGTTACAGTTACGCAGAGTGTAACTTTAGTTACGCAGAGTGTAACTGTAGTTACGCTGAGTGTAACTGTAGTTACGCTGAGTGTAACTGTATTTACGCATCATAACTGTAGTTACACTGAGTGTAACTGTAGTTACGCTGAGTGTAAATGTAGTTACGCAGCGTAACTGATAACAGTTTTCTTTTAGTTGTCAAAAATCATTTTTGGTGTTGTAAATTCATCTTTTGATGGTAGATTTCGATATGTAATGATAGAGACATCAAAATACATTATAAAAAACAGTTTATATCAACTTTTAACCGTAAATACTAATATTTATACAAAGACCCGTTTTGTATGTAAATGGGTTAAAAACTTCAAAAATCATATTTTTAAGTGTTTAAACCAACATGCAATGATTTATTTATATGAAAACAGTGAGTAAAAAGTTTATACCGAACGGGAAAAGTAGGGATGAGCTTTGGAGAGTCTTGGTGACGATTTTCGGTTCCAAAATGTAGAAAACGACTAGATAACCCAAATAAGTGAAACTCCTTGCTACCCTTGATTATTACCACGATTTTATGGAGTTTTTAGTGTGATTTTCCTACTTCAATGTAGTTGTACTTTGTGGAGGTTGAGAGAGAATTTGAAAGAAAAGTGTGTGTGTGTATGTTTTGCTTTTGTAAACAATGAAAGAAAAGAAGAGAGAGTAAGGTAAAGAGAAAGAGAGAGATGAAGACATAGTCATGAATCTGTAAACTTGGGTCAAAACGGACTTGTACAGGTGTTGGAGTCGAGATGACAAATGCACCCATCGATTTTCATGCAAAATGACTCACTGCACGCTAGTTACGCTAGCGTAACTATAGTTACGCTAGTGTAACTATAGTTACGCTGCATAGTTACACTGCATAGTTACACTGCATAGTTACACTACATAGTTACACTGGTTTCGGAAATTTTTTTCGTTTATCGTTATCGTTAAGCATTTTCGTTAGTTGAAAGTTTACGATTAGTTATAAAATGAACTTAGGCAAGTTCATTATGCGTTTTCTTGGTATTAGGGTTCATTTATTGATTCCGATTCGATTCCGACACAAACACGTTTATGGTAAAAGTACAATTAAGAACAAAAACAGATTCCTCGAAGATATAGAATACGGAATTATCCTGAATTTGGACGGTTGTCGCAGAAACCCTCGTTATACAGGGAGACAAACCTGGACAACAACTCCGAATAGTCTCAATCCTTAAAATGCGCAAGTACCTCGAGAGGGACTTCGAAGCCTTCTTAGCGCATATTGTCGAGCGCAAACCCTAGGGTAAACGCATGCAAGATATCCCCGTTGTCAAGGATCATCCAGAGGTCTTTCTAGAGGATTTACCCGGGCTACCGCCACACTAACAAGAGAATTCTGAATTGATCTCGTTCCTGGCGCAACACCGGTCGCCAAGACACCGTATCGTCTGGCACCGCCCGAAATGCAAGAATTATCCGAAAAGCTGCAGGAACTCCTAGATCATGGCTTAATAAGTCCTAGTACGTCCCCCAGAATCGGGAGAAGACCTGTTTATTTACTTTGGGAATGCTTTTGAAATTGTACTTATGAATTTTATTTGTGTTGAACGTTAAATACTTGGTTATCTTTATTATGTAAACGTTTTAAATATTTACTTTAAATGACTTGAAACCGTTTAAATTTACTATGACTCGTGTTATGATATCGATGCTCTTCACATCCCGTGTTTCCGCTTTAGCGGGGTGTGACAGACTTGGTATCAGAGCACACGGTTATAGTGAATACGGGTTCTCAAAATTTTAAAAATTTTCGAAACCAAACTATCACCAAGGCTTTTTCGAAAAATCATTTCACGAGTTTCAAACTTTAGTAGATTAATTCCGTAAATGCATGATTTGTTACTAACTACGCGTAACTTGATCAACTACGCCTAGTTTGAAATAAATTATGCAAGAGCGGAACGTAATTGCTAACGTTAACGGTTTTCGAGTCGAAAATTCCCGGTCTCACTGATTCCCGATTCTCACGTGACTGACCCGTACATGCATTTCATTTACATTTTTCCTTTTTCCCCCTATGCTCATGTTGTCACACCCCCGCTTAGAGCGGAAACACGAGGTGTTCCAGTTATAATATCATGAGTTAAGGATTACAACAATACAACCAATAAACAAAATCGTAATAAAATTAATCATGCCAAATGTTTACAAAATACATAATAAAGTCAACGGCGGTAAAACGCCAATAAAAATACAACTTCAAAAGTCAACAAACGGATCGTCAGGGAAAGTTACATCAAACATTACAAATTCCAATTCCACAAAACAAGCGATCCAAAACAAGCATGGCATGATTACTGAACTTCCTCAAACTCCTGAAAAGCGTTAAAACGACATCAACAACATGTTGGTGAATTATTCGCAATTTTAAGTAAAAAGTGACCCATCGACAAGTTTCAATAAACATTATAAATTTAAAATCACATATCTTGTATTCATCCAATAGTGAAGGGTACTATGCCTAAGTTAGTCATACATCTCGCTCCTGAACCAATCAGTTTAATCCCCTATCCTAAGGTGTGTCAAACCAAAGGCAGTCAGTTTAATCGTAGCAGTTTAATAGTAACGGCCATAACATCCACTCGTAGTAACAGCCTACAGAGGAATGGGGGTTAGGTACATAACCCGATATAGATCTATATATATGTGAACTGCGGGCATAAGCTTAACGAGTGTATTAGAGGGGAGCCACCATGGCTTAAAGACACATAATCTAAGGCAGACCAAATTCACTGGGTAAACAAGATAATTAATAACATTTCCGCATACATGCATACATTTTAAAGTACGCTTTCCAGCCCTAAAAATATTTAAGACAAGGGCTACGAATAACTCACAGTACAACTTCAGCAAATACTCGGGTATACAATCACGGAGTTACAACTTCACCGTCTAAGTGCCCTAAAACAGCAAATAACATAGTCTTAGTATCTCTATAAGTCTAGTCCGGTTTAGCCTTGTCGGTTAAGATTTAGTTTATAAAAACATTCCAACGATTAATAAGTTTAAACGTGGTGAAGTATTTAGGAGACGATATTCCGAGCCTAGAAGGACGATCGGCAAGATATCGATCTTTCACGTCATAAGTGACAATTAAAATGGAATGGTATTCCGAGTCGAGAAAGGGACTAACGGGAATACCGGTTGAAATCGAATACCGTTACCAAGTTTTATTAGATCGACCAAGGTCAACGTCGAAGAGGTTGACTTGGTCAAAGTCAAAGGTGTTGACTTTATAAAAGTCAAACGTTAAAGAAGTTGACTTATCAAAGTCAAAGTCAACAATTTGAGGTAAAATCAAAGTCAATTTGAAAGAAAGTCAAAGTCAACGTAAAAGTCCATCTTTGACACTTCGGATAATTTAAAGTCTTTGCATATCAAAATACTAGAGTAATATGTTTTTCAAAACCATTTTATAAAAGTTTGTCGTAAAACGTCATTTGACGATTTTAGATTACGAACGCATTATGTAACGAAGGTTTATTTATTAAAAGAGGTTAAAATATCCGTTTTAAGTAAGTATTATGATATTCTTGTTGACGTTGACGTCTTTGAGTCCAAAGACGATGTTTGTGCATAATATGTTACTTTTAAGAATTTTACTTATACAAGTGTTTGTAGTGGTAAAAGGTCGTGAAATGTAAATTCGGACAGCGCTTCCGCGTCATAAAATATTTGTCCAAAATCTGTACACTTAACCGCTTGTTAACAAATTGTATTATAGAAACATTTATGCCTTACTCATAATCATAATACGATTAACTCAAATACGTTACTTTTGGTTAATTTACATTTTAACGCATTTTAGTCCAATTCTTAGTCCAAATCCGATATTATCCAAGTGTTGGTCTAATATTTATTCCTAACTATTTTTCATGGCTAAAACCGAACATATGAAAAAAAAAATGAGGAATTTAAAAGAATGTCAATTCTTACCGATACCAACCGCAAAATGCCAAGCCAAGAACCCGGGACAAAAGCCTTCGATGGTGTGGTGATGAGATTTCCAACTCCAAAACACAATACACCAACCGTTAATACAGTTTCTTAAGATAATGAGCTTAAGGTTACGATTAACAGCGAAACAAAACGAAGACACGAAAACTGTCCTCTGAATGCGTGGCATAAGGGTATGTATGCGGCGCATTCAGTGCAGATTTTGCTCCGAATTCGTTTTCATGTTTAGAAATTTGTCTTTTGATGGTAGATTTGGACATGCAATTTATAATATCTTCAAAAACACTTTCAAATAACCATTTTGTAAAGCTTTTACCATCATTTAATCAAGATCCATATATATTTTTATAAAAACTTGATTTTTATAGATTATTTACCATCAAACTTTGTTAAAACTCGTTTTCTAAAGTTAGATGATACATGCAATGGATATAACTTAGAAAATACAGGGAGGTTAAGTTATTATACCCAAAAGAAAGTGTAGATGTGAAGATCAAGCAAGATGTGATGAAGATCCTTGATGTTAGACGGTGATTTCGACCCGAAAGTGATATAACCCAAAGTAAACCTCCAAAGGGATGAACAAACCTTACTCTCCTTGATGAAAATGACAATTTATGGTGAAGAAATATGTGGGGTAGTTGCTGGAAATCACTGTCACAAGAAGAAAAGTTTGAAAGGAGTGTTTGTGTTTGTTTGTGTTAAGCTTCAAAGAGGGAGAGAATGAGTTATGTGTGTGTGTAATTGTGAAGTGAAATGAGAATCAATGGAGGGTGTTAGAGGCTAGTTTCTGGACTCAAAAAGCCCTTTGGACAAGCACAAACCCGAAACTTTTGGTTTAGGCCCGTTAATGAAAAATTACAAAAGTTGGAAAAACACAAATTGCTGATCTGCACCCTAATGCGGCGCATTAGGTGCAGATGCGGCGCATAAGGGCCACAAACAAATATTTTCGTTTTCCGTTTAAGTTATCGTTACGCACATTCGTTTGTTTATGGTTTCCGATTGTTTTACATATGAACTTAGGCAAGTTCATTATAGGTATTCTTGGTATTAGGATTCATTAAATGATTCGATTTCAATTCCGATTTGGAAATACATACTTCTCGGTATAAGCATAAACACGAGCAAAGCATGATTTCTTAAAGATAAAGAATATGTTAACCGGCAAATTTGGCATAAACCTCCTAACTTATTACCATGAGCATACTAACTATTTGGCACTTAGATAAACATAATCTTACGTCTCAAGGGACGAATCAAAATAAACACATAAACCCGATTCTCAATAATAAACCGTGAGTAAAACAAAGCGAAATACAAGGGTCCAAACAAGTGCGAATAAAGTTAAAATAATAAAGGTAACATAAGTACTTCAAATTGACGGGACGTCACACATGTGTACCGTTTATTCGCAGTTACGACATGTCTCGCTCATCTCACTCAAGTTCGCAGTCGCACTCCCACTCCCGAGCAGAGTTCTCCAACGAAGTCTCGGACGACTTCATGGCTTTAGAGACTCAGCACTATAGCACGACGGACCCATCTGAGCAGCGCTCGATGGCGTTTACTAGCAGTCACGGCACGTCCAGCCCGAGGACGGTTCTTCCAGCTGCACCACCGGTTCCCGTTGCCACGCCGCAGCAGCGAGGACCACGCGTCAGGTTGACTGCTCGCAAGCAGGTCCCCATTCCGGGACGTTTACCGGATCGTATGATGGGTCAGCCGATTCCCGAACCAGCCCGATCCACTCGTCCTCAGATGGCGCCACACCCCGAGGACCCATACGCAACATCGCATACGCCGACTATGGACCGCTACACATGGGAGCAACTCCGTGGCTACTCGACGCAGCGCCCCGACGCGGGACCATCTCGACCATCCATGATGCCACCGCGTACGAGGTTCTCCCCTGCCGAGTATCATGCACTTCGCCGCGACCTTCAGGGACTGACGGAGGAGGCTGAGCATAAGGGTCAACTACTGTTCCATGTCTCTGACGCCGCTCATCGTGTCTCTGAGCAGTCCATCCGAGTCATCTCCTCGACTCAATCTACTTCGAGGACTGTTCAGCGCCTCATGAGCCGTGCCTGGTGATGGGGACTCTGATCGTGGTCATCTTGTTGAAGATGTTCCTGGATAGGCGTCGCTAGAGTATTTCCTTTTATTTCCTATTGTATTCGTATTGTACTCGTATTGTATTTGCATTTGTATTTCGGATTATTCTTATTATTAGGAACCTTGTAACCCAACTATTATGTTATGAATGAATTTCTATCTTTATTTTCCGTACTTGTCTATATTGCTTGAATTGAATTATCATTCCTTGATCGTTTATCGTGCGTGCGCTATTTATCCTTCCTTAATTCTTATTACGTTATCATTGTCGTTATTCATTATTTAAATTTCTATCACGTATTCATATTCGCGCGTTCTAAACTGGTTTTCCTTTTTCTGTTGTAGAATCATGCCTCCTAAGAGAAGCAATGCTAGCCTCATAGCTGAGCAGGTTGCGACGCAACTTAATGCTGCCATCCCCAACATGATCTCCCTGATCACTGCTGGGATCGACAACAATGGAAACCAGGGAAACAACCAAAACAACAACAACAATAACAACGACCAACACCAGGAGGGAAACCAGAACCAAAACCAAAATCAACACCACCTAACCCGAACCAGCAAGGAAACCGCCCTGGCTACACCTACAAGGGTTTTATGGCTTGTAAGACAAAGGAGTTTCACCGCACCTCTGGTGCTGTAGGGCTACTCTCGTGGTTCGAGAGTATCGAATCAGTCCTACACATCATCCACTGAGCTGAATCTGAGAAAGTGGAGTATGCCTCTTGTGTACTCCAACGAGCCCTATCGTGGTGGAACCTCGTGGTCCAAACCCGAGGACGGGCCGCCGCCTATGCCCTCACTTGGGCTGAATTCAAGAAGCTCCTCATGGAGGAATACTGCTCCAAGGGCGAGATAAAGAAGCTCGAGGCAGAGCTTTGGGACCAGAAGATGGTCGGCAACGATGTCGACGCATACACTGCCCGTTTCCTTGAGCTGGCCAGGCTGGTACCAAGGTTGGTAACCCCAGAAGAAAACCGGATCGATCGATACATCTCCGGCCTCGTTCCCGAAATCAGAGAAATGGTTATCTCTGCTGAACCATTAAAAATTCGGAGCGATGTTGTCTTAGCGCACCGTTTGACAAACAACCTTCCCTCCCCTCCAGCACCCGTCAAGAGGGAGGAAGGTGAGAAAAAAAGGATGATCACCAGCCGAGAAGAAGCGACCGAAACAAGAAATCCAGAACCACCCGTAACTGCTACACCTACAGCAGCACCCTCATCCGGACCCCGAGCATACAATGGGTCGCACCCGAAGTGCGGTAAATGCAACTTCCATCATGTCGGGAACTGTCCGGTGTGCAACAAATGTAATAAGGTGGGGCACTTTAGCAACTACTGCTGAGAAGGAACCAGTAATCAAGACAAGAAGCCTGGTTGCTTTGAGTACGGAAGTGACATACATTACCGGAACTCTTGCCCTAAGCTTCAAGACGCTTAACAAAACCAGGCCGGGCAAGGCCGAGGACGTGCGTTTGTACTCACTGCCGAGGAAGCATAACAAGACCCGAATGCAGTAACGGGTACGTTTACAGTAAACAACCATTATGCATCAATAATATTCGACTCAAGAGCCGAAAGAAGCTTTATGTCCTTAGAATTTAGACCCCTTATTAATTTAGGATCTAAAGTTCTTATGGATAGCTTCACTGTAGAATATGTTAATGGCCAAGAGTTTGAAGCTAAGGATGTGATCTTAGGATCTTCAATGTGCTTAGCCGATAAAATTTTCCCCATAGATCTCATTCCCATTGAGCTGAAGAGTTTCGGCGTCAGGAATGCACTGGTTGTCTCGTTTCCGAGCCGAAATCGTCTGTTTCGACAAATTTATCCGAATACCCCTTTCAGACGACGAAACCCTCGTTGTACAGGGAGACAAACCTGGACAACAACTCCGAATAGTCTCAAATCCTGAAAATACGCAAGTACCTCGAGAGGGACTGCGAAGCCTTCCTAGCGCATATTGTCGAGCGCAAACCCAAGGAGAAACGCATGCAAGACATCCCCGTAGTCAAGGATCATCCAGAGGTATTTCCAGAGGATTTACCCGGGCTACCGCCACACCGACAAGTAAAATTCCGAATTGATCTTCCTGGCGCAACACCGGTCGCCAAGACACCGTACCATCTGGCACCGCTCGAAATGCAAGAATTATCCGAGCAGCTACAGGAACTCCTAGATCATGGCTTAATACGTCCTAGTACGTCCCCCTGAGGATCCCCAATCCTTTTTGTGAAAAAGAAAAACGGATCCTTCCAGATGTGCATTGATTACCGTGAACTCGACAAACTGACCGTTAAGAACCGATACCCTCTCCCTAGAATCGACGATCTATTCGACTAGTTGCAGGGTGCAACATACTTTTCTAAGATCGATCTTCGTTCAGGGTATCATCAGGTTCGAGTCAGTGAAACCGATATTCCAAAAACCGCTTTCCGAACCTGTTACGGGCATTACGAATTTCTCGTTATGCCGTTCGGTCTGACCAACGCACCGGCAGTGTTCATGGATTTAATGAACCGGATGTGTAGACCGTATCTGAAAAAGTTTGTGATCGTATTCATCGATGACATCCTCATCTATTCACGGAACAAGGAGTACACGCGAAACACTTGAAACTCATCCTAGAACTCCTTAGGGATCAGAAATTATACGCCAAATTCTCGATATGTGAATTCTGGCTCCGAGAGGTACACTTCCTTGGTCATGTGATCAACCAAGAGGGAATTCATGTAGACCCAGCAAAGATCGTGGTGATTGAGAAATGGCAAGCCCCAACAACTCCTACGGAAATACAAAAATTCCTAGGATTGGCTTGCTATTACCGAAGGTTCATTGAGAATTTCTCAAAGATCTCTAAACCCTTGACCGAACTCACTCAGAAAGATAAGGATTTTATTTGGGGCAAAGAACAGGAGGAATCGTTCCAAAATCTTAAGCACATGTTGTGCCACGCACCGATTCTATCCCTATCGGAGGGTACAAATAATTTTGTGGTGTATTGCGATGCATCTCACCAAGGTCTTGGTTGCGTTCTTATGCAAAAGGACAAGGTCATCGCATATGCATCGAGACAACTGAAAGTACATGAGCAGAGCTACACAACACACGACCTAGAGCTGGGAGCGGTCGTGTTCGCTTTGAAAATTTGGAGGCATTACTTATACCGCACTAAGTGCACAGTTTTCACAGACCAAAAAATCCTCCAACACATCCTCAATCAGAAAATGCTCAACATGAGACAGCGGAGATGGGTGGAACTACTAAGCGACTACGATAAATCAAATACCACCCCGACAAAGCAAACGTAGTAGCAGATGCCCTGAGTCGGAAGGAAAGGGCAAAGCTATCACGGGTTAGAGCATTGGGAATTCAAGTACAGAAAAGCTTACAAACACAAATCGCCCGAACCCAGTGCGAAACACTGAAACCCGAAAACCTCAAGGACGAAACCCTGCGTAATCACGAGAAGGAATTCGAGCTCAAACCGGACGGAATTCACTACTTCAAGAATCGAGCGTGGATTCCGAGGTCTGAGAGCCTTCGGAAAATCATATTGGATGAGGGCCACCGTTCCCGATACTATATTCACCCGGGATCCGACAAGTTGTACAAGGATCTTCGGGAATACTATTGGTGGCCAGGCATGAAGAAGGATATAGCTTTGTACGTAGCTAAGTGTCTGACGTGCTCGAAAGTGAAGGCGGAATATCAGAAACCCTCAGGCCTACTACAACAGCCGGAGATTCCTATGTGGAAGTGGGAACAGATCTCCATGGATTTCATAACCAAGTTGCCCCGTACGTCAAGGGGGAATGACACGATTTGGGTGGTCGTGGATCGGTTAACGAAATTTGCTCAATTTCTACCTGTATGAGAGAAATACTCGATGGAAAAGTTCGCTCAGGTATACATCAACGAGTTCGTCTCTCGTCACGGAACGCCTCTCTCCATCATATCCGACAGGGATAGTCGATTCACGTCCCGATTTTGGAATGCACTTCAGGAAATCTCTCGGGACCCGACTAGACCTTAGCACAGCCTACCATCCCCAGACCGATGGTCAGAGTGAAAGGATGATTCAAAAGCTTTAAGATATGCTAAGAGCGTGTGTAGTTGACTTCGGAGGAAGTTAGGACGCTCACCTACCCTTGGTCGAGTTCTCCTACAATAACAGCTACCACGCTAGCATCAAGTGCGCGCCGTTCGAGGCCTTATATGGACGCAAGTGTCGGTCACCGCTTTGTTGGCTTGAAGTCGGAGATCGACAACTAACAAGGCCCGAAATCGTCCAGGAAACCATTGAAAAAATCACTACCATTCGGGAAAGGCTGAAGACTTCCCGAAACAGGCAAAAGAGCTATGCCGACAACCAGAGGAAAACCCTCGAGTTCCAGGTTGGCGATAGAGTGCTTCTCAAGATATCGCCATGGAAGGGAGTAATCCGTTTCGGGAAGCGCGGCAAGCTAAGCCCGAGGTACACCGGACCATTCGAGGTGATAGAGCGAATCGGCCCGGTAGCCTATCGACTCCAACTCCCACAAGAACTCTCTAGCATCCACACATGTCTCGCACTTGAAAAAGTGCTTATCTGATGAAACTATCGTGATTCCGTTGGACGAGGTCCAGATCGACAATAAACTCAACTTCATCGAAGAACCACTTGAGGTTGTGGACCGAGAGGTCAAACAGCTCAAGCAAAGTCGTATTCCTATCTTCAAGGTTCGGTGAAATTCCCGACGAGGTCACAAATTCACGTGGGAACGTGAAGACCAGATTCGTCAGAAGTATCCACATCTTTTCGAAGACTCTTCCGCCCGATGAGGCGAACTAAATTTCGGGACAAAATTCCTTTTAACCCGGGGAGAATGTGACATCCGTCTAAATTTCAGATGAATTTCGTATCCTATATCTCCGAGATAACTTGTTATTGTTCTTAACTGTACTATTACCGTAAACGTGTTTGTGTCGGAATCGAAATCGGAATCAATAAATGAATCCTAATACCAAGAAAACACATAATGAACTTGCCTAAGTTCATTTCAAAACAAACTGTAGACTTTCAACTAACGAAAATGCTTAACGATAAAACAAACGAAAAATGAAAACGGAAAAATCTGGCCTCCAATGTGCCGCATTGGTGCCCCAATGCGCCTCATTGGGAGGTGTAGACAGCCAACCTTAAATTGTTGTGACTCACCCACAAACGTGTCAATACACATGACACCTGTCTTTTGCATGCTTAAAACTTCATTTTGGTCCAGTTTTCTCATCCCCCTACACCCCTTTCAAGTTCATTTGACCTCCCAACATCAAACACACACTTACACACACTTATTTCCTCACTCTCTCTCACTAGTTACATACACACTCAAGAGTTCCTCTCAATTCCTTTCATTTATAGCCATAAAAATCACAGAAAAACCATTAAAACAACACCATAAAATCGTTCTATAATCAAAGAAAGAAAGAAGTGTTCATCCAATTGGGTTGCATAATCGGTTTTCTACCATTTTGGGGCTAATATCACCAAGGGATCTCTTCAAATCTCCATCAATTCAATTTCTATCCGGTACAACTCTTTTAAATCACTGTTTTTATATGAAATTTGAATTGCATGTAAGATCTAGCTCTTGAAAACACATTTTTATGAAGTTTGAAAGTCATTTTCATAATAAAACGGGTTTTTATTAAATGGATATTTAGATCTTTGATATTGTTGTTAAAAATCCAAAATAAACAGTCATTTATAAAGTATTTTGATGTTTCTATCATTGCATGTCGAAATCCACCATCAAAATGCCATTATCATGAATAAAAAAAATTTTTGGCTATGAACCAGTCCCAGAATGCGGCACATTCCTAGACCAGGTTGCTGAAAATGTGTCGTTTCGGTCAGAAATCGTAATCTTGAGCTTATTACTTAAAACCGTACAAAAGAATCTGTAATATGCTAAAACTTGAGTATAAAGTGACTTATTGGACATGTTAACATATAGTTGCGATTTATGAATTAATATAAATGATTGTCATAAAAATTGTAAGCGGGAAAGTGTTTGAATTTTGGACTTAAAAATTATAGCGCGGAAGCGCTGCCCGATTTTCGTTAGACCTTATTATAACACTTAAAACTTAAGAATTTTCGTTGACTAAAGATTTGTTAAACCTAATAAACAATTATACTTACTCGAAAACTTGGTGTGTCTTCAGCATTTCCGTGATTCCGAAGCGTTCCGACCACTCTTCACACACGTCTCGTCTCTAGCAAACTGTGAGTTACATCCCCTTTAGTTCTATTATTTTCATACATTTTGGGGGAAACATGAGAACTAAATGCCTTTTCATACTTATTATGCGTATGTTTTTCTACTTATCATTTCTATGATTTCAAATGATTGATTGTTTTCTTAAATGCCACGGGTTGGCATCTCCGTAAACTCTTGATAGGAATATAACGAGACTTAAGTGCCTACAATCAGTTTTCAAATTAAGTGCCCGGTTCTCATTTCATTACACATTATTAGCTTGCTTAGCCGTATAGCATTATGGGTATCGATACTTAGGAAATGACCGTTCTTTACTTAGGTGGCAATCTAAGTACATATGCTAGTCAATTCCGCTTCGTAGATAGTGTAAAGTAAGGGGCCAATTCATGGTCGGGTTTAATTCGGTTTAGTGTGAACACTTATAGTCATATTATATCAAGAGGTCCCGATACTTTATACAATCAATATTTTCTTATACGCATATTTATTACCCGTATATATATCGAGATATACGGTGCCGTAAACTTTTCCTTAAGTATTGTTATACTTGTCGAAACCATTTTTAGTCTAGGACTAGAAAATTGTAACTCACTCACTACTTGTTGTAGTTGACACTTTTTCTCATGTTTCAGGAAACGAAGTGTAAGGATCGAAGTGCATAGCTATTGGACGGGTCAGGCAAGTCACATGTACCATGAATCGGGAGAAGACCTGTTTATTTACTTTGGGAATGTTGTTGAAATTATACTTATGAATTTTATTTGTGTTGAACGTCAAATACTTGGTTATCTTAATTATGTAAACGTTTTGAATATTTACTTTAAATGACTTGAAACCGTTTAAATTTACTATGACTCATGTTATGATATCGATACTCTTCACATCCCGTGTTTCCGCTTTAGCGGGGTGTGACAGGCTTGGTATCAGAGCACAAGGTTATAGTGAATACGGGTTCTCAAAATTTTCAAAAATTTCGAAACCAAACTATAACCAAGGCTTTCTCGAAAAATCATTTCACGAGTTTCAAACTTTAGTAGATTATTTCCGTAAATGCATGATTTGTTACTAACTACGCGTAACTTGATCAACTACGCCTAGTTTGAAATAAATTATGCAAGAGCGGAACGTAATTGCTAACGTTAACGGTTTTCGAGTCGAAAATTCCCGGTCTCACTAATTCCCGATTCTCACGTGACTGACCCGTACATGCATTTCATTTACATTTTTCCTTTTTCCCCCTATACTCACGTGTACCGTTTATTCGCAGTTATGACATGTCTCGCTCATCTCACTCACGTTCGCAGTCGCACTCCCACTCCCGAGCACAGTTCTCCAACGAAGTCTCGGACGACTTCACGGCTTCAGAGACTCACCACTATAGCACCACAGACCCATCTGAGGAGAGCTCGATGGCGTTTATTAGCAGTCACGGCACATCCAGCCCGAGGACGGTTCTGCCAGCTGCCCCACCCGTTCCTGTTGCCGCGCCGCAGCTTCGATGACCACGCGTCAGGTTGACTGCTCGCAAGCAGGTCAACCTTCCCGGACGTTTGCCGGATCGTATGATGGGTCAGCCGATTCCCGTTTCAGCCCGAGCCACGCCTCCTCAGATGCCGCCGCACCCCGAGGACCCATACGCAGCATCGCGTACGCCGACTATGGACCGCTAGACATGTGAGCAACTCCGTGGCTACTTGACGCAGCGCCCCGACAGCGCGGGACCATCTCGACCATCCATGATGCCACCGCGTCAGAGGTTCTCCCCTGCCGAGAATCATGCACTTCGCCGCGACCTTCAGGGACTGACGGAGGAGGCTGAGCATCAGGCTCAACTACTGTTCCATGTCTCTGACGCCGCTCATCGTTTGTCTGAGCATTCCATCCGAGTAATCTCCTCGACTCAATCTACTTCGAGGATTGTTCAGCGCCTCGTGAGCGCGTGCCTGGTGATGGGGACTCTGATCGTGGTCATCTTGTTGAAGATGTTCCTGGATAGGCGTCGCTAGAGTATTTCCTTTTATTTCCTATTGTATTCGTATTGTACTTGTATTGTATTTGCATTTGTATTTTTATTTCGGATTATTAAATATTATTGTGAACCTTGTAACCCAACTATTATGTTATGAACGAATTTCTATCTTTATTTTCCGTACTTTTCTATATTTCGTGAATTGAATTATCATTCCTTGATCGTTTATCGTGCCTGGGCTATTTATCTTTCCTTAATTCTTATTACGTTATCATTTTCGTTATTCATTATTTAAATATCTATCGCGTATTCTTATTCGTGCGTTCTAAACTGGTTTTCCTTTTTTTGTTGTAGAATCATGACTCCTAAGAGAAGCAATGCTAGCCTCATAGCTGAGCAGGTTGCGACGCAACTTAATGCTGCCATCCCCAACATGATCTCCCTGATCACTGCTGGGATCGACAACAATGGAAACCAGGGAAACAACCAAAACAACAACAACAATAACAACGACCAACACCAGGAGGGAAACCAGAACCAAAACCAAAATCAACACCACCTAACCCGAACCAGCAAGGAAACCGCCCTGGCTACACCTACAAGGGTTTTATGGCTTGTAAGACAAAGGAGTTTCACCGCACCTCTGGTGCTGTAGGGCTACTCTCGTGGTTCGAGAGTATCGAATCAGTCCTACACATCATCCACTGAGCTGAATGCGACGCAACGTAATGATGTCATCCCCAACATGATCGCGCAGATCACTGTTGGGATCAACAACAATGGAAACCAGGGAAACAACCAAAACAACAACAACAAAAATAACAACGACCAACACCAGGAGGAAAACCAGAACCAAAACAAAAATCAACACCAAAACCCTAACCCGAACCAACAAGGAAACCGCCCTGGCTGCACCTACAAGGGTTTTATGGCTTGTAAGCAAAAGGAGTTTCACGGCACCTCTGGTGCTGTATGGCTACTCTCGTGGTTCGAGAGTATCGAATCAGTCCTACACATCAGCCGTTGTGCTGAATCTGAGAAAGTGGAGTATGCCTTTTGTGTACTCCACGGACGAGCCCTATCGTGGTGGAACCTCGTGGTCCAAATCCGAGGACGGGCCGCCGCCTATGCCCTCACTTGGGACGAATTCAAGAAGATCCTCATGGAGGAATATTGCTCCAAAGGCGAGATAAAGAAGCTCGAGGCAGAGCTTTGGGACCATAAGATAGTCGGCAACGATGTCGACGCATACACGGCCCGTTTTCATGAGCTGGCCAGGCTGGTACCAAGGTTGGTAACCCCAGAAGAAAACCGGATCGATCGATACATCTCCGGCCTCGTTCCCGAAATCAGAGAAATGGTTATCTCTGCTGAACCATTAAAAATTCGGAGAGATGTTGTCCTAGCGCACCGTTTGACAAACAACCTTCTCTCCCCTCCAACACCCGTCAAGAGGGAGGAAGGTGAGAAAAGAAAGGCTGATCACCAGCCGAGAAGAAGCGACCGAAACAAGAAATCCAGAACCACCCGCAACTTCGCAGGAACTGCTGCACCTACGGCCGCACCCCCATCCGGACCCCGAGCATTCAATGGGCCGCACCCCAAGTGCGGTAAATGCAACTTCCATCATGCAGGAATACTGCTCCAAGGGCGAGATAAAGAAGCTCGAGGCAGAGCTTTGGGACCAGAAGATGGTCGGCAACGATGTCGACGCATACACTGCCCGTTTCCTTGAGCTGGCCAGGCTGGTACCAAGGTTGGTAACCCCAGAAGAAAACCGGATGGATCGATACATCTCCGGCCTCGTTCCCGAAATCAGAGGAATGGTTATCTCTGTTGAACCATTAACCATTCGGAGCGATGTTGTCTTAGCGCACCGTTTGACAAACAACCTTCCCTCCCCTCCAGCACCCGTCAAGAGGGAGGAAGGTGAGAAAAAAAGGCTGATCACCAGCCGAGAAGAAGCGACCGAAACAAGAAATCCAGAACCACCCGTAACTTTGCGGTAACTGCTACACCTACAGCAGCACCCTCATCCGGACCCCGAGCATACAATGGGTCGCACCCGAAGTGCGGTAAATGCAACTTCCATCATGCCAGGAACTGTCCGGTGTGCAACAAATGTAATAAGGTGGGGCACTTTAGCAACTACTGCCGAGAAGGAACCAGTAATTAAGACAAGAAGCCGGGTTGCTTTGAGTGCGGAAGTGACAAACATTACCGGAAGTCTTGCCCTAAGCTTCAAAACGCTCAACAAAACCAGACCGGGCAAGGCCGAGGACGTGCGTTTGTAATCACCTCCGAGGAAGCAAAACAAGACCTGAATGCCATAACTGGTACCTTTACAGTTAACAACCATTATGCATCAATATTATTCGACTCAGGAGCCGAAAGAAGCTTTGTGTCCTTAGAATTTAGACCCCTTATTATTTTAGGATCTAAAGTTCTTAAGGATAGCTTCACCGTAGAATATGCTAATGGCCAAGAGTTTGAAGCTAAGGATGTGATCTTAGGATGTTCAATGTGCTTAGCCGATAACATTTTCCCCATAGATCGCATTCCCATTGAGCTGAAGAGTTTCGACGTCATCATCGGAATGGACTGGTTGTCTCCTTTCCGAGCCGAATTCGTGTGTTTCGACAAATTTATCCGGATACCCCTTTCAGACGGCGAAACTGTCACACCCCGCTAAAGCGGAAACACGGGATATGAAGAGCGTCGATATCATAACACGAGATATAATAAAATAAAAACGATTTTCAAGTCATTAAAATATATAAAAGTGTTTACAAGTTCAAATTAACCAAGTATTTTAAACACTTCATTACAACATAATACATAAGTAAAGGTTTCAAAAGAGGTTCCCAAAATAATAGACATGGTCTTCTCCCGATTCATGAACCACATGACTTGCCTGACCCGCCCATGAGGTAAGCACTTCTAGTACTTACATTTCGTTTCCTGAAAACATGAGAAAAAGCGTCAACTACAAAAGTAGTGAGTGAGTTAAAGTTTTGGTAGTCCCTGACTAAAAACGGTTTCGGCAAAGTATGGCAATACTTTAAAATATGATTTTCGGGTCCGTATATATATATATATATATATATATATATATATATTCTCGGATAAAAGTGATTTCGGAAAAGTATAGCAATACTTTGTAAAGATGTTTTCGTGTCCGTATATATATACTCTCGGATAAAAATGAGTTCGGCAAGGTATAGAAATACCTTGTAAAAATGTTTACGGACAAGGTATAGCAATACCTTGTAAAAATGTTTACGGCACATATATCTCTATATAGATACGCGTAAAGAATATAGTTTGTGCCTCCGTATCTCTACATATACGGGTAATGAAAATAGTTTGTACCTCCATATATCTCTATATATATGGGTAAAGAATATGCGTATAACGGAAAAATATTGATTGTATAACAGATATCGGGACCTCTTGATATAATATGACTATAAGTGTTCACACTAAACCGAATTGAACCGATCGTGAGTATGACCCCACCCCGCACTATCTACGGAGTGTCGAATAACTAGCATATGTACTTAGGCTGCGCCACCTAAGTAAGGAACGGTCATTTCCTAAGTATCGATACCCATAATACTATACGGCTAAGCAAGCTAATAGTGTGTAACGGAATAAAAAAAAGGGCACTTAATTTGAAAACTGATAGTAGGCACTTAAGTCTCGTTATATTCCTATCAAGAGTTTACGGAGATGCCAACCCGTGGCATTTAAGACAACAATCAATCATTTTAAAATCATAGCAATGATAAGTAAAACATACACATTTAATGTATCAAAACATTCAGGTTCTCATGTTTCCCCCAAAAATCGTAAGAAAATAGTAGAAATAGTGGGGATGTAACTCACGGATTGCGTGGAATAAAGCTCGTGCGGAAAAGGAATCGAACGTGTCGGAAATCGAAGGAACCTTAGGACATACCAAGTTTGAGTAAGCGATATAATTCATTAAACTATAAGTTCGTTAGTCAACGAATGCTTGTTTTTACAGTCTCATATATATGTCTAACTAATAAGTAATCGAAGGAACCTTAGAACATACCAAGTTTGGCATGTCATATGAGTTGGAGCCGGAATCGATTGAAACATGGGAGGAACTAAGGGAGTTGTTTGTGACCCGTTTCTTTCCGCCCATCTTGGGTAGGAAATTATTGAACCAGATTAGGAGCTTCTATCAGTTTGATAATGAGACCACAACGGAAGCTTGGATTAGGCTTAAGGACCTTTTGGGGAATTGTCATGGACACGATCTTGATAGAGAGCAAATTATCGACATATTTTATCATGGATTGGACAACCGTTCTCAGCATGATTTGGACCTAGCGGGTGGTGGAAACTTTTTGTATAAGTCACCGAATGATGCCTATAGAATGATGGAGGATCAAGTGCTGGCCGGGATTGCTAGAGATCGGGTTAGTAAGAATAGAAAGGTTCGGGGTTCAGTGAACCAAGTTGAAGGAGGTGGTAGTAGCGGAAGTGGTACTAATGAGATTGTGACTGAAATTAAATCATTGGCGGATGAGATGCAAAACCGAATGGGGCGGTTAGAAAAAGATGTACATTTGGTTAGAAATGGGTGTGGAAAATGTGAAGGTTCACACTATACGGAGGAGTGTGAGCAGAAAATCGAGGATGTTAACTATGCCAACTGCGGTTATCAAAACCGTGGTAATTACCAAAATCGTCAACAAGATGGAGGAATTACGGGTATGGAAACCAGAATCGAGGGAATAGAAATGAAGGACGTTTTCAACCAAATCAACAGAAACCGAGAGAGGAGGAAGAGGACTCGAGTTTGAAGGAGATGACGAAGGATTTCATTCATACTCAAAAGGCGAAAAACGATTTGATGGCAAATTCAATTAAGGGGATTCATGAGAAAATCGATCAAGTCCAAAGGAATACACAGGCGGGTGTTCAAGATTTGGAACGGAAATTTGAGAGAATGAACGAACGGTCTTCAAATCGACCAACGGGTCAAATTCCGAGTTCTACCCAACCAAACCCGAGTCCCACTAATCAAAACAATAACAATGGGGGTCAAACTAGTCATTGTCAAAGGTACCAAGCACCACATCAACGGGATGAGCATGTGAACGCCATTGAGACACGATCAGATTTTAAGTATGGGGGCGAGGGAGAAAATGAGCTGAACGTGAAGAAAAAGCAAAAAGAGGCTGAAACAGCTCCAATGCGCCGCAATGCCCAACCAATGCGCCGTATTCCAGACTCCGTGGGATCACCAATGGTACACATGACTCCAATGCGCCGCAACTACTAGTTAATGCGCCGCAGCCAGACCCAATGCGCCGAGGTGAACCAGTTGACAGCGGTGACGATGAAGAGGAAGAGATTGAAATGGAAAGGCGACCCGGGAAGGAACCAATGGTCCCAAGCAAAGAGGAGGAGGTCAAAACGGATGTTAAAGGAGCATACAAGCCAAGGATCCCATACCCTCAACGGCTTAGAAAAGAAAAGAAAAAAGAACAATATGGAAAGTTATCATTATTTAATGAAATCCTTAAAAATTAACGTTCCTTTAGTTGATCTTATTTCAGGTATGCCAAATTATGCCAAATTCATGAAGAAGCTAGTGAGCGGTAAAGGAGATTACATGGAAAAGAGAACCGCATTTCTTAATGCCGAATGTTCGGCCATTGTGAAGAAGTAAATCCCACCTCAGCTTGAAGACCCAGTGAGTTTTCTACTTACCTGTACTTTTAACGATAATTACACTTTTAGTGCATTAGCGGATTTGGGGGCAAGTATTAATCTAATGCCTAACTCTATTTACGCTAAACTTTCTTTGGGTGCTTGAACACCAACCAGAATGAGCATAAGATTGGCCGATCGATCTTATCAATACCCATTGGTATTGCGGAAAACATGTTGATAAGGGCTGTGGAATTTTTATATCCGGACGATTTTGTAATTCTTGAGATGGAGGAGGATGAAAAAGTTCCTCTCATCTTGGGAAGATCTTTTCTAAACACCGCGGATACTATCATCCGTGTTAGAGATAGAGAAATATCGTTGGGTTTGGGTAATAAAATGGCTACATTTTCTTTAAATCAAGCTATGAAACACTCTTATTCAACTGACGAATCCTGTTTTAGAATTGATGTTATAGATGAAGCAGATTACGACTTGGATTGGGAGAGAATTCTTGAGGAAGAGGCAGAAATGGAGATGGTGAATGCAATTGAGAAAGAGGGGAAGGTTGAGGAAACCGATGAAGTGAAGGAGCTTGTTATGGATGACAGTTTGACGATCAAGACGTCAACTGAGGATCCTCTAAAATATTTGGAATTGAACCAACTCCCTAGCCACCTTGAGTATGCATTTCTAGAAGGTAACTCTTATTTACCCGTTATCATCCCGTCTTCACTTTTGGAAGACGAGAAAAATATATTATTGACAATCCTTAAAAACAATAAAAAAGCTTTTGCTTGGCGCATTTAGGATATTCCGGGTATTAGTTCGGATTTTTGTCAACACAAAATCAACTTTTTGGAAAATGTAAAACCCGTTGTTCAAAGACAACTGAGACTAAACCCGAATATGCTGGATGTGGTAAAAAAGGAAGTTGTAAAGCTTTTGGACGCAGGTATTATATACCCGATATCGGATAGCTCATGGGTTAGTCTGGTTCATTGTGTGCCGAAGAAATGAGGGATGACAGTGGTTTTAAACGAGAAGAAGGAGTTGGTGCCTCCTATAACGGTGACGGGTTGGAGGGTTTGTATTGATTACCGAAAAGTAAACGAGGCAACGAGGAAAGATCAGTTTCCACTTCCATTCATGGACCAAATGATCGAGCGTTTAGCGGGAAACGAGTATTATTGTTTTCTTGATGGTTTCTCGGGTTATTTTCAAATTCCAATTGATCCCGAGGACCAAGAGAAAACAACTTTTACTTGTCTGTTTGGTACATTTGCGTATAGGAGGATGCCATTTGGGTTGTGTAATGCACCGGGGACGTTTCAAAGATGCATAATGGCAATTTTCCAAGACATGGTGGAAAATTCTATGGAGATATTTATGGATGATTTTTTGTTTATGGGAACTCGTTTGAAGGGTGTTTGAGGAATTTGGATAGGATGCTAGCAAGATGTGTGGAGACCAACTTGGTCTTGAATTGGGAGAAGTGTCACTTCATGGTGAAGGAAGAGATAATGTTGGGTCACAAGGTGTCGAAGATGGGAATTGAGGTGGACAAGGCAAAAATCGAAGTGATATCGACGCTACCACCTCCAACAAATGAAAAGGCGGTTAGAAGTTTTTTGGGTCATGCGGGGTTCTATAAGAGATTTATCAAAGATTTTTCAAAGATTACTAGACCGATGACGAGATTGTTGGAAAAGGAGGTGAAGTTTGAGTTCTCAAATGAGTGTTTGGAGGCGTTCGAATTATTAAAGGAGAAATTGACGGATACGCCTATTCTAGTCTCACCGGATTGGAATTTACCCTTTGAACTCATGTGTGATGTGAGTAATTTCGCGGTTGGGGCTGTTTTGCTGCAACGAATCGGTAAACACTTTCAACCGATTTATTTTGCGAGTAAAACGTTGAATGAAGCCCAACAAAACTACACCACAACTGAAAAGGAGCTACTAGCGGTGGTCCTTGCCTTTGACAAGTTTAGGTCGTATCTAGTGTTGAGTAAAACGGTAGTATTTACGGATCACTCGGCACTTAAGTTTTTGTTCTCGAAGTTGGATGCAAAACCGAGGCTGATTAGGTGGATTCTACTTTTACAAGAATTTGACGTGGAGATTCAAGACAAAAGGGGAAGAGAAAACGTAGCAGCTGATCAATTGAGCCGTTTGGAAAAACCGGGTCTTGGAGAATTGAAGGAAGAGGAAATTAGAGATACATTCCCGGATGAGCAACTTGCATATGTTGGAAAGGTAAATAGTGAAACGGGTCCTTGGTTTGCGGATATAGCAAACTATTTGGCGAGAAGAGTTATTAATAGGAACTTAAGTTATCAACAACGGAAGAAGCTATTTTCAGATGCCAAATATTACTTTTGGGAGGAACCTTATCTATTTAGGATGTGTGCCGACGGGATGGTTCGAAGGTGTGTTCATGGGGGTGAAACGAGGAGAATTCTCGACGAATGTCATCATGGCCCAACGGGAGGACACTACGGTCCATCGGTAAAGGGTAAAAAGGTATATGATGCGGGATTCTATTGGCCCACTATTTTCAAAGAAGCACACACATTGGTTAGGACTTGTGATTCTTGTCAAAGGCAAGGAACGGTGACAAGAAGGGACGAAATGCCACAACAAAGCATTCAAGTGTGCGAAGTATTTGATACTTGGGGGATCGATTTCCTGGGTCCTTTCAAACCATCAAATCGAGAAGTCTATATCTTGGTGGCGCTGGATTATGTCTCCAAATGGTTCGAAGCGAAAGCCTTACCCCTTAACAACGCTAATGTGGTTATTGACTTTTTAAAAAGTTTATTTTACAGGTTTGGCATGCCTAAAGCGTTGATTAGTGATCGGGGAAGCCATTTTGAAAATTCCCAAATGGAGAAAGTGTTGAAAAGGTATGGGGTGCAACATCGTTTCTCCACTTCTTATCACCCGCAAACAAGTGGGCAAGAGGAAAATACGAACCAGGCAATCAAGCGAATATTGGAAAAGACGGTGCACAATAACCCGGCTCTTTGGTCAAGGAAATTAGAGGATGCGTTGTGGGCATATCGAACCGCCTACAAAACGCCAATTGGTACTACTCCTTTTAAACTTCTATATGGGAAAACGTGCCATTTACCGATGGAGATAGAACATAAGGCGTATTGGGCGTTAAGGGAATGCAACACCGATTTTTTGGCGGGAGGAGAAGCCCGATTTTTTCAATTACATGACTTAGATGAATTGAGCTGGAACGCATACGAAAACTCGACCCTTTACAAAGCAAGAACAAAAATGGTCCATGATCTCAAAATTTATCGAAAGGAGTTCAAGGAAGGTGATAAGGTGCTTTTGTTTCAATCCAAATACAAATTTCAGGCACCGAAACTAAAACCTAAGTGGATGGGTCCGTATATTGTGAGACGGGTCTTTTTCGGCGGGATATGTGGAACTTGGAACAGACGATGGAGGGACATTTACCGTGAATGGGCAAAGAGTAAAGCTATATTTCGAGGAGGATAATGAGAATGGGATGACGGTACAGGACGGGTTCTACCCATACTAAGTTTGAAGGAATAACGAGGAGTCAAGCTAATGACTCGAGTAAAAAACGAGCACCTTCGGGAGACACCCCGCTTTGTTGTATCTTTTCCTTTTCTTTTGTTTAATTTTCGTAATATTTGTAGTTTGTCTTAAGTCATTTAGGAGTTTATTGAGTCTAAAAAAAAAAAAAAAAAAAAGAAGTTTGTAGGACCTGATTAGTGGATACGCCGCATCCACCTACAAATGTGGCGCAGTCAATTAAACGATCAACCCAAAAGTAGTGCAGCCACAAACATTTCAACGCATCACAAGAAAAAAAAAATCCAAACGGCGAAACACACACACACTCAAGCACCAAACGATTTTTCTCCCACTTTTCTTCAAGAATTCAAGTAACTAACATCATGGTTAGAAGGGTATGTCTTTCTAACAATCTTAATTTGTTAATCTTAATCTCAATTAGGGTTTATGAAATTAAAATTGAATTGGGGAAAAACTTAGGTTTAGCTTATTTAGGCCTAATTTGGTGAATTAAGTTAGGAATAAGGGTTATTACGTTGTGTATAAGTGATTTGTGTTGTTGGATTGAAAGTTTCATGGCTGAAAATTGCAAACGGGCGATGGCTGATTTCTGGGCTGAATGCGCCTCAACCACTAGGGAAAGCGGCTCATTGGGGGATCCGTGGGTTATAAAAAAAAATAAAAAATTCTTTCCTTTTGTTTTAACAATTTTGTGTCGTGTTGTTATTGTTGTATATTTTGAAGGGCAAACGTCAAGCTGTGGAGGAGCCTTCGGAGCAACCCACCGGGATTAGGAGTGTACCAAAACCATTCTTGCCCACAACCGCATCTATGGTAATGAGAACCGAGACGCATCCATGGCTAAAATGTCCCGTTTGTTCAGCGAATCGGAAGGTCCAACTAAACAACAACTTGGCAGCCATTCAGGACAAAGCCATTTGTCCTCCGAAGTTTTTGGATTGGAATTTGATTGAGGGTTTGGGAATCGCCGAAGATTTGGATACGTATTTCATGACCAGTTATGTTGAGCCGATGGAGGCCCATCCCGAGCCATATGTGATACCGGTTTGGAGGAGGGCGTTTGATGTTTGGGAGGATGCGTATAGGGAATGGTGTTTGGAGTTTTATGCTAGTTTGGAAGTGGATACGCCTCCGGAACAAGATCATCTAATTTACTTGACCCCGCTAATCAAATTTCGTTTGGGGGGAAAGGAACATAAGGTCACCATTGCTCAATTCGGGTTTTTAGCGGGATTGTTGACCCAAGAGGAGGTGGAAAGTGAAAGAGACATGGCGGGATACGGATTAATGAGTAGTTGGTGTTCGAATGATGTGAGGGAAAGAAGGCAAGGTGTTTGGTTGGCATTATTTGGGAAATCGCCACACAATGCTACGAGTAAGGCGATAGACATCACATCTCCGATGCTTCGCCTAATCCACAAGGCGATTTCTTACTCTTTTCTCCAACGGGCCCACATCAGGATAAAGTGTACATTGATGATCTTTGGTTGTTACACTATTTCGCGAAAAGAAACCCGGAGCGTTATGTGAATGCTCCATAGGCGTTGGTGCAATACATAGCTGAAAAGGGATCGCGGAGACAAGTAAAAGGGCCGCTGTTATGTGGAAAATTCATCCCTAGAATAGCCAAAAACCTTAACTTAGTGACGGCGGCTAGCGTGAGGAGTTGTAGTTTGGATGTTGGTTGGAAATTGATTAATAAGGTAGACCTTAGGAAATCCAACATAGTCACAAAGTCGGGGGGGGGGGGGGGGGGGGGGGTTTGTTGGTAACGAAGAGGAGGAACAAGAAGTTGAGGAAGAGGAAGCCGGGGAAGAAGAAAGAGAGGAGGGTGGTAATCACAACAACCACCTCCACCCGCCCCAGGATTTGACCAGTCAAGGATGATGGAGGAGATATACCGCATTGGGCGGGAAATAGATGGGTCGAGAAGGGACATCCACGGGATAGGCGATTATGTGCATTATCATATGGAGCGTTATCAACCCTCGTGGGAGTACATCGCTCATCAATACCACCTCAATGTTCCAGGATCCTCAAGCCAATGGTCCGCTTACAACCCACTTGCCATGTACCCGCCACCACCACCCGAAGATGAAGATGACGAGTGAAGACCAGCAATCTGTTGCTCCACTGCGCCTCACTCACCACTTGGTGCGCCGCAGTGGGTGCAGATATTGTTATATTATCTTGTTTGTTATGTTGAACTATTTTATCTTTTGTCATGTCGTGTACTGGGAACAATTTATTTGTGTGGTTGCTTTAGTTTTTTTTTTATTATTGACGTAATTGATTTTTTTTACTTGTGTTGTATATTAGCAAAAAGTCTGGCTGTAAGTTCAACATGTGTGGAGTTGAGTCGGAAATCAAGCAAAAATCATAACGACTACGCACTGTTTTTCTTTTCTTTTTCCCTTTTATTTGTGTATTTTTAGTTTAATTATTTCCCTTAGGTTTACTTTTTGTATTTTTTTATTTTTTTCGTTTTAGTGGAACACATTAGGGACAATGTGTTAGTTAAGTATGGGAGGGAAACCTCGGGAAATTAGTTAGTTTAATCCCCTCTTGTATCCATTACGTGTTTTTGTCCTATTTTGAGTCTTATAAAAAAAAAAGAAAAAAAAAAAAAAAAAACAACGCTTAAACGTAGTTAAGGAAAATGATAGGGGCTTGAACATTTAAAAGCATTCCGGTACTTTAACGTGAAATTGTTTGGGAACATCACTTGTTAATAAAATATTTGTAAGTAGGAATTTAGGTTTTCTACTTTTAGTTCCTTAAATTTCCCCAAAAAATCTTAAATTCGGATAACCGCTAGATATCCTTAGTACCGAGCCCTTGTAGTTTCTTGCACCCTTTCGGGGGTAGTTAGGGAATCCTAGTATCACTTAATCCCAAGTAGAGTTAGAGGCGAAGAAAAAGGCCATAGGTCTTTCCCGTCAACAAATTAAACTCAACCTCACTATAACGAATAATCAAATCCCGTTACCAAAACCGTTCACTTCAAAGAAAATATAAAATTATAAATCTTTAGTATTTGAAGTGAACAAAAGTGAGAGGAAACCTAAATGAGTAGACTATCCAAAAATTCTAAAAAGAAAGAAGAAACAAAAACAGAAAAATGGTTTTGTGATATTTTAGGTATTCCCCTGAAAGCAAGGCGATATAGGGGTCGGCCCAATGGTAGGCTGATCGCTCCAACTTAGGTTAGAGAGTGAGGGAAAAGGGGTGGTTATTTGGACATATCAAAACTAGGGGATAAAATAGGAATTGACTTTAGGAAATTGCGGTTTTTATTTACTTAAGTAATTCAATAACTTTTGATGTTCGTAGTCGGTTTACGATCTAGCAATTTCACGCATATCTTTAATTTTGAACACCGGAATGTAGTTAAATGTTTGAGCCCGTGATTCCTTAATTTTTCTTAAGTTGTATATTTTGTTTAATTAACGTTAGTTTGAGTCGAATTTGCTTAGGGACAAGCAAATGCCTAAGTATGGGGGGTTTGATATCGCTCATTTATATGACTATTTCATCGTGATATTTGTTATGTTTTTATTCCAAAACGTAATGGATAGGCCCTTTTTGTACTTATGTTTGTGTAAAGTATGTATTTTAGGTTTTCGGTCATAATTGGAGAAAAAGGAGTTGTTTTGAACAAAAGAATGCAAGGAAGGATCAAAGTAAAACATTTTGGAAGTTGCAAGACATGGATCCGCCACATCGACCTACCTATGTGACGCAATCAACAACTGAATCCAATGAGTTAGCCACGGATGCTCGAATGCGGCGCATTGCTGTATGGATGGGCCGCAGTGGGACTATTTTGCTGTTACAAGTCTTGACTTAATTTCCATTGATTGGGATACTAAAGGGACGTTGTGACTGCATTTTAAAGACGAAAATTTGGCAGTATCTTTTATCACTCAATTTCCTAATCATTGGAGAAGGAGGCAAGCAAGAAACATCATATTTTCGAGTTTTTCAAGTAATCGTTAAACAAATTTCCAGTTTTTCATCATTTTGTCATTTTGGATACTATTTGCAAGTCTTGTTTTCGGAGTGGTATTGATATCGCATATTTATATAGATATTTATATGCGATATTTTGTCAAATTTCATAGTAAACATGATGGATAGGATAGGTTTTTTACATTTAATTGTGTGGAAAAGTGTTTTTATCTATTTTACAGGTTTACATGATCGGGAAGTGGAAAAAGATGAAGAAATGAACTTAAAAGACGAAAAATAGTGATTTCTGACGAAGAGAACGTCGCAGTAGCATCTCCACCGTTTTGATCATAACTTCTTCATACGATATCCGATTTAGGTGATTCCAATTGGATAATGAATAAGAAAGAGAGAGCTACATTTTGCAAAAATTAGAATATGGGAAAAAATGCACGGTGCTGCGCACCAATGAAGTGGTGCTGCGCACTGGACGGTTTTTCAGCAATTGGAGTTTGAGTCGAATACGTTTTCCGCTTTGATTTTGCCTATAAATACAAGACTAATTCCTCCAGAAAAACACACAATTATCATTCTAAAGTCCTGGAGCTGGTTAAACACGTTTAGAAGTAAGGATTAAAGCTAGGAAGATCTCTTTTCGGCGAACGGTGATTACGACACGTTCGGCAGAATTTCTTCGTTTGTTTCTTTTCGTTTTTTAAACTATTTTCCAGTATGATTTTCACAACTTTATTTGCTGTTTCAGACTTGAACGTGATTAGCTAAATTTTCGTTATGCTTGTTTGAACAACGGATCCTATTTGAATTTTAATTAACGTTTTCGATTGTTTATGTTTTTGTGTTTAACCGGTGATCCTTATTTATTTAAATTTTAGTATATTATCAGAGTTGTTTATATATAATTTGACTAATCAATATTCTAGGCATTCGGGAGGAATCTAGATAGATTTAACAAGTTATGTGATGTAATCGGTCGGTCTATAATCGATTTGAAATTATTAAGATTCGGGAGGACTTAGTAATAACGACTTAGGTAATTAAATTTAAGTGAGTAGGTCTAAGTATTAAGATTCGGAAGGACTTGATAGTTAGAGGAGTTATTCGGGAGGAAACTCTATAAGGTTAAATCACTAAAAACAGGCTTGTTGCTTATTGCTTGGTTATTAATAATTATTACTGTATTCGGGAGGAACGGGGTAATTAAAGATAATTAAAGTTAGTAAAAGATTCGGAAGGACTTTTATTATATCTTAGAAGTTGGAAAAACAATCGATTTCGTAAAACTAACGGAAAATAGGTGAAGTGTCAAACAAGTATATTTTCTCATTATTTGATTTAATCCATTAATCTTTCGTTCGATTTCAATTAATCATCACTTTTTCTTAGTTACTTGCAATCTTTTGTTACGATAAAAAACCCCCACAAAATACTCAGTATTATTAATTCGAAAACTTAAACAAATTAGTCCCTGCGAACGAACCTTTACTTGCTTTAAACTATATTATATACGGATAGGTCCACTGCCTAGAAGTGTGTAATTGCGTTAAATAGTAGGTTTAAATTAAGACTAGATTTTACACATCAAGTTTTTGGCGCCGCTGCCGGGGACTGATTTTTCGTTTTTTGTTTCGAATTTGTGATACGATCCTTTTGAGTATTTATTTACTTAGAAGTTACTTTTTATTGTCATAACACCGGTACGTTTTACGCTTTTCTTGTTTTTGTCTTTTCAGGTATTTCAGGTAGTTGATGAACACAAGGGCTTCGGGATTACCACTCGCGAGTCCAAAGTCAAATCCAGGAGTATCAAAGAGACGAGGCAAGAGAAGAGGCAACTTATCGCTTCAGACACCACCAATTTTTGATCAAGTTTCACCCGTCAAGTTTGAAGACATTGCGTCTTCAGAAGAAGGAGGAAGCAGTTCAGACTCAGAGGTCGAGGAAGTGTTTTGTGAAGACAAACCGGAACAGCAACCAGCTATGGATCCTTTGGACACACCGATGCACCGACGGGCCGCAGCTGTAGCAGTGCCACCCACCCGAGGGTCGGCAATCACCACCCCGGACTTGGGTGATGATTTTGTTGTCAAGGGTCACCATCTCAAGATGATCCAAGACAACACGTTCGATGGGCGATACAATTCAGATCCGCATAAACACATAGCCAAATTCAACGAGCTGTGTGAGATGTTCAAATATTGTTCCCTTCGTCTCTCACCGGAGATGCGAAGATTTGGTTCGAGGAGCTAGAAGAAAATTCAATCACCACATGGACACAAATGCGCGAGACCTTCATCAAAAGATTTTTCCCACCCGCCTTGGGTAGGAAATTACTCAGAGACATCAGAGGATTCCGACAGGAAGATGGAGAGACTTCTACTGAAGCATTGGCTAGACTGAAAGAGATGCTAAGAGGTTGCTATGGTCACGGATTGGGTAAGGACAACATTGTTGAAATTTTCTTCTACGGGTTAACCAAGGAGTCTCAAAACGAGTTGGATTTAGCCGGAGGAGGAGATTTCATGTATAAAACTACCAACGAGGCATACAACTTAATGGAAGACAAGCTGGTCATAAGCCTATCAAGGGAGTATCGAGATGATGGTCGAGGCCGAACACACAGAGGACAAGTTGCTCAAGCTGAGAGTAACCACGAAATATCCTAAGTAGTTCAAGAGGTCAAGTTACTAGCGGATAGGATTGATAAGCGCTTAGGAAGGATAGAGAAGGACATGCACTTGGTCAAGAATGGATGTGAAGGATGCGGAGGACCTCACTACGCTAGTGAGTGTGATCAACAAGTGGAGGATGCCAACTACGCACAATATGGCTATCCCAATCGGGGATCAAATTGGCCACCCTACAGAGATAACCACAACCGGGGTGACAATCGGAACAATGGATGGCAAAGAAATAACACACACTCCCCACCACGACAAAGATACGATCCACCGAAGAACGAAGACGAAGATCCAAGCCTTAAAGATCTTTTGAAATCGTTCATCAACACCCAAAAATCAACCAATGACGATGTCCGTAAACAATTTAAAGTTTTAAATGATCAAATCGAGCAAGGACAAAGAAATCAGCAGGCAGCACATCAAGACTTAGAGAGACGGTTCGATAGGATGAACGAGCGGAACTCAAATCGGCAACCGGGCCAAATACCGAGCAACACTCAACCAAATCCACGACCACAGAATCATGGAAATACTTCCAACAATCAGGTCCCGAAATATCAACCTCCTAACATGAGAGAAGAGCATGTAAATGCAATCACTACTCGCTCGGGACACGCTTATGGAGGAGATTAAGACGAAAATGGAGGAAAACAGTCAGGTGGTGCGCAGCACCAACCTACCAGTGCGCAGCACCGACCAGAAAAGATGCCCGGTGCGCAGCACCAAGGCACTGGTGCACATCACCCAGCCTCTGACCAAAGTGGTGCGCAGCACCGATCTGCTGAACCGATTATTGACGATTTCAAGATCGAGGACGATGAGGACGAGGCACCACAAGTTCAACCCAGGGCCAAAACACCTGAACCAGTGGAGGAAGTTCCAATCAAAGCTTATAAGCCACATGTTCCATATCCTCAACGATTACGAAAAGCGAGAATGCGGGAGCAGTACGGTAAATTCTGTGACATGATTAAATCTGTTAATATTAACGTTCCTCTTGTTGATTTGATTGCAGGGATGCCAAACTACGCTAAATTCATCAAGGAGTTGGTCACAAACAAGGGAAAGTCATCGGAGGAGCAAGCCGCTTTCTTAAACGCAGAATGTTCGGCTTTGGTGAAAAATTCGATACCACCAAAGTTGGATGATCCAGGGAGTTTTCTTATTGAGTGTAATTTCAGTAACACTTATAGTTGTAGTGCATTGGCCGACTTAGGAACTAGCATAAATTTGATGCCACAGTCATTATATGCTAAAATTGCTTCGGGAGATTTAAAACCTACCAAAATGAGTATCCGATTGGCCGACCGATCATTTCAATATCCGTTAGGAATTGCTGAGAACATGCTAGTAAATGTAGGAAAATTCACTTTCCCTGTTGACTTTGTGATTCTAGAAATGGATGAAGATGTCACTGTGCCACTTATTCTAGGTCGACCATTTTTAAACACTGCGGACGCAATTATTCGTGTAAAAGACAGGGAAATTTCACTGGGGATTGGGGACGAACGAATTTCATTTTCTGTTAATAAAGCCCCAAAACACTCATACTCCACTGATGAAACCTGTTTTCGTATTGACGTTTTTGATGAAATTTTTGATTTAGATGTGCAGGAAATGCTTGGAGGACAAGTTGCAGTTGACGATGAGGGAGATGAAGAGCTCGAGGACTTTGATCCAATCTTGAAAATGGAGTTGGAGGCATTTGAGAAGAATTCTACAAGCATGACATTTGAAAAATCCGACCCGGATTTAGACTTATTAGAGATAGAATTTTTAATAAATAATCCGGGTGCAACACTTTTGGTTGGAAGAAGTTCATTAGAGGAAAAGCTCGAAGACTCTGACTCGATGTCGACAAAGGAGCTCGCGGAATTGGACAAATCGAACCCACACATGAAGCGTACAATATCCGATTCAAGTTTGGGGGAAAACGGTCACGGTATCTCTCATGACCCTTTTGATTTATTTTCTTTAACTTGTCGAGAAAAGGAAAATATTTTGCAGGAATTTGAGGATATCGGAGATGACACCGCATGGGAGGAATTTAAGAAGACAAAATTCAATGGAAGCAAATATTACGATGTTTGGGGAATTGAAGATGCTTTATTACTGATTACTGAGGCTCGAGAGTGGCATGACGCTTGGGTGAAGCGAACCAAGATGTTCGATGTCATGGAGGAAACGTTGACTTTTGGAGATCATGACGGATATGAGTCGAGTGAGAAATTCGTGGATGATGGAAAGCACGTGGGAAAGAAAGGCGAGAGAAATCTCGATCTTAACATGAAGGCATAAGTTGGAGCATATCGAGTCAAGCTAAGGACTCGCTTGAAAAACAAGCGCTTCTCGGGAGGCAACCCGGGTTTTATTTTCCCTTTTTCGTAGTTAAATTTTTCCATTTTCTTTTATCTTTATTTCCTATTTAGTATTCGGTGTTTTTAACATTTTCTTTTGCAGTTTCAGTTTTTAGGTACCAAGAAAACCAACGAAAAAAAACCAAAAAAAATTATTAAAACGGAAAAAAAAAAAAAAAATTGTAAATTTTTGTAAAGTTATTGTTTACCATTTTCCTCTATTAGACTTTAAAAATAGTCTACTATTTTTACTATTTTTATTCCGTCGTAATTTGTTATTTTTATTTTTTATTTTATTTTTCTTTTTTTGACTTTAATATTTGTGTTTAGTTTTTCTATTTTAGTTTTTATAGATTTGAAGTGAGTTCAGCAACCGGTTTTGGGACGGGCATTCAGTTCGGCACATCTTTTCACCGAAGATTTTTCGATATCTACGACCGGGTTCTACTTTCTTCTTTTCTTATTTTTGTATTATTTTTTTCTTTTTAGATTTTATTTTTGTAATTTCCCTTAGTTTTTAGTCGTTAACACATTAGAGACAATGTGTTACTTAAGTTTGGGGGGGTCATCCGGAAATTCCAAATTATATTTTTCGACCCTTAGCTTAGTTTCCATCGTGTTGAATTGTGTTATTTTTGTACATTTTGAGTCAGAAAAAAAAAACAGAAAATACAAAAAAATTGAAAAATTGAAAAAACCAAAAAAATATAACGTGTCTAGTCGGTAAACACCTTAAACTTTAAGCATAACCAGACGCATTTTTACCCCACTCAGAAAAATAGTGAGAATTTGAGCCTATTGAAAGCATTTATTTTTAATGCTACTTTTTTCATTTCTTTGAGTGTGCCGATGGGGATGACTTTAGAACTTGACATTGTTATTCATTTCGAGACCACATATGAGCAATTGCATTAGGGTAACTTAGTGTGATTTGGTACAATGATAAGGGCACTTAGGATTAACCATTTGTTAGCTTTTTTCGTTTCTTTTTGTATATTTTCCGCCTAACCCTTGTAACACTTACTTTTAGTGTTAGAAACTCTAATAAACCAATTTTCGCCTAAACCGTTTCGTTTCTAAACACTACTATATATTTTGTACATTCGCCTTATTTTCGTTTCTTTTTAGATTAAATCTGAACTTAGTTTTTTGATTGCTATTATATATGAAGTGAAGTTTAGAGTATATTAAGGCATAAAAGAAAAGTACCAATTATATTGCCTTATATTATTATTGTATTTGGAGAAATAGTAGAAAAAAATATATAGTGATTATTAGCCTTTTGAGCATGTGTACTTACCACGAGAAAATTTATTTTGTAAGGCATGTACTAGGCTGAAGAAAAAGAAAAATCGGAAAAACAGAAAAGCGAAAAAATTAGTTGTATAGTTTAAGAGAAATAGTGTATTTTGAGTCATGTATTATATACGAAAATTGTATATTCGGAGAAAAAGTATAAGTTGAAGAAAAATTGAGCAATCCAGTTCGTGAAAGATTTTAGTTAGTTCGGATTTAATCTAAGTTTCGTATTATTTTCATTTAACCCATTTACACTCCATTATATACTATTCACATGCCTTTACCTGTAAATTATAACCCGAATAAGAGTCCCCGTTTAGTTGTACCTAGACTCTAGTGGTGGAGAATTGATACATTATCAAGCCTATGATAGAATATTCACTATGACTGGGCAATTGAGCGATTCTACAGAGATATTTTACACACCCTTTTAGATTAGTTTGAGAGATTGTGTGATTTTACTTCCCATAAAAATCGTGAGGTGTTTGGTTATGTTATTTTGGCTTTGATAATTACTTTTAAAACAGTTTTTGCTTGAGGGCAAGCAAAAAGGCAAGTTTGGGGGGATTTGATATCGCATATTTATATAGTTGTCACATTTCATAGTAAACATGATGGATAGGATAGGTTTTTTTACATTTAATTGTGTGGAAAAGTGTTTTTATCTATTTTACAGGTTTACATGATCGGGAAGTGGAAAAAGATGAAGAAATGAACTTAAAAGACGAAAAATAGTGATTTCTGACGAAGAGAACGTGGCAAGTAGCACCTCCACCGTTTTGATCATAACTTCTTCATACGATATCCGATTTAGGTGATTCAAATTGGAGAATGAAGAAGAAAGAGAGAGCTACATTTTGCAAAAATTAGAATATGAAAAAAAATGCACGGTGCTGCGCACCAATGAAGTGGTGCTGCGCACTGGACGGTTTTTCAGCAATTGGAGTTTGAGTCGAATACGTTTTCCGCTTTGTTTTTGCATATAAATACAAGACTAATTCGTCCAGAAAAACACACAATTATCATTCTAAAGTCCCGGAGCTGGTTAAACACGTTTAGAAGCAAGGATTAAAGCTAGGAAGATCTCTTTTACGACACGTTCGGCAGAATTTCTTCGTTTGTTTCTTTTCGTTTTTTAAACTATTTTCCAGTATGATTTTCACAACTTTATTTTCTGTTTCAGACTTGAACATGATTAGCTAAATTTTCGTTATGCTTGTTTGAACAACGGATCCTATTTGAAGTTTAATTAACGTTTTCGATTGTTTATGTTTTTATGTTTAACCGGTGATCCTTATTTATTTAAATTTTAGTATATTATCAGAGTTGTTTATATATAATTTGACTAATCAATATTCTAGGTATTCGGGAGGAATCTAGATAGATTTAACAATTTATGTGAAGTAATCGGTCGGTCTATAATCGATTTGAAATTATTAGATTCGGGAGGACTTAGTAATAACGACTTAGGTAATTAAATTTAAGTGAGTAGGTCTAAGTATTAAGATTCGGAAGGACTTGATAGTTAGA
>CAJVGC010000591.1:40535535-40787353 GCA_910822075.1 Senecio squalidus | reverse complement strand
TTCATTTCTTTTCTTTTTTTATTTTTTTCATTCTTTGAGTGTGCCGATGGGGATGACTTTAGAACTTGACATTGTTATTCATTCGAGACCACATATGAGCAATTGCATTAGGGTAACTTAGTGTGATTTGGTACAATGATAAGGGCACTTAGGATTAACCATTTGTTAGCTTTTTTCGTTCTTTTTGTATATTTTCCGCCTAACCCTTGTAACACTTACTTTTAGTGTTAGAACTCTAATAAACCAATTTTCGCCTAAACCGTTTCGTTTCTAAACACTACTATATATTTTGTACATTCGCCTTATTTTCGTTCTTTTTAGATTAAATCTGAACTTAGTTTTTTGATTGCTATTATATATGAAGTGAAGTTTAGAGTATATTAAGGCATAAAAGAAAGTACCAATTATATTGCCTTATATTATTATGTATTTGGAGAAATAGTAGAAAAAAATTATAGTGATTTTGAGCATGTGTACTTACCACGAGAAAATTTATTTTGTAAGGCATGTACTAGGCTGAAGAAAAAGAAAAATCGAAAAACAGAAAAGCGAAAAAATTAGTTGTATAGTTTAAGAGAAATAGTGTATTTTGAGTCATGTATTATATACGAAAATTGTATATTCGGAGAAAAAGTATAAGTTGAAGAAAAATTGAGCAATCCAGTTCGTGAAAGATTTTAGTTAGTTCGGATTTAATCTAAGTTTCGTATTATTTTCATTTAACCCATTTACACTCCATTATATACTATTCACATGCCTTTACCTGTAAATTATAACCCGAATAAGAGTCCCCGTTTAGTTGTACCTAGACTCTAGTGGTGGAGAATTGATACATTATCAAGCCTATGATAGAATATTCACTATGACTGGGCAATTGAGCGATTCTACAGAGATATTTTACACACCCTTTTAGATTAGTTTGAGAGATTGTGTGATTTTACTTCCCATAAAAATCGTGAGGTGTTTGGTTATGTTATTTTGGCTTTGATAATTACTTTTAAAACAGTTTTTGCTTGAGGGCAAGCAAAAAGGCAAGTTTGGGGGGATTTGATATCGCATATTTATATAGATATTTATATGCGATATTTTGTCACATTTCATAGTAAACATGATGGATAGGATAGGTTTTTTACATTTAATTGTGTGGAAAAGTGTTTTTATCTATTTTACAGGTTTACATGATCGGGAAGTGGAAAAAGATGAAGAAATGAACTTAAAAGACGAAAAATAGTGATTTCTGACGAAGAGAACGTGGCAGTAGCACCTCCACCGTTTTGATCATAACTTCTTCATACGATATCCGATTTAGGTGATTCAAATTGGAGAATGAAGAAGAAAGAGAGAGCTACATTTTGCAAAAATTAGAATATGAAAAAAAATGCACGGTGCTGCGCACCAATGAAGTGGTGCTGCGCACTGGACGGTTTTTCAGCAATTGGAGTTTGAGTCGAATACGTTTTCCGCTTTGTTTTTGCATATAAATACAAGACTAATTCGTCCAGAAAAACACACAATTATCATTCTAAAGTCCCGGAGCTGGTTAAACACGTTTAGAAGCAAGGATTAAAGCTAGGAAGATCTCTTTTCGGCTAACGGTGATTACGACACGTTCGGCAGAATTTCTTCGTTTGTTTCTTTTCGTTTTTTAAACTATTTTCCAGTATGATTTTCACAACTTTATTTTCTGTTTCAGACTTGAACATGATTAGCTAAATTTTCGTTATGCTTGTTTGAACAACGGATCCTATTTGAAGTTTAATTAACGTTTTCGATTGTTTATGTTTTTATGTTTAACCGGTGATCCTTATTTATTTAAATTTTAGTATATTATCAGAGTTGTTTATATATAATTTGACTAATCAATATTCTAGGTATTCGGGAGGAATCTAGATAGATTTAACAATTTATGTGAAGTAATCGGTCGGTCTATAATCGATTTGAAATTATTAAGATTCGGGAGGACTTAGTAATAACGACTTAGGTAATTAAATTTAAGTGAGTAGGTCTAAGTATTAAGATTCGGAAGGACTTGATAGTTAGAGGAGTTATTCGGGAGGAAACTCTATAAGGTTAAATCACTAAAAACAGGCTTGTTGCTTATTGCTTGGTTATTAATAATTATTACTGTATTCGGGAGGAACGGGGTAATTAAAGATAATTAAAGTTAGTAAAAGATTCGGAAGGACTTTTATTATATCTTAGAAGTTGGAAAAACAATCGATTTCGTAAAACTAACGGAAAATAGGTGAAGTGTCAAACAAGTATATTTTCTCATTATTTGATTTAATCTATTAATCTTTCGTTCGATTTCAATTAATCATTACTTTTTCTTAGTTACTTGCAATCTTTTGTTACGATAAAAAACCCCCACAAAATACTCAGTATTATTAATTCGAAAACTTAAAACAAATTAGTCCCTGCGAACGAACCTTTACTTGCTTTAAACTATATTATATACGGATAGGTCCACTGCCTAGAAGTGTGTAATTGCGTTAAATAGTAGGTTTAAATTAAGACTAGATTTTACACATCAGGTATTGAACTTATTCACTATTTTCAGTTCAATAGAATTATGTCTATTTCTTATAATTTGTGTTTCATTAATAATATGAGAAGCTAATATTCTTAAACGTTTGCTTGGATTTGTGATCGTTTGTGTGGTTAATTTTGAGTATGGAATTACACTATTGATGTGTTTTGGTTAATTGGGGATCCGTTTGGGTTGACACTTAAATCATCTTGTTAAAATTGTTTATATTTTTGTTTGGTAAACTAAAACGGGTATTCGAAAGGAACTCAGAATTCTACTAAAATAGGAACGAAACAAACAACCGGTCTATAGTTGGTTAAAGTTTGCGGTATTCGAAAGGAATCGCTAACAACAATTTGAATAAGTAAGTTTTAACACGAACGCTAGTTAATAAATTAAGAGAAATCAGTTTATTAAATAGTAAGCTATTCGAAAGGAAGCTTAAAGATTAATTCGCACACATCGGCTTGGTACTTTATGCACCCGTATTTTAGGTGTTAACTATATTCGAAAGGAATAGTTGCATGATTAGATAATTGGAGAAATTTAGTATTCGAAAGGAACTAGGTTTTACATTAGAAGTTTATCGGCATTTGTTGGGAAAAAACAATGATCTATCCCAAGATTAATAAATCTGTTAATCAAAGTCTGAGTCTGAGTGACATGAGTCTGAGTGACTCAGTCTGAGTGACATGAGTCTGAGTGACTCAGTCTGACTAACTCAGACTCATGAGAGAAGTTAGCCGTGAATTAAGGCAGTCTAGTTAGTTAATATCTTTTATCTGTTTAAAAGATTCACTTAGATTGATCCTTATCAAACTCACTATATTGTGTATAAATAGTGAGTTTGAGTTTTGTAATCGGTACAACTTTTACTGGAATATAACTGTGTGTTATTTTCATTGTTTCAATATTATAATTCCGCTATAATATATACTGAAACTGAGTAATAAATCGATATATAACAATTAACGTCTAAATACTTATTTGTTATTGATTAGCCATTGTTTGGGATCTTAGTGAGACCTAACAATTGGTATCAGAGCAAATAAGATTTAAATTTTAATAAATTTATAAATCTTAAACGATCAATACCTAAAATCTCAAAACAATGTCATCATCTTCAAACATAACCACAATGGCTGGAAAAGGAATTCCTGTGTTCACTGGTCATAACTTTGCACATTGGAAGCTTAAGGCTGAGTGGCATTTATCAGGAATTCATGAAGAAATGATAAGAGTCATAACTGAAGGACCCATAATTCCAGGTAAACAGATTGATGAAGTGAAAGAAGGTGATAAAGTTGTCCAACGTGCCAGATGGGTTCAAACTGCCAAATCTCAATGGACAGATCAAGACAAGCTCTTATTCAATCTTGATCCCAAAGCCAGAAGCATTTTAGGAAATGCAGTGTCAGAACAAATCTTTTCTAAAATTGCAGGCTGTAAAACAGCTAAGGAACTATGGGACACATTAATTGTGTCTTATGAAGGTGTTCCAGTTGTAAAGGAGCAAAGACTGAACAGTCTCATTAGAAATTATGAGAATTTCTATATGAAAGAAAAAGAAACTTTGGCTGATGTTCATACCAGATTTCAGATTCTACTAAATGATATGTCAGCTCTGGGAGTGACAAAAGATGATGATGATATATGTAAGAAATTTGTTGATATATTACCTAACAAATTTGAATCTGTTATCACATCACTTGTAGTAAGTGAGAAGCTGTCCACCTACAAACTGCCAGGACTATTTGGTCTATTGTTAAACTTTGAAGAATCTCAAGAAAGAAAGAAGCTCAATAATAGAAGAACTGCAAAGGACCCAGAAGCTGCATTAGTTGCAACAAGCAGAAGGAATAAAGAAATTTATTCTCAAGCTGACTCATCTGAGTCTGAGTCACACTCAGACTCAGAATCTGAAAATGAATCTGAAGTCAAGAAACTAAAGAGTCAGCTTGCCCTGTTGACCATGAAGCTTGAACAGAAGACAGGCTACAAAGGCAAGAAACCTTTTGATCTAAAAAAGGTAAAATGCTTCAAATGTAGTGAATATGGACACATGGCTGCTGACTGCAAAGTAAAGAATGCCCAGACTGAGCATATGGACGAAGTTGCTGAAAGGGCCCAAAGATACCGAAACAAGTATCTAAAATACAAAAAAGGCAACAACTCCAACCCTCAAAAGTCTCAAACTGAACAAAGAGCATTCTTTGCTGAAGAATGGTTGGATGAAGAACTGTCCTCTGATGAAGAAGAAGTGGTAGATCAGTGCTTGATGGCAATAGTGGAGGAAGCTACTGAAGCTGAGAAATCCGCCTCTCAGTTCGAAAAGGATCTAAAGGAAGCTGAAAGAATGAGTTGCAATTCAGACTGGAACAAGTCAAAACTTTATAAGGTACACAATTTTGAAACTTATACAAATGAACAAAAAATTCAAATGTTTGAGTATATTTTTGTTGACTTGACCACCACACTAGAAGAACAAAATGACCTCAAACAAAAATTCAAAGATCTTGAAAATCTTATGAAAAGTAAAGATGATAAAATAACTGAATTAGAAAGTTATAAAGTTCTTTTAAATGCTCAGACTGAAGCCTATAGTGATCTTGCAAAAGAAAATCACAAACTTAGAGAAGAAACTGAGCACTATAAAAGAATTTGTAAATCATGGTGCATATCATCTTTAAAAAATGAGGATTGCTTAAACAGACAGGTACCTAATCAAGTTCAAGCTGTGTTGGGTGAAGGATTCAGCTTGAAGAAGCATATGACAGAAGAGGAAGAAGAAGCTTTGAAGGCAGAAAGAGAAAAAATCATTTTTAAACCAGAAATCCTTCCAAATACTTTTACTTATTTGAAAGGAAATAAGACAATGATGTCAAATGCATTTGTCAAACCTGTAATTTCTCAAGTTTTGAATAAAAATAGTCTTTTGCCTTCATCTTCTTCTAAATCTGAAAGTGTTGTCTTGTCTGAGACTGATATGCAGACTGAAAAGGATTCTCCATCCTTGACCAAAGTTGCTCCCAAGGTTTTGAGAAAACCCAAGAGTCAAACTTCAGTTAGTTCCAAAAGTCATAACAAAAGTCAAAGTCCTGAATCTAAAACAATTGATAAACTAGGAAATCAATTACTGGAACTGACCAACATTGTCAAAACTTTAGTCAGGGATAAATCACCTAATCAAGCAAGATCCAAATCTCCTCCAAAGAGAAATTGCTATAACTGTGGTGACAAAGGGCATGAAGCTGTGTTTTGTAAATTATCAACCAGGTCTAGACCTAAGAATCCTTATGCTCCCAAGTCAGGTTCATCAAAACAGGGGTCAGCTTCATATCAGACAGGATCATCAAAATCCAGATCAGTCTCATCAAACTCTAATTCATCTTCAAGAAACACTTCTCCATCAAAAGCTAAACATGTACAACCCTCTAAAGTTAAATCAGCTCCATCTAGAGTCAATCTCAAAAATGCTCCCTGTAAATACTGTGGTGTCATAGGTCACTATTCTGTAAATTGCATGAATGAAATAAACAAATGGAACTATACAAGTCCTAAAACTGAATGCAAGATTGAATCAGTACCTAAACCTGTCTTAGTTCATGGATCCACTCTAAAGTGGGTACCCAAAAGGAACTAATTTCTTCCTATTTCATGTGCAGGATTCTACAAAATGGTATTTAGATAGTGGAGCATCAAGGCACATGACAGGGATGAAGTCCTTTCTACAGGACTACAAGGAAGAAGATGGACCTCAAGTAAGGTATGGAGACAATGGAGTTTCAATGACAAGGGGATATGGCAAGATTCATGCTGGAGCTGTCACATTCAAGAGAGTTGCTTATGTGGAAGGATTGCAACACAATCTACTCAGTGTGAGTCAGATTACTGATGAAGATCATGAAGTCAGATTCAGGAAACAAGCTGGGATAATTTATAATGCCAAGGGAAAACCATTACTGCTAGCCAAAAGAGAGAGAGATGTATTCTGTCTGGATCTGAGTACAGCAAATGATGAAGCTGAAACTTGTTTGTTCACTGAAACCAAGGAGGAATTGAATTGGCTATGGCATCGAAGGTTATCTCATTTAAACTTCAAGAACATTAATGCTCTATCCAAAAGCAAGCTAGTAAGGGGGTTGCCAGAACTCACCTATACCAAAGACAAAGTCTGCTCAGCCTGTGTTCTTGGAAAGCAAACAAAGTCACAATTTCCATCTAAAATGCTACATTCCATTAGTGAACCACTATTCATGCTACACATGGATCTCTTTGGACCAATTGGAATTGAAAGCAAAGGAGGAAAGAAGTATACTCTGGTTATAGTTGATGAACACACCAGATTTACTTGGGTCATATTCCTAAGAGCCAAGAGTGATGCAGCTGAGGAAATCATCAGTCTGATCAAAAGAGAACAGAGACAGAAGAATCTTCTAGTTAGACAAATGAGAAGTGACCATGGAACTGAGTTCAAAAACTCAGTCTTGATAGACTTTTGTGACAAACTAGGGATAGTTCAAAACTTTGCCTCAGTTAGAACTCCTCAACAAAATGGGGTAGCAGAAAGAAGAAACAGAACTCTCATTGAGGCTGCAAGAACTATGCTGTGTTATGGAAAGATGGAGATAAAATTCTGGGCTGAAGCTGTAAATACTGCATGCTTCACACAGAACAGATCAATCATTGTGAAGAGACATGGCAAGACAGCATATGAAATGTATCACAACAAAGTTCCCTCCATTCATTACTTTCATGTTTTTGGAAGTAGATGCTACATTCTAAATCAAAGGGATCTGCTATGTAAAATGTCTCCCAAAGCTGATGAAGGACTATTTGTTGGATACTCAAGTGTTGCCAAGGCTTTCAGAGTATACAATGAACGAAGAAAGGTTGTTGAAGAAAGCATCAATGTCACATTTGATGACTCCACTCAGTCTGATGAAGCTGCATCCTCTTCTCAGACTGACATCACCACAATTAATCAACTCTGTGATGAACTACTACAAATTTCTTCCGAATCTGAACCTCAGGGTGGTGATCAGCCTGCTAGACACATGTCTCAAAATCAAGAATCAGAAAGTGAAACAGATGAACCATCATTTCAGAAAGCTCCAGGCTTGGAAACTTTAGACTCAAATGAAACTGATCCTACTCAGTCTGAGCTACCTCAGTCTGACCATGCTCAGTCTCAACATACTCAGACTGAAACCACTCAGACTGAAGAAGAAGAAGTTGCTGATCATAGATCAGGAAACATCAAGACTGTAAGGGGACATCCAATTTCATCTGTTATTGGATCCATAACTGAAGGTGTTAAAACAAGAAGAAAGAATGCTACAGCCAACTTTTGTTTCTACACCAACTTCTTGAGTCTGATGGAACCCAAGACTGTAGAACAAGCTTTGTTAGATGAAGACTGGGTTGAGGGTATGCAGGAGGAGCTTGGTGAATTCATAAGAAACAATGTCTGGACAAAGGTCCCACGTCCACTACGCAAGACCATTATTGGCCTTAAATGGATCTTCAGAAACAAATTTGACCAGGATGGAGTGGTGATCAGGAACAAGGCCAGACTGGTGGCTCAGGGATACAAACAGGAAGAAGGAATTGACTATGATGAAACCTTTGCTCCTGTGGCAAGAATTGAAGCAATCAGACTGTTTCTAGCATATGCAGCCTTCAAAGACTTCTTGGTCTATCAGATGGATGTAAAGAGTGCATTCTTAAATGGAGATTTGCAGGAGGAAGTATATGTGAAGCAGCCTCCAGGTTTTGTTGACCCCAACTTCCCTGATCATGTTTATAAGTTAAATAAAGCACTATATGGTCTCAAACAAGCTCCTAGAGCTTGGTATGAAACCTTGTCTGAATTTCTCATTAAAAATGATTTTAAAAGGGGTTCAATTGATAAAACTTTGTTTATAAAAAGGGAATCTGCTCATGTCATTTTGGTTCAGATTTATGTGGATGACATTATATTTGGATCCACAAATACCAAACTGTGCACTTGGTTCTCAGAACTTATGTGTAGTGAATACAGAATGAGCATGATGGGGGAACTAAATTTCTTTCTGGGTCTGCAAGTAGAACAAAAGGAGGATGGAATTTTTATTAACCAGAGTAAATATGTTCATGATTTAATCAAGAAATTTGGCTTTGCTACAAGTTCTGAAATGAAAACACCCATGAGCACCTCTGACAAATTGCACAAGGATTCAACTGGCAAGTCAGTCTGTCAAGCTACTTATAGAGGAATGATTGGTTCATTACTCTATCTGACTGCTAGCAGACCTGACATCATGTTCTCTACATGTCTGTGTGCACGTTATCAGGCTGACCCTAAGGAATCTCATCTTAAAGCTGTAAAGAGGATCTTCAGATATCTTAAGGGTACACCAAACCTTGGTTTATGGTACCCTAAAGATTCTGGTTTTGAACTAATTGGGTACTCAGATCCTAGGAGGCAAGCTGGTTAGTTGGTCTAGCAAGAAGCAAAACTCAGTTGCCACTTCCACAGCTGAAGCTGAGTATGTGGCTGCAGGAAGTTGTTGTGCTCAATTGCTTTGGATGCAACATCAATTGGCTGATCTAGATATCCACATTCAAAACACACCCATCATGTGTGACAACAAGAGTGCTATTCAAATCACTGAGAATCTAGTATTCCACTCCAGGACTAAACATATTGAAATCAGGCATCATTTCATTCGAGACTGTGTGGAGAAAGGGAAGGTCAGACTGGATTTTGTGGTAACCAATGATCAACTGGCAGACATAGTCACCAAACCTCTGAGTGAGGAAAGGTTCTTCTACTTGTTAGGAGAACTTGGCATGTTAAACCCTTAGTCCAGTCAATTTCAAATTTCAAGCTGACCACCTAGTCAGTATGACTATTTTCAGTCTGACTAAAAGTCAGCTTCAGGACTCTAAATCTGACCACAGTCCTCAGACTCAATGTATTTTTGGAACATATTTTTTTTAATTTTTTTTATATCTTATGTATCTTTTTAATTCATCATTAGATAATTTTATTTATTTTTTTAATTTTGGTCAAGTCTTGTCAACGGTCATTCATTACAAGTTGTAAATCTATAGGGGTCTAATGTGTATTTTCTTTTCGTTTAAAATCTTAGCACTATTAGTTTAACGCTAACAGAATTTCAAATTTATTTAACCTAGTTCTTCTTCTTTCAAACTCTCTACTTATCTCTGTTGAAATGGCTAACCCTAATATGATGCTTCATGTTACTGCAAGAATGATCCCAGGTGCTGATTTTCAACAACGAGTGCAAGTTAAAGACAACAATCGTGTGGCAACTGCTAACATTCCCGCCAATCGCCAAGGTAGGGGATTTGAACAGATGATTCAGTTTATGAAGGCTCATCCCCTATATGGTGCCTTCTTTTGTGCCAATGATGAAAGAACTGCTATTACCGGCACATACAACAATGGGCGTGACACCATTACCATCACCGAAGAACCAATCAGGAGTGCCTTACTTCTTCCCACACTTGCTGAGGCTGGGGAAGGTGGCTTTCAGGCTAGACGGAGCAAACAACAAGCGAGGGATGAAGCCTTCCCTCTCATTGGTCAGCCTGAAACACAGGGAGTTATAAAATACAGTTTATTCACTGGGAAATGGAAGTTCTTGTTTTCTATGATTACAAGATGTTTGGGGGGCAAATCGGGTAGCTTGGATCAGATGAATGAGTTTGAAACTCATCTGTTTCATGCCATGGTCACGGGTAGAAGAATCTCCTTTTCACAACTCTATTTTGATGAGATTCTCTCCCTGGTTGTCAAAACAAAACGCCCTAACGATGTTCCATTCATTCGGGTGTTGTCTCTTTGCTTTGAGGAAGTTCTGGGCAGCGAAACCTATGATCAGCTTGATCAACGCTTTTATACTTGTGAACTGCCCAGACTGACTCCTAAAATGTTTACTTACATCCATATCACGGAGGCTGAAACACCACTTACCCCTGTGATGCTTGAATGGATTGCAAATCCGTTCATTGATCAGGAATCAACTGAGTCTGACTCCTCAGACTCAGAGGTTCAAGCTGAAAGAATTGACGGTGGGCCTGAGGGAAATATCCATGCTGCAGATGCTGAGGTGAATCTGGGTGGGGTTGGGCCTGATGATGAAATCCAAGGTATGGACATTCCTCTAACTTTACCTCAGTCTGAGAGTATCCCCTCTCAGGCTGGGCAGTCCACTCCATTGCTTGATGCCCTGGCTACACAAGCGACCCAACAGGTGAACTCACCAAGTTCATTTGATAAAGCTCTCACATCAAGCCCCACTGAAAACCAAGCACTAATGGACACATTATTCCATGAGGCTGAGAGTCAAGTACTCCCCTCCAGTGCTGCAGTACAGACCAGTCTCTCTCTGCTAGAGGATGAGTTGGATCTGACTGCTTGGACCACCCAAAACCCCAGTCTGATAGTCAACTTGGAGAACTACATTGCTGCTACCACACAGACACATGTGGCAAGCATTGAAGAAAGTGTCCCACTCCTGGACACACCTGTACCTAGTATGGGACCACCCCCTTCAGTCTCACAGCCTATTCCAACGGCTATTTTCACCAGCTCCGTGCTGGTTCACGATAAGGTACCACCTCCAAATCTCTTACACTCTTTATCACTAGTCGCCAATGCCTTACTCCCAAAACTGGGTGAGGTACAGACTTCAATTTCTATGGCTTATGATCATTCTCCCATATCACAGGGAGGGAGTGAGGCTGTGCCACCAGTTACATCAACAACTGCTACTACATCAACCCAGTCTGAGGTTGCTTTGACTGTTCCTGTCCTGTTAAAGGCACTTAAGGACATGTCCACTCAGTTTGATGACAGACTGAGGGCAATGCAGACTCAAATTGCAGAGGAACTGAAGGAATTGAAGGAAATGGTTCCTATCTGACATCTGAAGTCAGTTTGATGAGAAAAGGCAAGGCAGTTGCAGAGGATTCTCAGATTCAGGGGGAGAAAAAGTCCACTACAGTTATTGAATCTGAAATCCCCACACAGACATTGAAAAGGAAAAGAGAAGAGGGGGAGAAACGATACTACAAGACAACCAGATTCAACACTAAAACTAGGGAGTCTGAAGTATTTTACGAAACTGACTGGAGTATTTCCAGTGATGAGAGTGATGAGTCTGGGAATAAAGGGAAAGAACAGACTGAAGAAGGGGAAGGAGACAAAATGGAGACTCAACTTGAAACAGAGTCTGAAGTTCAAAAGAAAGTGTCTGAAGCTGAAACAGAAAAACAGAATGAAGCTAACAAATTAGCCAAACTTCAAAGATATGCTCAAAGTGCTGGAATGACAGTGGAGCAATACAGAGAGTATGTGAAGGGGCTATACAAGGAAAAGTTTGACTTCAATCCATATGATCAATCTGCAAAGGCAGCTGCAGAATTTGAATCTGAGATTCAAGCTGAGGAGGAAATGGCTATGGAAGAAGAACAGATGAGGGTTAAAGCTGATGCCCAAATGGCCAAACTTATACTCAGAGAGCAAGCAAGGGTTGATCACATTGAAGCAAACTTCACCATGAGAAAGCTTCAGTACAAAATTCATCACTTAGATTGTAAAAGCCATGGTGGAACTGACCTGCTACTCACATGCACACACAAAGGTGGATCATTCAGAGTTGGACTATCAAGACTACACACCATGGGTCTAGAAGAATGGAAAGAAATAGCTAACTTGAGCTAGAACCTGACTGACAAAGCTCAAGGCATGGTTATAAGAAGAGAGGCCATTTTCAACATGAATGCAGCTCATATGCTGAACCTGGTGCCAGATGAAGACTACAGAGCCTTCTGTATCAAGCACAATGTGAAAGTTCGAACTAAATCATTGGGTCTGGAATCAAGCAGCATGCATCCTGTTCCTAAGGATGTTGTATTTCAAGACAGAACTTACATTGAGACTGAGAAGCATACTGGGTTGTGTTATATTGATTGTGGGGGAGAAGAGAGCTTTCAAGACAAAACCAGACTTAACATGTCTTCAATCTATCATTGTGTAGCATTATTAAGTGAATGTGAGTCTGCTCAATGTCTTCCATTCCGAGTAAAGCTGGTCAGTTGGTTGTTCAATAATCTGAGAAGAATTGAAGAGATTGGAACTGTGGCTGATAAGGTAGAGTTGATTAAGAAGGAATATCAGGTCCATTTTCACAAGACTGATGCTGAGATGGAGAAGCTGTTGGCATGGAAGACAGAGAGACTGAAGTGGCTGAGTGACAGAGATCAACCATTGCCTTTTGAGACTTCAGAGAAAAAGAGGAAGAGAACGTTGAAGAAAAGGATGTAAAACAAACTGGTGCTTATTTTGTTCACAAACAGTGTTTGCTTAAAGAGTTTTATGTTTGTGTTTATTTTCGTGCATCTTTTGTAAATAGACTTTGGTTGAAACAGATAGGGGGAGATTGTTGGGAAAAAAACAATGATCTATCCCAAGATTAATAAATCTGTTAATCAAAGTCTGAGTCTGAGTGACATGAGTCTGAGTGACTCAGTCTGAGTGACATGAGTCTGAGTGACTCAGTCTGACTAACTCAGACTCATGAGAGAAGTTAGCCGTGAATTAAGGCAGTCTAGTTAGTTAATATCTTTTATCTGTTTAAAAGATTCACTTAGATTGATCCTTATCAAACTCACTATATTGTGTATAAATAGTGAGTTTGAGTTTTGTAATCGGTACAACTTTTACTGGAATATAACTGTGTTATTTTCATTGTTTCAATATTATAATTCCGCTATAATATATACTGAAACTGAGTAATAAATCGATATATAACAATTAACGTCTAAATACTTATTTGTTATTGATTAGCCATTGTTTGGGATCTTAGTGAGACCTAACAGCATTTCATACTTAGGAAAGATCATACATTCGTGAACGATCCAAGCAAGCGTCCTTATATATTATTGAATCAAAACCAATTTTTAATCATTGTTATCGTTAGTTAATTATAACCCCCCCCCCCCCCCCCCCCCCCCCCCCCTAGTTACGAGTTACTTATAAAGCTAAAAATTACTCAATTTAACAAAGTCCCTGAGTTCGAACTCGAACTTGCCTAAGCTATTTTACAGCCGATAAGGATACACTGCCCGGTGTTGTGATCTAAGTTAAGCGTTTTCGGAAAACTAGATTTCGCACATCACTAGGTTAAGGTGTTGCGCTGCTTGAGTAACAAGAAAGTGTTTCGGGGGTTGATTGTTGCGCAAGGTGTCACGCAACAAGGGGGTGTTGCGCCACTTTTGCTGCTGCGCCGAGCAGCCGAGGCAACAACATACCGACTCGTTTTTGAACGTTTTTAGGGCTGAAATTGATATATGTTTGCATCTATGTTCTTAGGATATGTTTAAGTATATAAATACTTAATAAATCTTGTGTTTTAATGGTGAAAAATGGTGTTTTTTATAAACAAATCTAGAAATAAATTTTCAAACAAAAATGGAGAAAAACTTACCAAATCGAAGATAAAATCGGATGGATAATGAATATAAGTGTATAAACGATATCCAAGCTTCGAAAACGAATTTTGATGGTGAAATCTCGAGTTTTTCTAGAGAGAAGGAGGAGAATTTTTGTGTGTTTTCTAGAGAGAGAAAGTGGAATTGAGGAATGAAAGGAAAAGGGGGAAGGAGGCGGGAAATGAAAGGGAGGGGGAGATGGGGGGACAAGTTGGTGGAAACTTTGTCTCACTTAACGATTTACGTTAAGTAACTTACCCGTAAAACTTTTTTCGTTAAATCTCGTTAAGGAAAATTTTGAAATAAATATAACGGTGATAAAATAATATTAATAATGATATTAGGATATTGATAATAATAATAGTGATAATAATACATTTTAACGTTAACATTTATCGCATATTCAAGGCATAAATCACCCTAACTTATCTTACGAGCATACTTATTTCTACTAGGCACTTAGGTTCTAATACGGTTTCCGTCACGAAGAACGAGAAACCAAATGATACTAAACCCGACAAAACATAAACATATAAAATACTTCGATAAATAATAAATATAAACTCGATAATTCATACGTGCATAAAACGCAACCCAGATAATAAATAAATAAATAATACGCGATAAACGTAAAATAACCAAAATAAATACATAATAGGGTCAAAACGAAACATAAATAAAATAAACGAAACACGAATATGACGGAATAATACCTCGAAAGTCGCGGTTGTCACACCATGACCTGGAAAATCCATTTTGGTACCACAACCGTTTGTTAATTGGTGAATAAAATAGGAACTCTGACTAAACTCATAGTTGATATCTTCTTTTTGAACTTCTTTTCAAAATCTTTGAAATTGTTTGCAAAATGTTTCGAACCATCTTTTCAAATTCAAGTCCACAAGGATATTCTCCATGATTTATCATTTTCAGATGATTCAGTTGAACAAGATCATATTTTGTCAATTTCAATAGATCTTTTGTTTTGTTGTAGTAAGTGCAGTGATTATCAACCATTTTGATCACAATTTCATTCTTTGTAGGATCAAATATGCATGCTTTGATCTTTGCATGTATACCTTTCTTGATCTCTTCCAATCTAATCCTCTTTACGTGAAGTTCAACATTTGTAGTGTTCACAATGTTTGAACTTGATCCTTCTCTTTCAGCAGCTTTCTTAGAACTTTCTTCATCAATTGGAAATCCATATTTGTCAAGTGGATTTCCTTGATCATCAGTAGTCTCCAGCCAATATTTCAACTCATCTATATTTTTTTGACCCTCTGCATCTACTACAAACTCAACCTCTTTTTGAACTTCTTTTTGAAAGATAACATTTGTAGTTTGTTGAGCTACCAAATCCTCCAAATTTACATACTGTCCAGATGTTTGTTGTTCAATTTGAGTATTTCTTTCTTATTCTTCCTATCTCCTTCTTTCTGCCATCGTTGATTGTTGTGATTCTTTCTTTTTCATATCCTTTATTGAAACAACAACAACTACCCTAACCCTTTTCATTTTAGACAGTTTATCTTTAGTTATTTTAATAGGTGTTTGATATCATCAAAATGATAGTGATATTTGTGCTTATATCCCTTTTGTTTTTACCCATTTCTTTCACATTTATATTTTATTTGCTACTTATTTCCTTAAATAAGTGTGATGGGTCTCATAATGGAACAATGGAGCAAAAAGATGTCGAAACATGTGAAAAACGAAGAAAACAATAAAGATGAAGATGAACAGCGGAAAAGAGGGATACACAATATATTTTTTGGGATAATATGTAAAACCTGACACATACATCGTATGTGTTTGAACATACGGCGTATGCGCGTCGGCAAAAAAAATCAGCATTTTATAAATTAAAAGATTTCGACCTAAAAACATATCCAACAACGCCCATTCGACTCCTAGGGTTTCCAAAGTTGTTCGAAATAATTTTTGGGGCTACAAACATTGAGGATTGAATATCAAATACATTTATCGCATTAGAATCATCGGTTTGCGTATATTTTCCATCATGAACATGTTTACATACTTTGTTTATTTCTTTTGCAAGACTTTTTCTAGGATTATGAACTAAATTCCCTAGTGTTTGCTTGGATCTAATGAACTTTTGTCTTAATGCAACTTGATTTACGTTTATGATTGACTTCTTAGAAAGTTTATATGTTTATTGCAAGATCTACACATCTTAAAGCTTATAATATGAAATCTATTGCTAAGTAATCATAAATATTGTAGACCTACATATTAAAGTTACTTTAATTGATGTGATAAACTAAGATTATTTGGAGTTACGGTTAATAACATGAACAAGAGACGGATTAAGTCCTAGGTTTAGATTAGATATTAATAAGGCTTGAAGCTTGGTAATAAATCGAGTATAGATGACCGTTTACACAAGATTAAACATAGATAAATCATATAAACTGTTGAACAGATTAATACATGAAATTGGATAAATAATATTGTGATCAAGAATAGGTATTTACTAATTTTATAGGTCTAGATTTAGTGAACCACAAGTCAAGATTAATTAGAAATCACTAACAAATTGAATAATACACATTGCACTAATCAAGTTGTAGGTAAACCATAAGGGAATAAGCTCTAAGTGAACACGTTTTCAATCAATATTGTTCACATATGTTCGTATAGAACTACAACGCCCCCCCATATTTTATCACTTTTGTTACAAATAGTATTTTAATTTAATAATTGTTAATTTCACTCCGCTCCCCAAGTGTTCGACACTCGGTCTTACAAATGTTATACTATTACATGAGTAGGTGCACTTTCCTAATTGTGTTTTAGTAGCTAAGCTAGGTATTTCCATTTTCATAAATTAAAGACTAATAAAAAAAACACATCAAGTTTTTTGCGCCGCCGTAGGGGAGTGGTTTTAAGTTTCAGTTACTTGGTTGAAATATCTCTATATAACTAAGAGAGGATAAATCTTTGCTTATGTGGCATTCACTCTCAGCTGCCAACTCAGATTTTGCTGAGTTGTAACGTTCTCACTTTTTGTTTGCTCCTAAATTGACACATCAGATCAAATAAATGCTTATTATTTACTACCTTTTTTCTTTTGAAAAAGAAAAAAATAAGACAGTTACACTTTATTTATTTCTTTAGCAAGAAAATAAAAAGGTATATAGAACACAGTTAAGGGTATTTAATCGATTTCTTCCTTTTATTGTTTTCGAAATTTCATGGCAAATACGAGGATGGTTTGATCTCTCATTTGGCGTCAGAGGAATTTTGGGTCTCATATTTTCATGTCTGGTCTTTGTACCCTTTCTCCGATGTCTTGGTCCGACTATTTTCGGTTTCATTTACGATCTCTACAAATATGAGTGTGGCTTATCTTTTTAAGCTTAATTCCTTATTAAATTAAATTTTATTGTTATTGTTATATAAAATAGAAGAAAATAAAATCTTAGTTAATAACGTGTTAATGATAGCGATTTGTAATCTGTTACTTTTGTAACGGAGTATTAATGATAGTAGTATGTATAATTTTAGGAAGGAGTTCATTTTCGGTGTTTAAATATATATTTCATGATTTGTGTAATGCCACCGTTAGTTTATGATATTTGAATATTTTACTGTTTTTTGTTTTGGGCCACATCTAGAAACCAAGTATTAAAAGTTTCTTCTGTGCTTCATATTCTATTATATTGATTTCATCTTTTTCACTTTTACTGTATTTTGTTTTAGGCCACATCCATTACCATGATTAGTGATATTGTTACAGGGTAAGCAAATTCAAGCTTCCTTTAAGAGCAAGTTCATTGATCAATACAAATATATATATATAATGTCTCGTGGTGCTTTGATTAGTAATTTTAGTGTTGGTGCCAACGGGGCAAAGAATTCAAGATAATATACAACATCACAATCCACCCTTTCAAAATACTTTTTTTTCAATGACAAATCCTTTTATTCATCATTGTGATCATGTTTGGTATGGGTTAAGAGTTTAGTATGGAGAGCTTTATCTTAAATGGACTAATGTGTCAGGATCAAATAACCTTGTATAACCTTAATGTTAGATCGTGATCTATTAAAGAAGTTCAGCAGCGGATATGAACACTTTGATATTAACAAGTTGATTCAAACAAATAATGTTGTATAACGTATGAACAAGATGAACAATAGTATTGCTGAATTATAAGCCTCAATTGATTAATTATCAAAAATCAATACAACGTGTTTTTATCAATACAAGGATCTATATTTATAGACCTTGAGGCTAAACCTAGATAAACTAGGAAACTACATCTATCTAATAAGGAAATACAATCTAACTATGATTATAATTCTTATTCAAACGTGCATGGCAAGTGTTGCAGTATTAACACTTCCGCAGTAACTTATGTTGAAGCAGCAGTAGTAATGATAATCCGTAGTAATGGAAGTCTTCAGTAGTAAATTTCAGCTTCAATATTAACTTGTCTTCCGTAGTAACTTGTATGTCTTCAGCATTAATGAACTTCAGTATAAACCATATTCAGTCCTCATTAATAACATACATTACTATCAGTAGTTAGAAGCAGTATTAATGAAACTAAAACTATTTTATCTAAGTTCTAATCCCAACAATCTCCCCCTAACCTTGAACTTTTATATATATCAAAAGTACAAGTTTCATACATCAGTATTAACGACTTTCATTTCACAACATAATCATTTATCTAGACTTTTCTTCTTCTCAGCTGCTACCTTTGCCATTTCTTCATTCAACTGCATCATAATGCTCCATACCAACTCATGAGCCACTCTGGAAGCTATAAGTCCATACAATCTCACCTTGATTAGCTCTTTCAAAGTCCTCAAATCATGTGGATACCTCTTAGCTACTAGATAGAACTCCATTGCACCATGAGTTCTAACTATAGAGTAAGTACCACTCCTTTCATACATGTACCATTTGATGATTGGATTTGTTGGACATCCTTTCTTGAAAGCAGGACTGACTCTCTCTGAATCTGGCTCAAACATGCCAATTAACCAATCCATGGCCATATTGATGCCTGAACTTTGACCTTTAAAGTTTGAGTACTTTATTTTTCCAATGGTATATACTCTTTCCAGATCAGATCTTGAGAAGTCTCTTACCATCCTGTGAAAAGCTGGTATAATTGTCTTGGACTTATCTTTCCTGGTCACCACATATTTTGTATTCATTGGTCCACCAGTATACTCCCAGTCTATGATCTCAGGAAGCTCAACAGCTAATGGTGCTATCCTTAGTCCTTCTTCATGAATGATCAAGGCAGAACAGTCATCTTGTGATATCTCTATATCATCATCTCTTACTTCTATGTTCACTGGTTCTTTCTTGATTGCAACTGTAGGTACAATAGGACTTCCTTGAGGAGCAGATGAAGTAGGAATGTCTTCTACTCTTTGTTTCTTTCCTATAACTCTTGTAGACACTGACTTCTTCCTCTTCAACTCTTCAGGTGGATTAGGCTTAGCTGGAGCAAATGGGTTTTTGATCTCCCTTCCTACAACATCAAACATAAGTCTTCCGGTTTCATGAGCTCTCTTCAAGGATCTTTCCAACTCATACTGCTTTTGATTTTCTTGATTAGTGAGTTGAATCCTTCTTTGAGCATCTCTCTTTCTTTCTTTTTCTACCAATCCAAGCAAGTTTCCCATCTTCATTGGCCCCAAGGACTTACCACTGTAGCCCTTTGTTTTGAGGTATGAGATGAACTTCTTTTTGTCTTCAGTTAGCTTGTCTTGAGTAGATATCTTTTTCTGTACTTTCTTCTTCTTCTCTCTTTCTTCTTGGGCTAACTCAGCCATCTCTTTTTCTAGCATAGCTTTCAATGCTAGATCTTCTTCCCTTAACTTTTGTATCTTCTCCATCTCTTGAATTTGAAGCTTGGTGTGGATGTCCATAATAGTTGCTGGATCATCTCCAACGTCCAAGTCTTCAGCAGCTAATTGATAAGCAGCAAAATCAGCCAGCTTCTCTTCTCTTTCCTTCTTTTTCTTCATTTTCTCCTTCTCTTTTAGATCTTCTGCTACCTTATTCCCCTTAGCCTTCTCATCTGGCTCAATATCTGCAAGAGGTTTGGGAACATATAATCTACGAGGAGGAATAATTGGTATTTTGCCGGATGGTCTTGAAGGATCTTCTACATAGTCAATTCCTTCTACCAGTTTGGTCTTGTTAGTAACTGCAGGTATCTTCAATGATTTTGCTTTTGGAAGAGAAGCTTGTTTAATCTTTCTTTCTGCAAGGATTTTAGCCATTTCAAGCTTTAGAAGCTCAGCAGCTGCTGCCTTGTCATCAATAGAAGGAATTGATGAAGCAGTAGAAATAAAAACAGTAGTAACTGTTGCTTCAGTAAGAACTGCTGCTGGAGCTTCACCCAAAGGAATTTGAATAGTTGCTTCAGAAAAAGATACTATTGGAGGAGTTGCAGTAGTAACTGGAAGATCAGTAGAAATAACATTGTCAGTAGAAACTTGTTCTTCAGTATAAACTCCTTCAGTAGTAATAAATGTTGTAGGAGCAGTATTAATATCTTCAATAGAAACTTGAGTAACAGTAGGAGCAGTAGAAACAAACTCTACAGCAGAAATTAGTACTTCATCGATCTGTGCAGTAGTAAGTAACTCTTCTTCAATATCAATCTCCATTCCTTGCTCCCCCTCAATTCCTTGCTCCTTTTCAATTTCATCATCAACCACCATCTTCTCACCTTCAACTTCTTGTTCCTGTGATGATGTGGCAGTAATCACAGTATCATCACTCCTTCTTTCCTCCCCCTTGGGTTGAACACTCTCTTCAGATGATAAAATATCTTCAATGTCTTTCTCCCCCATTTTGTCAGCTGGAGGAGTGTCATCTGAAGATGATGAGCTTGAGGACTTAGGTGAGGTACCAATGCTCCTGGTAGATGGGTTCTTATGCAACAGTTGTGCTGAAAGTAAAGCTTGTTGAGCTATCAGCTGCTGCACCAATTGAGTTAAAGTGGCAAGGTCTTCCCTTTGTTTATCCACTCTAACAATGACATTATTGTACATATCCATCAATTCCAAGTTAAAAGTAGATCTATCCTCACTCCTTTCCTGTTGAGTACCAACAGGTGGTGGATCATAGGATGTAGAGGTAACTTCCTGCCCTGCAGAAACATGTACCTCCCCCGTCGTTTCTTGGCACCAGGGACCACTTACCAAAGATGCCACAAAAGCATCATCCAAGGATAGTGTTGCCTTGGATTGGGTCTTAATGATGTTAATACTGTCCTGGGCATCACTATGAGAAGTAATGACTCCAGTAGTATTAGCCCTTTCCAAATGGTCTCCCCCTCCTTATGGACCACCTCAGGGAGCATGGGGGATTGCTCAATGTTTTCCCTATTTTTGAAAATGGATAGTGGGGAAGTTGGATGCCTAAGAGACTGAGGAACCCTCTTAGCATTTCTTGAGAATGTTGCAACAAGTGGTGGTGAGTGAGGTGTTGAAGCAGATGGTGTAGTCACAAAAGGGGTGACTAGCTCAGTATTAACTAAAGTAGGACTCTCAGTATTAACTGGAGGTACACTTGCAGTATCAACTGTAGTTGTAACCTCCGGGATTATAATTTCAGTACTTGCAGCAGAAACTGCAGAGGTACTGACAGTAGTAACAAGTGCAGATGTGGGTTGAGACAGAGGTGAAGTCACTTGTCTTTCATCTGTTACAGAACTTGTGCCCACCATCATTGTAGAGAACAATGGTGTCACATTTGCTGAAAAACCTTTATTGACCCTTCTCATGTTTGTAAAAACTTTCTTTGTATGAGCATGGGCTGAGAAAACATTTTGAGATCTATTGAGATCTTTTAGTTCACAGTTAATGATGTGCTGAAGGAATCTTGGATACATTAAAAATTTATACTTGGGGTTTGCCAAGTTCCAAAGCATACCATCAAAAATAAGGTTTGAAAAGTTGTATGTTTGGTTTGTGGCCAAACACACCATGGCAGTTTCCAAAGACAAACTACCCTCATGCCAACCCGTTCTTTTCTGGGAAAGACATTGTTGCAAAGTATGCAACAAGTACTTCCACCGAGGGGGCAAATTAGCTTTTAGAAAAGTTGAAGCATTAAGTTCCCCCTCATACCCCATTAAACGAAAGTTTTCAAAGATTGTTTCACTTGGTAATTCAGTTATACCTGCTTCATCTTGTAGATGAAGATGAGTTCGAATTGTGGCCTTTAAAACAATAAGTTCTTTGCTATCTACTGTGGCTTTGATCACAGGTACCTCTCTTGCAGTAGTTACTGTTGCAGAATCCCAAAATCCTCTAATGTGATCCTTATGAAGCTCTGGGCTAACCGTTAAAGAGAATTTTATGTATGACTGTTTCAAGAAATTGATAATAGGATGAAAATCCTCGTTTTCTGTTTTCTTGATGAAACATGCCACCATGTTATGGGTTTCGTGGAACTGTTAATCAGCCATTGTTAGTGAATTGAGAGAATGTAATCAAACAGTGAAAGAAAAACTTTTGATTTTTGCTTGTAATAGTAACTTTTGCTTAGTTAGGGTTCTTGAGAAGATACAAGTAATTAAAAGATTAATTAGAACCCTATTTATATGGAAAGATTATAACAACTTGGCGAGTTGGATTAGACGCGGGTTATGATTAAAAGTAACGGTGCAATTGGGTATTGCCACGTGTCAAAAGTTGCTGACCCCGCTGAAGATTTAAAATTGAGGTCCAATCACAAATTTCCACGTGTTAAAAGTTAGTTACAAGTTGGGGTTTGACTTGTCAACGCAGTGTTAACAGAGTAATCTTATGAATTAAGAAACCCTGTAGTACTAATTGTGGCAGTATTAACAGATAATGACCGTAGTAATTAAGTTAATGACAGTAGTAACGACGGCAGTATTAACTGGTCTGGAAGTAGTAATAGATATCACTCTCCAGTATTAACCAGAAGTCCGTATTAATGAATTACTAGCAGTATTAACTTTGCTTGCAGTATTAACAAAACTATGGGCAGTAGTAGTTAAACTTTCTCGTAGTAATGGAAATTTTGCAGTACTAATAAAACATTAGCCAAAATCTATTTCTACTGTTAATTTTGCAGTAGTAACATAGAGCAATACTAAAAAGTAAGGCTCTTGAATTATGTGAAGGTTACTACTGCTTTACTCGAAGGGACTAAACAAGAGATGATTAAAGAGATAATTTTAGATAAGTTAGTCCATGTTGATTAAGCCAATACTTGTAATCAAGAATGTAAATATTCCCACATCAAAAGCTTTTGTGAGAAGATCTGCAAGCTGATTATCAGTATGAACTTTCTCAACATGTATCAACTTCTTTTTGTTACAATCTCTTATGAAGTGATAGCGAATCTCTATGTGCTTTGTCTTGGAGTGCTTCACAGGGTTGTTGATTATGCTGATGGTGCTCTGGATGTCCATGAAGATGGGAGTATTCATGAATGAGTATCCATAATCCATCATTTGGTTTTTAATCCACAACACTTGAGCACAACAGCTTGCTGTAGCAATGTATTCAGCCTCTGTGCATGAAGTAGAAACCGTTGTTTGCTTCTTGCACTGCCAAGATACCAGTCTTGACCCTATGAATTGGCATCCTCCTGTTGTAGATTTCCTGTCTAAATTTTCACCACCATAATCACTGTCAGTATAAGAAATTAATTCAAAGGGTGAATCTTTAGGATACCAGAGGCCTAAGGTAGGCTTGCCCTTCAAGTAGCGGAATATTCTCTTGACTGCTATAAGATGTGACATCTTTGGTCTGGTTTGATATCTTGCACACACACAAACTCAAAACATAATTTATGGTGTTGAAGCTGTGAGGTACATGAGTGAACCTATCATTGACCTGTAGTTATGTATGTCTACATCCTCCCCCTCAAGATCAGCAGTAAGTTGTTTGTGAGTTTCTACGGGTGTGCTGGCCACTTTTGCTTCAAGAAAGCCAAACTTGGTGAGAATATCCTTGAAATATTTTGATTGACTGATGAATAGGCCATCAGTCTTTTGCTTGACTTGTAGGCCTAGAAAGAATGTGAGCTCTCCCATGGAACTCATCTGAAACTTTGTGTGCATCAGTGCTTCAAATTCTTTACACAGAGCATCTTTGGTTGAGCCAAAGATGATTTCATCCACATAAATTTGCACAAGAAGGATGTCTGAATGAGTCTTTTTATAGAAGAGAGTCTTGTCAGTTTTTCCCCTTTGAAAGTTTTTCTTTAATAGATAGTCAGAAAGAGTGTCATACCAGGCCCTTGGTGCTTGATGAAGCCCATAGAGAGCTTGGTCCAATTTGTAAACCAAGTGAGGGTTTTGGGGGTCCTCAAAGCCTGGTGACTGTTTGACATAAACCTCCTCTTCTATAACTCCATAAAGGAATGCACTCTTTACATCCATTTGGTAGACTTTGAATCCCATAAAAGAGGCAAAAGTAAGGAAGAGTCTGATAGCTTCTATTCTGGAAACTGGTGCAAAGACTTCTTCATAATCTATTCCTTCTTCTTGAGTGTAGCCTTGAGCTACTAGTCTGGCTTTGTTCTTGATGACAATCCCTCTTTCATCCTTCTTGTTTCTGAAGATCCATCTGGTGCCTATAACTTTCTTCCCCCTTGGTAATGGAACCAAATCCCAAACTCCTTGTATTTTAAATTGAAGTAATTCTGCTTGACAAGCTTCTATCCAGTGTGGGTCTAGCAGGGCTTCTTGGATCTTCTTGGGTTCCACTTGTGAAAGAAAGCATGCAAATAAACATGTGTTGATGTCCTTCAGTGGATCCTTTGGAGGCTTGGTGGAGCTTCTTGTTTCCATAGAAATATCAAAATTACCAATTATTTGAGAGGGAGGGTGGTTCTTTGAAATACGGGAAGAAGGGATCTTCTCCACTCTTATGTCCACACCCAAATTGGTATCATTGATATTAGGCACTGCATATCCATGAAAAGGATTGGATCCATGATAAGGACTTAAAGTGGAAGTAGTATGCTTTGGATTAGTAACTTCAGCATCACTATCTTGAACTTCTTCAGCAGTAGGAATTTCAACTCCATCTTCATCTTCCTCAATTAATGCTGGAATCTCATTAATATTGTGTTCCTCTTCTTTGTCAGTTGTTGTGGTTGGAGCTGCTTCATCCTGGAGAGGTTGTTCTTGAGGAGTGTCCTGATACTGTGCCTCTTCTTCTACTGCTTTTTCAATGGTGTCATACAAATTTAGAGGGTCATCAGCTGAAATTGGGAGATAGATGTACTCAGTAACATCCAATCTATCAATACCAATGACTGGAGGAAGGGCAGCAGAAACTGAATCAGTATTAACTGAAGCAGTAGGAACATTGGTTGTTGAGGCAGTAGGAACTGGATCAGTAGGAACTGATGCGGATGATTGAAAGTCAAAAATGAAGTACTTAGTTAAAGCATCCAGGTCAAAAAGCCAGTTTGGCCCTTGACCCTTTGTGTTAGGAGTGTTTTCATTGAAAGTAACATTGGAGGTTTCGTCAATAATCCGTGACTTTTGATTGTAAATCCTATAGGCTTTGCTTTGTGAGAGTAACCCACAAAGTATCTTATATCTGCTTTGTTCTCAAACTTTCCAAGATATTCCTTTGTGTTGAGAATAGTGCAAGGACATCCAAAAGCTCTTAAGAAGCTTATTAATGGCTGCTTCTTGTGTAAGAGCTCATAAGGAGTCTTGTTGTGAGACTTGACTAGGAGAACTCTGTTATGTACATGGCAGGAAGTATTAACTGCTTCTGCCCAGAAGAATATGGGTAAGTTGGAGTCAGCCAACATACTTCTAGCAGCTTCAATTAGAGTTCTATTCCTTCTTTCAGCTACTCCATTCTGTTGTGGAGTCCTTGCAGCATTGAACTGTCTCTCTATTCCCTTCTTCTCATAGAATTCATTCATCACTAGGTTTTTAAATTCTGTTCCATTGTCACACCTAATCTTCTTCACCTTAATATTAATTTGGTGTTCCACTCTTGTGATGAATGAGATGAGAAGTTGACTTGTCTCATCCTTTGTTGCCAAGAAATATACCCAAGTGTACCTTGTGAAGTCATCAGTAATGACCAAGCAGTAGGACTTCTTAGCAATACTCTTCACATTTGTTGGACCAAATAAGTCCATGTGGAGCAAATGGAGAGGAGTATTATTGGTGTTGATTTCCTTGGTCTTGTGAGAAGTCTTGTGTTGCTTTCCCTTTAAACATGCTACACAGTTGTCCTCCAAAGAGAATTGCTTGTTGGGCAGTCCTCTTACTAAATTAGATTTCACCAGCTCATTAATGTTCTTGAGGTTCATATGGCACATCCTCCTATGCCATAGAGTTGATTCATCCAGAGTAGCTTTGGAGACAAAGCATGCTTCAGCTGCAGTTGGGTGTACTTTAGACATGTCAAAGCAATAGACATTGTCTTTTCTGGGAGTCCTTAGCAAGATCATGCTCTCATCAATAACATACCCAGGCTTCATGATTATGCATTCAGATGCAATGAAGATTGTTGTGTGCTTCTCATCACAGACTTGAGAGACACTCAACAAGTTGTATTGTAACTGTTGCACATAGAAGACATCCTTGAAACTGATTCTTCCATTGCTAACAGTTCCCTTTCCAGAAATCTTTCCTCCTTTTGGATTACCTCCAAAGGCAACATATCCTCCATTGAACCTTTCAAAGTCCTGAAGGCAAGCAATGTTGCCTGTCATGTGCCTGGAACAACCACTATCTACATGCCAATTGCTCTCAAATTCTTTTGTTGGCTGAACCTGCACATAAACAAGAAAGTTAGTTTCTGGTGGGGACCCAAGCCAAAGTTGACTTGGGTTTGCCCATCTCATCAAAGTAACTCACCTTCCTCTGAACTAGTTTTGTGAAATCAGGTGTGGTAGGTGGTTGAGTTACTTTGACTTTTGGTTGCCATACTTGTTTAAAGATTTTTGCTTTTTGAGTTTTGGCAGTATTAACATTTTTTGTTGTAACAGTAGGAACAGGTACTGTTTTAACAATCTTTTGAGGTGCAGTATTAACACTTGCAGTATTAACAGAGTTACGTTTTGCAGTATTAACACCTGCAGTATTAACACTGTTTCGTTTAGTAGTATTAACACGGGCAGTATTAACACTATTATTCTTGACAATATTAATGTGTGCAGTTTTAACAAAAGGTTGTTTAGCAGTATTAATCGTGTTTCTACTGTTGTGAAAATTCTTTTTGTTAATACTGTTGCTGTTTGAGGCAGTATTAACGGAGTTCTTCTTTGTAGTAGGAACTCCATTACTACTGTTCAAAGCAGGTTTTTGAACAAGTGATGGTTTGTTTTGCTTAACTTTATGGTCAACCTTGCCTGTATACCCCAACCCCCTGTGCTGTTTTTGAGCCACTTTCTTTTGGTTTTCAGGATTGTAATAATATATTTTGGCATAATGGTTAGACTTGCCACAAATAAAGCATGATTTAACTTGTTTCTTAGGAATTAAGCCTTTTTGAGTTTTCAACTGATTTTGCTTTCGTTGATTTCCTCTTGTTCCTATGTGAATCCAATTTTTAATCTTTTCTCTTTTACGATTTGTATAAGTACAACAATTGCATTCACAATCCTTCTTTTTTAATTGGTTCTTTTGACACTGGACTTTGTGAATGTGGTTGTTTAACTTCTACTGGTTTGGGCACTTGTTCTTCTACCTCTAGGTCACTTTCTTCATCAACATCCTCTATTAGAACTTCATCATAGTTGATTGGATCAACCGTGAATGATTCTTTTGGAGGTGTCTGGGTGATTGGAATCCTAGGGGATTTTAGAGTAGGAGGGATATAGTTGTGATTAAACGGTGGAGCTACCTCTTTATAACCTAATCCTGATTTGATCTTTCCATGGATTTGTTGGTTAATAAGGTCATTGACAGATTTAAAAGCATGTTCTAATTTCCCTACATTTAAAGTAACCTTATCTTTTTCCTCCATGAGGAGTTTAATTTCCTCCCTAGCATTTGTAAGTTTAACTAGTAGGTCATCTCTTTGCCATTCTACCAATTTAATCTTTTCATCATAACTAGACTCGTTAAGTTTGTAAGATTTAATTAGGTTTTCTAGATTTTCTATACCTAGAGGAGCTGACCTCCTTTGTTCTTCTAAAGCTTTAACAGAATCACATAATAATTTATTATGACTTCTGTATTTAGACACTACTTCTTTACATTCATTGGAACAAAGTTTAGCATTTACCTCAGTTGTTTCCTTGGAGGTAGAATCGATGGCCATCAATGATTGGATGAGGTTGGATTCTTCAGTTGTTGGTGAAGTGTCTTCATCCCAATCGTATCCAAAAACATCTTCAAGAGCATCAGTAGGAACTTGATCAGCAAAAACACCATCATCCGTAGGAATGCATGCATGGACAACAGTATTAACTGTCTCAGTAGAAGCAGATGTGTCTTCAATGATAATCGCCATTAGAGCCTTGTTTTGACTGGTTTCTTCTGTCAGATCTGACCAATCATAACCAAATACATACTGTGAAACTAATGCTGTGGATGTATTGTCTTGTGTGTTCCTTGTATTGTTACCCCTGGTTTTATTCTTACATTCCCTGGCAAAGTGTCCTGGCTCTCCACATTCATAGCACTTTACCTTGATCTTGTCAAAGGTAACACGATCATTGGTTCTGGGATTGAATCTTCTCCCAGTACGTTGAACAAATCTTCTTGCTCTTAGAGATAGCATGGCCATCTGCCACTTAAGATCTATCTCATCCCAATCATCTTGATGAATCTGCTTCAAATCATCATTGGTAATACATGAGCTTTGAGAGATGAAAGTTTCAAAAGTTAATTCTTCTCCATCTTCCCGTTGAGGTGTTCTGGCAGAGGAAGTGATCAATGCAGTATTAAAGTTGTTAGTACTGCTGCTTCTTGGCTTCTTTGCTTCCACTTCTGCTTCAAACACTCGAAGACGATTTTAAAGATCATCAAGCTCCATCTCCTCTAGTACATCTCCCTGTCTGTAAGAGACTGTATAGATTACCCATTCTTCACCAAGAGATCTAATGAATTTACGATTGATATCATCTTTGTCCATCCTAACTCCAACATTTGCAAGTTCTCCTGTGAGTTTCTTGTACCTATCGAATGTCTGTGTCATTCTTTCTTCTTTTAGGGCCTTGAAATTCTCATACTCTTGTTTGAGTAGAGCCTTCTTGTTCTTCTTGTTGTTCTTTGTTCCACTACACCTTTTCTCTAAGGTTTCCCATAGAGTTTTAGCATCCGTGTACCCTTCAAATTGAGATTGGTACTCGTTTGGAATTGCAATAAGAAGAACACTCAAAGCTTTGATTTCGGTTTGCTTTTCTCTTCTTTCATTGTCAGTTAGAGGACGAATAACTTGTCCAGGTTGACCATCAGCTGCAAGATTTTCAACTGTTTTTTTGCCATTAATGATCACATCCCAAACTATATAATCTGATAGCAGAATATGCTGTTTGATGCGTAGCTTCCATAAATCGAACTAATTACTGTTGAGAACTGGCACCTTGTTGACAAGAACGTTAGACATGTTGTAGATTGAGCTTTTTCTGTATGAGACTTTGTAAACTTGTTGATCAAATGATCTAAAGCACCTCCTGTGCTCTGATACCACTTGTCAGGATCAAATAACCTTGTATAACCTTAATTGTTAGATCGTGATCTATTAAAGAAGTTCAGCAGCGGATATGAACACTTTGATATTAACACTTTGCCACATAAATGTAGGTTATGTGGCAAGGATGTGAAGAACCTACATTTTCCCGAGTAAGGTAGACTTGGAAGAAATTATGGCTCACTTTATAATGTCTCGTGGTGCTTTGATTAGTAATTTTAGTGTTGGTGCCAACGGGGCAAAGAATTCAAGATAATATACAACATCACAATCCACCCTTTCAAAATACTTTTTTTTTCAATGACAAATCCTTTTATTCATCATTGTGATCATGTTTGGTATGGGTCAAGAGTTTAGTATGGAGAGATTTATCTTAAATGGACTAATGGATGTACTAGAAGAACTAGAGAAGCTTGTGTCAGACATATATTCCAAACGACTTGTGGTTATCAGGACTCTAACCCAAGTAGCACTCGTCATTATGACGTAACCCACGGCGACAGAACCCAAGTAACTTGTGGTTATGTGTGGATAAAGCGTGATGAGGGATTGAAAGTATCAAACGAGCCATTACTTTTTGGCGAACTATCCAAGAAATTTGCGGTGAAGAAACGGGTGCATAATGGAGACCAAACAAGAGACGGAAGTGAGTGAAACCTACACTCTCACTTTAAATACGGTTGAGTTTGGGTAGAATTGAACTTACCGACTCGTTATTTAAACAGATGTTGTCACACCCCGCCAGTGGCGGAAACGTAGGGTGCAACACGATTGACGATCCTCATAACACAATAGTAATATAAAGAATATAATCTATATGAATAAATAAATAATGTATTGTTATGACGTCGCCATACTCAAGGTATAAACCTTAGTACACGCAAATCGTCAAACACTACAAGAAGAATATTCAAATGTAAACATCAACGAATGAAAGAATACTTTAAAGTAAATCAAATGTATATAAATAATAGCGTCCACAAATGCAAAAGATATCCTGAGGTCATCTAGAGTCCGACTCCTAATCCAAGTCCTATGCCTGCTCAATACCTGAAAGTAAAGCTGAAAATGTCAACATAAAGTTGAGCGAGTTCATCGAGTAGTAGTAAAAATAAGTAATCTCATTATACAAATCAGTAAAGAGGTATTGTGTAACTAATGCTTATAAAGTAGTAGAAACAATCATTACCTCGTATATTATAAGTGTACATCACAAACATTCAGTATAGTTGGAACATAGCAAGTGCACCTCATAAGAGTGTGCGGTATCGGTATGGAAACACATACTGATAATCCATCATAGTAAGTGCACCTAATAAAGAGTGTGCGGTATCGGTATGACACACATACCGATAATCCATCGTAGTAAGTGCACCTCATAAAGAGTGTGAGGTATCAGTATGACACACATACCGATAATCCAGCGTAGTAAGTGCACCTCATAAAGAGCGTGCGGTATCGGTATGAAACACATACCGATAATCCATCGTAGTACGTACATCGAAAGTAAGTATTGAACAACCGTTTGTGATGTTTTAGAAAATCGCATTAGCTTTTATTACACAATTTAAAGTTTCGAAATATCGTAAGTTTCCGTAAATAGAAATGTCTATTTATGGTAAGTTTCTAAAAGTAGAAAGTAGGACATCATTCTCGTAAATAATTTGTTTCAAGTTATTTTGGTTGCTTTACTTTCCCCCGATTTAAAATATAAAAGGTGTAGTAAAATAGGGGCGATGACTCACCTTATCAAGTGAGCGAATGTAAGCGGTACTGTGTGTATATGGCGTTTTAAGTTGGTCACAAATAGAGTCCTCACTAGTTCTAGAGCTATCCTAAATAAAGGTAATAATGTATAAGAATAATATTCGACGGTTAAAGACTTTGGATTAATAGACAAACTTTTCAGCAAACACATAGGTTCATTCAAACTGAGATAACTAAGATTCTAGAAGAAATTAGACGTCAAAGAAAATATATTTGAAAACTAGACACCGTGAGCTATGTTTTAGACTAAGATATCATTACAAAAGAGTTCGTTAAGAATAAGATATGATTAAAACAAAACTGATTAACTAATTTGTCCAAAAACTTTATTTCTATATGAGTTGAGTTTATTACTTTATGAAGTCGTATATTTTAGGTGTAGACAAAATAGACATTTTTAATCTCTTTTAGGCCTGTTATTAAGTTATGATAAACCAATTTAATCATTATTAAGGTTATCTAAATGGTTACACGAAATAGATTATTGAACCTAAACACTTTACTCAAAATAATCAGATTAGACCCCCTGCTGGTATTTTACGTTTTTAGGAAGTTCTATAGAGAATTAGAAAATGAATCTTACATTTTTGAAAACTAGACTCCAAGACCTACAACATATATTCAGGTCACAGTGTTATATTCCTAAGCCAATATAGAGTAAAATACAAATGAATACAGATTAAAAACAGAAAACCAACACTGTCCAAAGTTACAAGATTGTCCAACGAATTACGAATTTCCAACGATCAACGATATAAACGAAAAGCACAAATTATATAATCAACCACGCAATTAAGTACGAATAAAAAAGAGTCCAATTCAGTTCATAAGAATAAGATAGCAAGATTTCACCACGAGGATAAACTCAAATAGAAAGAGTAGAGAATAGTTACTGCTAGTCGTAACGGTTAAGTCACCGAAAGAAGATTACCGTTACAACTCGAAAACTCGATTGATAACGACCCAAGGGATTTTCCTAGGTCAATCATGAACCATTAAACAAACCATAATAATATTTTAACAAAGACAAGATTTTTAGCGAAGACTAGTAAAGAAATGGAATGATTTACCGTTCAAAAGTTCGATTAGGGGCGTTTACTTACGTATACGATCCTTGTGACTAACAAGAATCACACACCAACCCGAGAGGCAATACACGGGGCTGTAATAATACAATAGACATTCAAAATTTAGAATCGTAATAATAATCTATGTGTTAACACGGTTTTGACAATTTGATTTGAAATAATGAACGATAAGAATAACTCGAATTTAAAAGCAACTAGTAAGTGAATTTGTGAACGATTTAGGATACGAATACAAACCTTTTAAAGATGATAACGAAAAATCTAATATGCTGTCCAAAATCAGATTCTAAGGATGAATTCGATTCACAAAAACAGGTTGCAAATCTTCACCTCCAAACAACGATAATTAGATTTTTACGATAAGAATTTCAATACACCGTTATATGTAATAAAACGATTTAAATGTGGAGAATACAATAACGAAAAGAAAAGGACATGACCTGAATATGAAGAAGACTAAACCTAATGATAATGGAAAGGAATAATTCCCTCCGTGATGCTAGAAATCAGCTGCAAGAACACAACACATAACACGATAAACCCTAAACGTGAAACTGCCGAGATTTATCACCACAAAAATTTATAACACAACCTTGAACATAACTGCTGGAAACTCGATTAGGATGATGAATAATGTCACACCCCTCTAAAGAGGAAACTCGAGGTGCGAAGAGCAAAGATATCATTACACGAGTCAAAATAAAGCATAACGGTTTCAAGTCTTTTAAATTAGAAATAAAAGTTTACAATTTCGAAAAATAACCAAGTGTACTTCAATTCATATCAAACAAATACAACATTTAATATTTTCATAAAATTCCCAAAATAATTAGACAATGAACATGGTCTTCTCCCGAGTCATATCTCACGCAACTTTCCTGACCCGTCAACGCTATGCACTTCAAAGCTTACACTTGGTCACCTGAAACATAAGATAAAGTGTCAACTACATAAAGTAGTGAGTGAGTTACAGTTTTCTAGTCCTCGACTAAAAAGGTTTTTCGACAAGTATATATGTATAAAAGATTTCTTGAAAGAAATGAAGCGGAACGACGCTTAAGATATATATACTTTTAAAATGATCACATGGCAACAAGGTATAGCAATACCTTAAAAGAATGTACATAGGCAAGTAGAACAATACTTGTAAAAATAGTTGTGGAACTCGTATATCTCAAACTATATATGCGCAACAATATGCGTAAAATAAAGTAACTAATGATTGGGACTATTGTATCAACCTCTTGGCATAATATAACATAAGTGATCACACTAAACCGATTATCCAACCGCGAACAACCCCTTACCCCGCACTATCTACGAGGAGTCATGTCTGATCTAGTAATATGTACTTAGACTGCCATCTAAGTAAGGAACGGTTATTTCCTAAGTATCGATACCCATAATTACTAACGGCTTAAAGCTAATAGTGTATACGAACTGAATCTGGGCATTTATGCAATTTTTAAATTGATAGTAGGCACTTATGAATGCACGTTATATTCTCATCAAGTGTTGGAGCTATACAATCAATCATAGTTTCGAACAAGTGCCGATTGGGCGCAAGCCATAAAGTCAACGAATGTCGAACAGGGGCAATTAAAACAGTTTACGCATATTAGTTCATAAAACGATCAAAAGTTCATAAACATTTAGTATCTCATGTTTCCCCCAAAAAGTGTTGTTTAAAAATACAGTAAATAATAGGGGATGTAACTCACGGATTGCGAAGATAAGTCTCGTGCGGAAAGAAAGTCTAAACACGTCGGAATCAAGGAAATCCTAAAAACAAACCAAGTCTCGGATAATTATTTTAAGTTACTTTATGTTAAAGATCAATTTTAATATTTTATAGATTAAATTCTTATGCTTAACTTCTGTCCAAAAGTTTTAATATTAAAAACTTATACGTTACGATAATGTTACATTACGTTAAATTTTCGTTTAGTCCAAATATGTCCAAAACATTTGATGTCCAAGGTCAATAATTTTTTCATATTTTATTTGTTCGTTACTAAAGTGGTATTATAAAGTCCGGTAAAATTTGGGCAACGCTTCCGCGCTATAAAAATTTAGTCCAAATTTTTATACCACTTTCCCGCTCAACACAATATATAAACGACAATATATACAATGTAATAGATTTAGTTATAAAAACTTAACCAAATCATTTATTTTCTCAAAACTTATAATATGTTTTTAACATATTACAATCTTTGAAAAACATTATGTTCTCGATCTTTACCGTTTAAATCGTAAAAATATAATTTTTGTGCACAACCATTTTTAGCCAGCGGCTGAAGATACTCAGCCGTCGGGTGGACCTCAGCCAGCGGCTGATTATTTTCAGCCGCCAGCTGGAGGTCCTCGGACAGTTTCGCGGTTTTTCCATTTTTACGATTTTAGAGCGTTTTCATGTTAGATTTCGACATGCAACTGTTTATTAGTGAAGTATATTTATATTAGTGTTCAAATCTCAGTTTCTTTCAGATTTTTAGACTCAAATATGTAGATTTATGTAAAAATTCGTTTTTGTATAAAAACCGTTATAAAACTTCATAAAAAACTAGTTTTTAAGCGATGGATCGTCCATGCAATGAGTTATTTTATATAAAAACAGTAAGGAAAAGAAATCTACCGAAGGAAATGGATAGATGAAGGTTTAGAGCTTCTTGTTGGTGATTTTGCTTCAAAACCGGTAGAAAACGTCAACCCTTTTGATACCCTTGCTATTAGGACGATTTGTGTGGTGTTTTTAGTTAAGATTTTGTTGTTTTCTTGCTGATTTTAGGTGAAAAGTCACTGGATTTCTAGAGGGTGTTTGTGAGTTTAGAGAGAGAGAGAGACTAGAGAGCAAGAGTGTTTTGTGTTTTGAAAGTTGTGATGAACAAATGAAAGAAACAAGCAAAAAGGGGGAGGTATTATTGGCCTAGAGACTCCAAAACTCTGTCATCTTTGGTCCAATCCCGAGCTTGGAAGTTGGTCCAATGGGTGGACATGTTATGACTCACCAAAAGCTGGCCAGAGACTTTCAGCCGCCGGCTGAGGATATCCAGTCGCCGGCTAGGCCTCAGCCGTTGGTTGAAATCCTTCAGCCATTGGCTGGATGGCTTTTCCAGCTAAAAGTCGTTTTAAGTTTTCGTTATCGTTAAGCATTTGTTTTGAGTTTTATGTTCGTTCTAGTTATGAACTTAGACAAGTTCATAATGTGGTTTCTTGGTATTAGGTTCCATTTATTGATTCCGACACAAACACGATGAATGTAAAGTACGGTTAAGAACAACATAGACATCACTAAGATATGAAATACGAAAATCACCTGAATTTGGACAGTTGTCACAAATAAATGGTTTCTTGATGGTGGAATTTCGCTGGGGAATACACACACGAAAGAAAATTACAAAATGGATATCATATTCCCATATTAGGGTTTTGGCTCAACTAAAGTATACATAGACTAGAAATCCGATTAACTTTGTTAATTGAGATGAAGATCATGATTATGTTAAGGAATAAACCAGAAAATAATCTATGGATGGTGGAGATGTTGAATCGGCCAGCAGCAAGGAGGAGGAGGGCGACGACTAGGGTTCTCCAAGTTTAGAGTTTCAAACTTCACAGCTCAATATTCTCAATATTACACGATATCTTTCCTTGATCGACCTGATGTAGATGGATGTGAAGCAAGGAGGGAGGGCTGCTATAACTCGATGATGGGAGGGGCTGGGAAGTCGCCGGCAGTTTGCAAGGGAAGGGAGCGTGACGACTTGTTGTTAGGTTTAGGAATTAGGGTTTTATGTTTTTAGTTAGTTTAGGTTTTTGGCTAATCAAAATGGTTAATGGGTTTAGGAAAAGAGTTAGGGCCTTTAGCCAAGACAAGCCCGTCTGTAATACCGCACCCACGAGCCTAGCCAAGATGCACCATGGTTCGAGCCAATGATCAAAATAGACGATGTGAGTTGCTGCCCCCGCTGCGTCGCAGTGTAGTCATGAACTTCCAAAATCTTTCTTTCGTTTAACGTACAAGTAATGGACGACACTCCAAAGTGTATTACATGGAAATACAATATACGGAACCTTTGAATAGGTACCTTATGTATAATTATCGAACCCGAATACGAAATTCATTTATAACGATCATTAAACATAGTAAAACGGTAAAGTATATAAAGTATGGAATTAACCGATAAGTTATCTAGGAGGTCGTCTAGTGGAACTAACAATTGTGCACCTAACTAATACGATAGCATCACATAAAAAGGTATACATGCATATCATAGTAATCATCATACAAAAGAAATGTAACATCTTTTTATAAAACGTTTTCTGAAATCACGGTAAGAGCTAACGGCATACCAGACTAAACTGAGTCGGAAAAATGAGGGTTGTCACAAATGTGTTACCGGGAGACGGCCCGAGTTTTCTTTTATTTCTATTTTTATTCGTAAACTTTGTATGATTGGATATTAATGTATGCATGTCATGATGATTGTTTATGCTTTGCTATTTTATGGTTGTTTGCATGTTTTTACTCTTAAAGGTTTAGGACTAAATGCGTCATGACAGTAACTTAAGAGAATATTGTTAGGAGTCCGATTATTTTGCCTCGCGGTAGTATATACGTAATTCTCATATGTATCCAGGGGAGTCTCTACTACTTTTTCTTTTCCCTTTACCTTACTTTTTGCTTTATTTCGCACAAATGAGGACATTTTTAAATCTTAAGTTTGGGGGAGGGGTTAGGAAAAAGAAAACTTGAATATGTCATGTTTATTGTAAAAGAATTTAAATTTGTTATTGCGTAACCTAGCACATTTATACACTACTTCATAAATAAGTGAGAAACTTGAGCCTTGAAAGTATTATTTTTAATTCTACATTTTCGTTTGGTATGAGCGTGTCGATGGTTGATGACTTTATAACTTGACATAGTCGTACGTTTTGAGACCACCATAATGAGCATTGCATTAGGGTAACTAAGTGTAATTTGGTACAAATGTAGAGGCAAATTAGAAATAACCACTTTAAATTAGTCTGTTCGTTTCTATTATATATTTTATAGCTTAATCATATTGGTTAGCTAACTTTCCGCTTAACCCATGTAACACTCATTCTTAGTGTTAGATACTCTAGTTTACCACGTTGCGCTTAACTTTTTCTTTTCTATTAGCTCCACTAAAAAATTGTACATTTCGCCTTCATTTCCCTTCTTATTAGTCAAAAATTCGAATGTCACACCCCGCCTGCGGAGGAATCCCGGGGTGTGGCCGATTGGAAATCATCACAACATAGTATAAACATAGAGATATACTAAATGCAATAATATAAGAAACGTGTTGCGACACTGCCAATTAACAAGAAAGTTATCATTTTCTCATGAACACATCGTAAACTACAACCCAAACTAATAAGAATAATGTTAGTAACGCAAGATAACTGAAACATAGGCATGCAAGTCCGAAATAAATCCAAAGTATCAAGATAACATAAAGTAGAAGACTAATGCAATGCGCTCTAGAAGTCTTCTAAGGCCCGTACTCAGTATCGTCCTATGCCCGCTCAATACCTGAAAATAAAGCTCGAAAGTCAACATAAAGTTGAGCGAGTTCATTAAGTAGTTTATAAAAGATAAGTAAGCAAACCATATATCATCAAGTAGTGTATAAAGTTGTGTAACAATGCATACATTTCACAAAAACAACCATTACAGTAGCCACACTACTGATCACAAGTAACATTCTGTCGATAGACATGCACCGCACATGTAGAGCCAGATACACTAACTACATCCTACAGTAGTCACACTACTGTGGTATCAACAAGTACGTTCTGTTGTTACGCTTGTAACATCAGTAGGATGTATCCCGATGCACAAGTAAGATTAACAACCAATATCCCACATGAGTTTTAAAAAGATGCATTTTGATTGTTATCTATTTGAGTTAATTATAGGAAGTGTCCAAAATAGTAGGTTTCAATAAATAGAAATATCTATTTGAGTTAATTAGATGAATCGTCCCTAAGGTTTATCTCAAATTATGGATTATGTCCATAAGTTTAAAAAGTTGCATAAATCATCCACTTTTAGAAACTAATTACCTTTTTTGTCCCTAAGATTTGCTCCAATTACGGATTTCATCCCTAAGGTTTGTCCTCAATTACGGATTTGGTCCCTAAGGTTTGCCTCAATTATGGGTACAAATTAGAAATTAGGGACAAAAATCGTAATTTATTTTTAAACTTGGACGATTTATGCAACTTTTTAAACTTAGGGACGAAATCCATTATTTTTGGTAAACCATAGGGATGATTTATGTAATTAACTCTATCTATTTATAGTAAGTTTCCAAAAGTAGGAAGTGTCCAAAAATGAAAGGTTTCCATAAATAGTTTTATCTATTTCTATTAAGTGATAAACCGTTTATTAAAATTCGTTTTGGTTGAGCTTTACTATCCCCCGATTGTTTAAAACATATAAAACAATAAAAATGGGAAAATGAACTTACCTCGAAATAGAAATCAAGCGACACTACTCAAGTAGAGTAAGTGTGTGTGTAAATGGTGGGTGACAAGCTAAGTCCCGACTAGATGATGAGCTCCCCTAAAAGTGTATAAGTATGGAGTCTTGAGTATTAAGGTTTTCAAGATTTTAATCCCGTTTTTTGTATTATTTAGGATGACCGATTAAACAACTCGATTAACTTATGTTACTAATCGTTAGTTTTAGACGTTAAGTTCAAACGACCAGCAAGTACCCCGACTCCTAAAACTGTGATAACTCGAGTTTGAGAAGGAATTAGACGATGAATCTTATACGTACGGAAAATAGACTCAGAGGGCTACCTCAAGAGTTAATTATGACTATGATATGATTGTTACATAACCGGTTATATAATATGTCCAAAACGGTAATTATCATAGATTTAGTTTTTAAGACAATAACAAGATAACTAACGGACCAATTAACGAGTATTACATATTTAGCATGCTTAGGACCTGATATGAAGCATAAATAATCAATTCCACTTTACACAATAGTTTTCTAAATCAGTACACAAATTCAAGTCTTAACCTAAAGAAAACCGTTTTACATTTCATATTAGACCCACACTCACTAAAACACAGTTTCTAGGAGTTTAAAGAATAACCGGACGATGAACCTTACATTTCTAGAAAATAGACTCCGATAGCTACAACTTTTGTTAGATGTATATTAACAATATATACATGAGAGTAACTTATGACCTTACGAACACTAAACAGTGAACCTGATTACGAACATAGCTTTTACATCATGACTCGTATGAATGTTTTTAAATATCAAACGATTGCATAAAATTACCAACACCTCCATATCATGCATTTGACATATAAACAAGGACTTCATGTTTTAAAATCTCCATTTATATGCTTTTAAGACATTCAACAAGTGAACACAAATTCGGATATAGAAACCAACACCAAAACACAATTTAGACCCCCGTTCACTATAAATCAGTTTCAAAGAGTTTGACAATGAACTAGAAGACAAGCCTTACAGTTTTGAAAACTAGACTCCGAGGGATACAAGATAGAACTAGGAATCGATCAGTTTGGGTTATTTATCACCAACTTATTATTCGTGAAAAATTGGACAATATTCAAGTTTGGGTTATTTATCACCAACTTATTATTCGTGAAAAATTGGACAATATTCAAATCAGGAAGTAAAAACCAACCAACAACCATTTTAACATACCATAACATTTTTTAAATTATATGAAACTTTAATTTTGAGACCTGAACTAGAATAACAACATAATAATCTCATACCACATGGAAAAACCATATTTTTATATTTATATAACTTTGGATTAAGAACACATAATCTAGTAACTACTAGTAAAAGATAACACATTAGGGTTTAGCAGTCTACCGAAACTCCAAAAAGTATAACAAACAAGGGACCTTTGATATGATTACGAAAACCTGATGATGTGAGCACGAAGATAGGTAGTCCCAAAATCAGAAAAAAAACGAATGTGTAAGATTAGAATCAGAAATCAGATTTTGAATCACATTTATACAACATTAGGGTTTTATGTTTATGCTTACCAAAGATTAAATGACTACGGCTGATAATGATGATGTTGAAACGGAAGGGAAAAGAGATCGATTGAGAGGGCAAAGGAGAACGATATCGATAAGGGATAGGGGGTTTTAGGGTGTCGACCGAATGGGGTTTTGGGAGGGGGTTTGGGTTCGGTTTTGGTAGTTTTAACAAGATGGATTATGGGTATTTGCATTATGGTTTAAATCCATGGGTTGTGTGTTAAACAAATGCCTAATGGATTGTAAAAGACAGGCTAAACAAAACGATAATAGACTAGACGAACATAACACGTTTAAACTTGATTTCATTCAACTCTTAAATACAAAAACGACTCGAGGATAATAATATAAATACAAGTTAAACATGAAACTCGGAAATACTAATTTATCGAAAATAGAAAGTTTACATACTCGCTTTAATTATAACTAATTGTGACTACGAAAAACGTGTATCTTTCTAAAACTATACGCAGAAGCTCATATAGCGGGGTTTACTTACTTGTGCACCTAGAGTACTATACATATCTAACAATGTATAAATGAAACACACATGAAATCATAACTATCACACATCAACATAGTATAAAGCAACTTTATAAAAGGTTTTTAAGAAGAGTCGGTAATGAGCTACAGGCATACTAGACTAACTTGAGACGGAAAAAGTGACGGTTGTCACACCGAACTTAGTTTTAGTTTGCTACATATTGCTTAGTGTTATGGTTAGAGTTTGGATAATCACCTGATCAAGAATTGTCTCGCATTGAAGCCATTTTGTAACACTTGTACATTTAAAAAAAAAATTAGATGAAAAATTTGTGTATATTAGACCTTTTGAGTATACCATCTTAACAGTAAAACTAGAAGACATGTAGGCAAACTAATATAAATTTGCAGAAAAAAAATCAAAAGGAAGTTAAGAGAGTGAAAAAAAAAAAGAAAAAAGGAAAAGGAAAAAGAAAATGGAGTCGTAGAAGTTTAATTAGTTTAATTAGTGAATATTGAGTCTATTTGAAGTAATTGTAGCAATTCTGTTTATCATAGTTTAAAATTTTGGGTTTTTTTTTTCTTTTTGTCTAAATTTAGATGTATACTATATTTCATTTGTATACTAATTTCGCCTAACATTAAACAAATAAAAGTCCCCCGTATAGTTGCACCTACACTAGTGGTGGAGAAGCGATACTTTATCAATCATATGATAGAAAACTCACCATGACTGAGCAATTGAGAGAATTTACTTATCGTGATACACTTAGGTTAGTTTGATAGATTTGTATGATTTACTTCCTAAATTCGTGAGGTGTTTGGTTATGCATGGTTCAAATGGCTTGGTAATAAAATTGATACACCTTTTATTTTTCCTTAGATATTATATCTAATTGATTTATCTTATTATATATAGTTTAACGAAAGTGTATAATTGGTTTATATTGATGATCTACTTGAGGACAATTAGAAGTTAAGTGGAGAGGATTTTGATATCATCAAAATAATAGTGATATTTATGCTGATATCCCTTTTGTTTTTACCCATTTCTATCATATTATATGTTATTTGCTACTTAATTTCTTAAATAAGTGTGATAGGTCTGATAGTGGAACAATGGAGCAAAAAGATGCTGAAACGTGTGAAACACGTAGCTTAAACGAAGAAATAAAGATGAGGATGAAAAGTGGGGAAGAGGTATGTGCCCCTTCATCGTTTTGGTCATAACTTTTTCATACGGACTCCAATTTTGGTGATTCAAATTGGAGAGTCAACTAGACATATAGTGTTACAAATTAAGTTTTGGGGATAATATGTTAAACCTGACACATACGGCATATGTGGTTTGGACATACGGCGTATGTGGTTTGGACATACAGCGTATGCGCATCGGCAAAAAAATCTGCATTTTATAAATTAAAATATTTCGGCCTAAAAACATATCCGACTTCCCCTATTCGACTCCTAAGGTTTTCAGAGTTGTTCTAAACTAGTTTTGCGGCTACAAACATTGAGAATTGAAGACCAAATACATTTATCGCATTAGAATCATCGGTTTGCTTATATTTTCCATCATGAACATGTTTGCTTACTTTGTTTATTTCTTTTGCATGGCTTTTTTTGGGATTGTGAACTAAATTTTTGTTTATTTCTTTTGCATGACTTTTTTTGGGATTGTGAACTAAATTTTCTAGTGTTTGCTTGGATCTAATGAACTTGTGTTTTAATGCAACTTGATTTACGTTTATTTTTGATTTGTTAGATAGTTTATATGTTTATTGCAAGATCTACAGATCTTAAACCTTATAATATGAAATATATTCCTAAGTAATCATAAATATTGTAGACCTACTTATGAAAGTTACTTTAGTTGATGTTGTAAACTAAGATTATTTAGAGTTACCGTTCATAACATGAACTAGAGACGGATTAATTCCTAGGGATAGACTAGATATTAGCAAGGCTTGAAGGTTGGTAATAAATCGAGTATACATGATCGTTTATACAAGATTATACACAAATAAATCATATAAACTAGTTGAAGAGAAGAATGCATGAAATTGGATAAATAGTGTTGTCATCAACAATAGGTATTTACTAATTTTATAGGTCTAGATTTAGTGAACCATTAGTCTAGATTAATTAGAAATCACTAACAAATTGAATAATACACATTGCACTAATCAAGTTGTAGGTAAAACATAAGGGAATAATATCTAAGTGAGCACGTTTTCAATCAATATTGTTTAGAACTTTCAAAACATTCGATTTTCAAAATCACAATTTTTTTCTTTTCAATTATTTAATTGTCTTGCGTTTTAATTACTTTAAAAGATATTTGTTTTCTTCATATATGTTTGTACGGAACTAAAACGTGCCCCATATTTTATCGCTTTTGTAACAAATAGTATTTTAATTGAATAATTATTAATTTTACTCAACTCCCCTAAGTGTTCGAAACTCAGTCTTACCAATGTTATACTGTTACACGAATAGGTGCATTTGCCTAATTGTGTTTTAGTAGCTAAGCTAGGTATTTCCATTTTAATAAAGACTAAAAAAAACACATTAGTGTTCTTTTGAAAGTTTAAGTTCCCTCTTCTAGGTGCTCTAAATCTCTTGCAAAATGTCCCAATGCATCACAGATGTTGCACTTGACTTTGCTCTTATCAAATCCCACTCTATATATGTCTTCCCTTCTAAAATTACTCCTACCAGTTCTCTTAAAAAACTTATTAGCCCTCAAAGTAATCATGGCCATTTTCCGTTTTATATCCATTTCTTCCAAATATTATGGATGTAACTACTCAAGATCTTCTTTAGGAAATTCAGACTAACTCAAACTACCATCAACAAAAGCTTCATAACTACCTACAAAGGCTTTATACAAAACTCCACTTTCATCAGCATACATCTTCTTAGAATCAACATTAGAGTTCATACCAGCAGTTTGATTTTAAGAATTGAAGGTACTTGAGTTAACACCTTGAAACTGATTACTACCACCATTTCCATGACGATTTTCGAAAACCATTCCATGATTATGAACATTACCGGCACAACATGAAAAATATGATTGATATTGACTTGGATTTCTTGGTTCAATATTTGATGTAGGATTTTGTGAAGTGATCAAAGCATATCCATAAAAAGACTTTTCTTGTTTCTTCTCATCAATATTCATATATACCTCATATGATTGAAAAATTCCAATTAACTCTTCAAGAGTCCTAGTATTCAAGTTTCCAGTTAGTTTGAAGATCATAACTTGAACACTCCACTTGTTCGGCAATGAACCCAACAACTTCTTACACACATCACTGTTTTTCAAACTCACTCCAAACCTCTTCAAATCACTCACTATCAATGAAAATCTGTTGATCTGCTCCAACTAGCTTTCACTTCTGATTTATTCAAAAATTTCATACAGTTTCTTAAGCATACTCTTTTTCAACTCTAAGCTACCTTCATACTTGAGTTCCATTGCATCCACCAATTCCTTTGCTGATGTAAGTCTTTGTAATTATTGTAAATCTCAGTTGGAAGTGTAAGGATGATAGCTCCTAATGCTCTTGAATCTCTATCAATCAGCTGGTTTTCTAGCTCTAAGTATCTCCCTGGATCGAGTGGTATCATTTGAGTTCCTCTAGTTTCCAACACTACTGTCTTATGAGGACCATTTGTAACTGAATTCCACAATTGCACTTCCATGTAATAGATGAATGCCATGAATCTAAACTTCAATATCATGAAATCAGCTACAGTAGCTTTAGAGGTCTTCCACCACATCCGGTTGCAATATGTAACCATTCAAATTGAATAACTGTTTTTACGGCCAAAATTTAAAACTAAAATTTAGTTAAAACCGTTGAACTTAACTTCTAAAGCTTAATGATTCGGTTAATCACCTTAAAATCAGCTCACCAACACTCGATTCTGATCAAATGATGAACTGAAATTTAAATTAAATTGAAATTTAGCTCTGATGCCAATTGACAGGAATTTGTTAACTAACTACTAGTAGATGGCGGAATCAAGTACTTGCGTTGAATTATTGAATTTGAAGTATGAATCCATAATTTTCACTAAATATTATTATCATTCAAAGCCTTAATAATGTTGGGAGAGTTTTACAATTGATTAAAAAATATCTAACATTCAAGCACACATACAACTGAGCTCTCTCTACCTATTTATAGACATCTAATATAGCATAAATACCCAACTAACATCATTATATCTATTTAAAAACAATTGGACGTTAAACTTCAACTTATTCTTCATCTTCATTTAACTCTAATGATGTTCACTTTAAATCTGAGAAACTTCTTCATCATCAGAACTAAAAGTTTCTACGTTGACTTGAGTTGACAAACTAAATTTTAATTCGAAAGTTAATATTTGTTCTTCCAAATTAAACACTTATACAAAACTGCGCCAAGATGATTTTCAATTTCATCCATTAAGCTTCAATACCTAACACACGAGCGGTATATCTGCGCCTGACGTTATCGTTCTAGCATATCACTAGATAGGTCACCATGAATTGTCAACACTATAGGTGGTCTTGCAAGTTAGATTTTTATAATACATATATTCAACTAATATTATCACTACCTAAATTAACTATACTACTACATTATGGGAAACACTAATACGACTACTCTTTAACTATAGTAGTTGTAACGACCTAGTTTTCAAATATCACGTTTAACAAAAACTTTTTATATTATAAGAGTATTTATAGCGGTAAACGTTTAGTTAAACGAGATTAGCGGTTCATAAAACTAGTTTAATAATCAAACCATTTGTTACATTAATACTAACTTCGAATATGTTGAACATTAATCAAGTTGGAAATGAAAAACAGTTGGGGACAATAAGCTATCCCAAATAATTCATAAATAGAGACTATATAAACATTCAATATAGATAAACTATGTATTTTCTAACACAAACCATACCCACAACCTCGTAAGAAGAGATGATTATATAATCAACATCACATATATAAATGCATATGAAATTAATTCTCAACGTATAATCAATTTCAAATCATTTCATATATCTTTTTACATTTTACTAGGGTCCATCGTGCCCTAAGTATTCACTTTATTTGGGTACGTTAATGTCCTAAGTATTCAACTTAGCTGGTCCATCGATACCCTAAGTATACCACTTACCTGTTCCATCGATGTCCTAAGTGTACCACTTATTTGGTCCATCAATGTCCTACATAATCATTTCAGAAGTGTCTTACTGTTTCCATATGGGCTACTACCCCGTTCACTACTTGCATATTCCTGCATGTTAATATAAGCATTGGGGAGCGACTCCCAACCTTTATAATAACCCGAAATGTAGGATTTCACTACTCCGACATAGCACAACAATGCACTGTCGTTAAGGACGGATAAACAATGTTTACTCACTGCTCCACTCCCACGTGATACTTCTGGTAACCATTTACGTGTCAGTACCACTCCTGTGAATGGGTTTCTCCCACCATCATGTGTTGCCAAGGAAGTCTAGAATTCCCTGCAACTATCAAATGCGTTTACTCCCACGATTATCATAATGGCTAGCACTTTCGCCTAGTTGGTCAGTGATATCTCTCATTTATATATAGATTTATTCGCGACATATGTTATGTTCTTAATCAAAAACGTGATGGATAGTCCCCGTTCTACTTACATTTTGTGTAAAAGTGTGTATTTAGGTGTTACGTGTTGTTTTGGAGAAGGAAACGTCAAGATATGCCAAAATAATGGGAGAAAAGGAGTAAAATTCAAACGTTCGCGGTCTGGACACCCACTCCGCAACCGTGGTGCTCACTGCGCCATAGTAGGTTGTTTTGTGGCAGTTACGAATTTTCAGTTATTACATCACTTGTGGGCATTGGAAAGGTTTATCTTGGTGATTATTACTGCAACTCACATAAATAAGCATCATCATAAAAAAATTCACCATTCTTGGAGCTTTGGAGAAGAAATCCTTGTAGCAATTCAACAATTAAGCAACGGTTTTTCGTTAATTTTCATTACAATCAAAGACTATTCTCATATTCAATTTCAATTTGGGTATTTAGACTTTATCATTTCAGCAAACACTTGGTACTATGTCAAACTTCTCTTATTTTGGCTAATGTTTAATTTCAATCATGAGTAGCTAATTTATTTAAACGTTTGCTTGGATATGTGATCTTATGTTTTGATTAATTTTGACTGTGAAGTTTTTGATAGATGTGTGTTGGTTAATTGAAAATACATTTGGGTTTAGACTTGATTATATTATTAGATTACATATATTCTTTATTTGGTATAAAATTTGGGTATTTGAAAAGAGCTTGAGAATTGGCTAAAATATTGAACGAATTATTCAACCAGTCTTTAGTTGATATAAGTTATCGATATTCGAAAGGACTCGGTAATAGTAGTCGACATAAAAAAGTTTAAACACGAATGCTAGTTTATAAATGACACGTCATGTATTCTCCTCACCACACACTCAGTGAATCGAAATGAAATAGGTCATCTCATGACCTGAGTTGAATCAAAAGAAGAAATATGAAATCGAAACTGAAATTGAAATTGAAGCTGATAACAAACAATGTATGCGCAACTGTTTAAGATTTCATTGATAGTGTGAACACGTTTTGGATCGAGCTTGTTACATCAGACACTAACAAGCTCAACGGAACTCAAACTGAGTTCCGGGTTCAAAGACAACAAACTCTAACAACCTATCACACTATTTATACACAAAATCTAAACACTACGAATTAAATATTACAACATGTCATCATCTTAATTTCAACTCGAGGAGTTCACTTCAATTCGGAATCAAAGTCTTCAGCCTCCGAGTTAATATCTTCAATGTTGACTTGAGTTGACTTAAGTTAAACTTCAGTTTATTTTCAGTTCGGAGGAACTTCATTTACATGTCATCATCTTAATTTCAACTCGGGGAGTTCACTTCAATTCGGAATCAAAGTCTTCAGCCTCCGAGTTAATATCTTCAATGTTGACTTGAGTTGACTTAAGTTAAACTTCAGTTTATTTTCAGTTCGGAGGAACTTCATTTAGTTTAGAGTATCTAAACTAATTTGTTCCCCGAATTGAAAATTTGACTTCGGATTATTCATGATTTTAGTTCGGAATCTCCACGAACTAAAATCATCTTTATTCCAACACACACAGAAGACTCCATAGCTTCATCCAATCAATTTCTTGGCCCAAAAATCTCCCCCTTGGATGATGCTATGAGTCTTCTATCTTCATAACTTACTCATTCTCCAAGGTCATCTTCCTCCAATTCATCTTTCTTGTGACTTTCACAAACTCAGGAGGAATAGCTGCAGAATCACCAGATTATCTTCTTGATTTTTCATTACCAGATTCTCCATGGAGAGCATTTAACAAGTAACTTATATCAACTTTCTTCCTAGTAAGAAAGTGAATAGCTACTGTAACTTATTTTCAAACGAGCTCCACCGTGCTTACAGAAATTTCAATCAGGTTCTTTGAAAAACTTGATTAGGTCATTCTTATTTTAGATCTGAAGCATCACGTCACACCTTTTCTCCCAAATTGATGACGTGAGGCTGAGTTCCGTTCTACTTCCATCACACCTCTTTCTCAAATTGATAACTCGTGTTTTCGCTCCCTTCACCAACGGTCTTTGAACTGATATGTGTAACACCAGATCCACCATGAACACCTTGAAATCTTTATAGATCCTTCAATACAGCTCTTCAATTTCACTTCGGACTCCTTCGATTCTAACATTCACTAATAGTTTGACCTAATTTTCGAATCAAGTCAAATTGATGAACCAGACTCAATTGAATTTAATTAATTGATTTGTGTGGCTCTGATACCAATTGACAGGTCCTGTATTCTCCCCACCACACACTCAGTGAATCGAAATGAAACAGGTCATGATGCGGAATCTCATGACCTGTGTTGAATCAAAAGAGGAAACATGAAACTGAAACTGAAATTTAAATTGAAGCTGATAACAAACAATGTATGCGCAACTCTTGAAGATTTCATTGATAGTGTGAACAGGTTTTGGATTGAGCTTGTTACATCAGACATTGACAAGCTCAACGGAACTCAAACTGAGTTCCGGGTTCAAAGACAACAAACTCTAACAACCTATCACACTCTTTATAGACAAAATCTAAACACTACGAATTAAATATTACAACATGTCATCATCTTAATTTCAACTCGGGGAATTCACTTCAATTCGGAATCAAAGTCTTCAGCCTCCGAGTTAATATCTTCAATGTTGAGTTGAGTTGACTTAAGTTAAACTTCAGTTAATTTTCAGTTCGGAGGAACTTCATTTAGTTCAGAGTATCTGAACTAATTTGTTCCCCGAACTGAAAATTTCACTTCGGATTATTCATGATTTTAGTTCGGAATCTCCACGAACTAAAATCATCTTTATTCAAACACACACAGAAGACTCCATAGCTTCATCCAGTCAATTTCTTAGCCCAACAATAAATACGAGAAATCGGTTTAGAAAACTATTAAACTATTCGAAAGGAAGTTTAATAAATTAATTAATGAACATAAACTTGATTCTTAAAGCCTAACTATTTGGGGTGTTTACCATATTCGAAAGGAGTGGTTTCAGGGTAGTTATAGATAACTTGGTATTCCAAAGGAACTAGGTTTTATAAAAGATGTAAATCAAACATTTCAATATCTTAGAAGAAGTCATACATTAGTGAAGGTCCAAGCAAACATCCTTTTAAATCTTGAATATCAAAACAATTTATAAGCGTTACTATTTAGTGATAATAAAAAAACCCCACATCGTTACTCGTTTATTTATTTATCTTAAATTCTCAATTTACATAAGTCCCTGAGTTCGAACCCCAACTTTCCCAAAACTACACTATAAACGGCAAGGGTACACTGCCCGGCGTTGTAGTCTAGAGTAAGCTTTTCAGAAAACTAGATTTAACACATCAGACACCTAGGTTTAACAGTCTGTGAGTAGCTACCACCCACCTGTATACCTAGTTAGTCATACTAGGTTTAACTATCTATTTATGAGTTTCAACCTTTTTCGTAATTAAGTAAAGGTTTCTTATGCTAACTAAGGCACACTCCTTATTGCATAAAAGAAACAATAACCACAATAATTATATAAACGTATATAATTAAAACTAAATGTGTACCTCATCGCATTGTACACCACTAAACATGAGTAGCTACAACCATTCATTCCCCAGGCCTTTACCAATCAATTATCACATAATTTATTTAAAACGACAATAAATTAGATGAACAATAAGAATACATGTAGCTTACTACCACCTGTTATCCAAGTTTACGGGTAACTACAACCACCTGTAATCATCATGTATGGGTAATCACATACTACACATATCACACAATTCCTTTATTATGTTCTAGTTCATCTTTTATTCATCAAACAACTTTATACGTAAACGACCTCGTTTACTAACAACATTACTTTCAAAAAACATTTACATGTTTGAAAAAATCTTTCAAAACGTTTATACATCTTTTAAACGTTACTTTTATCTTTGTGCTCGGTTTTTAAAACAATATTGTACTCACCTTTAAATATTTGTCGTTAAGCAAACATCCTCGCAAAAACGTTACACGATCAACCAGATCAAAAAATTTCCTATTAACAATCTCGTAATGACTTTTAAAGTTATCGCATAACTGTTCAACGATACTCGAAAAATATTTCTACTCAGCTTAACCAACCTCCACTTGAATATTTTTAACCTCTATTTGAATATATTCAACCGCTACTTGAATAAATTAAAACTCCGATTGAATACTTTTAACTGTCGGCTGAATAGATTCAACCCCCGATTGGATATATGCGGTTGGATTTATTCAACCTTCTGTTGAATAATTCCAACCTCCGGTTGAATATGTTCAACCTCCAGTTGGACCAAAAACCAGCATTAATGTTACTACAACTTCATCTTCTTCACCACAAAACATAACCATAGTTGCGGGTTTTCAACCTCAATAAAACACGACAAAAATCAACATAAATCATGCCAAATAACTCTAAACGACTAAAAACATGATTATTTACGTAAATAACGGGTTATACCTTAAGAATTCGAAATGGTATCATTTCGAATCGAACCGAACTAGCTCCTTATCAACTTTCGCTTACACCGAAACGATTCCCTCGAATCTAGGATTACTACTATGTGGTCCGTTTGTTTATCCGGTAAGAAATGGTTTTGGAATCAACAAATTTCGAACTTAACCGACTTTGGTTTGCTTTCTTTTTTTTCAGACGAAAACACACAAACACACACATATATCTCTAATTTTCTTTCTTATCCCCTTAAAAACACAAATCAAAGCTTTTTATAATTAATTTACATATATAACCCTCAACTATGCCATATTTACATATTTACTCCTTTTTACAAATCCTTTACAAAAATAGTCCTTTAGCCAAAAAGTATTACGACTTCAGTCCTTTTTACATTTACGGGTCTTACAATTCTTCCGCTCTTAAAATGATTTCATCCCCGAATCAATCTTAAAATAGACGAGAATTTCAAAACTTAATATCACTTAAATCACATGTCGTATAACTAAATTTTCTTGGACCAAAATTTAACGCTTAAATCACTTTGCTTAAATTTCAAGTAGAACAACATATTTCTAAAATTCTTACGATAATACCAAAATTTTCCTCATTATATCATTATTTACATACTATACTCTGGCAATGATAATCGATATAAAAGCATAGCAACGAGGATTACATTTAACAGTAAGTTTCTCTAAAACTATATGTCTTTCACTTCATCGATCCCATAAAAATGACAAAAATATATATAATACATGTCACCAATCAGTTAAACATTCATACTTATCGCGAAGACGTCTAACTGCGAAAACGTCTAACTTTTACTATTATAGAACTTCTTACTATTTCTTCAAATACAAGATATAAATACCATAATTCCTAAAAAACAAATAGAATTCTTAACACAATTAAGAACTCGTATTATTCAGTCCTAGTTCTAAAACCGTCTTAGGAATATCTTGCTTTACCATTCCAGATTCGAAAATAACTTAAACATAAGTCCATCTTAGAGAAATAATTCATACTCTATCATTGATCTTTCAAATCATCAATCGTATTTAAAGGATATTCATTCTTAACGGTAACTTTATTAAACATTACTAAAATCTATGCTCATTCTCATTATACGGTCCTTTCTACTCAAATTATACCGGTTCTTTCCAAAATGAAAAACTCAGTCAAATAAAATCCTTCTTAAACAATTCCTATAATTGTTTCATCATTTCCTTCAATCCCGGCATGATTAACCAATAAGGTACTTTCTCATTATATTTCAATTCCGTAATAAATTCAACCCTTAGATTCTAGTTCCCTTACATATGATAATTCAAGTAACTCATCGTGAAAATATTTTAATATTCTCTGCATAGATCAATATCCTTCAATTTCACAATTTCCTTGTGTCTTTTCATAGCATGAAACATAAATGCTACATATTCTTTCTAAACACTTTCTTTTTAGCATTAGCCTACCTAAATCAGGTTTTGAACATGAAGACACACAATTTCTCATCAATCCAGTGCCTCTCCGTTATACATAAGGATAGCATATTAAACTTTCTGATCCTCCATAAATATAGCAACACTAAATACGTGCTTCATCTTATGGATCAGTCAATAACAACTAACGGATATTCACCTATTTTAAAACCCAGAGGAATTGCTAAATAAAAATGTTTTATAAGCATTATCTTTCATTACAATCTTAGTAGGCTCTCTATGGTCAACATCAATGTTGCTCGCACTCCGAGCTACGAATTCTTTTATCAACGAAAGATATTGTTGTAAGTTTTTCAATAACCTTGTTGTTCTTAATATAGCACTCTATTCTCCCAGTTGCCCTTCATACTCGGCAATTCAAGAGACATATCTCTCTTTATTCACCACAAACGCATTTCCTTTAACTTAAGTACAATGAAAACGCGAGTTCTTTTTCCGAGAATTAATGTTTACAAAATTTCTTCTTTGATCAATACCAGAACAGAATAAAACAACGGAAACAACCACGATTTAAAAACAAATAGTAGCTAACTTATAACTCTCAGCACACACCCTTCCAAACTTAAGTCGAGGTTTTCTTTAACAATTTGAACCTCGTCTGTGTACGAGTCTGAGCACTAGTCTTTGTACTCAGTTCACTCGCAACACGGCTCAGATACCAAATTGTAACGACATGGTTATCAAAAATAGCGTTTAAATTTTTTTTTAATATTATTAGAGTATTCAAAGCGTAAAACTTTTAGTTAAACGATATTAGCAGTTCATAAAACTAGTTTAATAATCGAACCAATCGTTACGTTAAAACTCACTTCAAAATATGTTGAACATTAACCAAGTTGAAAATGACAAACGTTGGGGACAATTAGCTACCTCAAAGTAATCCCGCCTCACCAAGCATGTCTAAAGATACGTACGAGCAAAAGACACATTTGGGAAAATAGTATCATCTATAGCTGGTGAGACAATAATTCATTAGTAAAGAATAAAAAATAAATAAAGTATGTCTTTACTAACCCAAACCATACCCGAACCTCGTAAGCAGATATGATTAAATAATCAACGTCACGTATATAAATGCATATAAAATTAATTCTCAACGTATAATCAAATTTGTATCAATGCATATATCTTTTTACATTTTATTAAGGTTCATAGTGCCCTGAGTATGCACTTAAAAGATAGTTGCGGAAGTCGTATATCCATATACGCGCAAGATAAGTAAACTATTGATTGAAATCATGTATAACGACTACTTGGCATAATATAACTTAAGTGTTCACACTAAACCGATTAACCAACTGCGAAGCACCTTACCCCGCACTACTTACGAGGAGTCATTTATGATCGAGTAATATGTACTTAAGTTGCCGCCTAAGTAAGGAACGGTTATTTCGTAAGTATCGATACCCATAATTACTAAACGGCTTAACAAAGCTAATAGTGTGTGTTGCAAGATGGGAGTTAATGTTATTTTAAAAACTAGTAGTAGTCACTTAAGAAGCATGTTATATATCCCTCAAGAGTCACGTTAGTTATACGATCAATCAATGTTCAAACGAGTTCCGAGTGTGGCAATAAAGTAAGTTGCATACGAATGCCGAGTGTGGCAATAAAATAGTTTAATACGAGTGCCGAGTGTGGCAATAAAATAGTTTCATACGAGTGCCGAGTGTAGCAATAAAATAGTTTCATACGAGTGCCGAGTGTGGCAATAAAATAGGTTCCATAAGAGTGTCGAGTGTGGCAATAAAATAGTTTGGTTCTCATGTTTCCCTAAAAAGATTTATTTAAAACAGTAAATAAAGTGGGGTTGTAACTCACGGTTTGCGAAGAATAGCGCAAATGTGAAAGAGCGGTCGGAACGGGTCGAAACGGGTCGGAATCACGGAACTCCTATAGTAATACCAAGATTGGATGAGTACGAATGTTTATAAGTTTATAATGCCATTAGTTAACGAAAATGCTTTTAATATAAGTGTTGGGTTTAAGTCCAACGAAAATCGGACAGCGCTTCCGCGCCAAAATCTTTAAATCCAATTTTTAAACACTTTCCCTTAACCATTTTCATAACCAAAGTTTATATATTTACACCAAACACAATGTTATATAAACATGTTCAAATAGTCCATTTATACACAACTTAATCTCATTACAGGTTATTTAACTCGGTTTGAAGAAATAAGCTCAAGGTCACGTCTTATACCGAAAATGAAAATTTTTCTGCCATCTGATCTAGGATGCGCCGCGTTCATGAGGATGCGCCGCGTTCATGAGGATGCGCCGCGTTCATGAGGATGGCCAAAAATCGTTTTTATGTTACAAATGCTATTTTGGTGGTGGATTTCGACATGCAATGATAGATACATCCAAATACTTGATGTTTTACAGTTTATATTGAGTTTTTAACCACAAATTCATAGATCTAAACATCCATTTTATGAAAACCCGTTTTTGTATATAAATGGTCGCAAATCTTCATAAAAACTCGTTTTTAGTTGTTAGATCGTACATGCAAAGAGTATATGTTGTAAAAACAGAAGGTTTGAAATATTTATACCGAGTAGAAAGTGATTTAAAGATGGTTGAAGAATTCTCTTGGTGATTCTTGACCCAAAAAGCTTAAAAGTTGATTTTAACCCCAAAGAATGCAAGCTCCTTTCTTTCCTTCTTGTTTATGAACGATTTGTAGGTGTTTTATGTGGTTACTTTTCTGTATTTTTGATTTGGGAGGATTTTGCAAAGAGAGAGAGAGAGAGCTAGTAAAGAGTATGTTTGTGTGTGTTGTATGTGTTTGTGTTTAGTAAATGATATAGTGGTGTTAGGATAGCTTTACTGGACCATTTCAAGGCCTTTGGGCATGGTTAACCCGGAGTCCAAACGTTGGGCTCGAGTTTAGGTCCAAATGGTTAAGTTTTAAAGTTTGCAAAATATTGTTGAACTGTGCCCTGAATGCGGCGCATTAGGGCCTAATGCGGCGCATTTGGGGCCAGTTTCAGCAATGTTCGTTTTTCGTTCGTTCCATTGTTAAGCGTTTTCGTTAGTTGAAAGTTTCCGGTTATTTTAGATAGGAACTTAGACAAGTTCACTAAGTGTTTTCTTGGTATTAGAATTCATTTTATGATTCCGATTTCGATTCCGACACACACCCGTTTACAAGACAAGTAAAGATAAGATCAAATCATAGTTAGCTCAAAGATAGAGAATGCGGTTTTCACCTGAAATAAGACGGTTGTCACAGGGATATTACCCCGTTCACTACTCGCACATTCCCGCATGTTATTATAAGCATTGAGGCTCGACTCACAACCTTTATAATAACCAGAAATATAGGCTTTCACTACCCTGACATAGCATTTCATTGCATTGTCGTTAAGGAGGGATAAAAAATGTTTACTCACTGCTCCACTCCCACGTGATACTTCTAGCTACCATTTACGAGTCAGTTTCACTCCAGTGAATGGGTTTCTCCCACCACCATGTGTTGCCAAGGAGGTCTAGAATTCTCTGCAACTATTAAATGGGTTTACTCCCACTTGAATCAATGGGTTTCTCCCACGATTATCATAATGGCTAGCACTTTTCACCTAGTTGGTCACACCAGGTTTAACAGTCTGTGAGTAGCTACCTACGACCTGTATACCTAGTTAGTCACACTAGGTTTAAGTATCTGTTTACGAGTTTCGTATTTTCTCGTAATTAAGCAATGGTTTCTTATGCTAACAAAGGCACACTCCTTATTACATAAAGGAAACAATAAAAACAATAATTATATAAACGTATATAATTAAATAAATGTGTACCTCATTACATTGTACACCGCTTTTACATGTTTCAAAATATCTTTCAAAATGTTTATACATCTTTTAAATGTTAATTTTATCTTTAAGCTCGGTTTTTAAAACGATATTTTACTCACCTTTAAATCTTTGTTGTTAAGCAAAAATCCTCGCAAAAACGTTTCACGATCAACCTGATCAAAATATTGCCTATTAACAATCTCGTAATGACTTTTAACGTTATCGCATAAATATTCAACTATACTCGAAAAATATTTCGACTCAGCTTAACCAACCTCCACTTGAATGTTTCAACCTCCACTTTATATTCAACCTCCACTTATATATATTTGTCACACCCCGCTAAAGTGGAAACACGGGATGTGAAGAGCAATAGCATTCGATACACAAGTTTACAATCAACCACCAAGTTATATTAAATAAAACATAACTTCAAGAGTTTAAAAGTTTAAGACATCGTTACATATCCGAATACAAAATGAGGTGTTCATAGCCAAACCACCCGAACCCTTTTCCCATTCTTGAAGTCATCAACCAAAAGCATAAGCATCGTGTCCAAAGCTTACTCGTTTCCTGAAAATACGAGTCAAGTGTTAACTACGGGAGGCGTAGTTAGTGATCTACAAGTTTAAGTAAAGCATTTAAGTTTCGACGCACATAACAATGGCGTAAAGTATAGCATTAAAATAGTTGTCGCATAACCATGCGTAAAGTATAGTGTTCAAATAGTTGTCGCATAACCATGCGTAAAGTATAGTTTTCAATTAGTTGTCGCATAACCATGCGTAAAGTATAGTTTTCAAATAGTTGTCGCATAACCATGCGTAAAGTATAGTTTTGAATTAGTTGTCGCATAACCATGCGTAAAGTATAGTTTTCAAATAGTTGTCGCATAACCATGAGTACAGTTTTGTATTCGTGTTCGTAGGCATTGACCACATAGCGCGACTATGTGACAATCCTATGTATTGCCCAATGATCGTTGCTAAGCCTAAAGCCTACCCATTTAGTATTATGCACCATCGTTATTTGGCGTTGTGGTGAGGGTCAATTTACCCTAATAGCGCTATCCATATCTACTAACGGTCCTTTCCAAAGGGATTAATAGCAACTAATGTCCTTGATAGTATCGGGAATTTTAGTGGTATCTCACGTCCATGTTGTACAACGTCCGCAACATGACGATCGATGTTTTAGTCATTGGCAAAAGTAGTGTTCGTATCCTCGGCATTGTTGGCAAAACCATCAACAATGCCGGCAAATTAGTCTTACGTAATAGTATTCAAAATATCATGCGTCTCATAGTAGCATTCAAAGTATAACGCAACATGACGATCGATGTTTTAGTCATTGGCAAAAGTAGTGTTCGTATCCTCGGCATTGTTGGCAAAACCATCAACAATGCCGGCAAATTAGTCTTACGTAATAGTATTCAAAATATCATGCGTCTCATAGTAGCATTCAAAGTATAAAAGTGTTTTCGTAATAGCATTCGAGTATCAAATCGTTTTCGTTTAGCATTCAAGTATCAAAGCGTTTTTCAGCTTAAATGTAATGTTTAAACCTAAGACTCGCATTTCACCCCAAAATGTAATAAAAACGTTTAAAAAGTAGGGGTTTGTAACTCACTGTTTGCGAAGATTTCTAGCGTGCTCGGAATTGCTCGAAGGTGCTCGGAATCACCGAAATCCTAGTATAAACCAAGTTTTCATGTAAGTATTATCACTTGTTAACTTTCATACTCGTTAGTCAACGAATTGTTTGTTGTTTAAGTGTTATAAGTACGTCTAATGAAATTTGGGCAGCGCTTCCGCGCTATAAAATTTATATCCAAAATCATCTATCCACTTTCCCGCTTAATCCGATACATATAATGTCATTATATAATGTTATGGTGAATTAGTTATTTAAATACCTCATCTTATCATTCAAAGAACAACTATGTAATCTGTTATATTATATTATAAACTGTGAAAAGTATATGTTTCTCGATTTCTCCGTTAATACGTTAAAAATACAATTTTTTTGCACAACAGCATTCAGCCCGCGGCTGAAATATTCAGCCTGCGGATGGAGCATTCAGCCCGCCGCTGAAATATTCAGCCCGCGGCTGGATGGCCGTGACATTTTTTCTTGTTTTGCCATTTTCGCGATTTTAAGCGTTTTTGAGCTAGATTTCGACATGCAACTGAATATTCATCAAGAGTACTTATATATATATGTTCAAATCTCAGTTTCTTTTGGATTTTTAGCCCCAAATATATAGATTTATGTAAGAGATTATAAAAACCCGTTTTTGTGTAAAAATCGTTATAAAACTTCATAAAAACATGTTTTTGGGTGATGGATCATACATGCAATGAGTTATTTATGTATAAACAGTAAAGGAAAAGTGTTTTTACCCAAAGAAAGTGTATGGATGATGATCTAGAGTAGCTAGGAGGTGTTTTCGGCTTCAAATCGGTAGAAAATGATGTATTTGACTAGATGAATGGAAACCCTTGCTTAGATTGATGATGAGGACGATTTATGGGGGTGTTTTCTTGATGTTTTCTTGCTGTATTTTACTGAATAGAAAGGGTGTTTGAGAGGGTTTTTGTGAGAGAAACAATGTGTGTGTTTTGAGTGTGTGTTTGTGTTTTAAAATTATGAAAGAGAAATGAAAGAAATGAAAGTGAGTAGGGGGTAAGTGACTGACATTTCTAGACCAAAGAGGGGTCCAATCGTCGTTGGACAAGTGTTTGGTTTGTATTACATGCAGAAATGAGTCACCAAAAAGCTGACCAGACCCTTTCAGCCGCCGGCTGGAACCCAGCCGTTGGCTGAATACATCCAGCCATTGGCTGAATGGCCGGTTCAACAAAAATTCTGATTTTTGTTCTCGTTAGGCATTTTTGTTCGTTAAGGTTCCCGATTGATTTCAAATGAACTTAGGCAAGTTCATTGTATGTATTCTTAATATTTTAGAGTTCAATTGTTGGTTTGATTCCGATTCCGATTCCGTTTCCGAGACACACACGTTTAAAGTTTAAGTAACGTAAACCTACGTTAAGCGTTTTGTGTGAGTTACATCGAGCTTAGCTTAAAGACTTATGTCTACGTAACCACGTAACACATAAAGTTAGTTATAGCAAGTATCAAACATACGTATCGAGGTCATAAGTTAGCGTTCTCGACCTGAGTTTTGACGGTTGTCACATTCTCCCCACGTTGAAAGAATTTCGTCCCAAAATTTCAACTTGTAGTATTCGTTGTGGGAAAAGTGAAGAGATGAGGATACTTATGCAACATTTGATCCTCTCGTTCCCAGGTATATTCGGGGCCACGCTTTGCGTTCCAACGTACCCTTACTATAAGGATTCAACTGTGTCTTAGTTTCTTAGTTTCGCGATCTATGATTTCAATCGTCTCTTCAACGAATTGAATTTTTTCGTCTAATTGTGCTTCTCTTAAAGGTGTGGTAAGTGTTTCGTTCGATAAGTACCTTTTTCAGTCTCGACACATGAAAAGTAGTATGTATGTTACCGAGTTCTTGTGGTAGTTCCCAAAAATACGCAACTGGACCTACTCTTTCGAGTATCTCAAATGGTCCTACATATCTTGGACTAAGTTTTCCATGTTTTCCGCGGCGTATTGCACCTTTCCAAGGTTACACCTTAAGAATTACTTTGTCATCGATTTGGAATTTTTCTGAGTCTTTTCTACGCACATCAGCGTAAATCGTTTGACGACTTCTAGTAGTCTTAGTCGTTCCTTTATCGTTGTGATCTATCAATCGTTTCTTGTACTACATCCATACTAATTAGTTATCGATCCCCCGATTCCAACCAACACTGTGGAAATCGGCATTTTCTTCCATAAAGAGCTTCAAATGGCACACACTTGATAGTAGCGTGATAACTATTGTTATAGAAGAATTCTATTAGTGGTATATGATTATCTTGACTTCCTCCGAAGTCAATAACACATGCTTTTAGCATATCTTCTAAGATTTGTATTGTACACTTGCTTTGACCATTGGTCTGTGGATAGTAAGTCGTGCTTAAGTCCAATCGAGTGCCAAACGACTCTTGGAGTGCCTTCCAGAATCTGGAAGTGAAGCGAGTATCTCTGTCCGAGATAATTGACGTGGGTATTCCGTGACGAGTCACTACCTCGTTGATGTATAATTGGACAAGTTTTTCCAAGTTAAAACTTTCCTTGATTGGAATAAAGTGTGCTGACTTCGTTAGTCGATCCACTATAACCCAGATCATGTCATTACCCTTTGATGGTCGAGGTAATTTTGTGACGAAGTCCATTGTGATTTGTTCCCATTTCCATTTGGGAATTTCAGGTTGTTGCAGTAACCCGGATGGCTTTTGATATTCGGCCTTCACTTTCGCACAAGTGAAGCATTTCTCTACGTATAAAGCAACATCTCTCTTCATTCCAGGCCACCAGTAATGTTCCTTGAGGTCCTTATACATATTGCTCGACCCTGGATGAATAGATTATCTCGTTCGGTGGGCTTCATCCATGATGGCCTTCCTCAATTCGTTAGTTGTGGGAATCCAGGCTCGATTCTTATAATACTAGATATCGTCGTCCTTCCTTACAAAGTGCTTATCGTGTTTGTGAAAAGTCTCGACCTTTAGGTTATCTGCCTTCAAAGCCTCATGTTGGGCACTTGCTATACGCGTCCTCAAGTCGGGTTTAAGGTAGATTCCTAATGCACGTACTCGAGTTGTCTGTTTCCTTTCTTTCCTACTCAAGGCATCTGCTACGACGTTCGCTTTGCCAGGGTGATACTTAATATCGCAGTCGTAGTCGCTAAGGAGTTCCAACCATCTCCTTTGCCTCATGTTGAGTAGCTTCTGATCTAGTATGTGTTGTAGGCTCCTATGATCCGTAAATACCGTGCATTTGGTTCCGTATAGATAATGTCTCCAGATTTTAAGGGCAAAAACTATCTCTCCTAACTCTAGGTCGTGAGTAGCGTAATTGACTTCGTGTTTCTTGAGTTGTCGCGATGCGTAAGTTGTGACCTTATTTCGTTGCATCAATACATAACCTAATCCTAGGTTAGATGCGTCACAATATACTACGAAGTCTTCGTTTCCCTCAGGAAGAGTTAGAATTGGAGCATTGCACAGTTTCGTTTGTAGGATATTGAAGGCTTGTTCTTGTGCATCTCCCCAGTTGAACTTCTCGTTCTTTTGCGTTAACTTTGTTAGGGGTTTAGCTATCTTAGAGAAATCTTGAATGAATCGCTGGTAATATCCAGCTAGTCCTAAAAATTGGCGGATTTCTGTCGGACTTTTGAGAGTTTTCCAGTTCTCTATTGCTTCAATTTTTGATGGATCAATGTGAATTTCGGAACCATTAACTACGTGACCGAGAAATTTGACTTCCCGCAGCCAGAATTCGCACTTGGAAAACTTTGCGTAGAGTTGTTGTTCCTTGAGTAATTCTAATAACAGCTTTAAGTGCTTTGCGTGATCTTCTTTGGTACGTGAGTAGATTAAGATGTCGTCGATGAATACAATAACGAATTTGTCTAGATACGGTCGGCATACCCTATTCATCAAATCCATGAACACCGCCGGTGCATTTGTGAGTCCAAATGGCATTACCAGGAACTCGTAGTGTCTGTACCTAGTGCGGAATGCGGTTTTTGGAGTATCATCTTCAGAAACAAAGACTTGATGTTATCCAGATATTAAGTCGATCTTTGAAAAGTATGTCGCGCCTTGGATTTGATTGAAAAGGTCTTCGATTCGTGGAAGAGGGTATCGATTTTTAACGAATAGGATCGGCGCTCCCCATGGTGATAAGCTTGGTCGGATAAATCATTTATCCAATAATTCTTGAACTTGGTTGGATAATTCCTGCATTTCAGTCGGAGCTAGTCGATATGAAGTCTTTGCCACTGATGCCGCTCCAGGAATTTCTTCGATTCTAAACTCTACTTGCCTCTGCGGTGTTACTCCCGGTAGTTCCTCGGGGAATATCTCCGGATAGTTTCTAACTATCGGTAAATCCTTAAGGTCTTCTGCTTTCGTTTATTTGTCTTTTATGTTTACTAATACTGCAAAGCAGTCCTTATTCGGGTATTGGCGCATTTACATCACCGATATAAGTTTCGCAGTTTGTCCCAGCCTATCTCCTTGTACTATCAATTCCTTCCCATCTCCTAATGGCATCCGATTTGTCTTATCTCAGCAAACTATTTTCGCATCTTGGATGGTCAACCAATCCATTTCTATTACTGCGTCAAAGCTGCAACTACTCGGGGGTCGTATCTCGCTTCCTCGATTCCTATCGCGAAGGCTCTAACTTGTAAGATGCTCGGGACGCAAGGGTTGTGCCGATTATTGAGTTAATGTTTAAGTTTACTTAATGGACTAGTAATAGTTCGGGCAAGTCACCAGGAAATACTTCCGGTACTCCCTTACTACTAATCGGTTTCCTTGGGCACCTTCTTGGTTAAATAGCAAAGAGTCGTAACCTCGGTCGTAAGTGTTTTTCGGGCATAAAGTTTAGCCTTGTCCTTTCCATGTCGCCTTGTACGAATAAGGTCTTATTGTAGAGCAGATGTTTAGATGATTTCCTTGTACAGACATGACTTCAACATGTTTGACAAATAACTATTCTGTGGTTTACCGTAACATAAGAATGTGATCATATCTTCGTGATGATCCTTCGTTTTAGGATATACTTTCAAAACCTACCTTGGTTTGAAGTTACCTTAGATTCTTATTCAAGTCTAGGAATCCATATTGACCAACGATTCCCTAGAGAAGTTTGTGATATCCTTGCGATTTCGTAAATGCTAGCCCCTTAATCGAGTACAATCAATTATTGTACATTATTTTGCATAATAATAATGTCAATAAATGAAAGTAAGGTATGAAATATACATGTTTATGCTAGGGGCATATCATGTAATTAAGTTTAAGAATAAGTGCGCGACCGAAGATTACTATATTGTGTATACAAAAGCAAACGAACGATAAAAGCGATTTTCAAAACTCTTACGTTTAGCAATTCCACAACTAGCATCGAGTTGCCTGGACTGCCCTATGTATCGTTTATTTGGTATGAAGTATGCCGAGTGATAGTTTGTGAATACGAGTGTCATGATACATCGAATTCTAGACCATTTCTGGAGTTCCGTAAACTTGTCGCATGAATCCATCATGTCTACCAGTGTCAATTCTTAGTTATCGGATATCTTGGGTGCATCACTTAGTATGTCGAGTTGCAACTGCACTCATGTGTCTTATGTGGGAATACTTACCAGTTTCCATAAAAGGCATCGCGTAAGGATTAGTGGGATAAAGCGTATACGGTGTCGATAGTCGAGAATGTGTTGTGTGTACGGCGTCGATAGTCCAGAATGTGTTGTGTGTACGGTGTCGATAGTAGAGAATGTGTTGTCTCCGCCTAAAGAATGGGAGAAATAGTACGCATAGGACAATATAAACCAGTCCAGGTTCGATTCGTTACACGGTAATGTAATAGTTTACGAAAATGTCCGCTCAACGCTCCTATACCTTGATAACGTATCGCTATCGTATATCAAGTTCGTAGGAAAATGTGAGTTCTCAAGAGTATACGTCGGGTATCTACTTCGTTGTCTGACACGGTTATATTCGTCCCTTTCATCGCATCATAGAAAGGCGAATGGGATCAAATTCCCACTAAGTCTTAATGTTATCTTAGTATTAGTCTCGGCATAGCCTAGACCGGAAACGAGTTAAATCGAAGATACAGCTCATGTTAGTGTTAGTAATACGCTGAGCATATAGAGTATCTTAAGTTTAGCATCTAGGTCTGTGTGGGTCTGACTTCAAGAATTCCCGGGAAGGTTCGTTTAATGTTTACCAATCCCGTTCTGGCATAATTTAGTCCAAATTATTCGTAGGTGATCAGGCTCCGAATAATTGAAGTTAAATAATGCCTTCACGTTTTGGTGAATAAAATCCTTTGTGTAGAAACTGGTTATAGTTTGATTTTTGAAAAATCGGTATTCACTATAACCTTGCGCTCTGATACCAAGTCTGTCACACCCCGCTAAAGCGGAAACACGGGATGTGAAGAGCAATAGCATTCGATACACAAGTTTACAATCAACCACCAAGTTATATTAAATAAAACATAACTTCAAGAGTTTAAAAGTTTAAGACATCGTTACATATCCGAATACAAAATGAGGTGTTCATAGTCAAACCACCCGAACCCTGTTGGTGCAAGAATGCAATGACTGGATGTTCTATTACGTTATGTTTGTTTATCACTGTATTAGTTTGAATAGATTTAGCTTTATGGGCTGCTCACGGACTTGCATGTCCGTGAGGCCTAGTAAAGCCCAAGCCCAAACTGGCTGAACATGTTACTCTATAAATAGAGGTGTTCAGATCAGTTTAGGGGTTGGTTTTGATAGAGAATTCGTGTTTGTACTTCCGGATTGTAACAACGTTTTGTTAATCAGAGGTATTAGAATTCGGTAATTGTGTTTATGCGTTTATTGCTTTCGTTTATAACCTGTGTGTTTATTGATTACGAGATTCCGCCTCGTAGTTAGAATAGTTTAATCATGTAGATCGGACCACTGGGACCTACAATTGGTATCAGAGCAAACGCTTTGTTTGCTCTCTATCGAGATTTGGTTCAGGGTTAAATTCAGGTTTTAATCGATTCTGGAAATTTAGGGTTCTTAGTAATTTTTCAGCGGCCGTTTGTGTTTATTAGGGTTGCTGGACATCTTCGGCGGTGATTAGGGTTTCTAGACGTCTTCGTGGATTTACTTCGTGGGCTTAGTTCGTGGATTTTCGTGAACACTTCTTCGTGGATTTTCGTGAACACTTCTTCGTGGATCTTCGTGGATACTTCTTCGTGGATCTTCGTGGATACTTCTTCGTGGATTTTCGTAAACACTTCTTCGTGGATTTTCGTGAACACTTCTTCGTGGATTTTCGTGGATACTTCTTCGTGAACATCTTCATTGGAATTTCTTCGTTACTGGATCTCTTAAGTCTACGAACAACATCTTCGTGAGTGAGACCCATCTTCGCCGAACAACATCTTCGTGATTGACACCCTTCTTCGACGAACAACATCTTCGTGATCCATCTTCGCCGAACAACATCATCGTTGAACAACATCTTCGTGACCCATCTTCGTGTACTTATTCGCTGCATAACATCTTCGTGACATCTTCGCGCACTTCTTCGCTGAAATGGATTCTAAACAATCCGTTAACGTACCTCCAAAGTTACTTAACTCATCACAATATTTTGAATGGGCTGAACTATTTGAACAATTCTGTCGTTACAATGATGTGCAAATGTGGGTATGCATTCAAGAAGTCTATGAACATCCGCGTCAAACTATAGACAATGTAACTCCAAGAATTCCCGTCAATAAAATGTCACCTGAATATCGACGAGAATATGATTCTGAAAACAGAGCAATAGCAAGTCTAAAGATGGCTTTGCCAGTTGACATGCAACATCTTTACAAGAATCTGGAGAATAATAAGAAAACTTCCCATGATCTATGGAAAGCGATTGAAAAACAATATGCCGGAACCCCTGCTCAGCAAAAGAGTCGAGCGAATCTCCTTAAAAGACAATTCAATACTTTCAGATCAGGAGTTAATGAACCTTTTGAAGATACTGTTACCAGATACTTCAATCTTCTTGCAGAACTCGCAAGATATAAAATAGATGTAACAAGTGAAAAAGTTGAGCGATTCTTGGATGCGTTGCCTAAGCGTTGGGAGGTTTACGTAAACCTTATAAAAGATGAAATTGATAAAAACACCGACGAAGTCTTAGCTTTAGAAACACTGCTAGAACGATTCAGAGGTTATGAATTGACCCGTTTCACAACAAACATGATTACAGATCAAACACCCTACGGGCAAACCTCAGAATCAAACACCTCCGAAAACGCAACTGCTTTCTTTACGGATAAGGATCCACCGTCCTCGGAAACACATTCTGGCATTCGAACTACCACTGCAACACCAGCTGTTCCTGCCACACATCAGAAAATGCCAATGAGTGTTAAATCTGCAGAGGAAAGTCTCGAAATATTATCTTGCTTTTTGACTGCCTATGGAAATCAGGTACAAGGAAAAATTGCCGATCCAGGGCTATGGGATGAGGATTTCAGTCAAGTTGATCAGGATGACCTTGAAGAAATGGATTTACAATGGCAAACCGCCATGATTACTAATAGAATAAAGAAATTCATGGCAAGAACAGGACGAAGTTTAAGAACAGGAAAGGCAGGCTTCGATAAATCTAAGGTACGGTGTTACAATTGTCAACAACCTGGTCATTTCGCAAGAGAGTGTCAACAGCCTAAAGTTGAACGTACTTCAAATCAAGACAAAAGCGGTCCTTCACAAGCCTCTCAACCACAGCGTAGCTTAGCTTCACAGGCAATGATCGTCCAACACGATGATCACACATACGACTGGACAATCTGTACCAATCAAGCACTCATGGCTTCTGTTGAAGAGATTCACAGTGAAACAAGTGACTCAGGTTCCGATAATGACACAATTTCCAGTTCTGATAACGACACAAGCTCAAATGAAGACGATCAGGATGTTAAAGACACTAAGGACGAGAAAACACTATGCAATTGTACGGTGGATATGTCTAACGAAAATTTTGTTGCAAAAATGGCTGGTCTTCAAACCGAGAAGTCTAAGGTACTTCTTGACCTTGAATCTGTTAAAGAATTGTGCAAATCTTTGATTGTCTTAACTCTTGAACATGACAAATTGTTCACTTCAGTATCAAGTTTGGAAACACAGAAAACCAAACTTAAAAAGAAGTTTCAATACAGGTTTTCTTAAAAGATGACTACATAAGAAAATTTAAACAAACTGAAAAAACAAGAGTTCAACTTTTAGCAGATGTAGGTCTTTTAACACAAAAAGTCGCCATGTTGTACGACAGTCTTGAAAACGAAAAGAAAAATTTTGCCATAAAAGTTCAAGAGTTACATGCTTGTCAAATTAAATTAACTGAACATGAAAGCAAGATGGAACAATTCCGCACCTCTTCTGTCACCTTGAACTCCATGATAAGTCGTCAACGCACTTCTGGTACAACCACAGGTTTAGGTTATAACGAAACTCCACCTCCATACAACAATGACTTTAGTTTCTTTAGAACCCAACCTCCAATGAATGAGGAAAGTGAATCATCAAAGAGCAAAGGCCAGGCATCTGCACCATCTCAAGAAAAGCAACCCGAAAAGATTCCATGTCAAGACTCATCAAATGATATATCTTCGGATTCTGAACCAACTCCACAGAACAAAATGGAATCATTAAATTGCTTCAAATGCCGTGAAAGGGGACACGTAGCCTCGGTATGTACAAACAAACGAAAGGAAACTCAAGTTAAAGTCACGCCCTCACCGCAATCTAAGTTCACTCCCACAAAACCCGTTCACATTCTTCGAAATCCGCAACATGAGCGTCCTGATACATATTCAAGACCTTCGGGGTATACTAAACCTAGCACAGGAAACTTTAACCAACGTCCTCATCAACGGCCTCAACAACCATTCGTTCCATCCTTTCGTCAACACAATTCTGAACACCGTTTCCAAAGTCCTCCACGATACCATCACAACAATTATCACCAAAATTATCACCATTCTCCTCCACGAACTCACTATGAGCCGCGTTATCATCACTCACCATCCAACCGTTTTAATTCATCACAAATGAGTCATAGAGTTCCATACAACTCTAACAGTCATTTCTCCTCACGACACACATCTTACGTTTCTCATCAAAACAAGGGAGTTTACAAAAGGGTCACTTATGTGACTGAAAATGGACAATCCAGGTATGTTATGGCCTGGGTTCCCCATGAGAACTAATGATTTACATTTACTGTGCAGGAACCGAGTCACCGACTCGTCAACAACTGGTACGTTGACAGTGGCTGTTCCAGGCACATGACAGGAGAAAGAGAGCTGCTCAATAACTTCGAATCAGGAAAGAAAGGACGCGTAAATTTTGCAGGAGATAAAGGTGGAGAAATAACTGGAATAGGATCAGTTACAAATGGCAAAATTACACTGAAGGATGTGTTCTATGTCAGATAATTGGAACACAATTCGCTGAGTGTTTCTCTAATTGTTTTGAATCCCTCATTCACCGTCTTGGACTACGCAACTTAGATTAACCAACGTTCACCTAAAAAAAAAAAAAAAAAATTAGTTTAACTTTTCATGGACTCTATATTTCGATATGAAGATATCTTTTGCCTATGACTCTTAGTCTTAGATCGGGTTTTAGCTCTTAAACGCGCACTTATAATTTTCCTTTGTATTTCAGTCTAGCCTCCAGTGTCTTGTGGCCTTTCGTCTTATGGTTGTCCTAAATAGTGTGGTTTGTCTGTTTTAATTCCTCTTATTTCTTACATTAAACGACTTTAATTTGCTTGCCACAATAAAGGTTGAGATTAGATTTTTGTTACGAGTCATATGTTGCGCTCACAGATGGGATTTGCTCATATTGAATTACATGTAAGTAATGTGCTCATAAGTTACTGAATTCATATAAGCGGCCTTTGAAATCTGAGTCAGTATACCCTTGGGGTGCCCTTGTTCACCTAGCCACCTAAGGCCTTTACGGTTTGGGATCGATTGGTAGAAAGCTTGCTATAGGATTTCATAGAAAGTCAGCAGAATTCCTTAATCTTATCAAAACTTCATAGAAGTTAGTCTTTGACTTGCACAAAAACAACTGTTTTAATATTTAATATGAGCTATCCCTTCGCCAGTTTCATATGCTGCCCTTGTCTAGGTTGGTAACCATTCCACACCACTCGTAACTTAAAATACTTCACATATATCTTGAGTGCACTCCGGTTTTTGTCGACTGTCTGATTTAAGTAGGTGCTTTTAAGCTTAAATTTTAAACCGGCTTACTTGTAATTAAAACACTATATTGCGGCTATAAGACTGAACGGTTAAATTGGACAACTACACAAACATGGAGTTAAAGTAAATTAACTTTGGAACCCCGATAGGCAATCTGATCGAATTATGTTTCCTAATGTATACTACCGCTTTTACGATTAGTTAGAGCTTTTACTTTACACTTTTCTGTTAATAGTTTTCTTATTTCATACAACGTTGGTTAAAATCATTAATACAGTCCATCCTGCCCAATATCCTAGGCTCATCGGCTCAAGCTCACTTCTGGCCTACATATACACCTCATAAGGTTGCAGTTATCCAACAGTCAGATGTTGAGACGTCCGTTCGTAGTTTCACCCTCGAGGCTCAGATCAGGGAACTCTCAAAGCGCCCATCTGCTCAGGGGGAGAATACCTGTATTAGTTTATAACGGTCAAGAGAGCAGCTAGGCTAAACTTCTCGAGTTATGATAGTCTATCAGCCTACAGCACAGGGGGAGCAACACCAGCAAAAGCAACAACAACAACAACAACATCAAGAGAAATGGAGACAGTAATATGGTTGCTCAACAGCAAGGCTGCGACAAGGATAGTATACCTACCGATTGCAATCATGACAGAGATTTCAAGAATGTAATTGATGCAACACAACTAGCCAAACTAACAGAGAGCGATCTGAAGGTGCTAAAAAGCAAGCACATTAATGCGCAGGAAGGCTGAGGAGACATCGGTAGAGATTACCATACTGACAGTGATATTTTGATCAGAGAATAGAAGCATCAGTCAAGGGGGAGTTTGTTGGTGCAAGAATGCAATGACTGGATGTTCTATTACGTTATGTTTGTTTATCACTGTATTAGTTTGAATAGATTTAGCTTTATGGGCTGCTCACGTACTTGCATGTCCGTGAGGCCTAGTAAAGCCCAAGCCCAAACTGGCTGAACATGTTACTCTATAAATAGAGGTGTTCAGATCAGTTTAGGGGTTGGTTTTGATAGAGAATTCGTGTTTGTACTTCCGGATTGTAACAACGTTTTGTTAATCAGAAGTATTAGAATTCGGTAATTGTGTTTATGCGTTTATTGCTTTCGTTTATAACCTGTGTGTTTATTGATTACGAGATTCCGCCTCGTAGTTAGTATAGTTTCATCCTGTAGATCGGACCACTGGGACCTACAATCCCTTTTCCCATTCTTGAAGTCATCAACCAAAAGCATAAGCATCATCTCCAAAGCTTACTCGTTTCCTGAAAATACGAGTCAAGTGTTAACTACGGGAGGCGTAGTTAGTGAGCTTCAAGTTTAAGTAAAGCATTTAAGTTTCGACGCACATAACAATGGCGTAAAGTATAGCATTAAAATAGTTGTCGCATAACCATGCGTAAAGTATAGTGTTCAAATGGTTGTCGCATAACCATGCGTAAAGTATAGTTTTCAATTAGTTGTCGCATAACCATGCGTAAAGTATAGTTTTCAAATAGTTGTCGCATAACCATGCGTAAATTATAGTTTTCAATTAGTTGTCGCATAACCATGCGTAAAGTATAGTTTTCAAATAGCTGTCGCATAACCATGCGTACAGTTTAGTATTCGTGTTCGTAGGCATTGACCACATAGCGCGACTATGTGACAATCCCATGTATTGTCCAATGATCGTTCCTAAGCCTAAAGCCTACCCATTTAGTATTATGCACCATCGTTATTTGGCGTTGTGGTGAGGGTCAATTTACCCTAATAGCGCTATCCATATCTACTAACGGTCCTTTCCAAAGGGATTAATAGCAACTAATGTCCTTGGTAGTATCGGGAATTTTAGTGGTATCTCACGTCTATGTTGTACAACGTCCGCAACATGACGATCGATGTTTTAGTCATTGGCAAAAGTAGTGTTCGTATCCTCGGCATTGTTGGCAAAACCATCAACAATGTCGGCAAAACCATCAACAATGTCGGCAAATTAGTCTTACGTAATAGTATTCAAAATATCATGCGTCTCATAGTAGCATTCAAAGTATAAAAGTGTTTTCGTAATAGCATTCGAGTATCAAATCGTTTTCGTTTAGCATTCAAGTATCAAAGCGTTTTTCAGCTTAAATGTAATGTTTAAGCCTAAGACTCGCATTTCACCCCAATATGTAATAAAAGCGTTTAAAAAGTAGGGGTTTGTAACTCACTGTTTGCGAAGATTTCTAGCGTGCTCGGAATTGCTCGAAGGTGCTCGGAATAACCGAAATCCTAGTATGAACCAAGTTTTCGTATAAGTATTATAACTTGTTAACTTTCATACTCGTTAGTCAACGAATTGTTTGTTGTTTAAGTGTTATAAGTACGTCTAATGAAATTTGGGCAGCGCTTCCGCGCTATAAAATTTATATCCAAAATTATCTATCCACTTTCCCTCTTAATACGATACATATAATGTCATTATATAACGTTATGGTGAATTAGTTATTTAAATACCTCATCTTATCATTCAACGAACAACTATGTAATCTGTTATATTATATTATAAACTATGAAAAGTATATGTTTCTCGATTTCTCCGTTAATACGTTAAAAATACAATTTTTGTGCACAGCAGCATTCAGCCCGCGGTTGAAATATTCAGCCCGCGGCTGGATGGCCGTGACAGTTTTTCTTTTTTTGCCATTTTCGCGATTTTAAGCGTTTTTGAGCTAGATTTCGACATGCAACTAAATCTTCATCAAGAGTACTTATATATATGTTCAAATCTCAGTTTCTTTTGGATTTTTAGCCACAAATATATAGATTTATGTAAGAGATTATAAAAACCCGTTTTTGTGTAAAAATCGTTATAAAACTTCATAAAAACATGTTTTTGGGTGATGGATCATACATGCAATGAGTTATTTATGTATAAACAGTAAAGGAAAAGTGTTTTTACCCAAAGAAAGTGTATGGATGATGATCTAGAGTAGCTAGGAGGTGTTTTCGGCTTCAAATCGGTAGACAATGATGTATTTGACTAGATGAATGGAAACCCTTGCTTAGATTGATGATGAGGACGATTTATGGGGGTGTTTTCTTGATATTTTCTTGTTGTATTTTACTAAATAGAAAGGGTGTTTGAGAGGGTTTTTGAGAGAGAAACAATGTGTGTGTTTTGAGTGTGTGTTTGTGTTTTTAAATTATGAAAGAGAAATGAAAGAAATGAAAGTGAGTAGGGGGTAAGTGACTGATATTTCTGGACCGAAGAGGGGTCCAATCGTCGTTGGACAAGTGTTTGTTTTGTGTTACATGCAGAAATGAGTCACCAAAAAGCTGACCAGACCCTTTCAGCCGCCGGCTGGAGGATCTCAGCCGCCGGCTGGAACCCAGTCGTTGGCTGAATCCATCCAGCCATTGGTTGAATGGCCGGTTCAGCAAAAATTCTGATTTTTGTTCTCGTTAGGCATTTTTGTTCGTTAAGGTTCCCGATTGATTTCAAATGAACTTAGGCAAGTTCATTATATGTATTCTTAGTATTTTAGAGTTCAATTGTTGGTTTGATTCCGATTCCGATTCCGTTTCCGAGACACACACGTTTAAAGTTTAAGTAACGTAAACCTACGTTAAGAGTTTTGTGTGAGTTACATCGAGCTTAGCTTAAAGACTTATGTCTACGTAACCACGTAACACATAAAGTTAGTTATAGCAACTATCAAACATACGTATCGAGGTTATAAGTTAGCGTTCTCGACCTGAGTTTTGACGGTTGTCACAATATTCAACCTTCGCTTGGATGTATTCAACCTCTAGTTGAATAATTCCAACCTCCGGTTGATTATTTTTAACCTCCGGTTGGACCAAAAACCAACAATAATCTTACTACAACTTCTTCTTCCTCACCACAAAACATAACCATAGTTGCAGGTTTTCAACCTAACCAAAACTCGACCAAAATCAATATAAATCATGCCAAACAACTCTAAACGACTAAAAACATTATTATATACATTGATGATGTTAGTAAGGAATGGCTCCCCTAAACACCTAGCCTGGCCCACACAAAACCTTTCCCTTGTGCCGACTTCTAGCTCCTGACTCCCAGCTCCCGGCTTCCGGATCCCCGATTCCGACTCCCGGCTCCCGCCTTCCCACTCCCGGCGTCCAGCTCCCGACTCCCGACTCCCGACTCCCGACTCCCAGCCTCCCATGGCTCCCGACTCTCTCACCACTCCTGGTTCTCAAGACTTAGGACTTTAACTGAGAATTCAGACGAGCGACATAATGACGAGTAGGAACGTTACTCTAGTCATAATCGCTAATACGTTGGAATATCATAAATGACACTGATGAGACATTATTAGTCTTTATTGCTAGACGTTTCCCCGTATCTGGTAGTGTTGGGTATAAATATCCCAACCCTGGCATAATTCAGTCATTAAAATCATACTCATACATATAATTATCATCATAGCAACCATCAACTTCATCACACCAATACACAGTATTATCGCATCGAAACATTTACTTATCACAATGTTGGAGCTGAAATTTCGTGATGGCTAAAGCTTCAAATTCTACATCCGAGTTATGTTTTTTTCTAAGTAAATAGGTCAGGTGAACAATGTTCATCACCCGACTTAAATCTTAGAAAGTCTTTCAGTAGAGACTTTAACTCGGGGGAACAAGTTACTACACCAGAGTTAAAGTTAACTGAAGACCTAATGTATTTTGTTTACCCGAAGTATTCTTTCATGAATATAAAGGTCATGTAATGTAATAGGTAGATATAGATGTTAGCCTATAAATAGTGAGAGAGTAGTATGTGTAAAGTGTGCTTTGATAGATGAACTTTCACGTAACCGTTTCTCCCGCCATTCTAGGCTTTGAATGAAATAACTCTTTTGCTCAATTCTACTTTGATTCATTTTTCAATCTCGTAACTCAATTATTAATTCGTGATTCCGCCACATATTAGTGATTATAATCACCTAGTTATTTTTTTTAGACAATTCAAGACTTGTCAATTGGTATCAGAGCTAGTAAATCAAATTCAATTTGATTTAGCTCAGATTTCGAGTGATAGTGAGCTAATTCTGAGGTTTTTAGAAGAGTTGTAAAGGATTAGACAATAAGATCAACAGTTTGAGCAATTTTGAATTGAAATTTTGGCGGTAAAAGACGTCACTGAGGAAGTTCAATGTTAATTGATTGAGTTAGTGTAAATTTGATCAATAGAGTTTTATTTTAGTGTTTATTTGTTGTTTAATTGAAGTTTGAGAAGAATTTGAAGCTAATGATAGAGATCATCATTTCCGACCTAAAATCAGTTCATCCGAACTAAAATTCATTCATTCAATTTATAATTTCTAAGAGAAAATGGATGATCCAATTGCGAATTAAGACAATGAAATGGGTTCTGATGGAAGACCGCAAAAAGCTTCTTCCTGGTATTGACTTCATGATGTGGAATCTTAGATTCAAAGCCTTCATATACTACAACGAAGTACAACTGTGGAACACAATTGTGAATGGACCTCATCGTCCAATAGAGCAAGAGACTAGAGGAACTAGAATGGTTGATGTTGAACCTGAAAGGTATACTGAAGCTGATAACAAACTCATTGATAATGATCTCAGAGCTCTAGGTGTTGTTATCCTTGCTTTGCCTACTAAAATTTATAACAATTTAAAGACTCTACTTCAGCCAAGGAGTTAATGGATGCTATAGAGTTACGTTATGAAGGATGTTTGGAGTTGAAGGAAAACAAAAAGCATATGCTTAAGAAGCTCTACGAGTCTTTTAAATATGTGAGAAATGAGAGTTTCTCTGAACAAGTGAGTAGGTATACATTGTTAATCAGTGATTTGAAGAGTGCATGAGTAGTGATGAAGGATAGTGATGTTTGTAAAACATTTCTTAGTGCATTGCCTACTAAGTGGTCAGCTCAAGTTGAGATAATCAAAAGGACTACAATACTCAATGCTATGAATTTGGTGGAACTAATACGAATTCTACAATCTTATGAAGTGGATATGAAGTTGGATGATAAGAAGCACTCAAGCAATGGATATGGAAGTGATCTTGTTACATCAAAATCTAAAGTTCCTATCAATACAACTAATTATCCAAATCAAGTTCAGTCTCACAACAATTGTTATTCTGAAACTTGTTGTTCTCAAAACCACGCATCTGTTGGTTATAATGGCAATAGTTATGGCGGTTTTTCTGGTCAAACTAATGAAGCAAGTACTTATCAGTCTTGTGGTTTGAATTATGGTATGAGTGGAATGAATGTGAATGGATTGGGAGACAAAGAGGTTCTATATAGAGCATTTGTAGCAAGTTATGAGACATTTGTAGCTGGAAGCTTGACTCAAGCTGAATTGGAAAGAAAAGACCTTGAACAGATTCACCCTGATGACTTGGAAGAAATAGATTTAAAGTGGAAAATGGCAATGGTGAATGTAAGAGCAAACAGGTTCTTCAAAAGAACTAGTAGAAATAACTTCAGAAATGAAGGAGAAAACAAGGTTGGATTTGATAAGTCAAAGTTCAAGTGCTACAACTGTGATGAATTGGGTCATTTTACAAGGGAATGTAGAGCACTAAGAAGGATGAACAACAACTTTAAAGGAACAACTATCAAGCAAAGGATGATACATAGAAGTTGACAGTTGTTGAGGTGAAAAGTGGAAATGATGATGCAAGTTCAAGTGGTCAGAAGCAGGCTTTCATTACATTTGGTGAATGGGATAGTGTGCAAGAGGGTGATTTCAAGAATAAAAGTGTTCAAGCTCTAATGAGTAAGATTGATTGAATAGCAGCTGATGAGGTACAATTGAATGTTTGAATACTCTTAGATATGTAAGCGAACACAATCAAAAATTGTTTAAAGAGATTGATTTGTTCAAATTTCATCAAAGAGAATTTTTGAAAACTATAAAGGTTTATAAAGAAAAAATCGATTCACTTTTAAAAGATATTGATGCTTATAAGGGTAAATTGGGTAGATTATGAACAGAACATGAGAACTTGTTTGACAGATTCAAAAAGGTAACTCATGAATTTGAAACTGCTAAGATTCGGATTGATAAGTTTAATTTTTCTTCTAAAACTTTGAGTGGAATAATTGAGAGTCAGATTGTTTGCAAATCAAAAGTTGGTATTGGTTTCAATGGAGTACCGCCACCTTTTAATGATAATTATTCTATCAAACCTGAATCTACTTCTTTTGAAAGTAGTTTACCTTTTTCGGATAAGTTTGATGATGTTTCTGTGTTAACTCCTTGTGGTATCAGAGTGTTAAGTGATTATGCTAGTTCTAATGATAAAATCAATTTTGTAGCAGGTTAAAATTTAGAGAATTCTGAGGTTAGAGTGAATGTTGGGCCCTTAGAAGAAAAAGAGATTAATGATAGAAGTGTTAAGAGTGTAGTTTTTGAGAGTTTAGTTGATTGAATTTCAAGTTTAGACATCAGTAATGTGAATGTATGTAATAATCTGAATGATTTGAATTTGTGCAATAATCTGAACGTTTTAGATATTGAAGAAGAGTTTGTAGAATGTGTCATTATTGTTTGCATGAAAGATGTTATACTTTACATAATATGAATGATTCTTTGTTGAATAGTAGTGAATTGATTTTGAATGAAATTGATAACAACAATGTTGTTAATCAAGAAGTGATTAGAGCTAAAACTGTCAAATCTAAAAGAAAACCAAAATGTCAATTGTGTAAAAAGTGACATAAGAATGTTGATTGTTGGTTGAAACAAAAATGTGAATATGTGCATAAAATTGATAATTACTTGTTAAACTTCAATTTGGTAGAGTTAATTTTAGGGAATGTATGCTTAATTATGATAAATCAAAGCATGTGAATGTGATTCAATTTGGTAGAATTACCTCTGAAATGTTACTTGGAAAAAATGTGCAAAAGTTGATAAATTCATCATCTGAGTTAAAATCTTTAAAATCTACAACATATATTTTTAGGTCGGATGATGTGAAAATCAGTTCTGATATTAATCATTTTAAGTCTGCTATTAAAAAATCAACTCGGAGGTTAAAAATTTTAAGTCGGATAAGTAGACTGTGAAGACTGATAAAACTTTAGATTCAAAAGTTACCTCTGATGTAGAATAATTTAACTCGGATGTTGAAATTTTTAGTTCGGATTATCAAACTTTTATGTTTGAAAGACATTTTCATGATCATTTCAAATTCAACAAGTTTGAAAGATTCAATTCCAAGTTCACAAAGACTTGGGTTCCTAAATCTCATTAACATATTCTATTTTGTGTAGGAACAATCCACTACTTCTGAAGATAACATTTGGGTTGTGGACAGTGGATGTTCTACACAAATGACTGGAAATTTCAAGTTGCTACAAGATTTTATTGCATTCATTGGAGGAAATGTATCATTTGGAGTAGATATGGGTGGCACAATAACTGGTCAAGGGAAAGTATCAAATGGTCAATTGACTTTGGATCAGGTGATTGTGAAGGAATTGAATTACAACTTATTGTATGTATCTCAGTTATGTGATAACAAATACACATATGCTTTCACTGCTGATCAGTTTTACATCTTGAAACCTGAATTTGTGATACCAAAGGATATGATAGTTTTGCAACTCCAAGATATGATGACATGTATATTTGGGATATGAACAAAGTTAAATCAAATGATTATTCCAATTGTTTCATATCCAAAACTACTGAAAAGGAGTCAGATTTATGGTATTGAAGGCTTTGTCATGTAAATCTTAAAAACATGAACAAATTGGTCAAAGATAATCTAGTTTCTGGATTACCTAAAAAGAATTTTCATTTGAATGACCATTGTGTTTCTTGTCTAAAAGGAAAATAGCATAAATCAAGTTTTAAACTAAAGACTCATAATTCAGTAGATACAGTCCTACATCTTTTACACATGGATTTGTTTGGTCCTATTAGTGTAAAAAGTCTTGGTATGAATTCATATTGTTTAGTCATTACAGATGACTATTCAAGATTTTCTTGGGTATTTTTCCTTGCCCATAAACATGAGACACCTGAGATTATAAAAGATTTCATTGTGCAAATTGAAAATCTTTGCAGTAAAAGGGTTAAGATGATTAGATGTGACAATGGTACAAAAATTAAAAATATTAATTTGAATGAATTTTGTGCTCTTAAGGGTATCACTAGAAAATATAGCTCTCCTAGAACACCTTAACAGAATGGTGTTGCATAAAGGAAAAACAGGACTCTAGTTGAAGGAACTAGAGCTATGTTAAGTAACTCATTGTTACCAATCACCTTTTGGGCAAAAGCTGTGAACACTATGTGCTATGTTAATAACAGAATTCATATTGTGAAGAGCTTAGGGAAAACATCATATGAATTATTCTCAGGAAGGAAACCTTTCATAGGCTTTTTCAAAGCATTTGGGTTTCAATGTTCTATTTTGAATACCAAAGATCACTTAGGAAAGTTTGATTCTAAGGTAGATGAAGGATATTTTCTTGGATATTCTAGTGTTTCAAAGGCTTATAGAATATATAACAGAAGAACTAGATCCATAGAATAATCCATCAATGTGATTTTCAATGAACATACACCAAATATTAAGAACTTAGGTGCTGATTGGTTGTTTAATTTAGACACTTTTGTGAATTCTTTTGATGTTTCTTTCCAAGATCATGTTACAGAAGCAATGCGGGTTTCTCAAGTATCTGGTGCATCTGTAGAAGAGATTGATGACTATGAACTTGGTACAAGAAGAGAGTCAAGTGTTCAAACCGGTTCAAAAGATATTCATCAAGTTCCAGTTAATAATCAAGAGCAATCACATGAAGATCCATGTGTTAGTCAAGAATATTCAGATTCTTCAACTGCTGCAGACTTTTAAGAAATTGAATACATTCCAGTATCATCTGAAATTCAAGACATCAATGTTTAGGAATCTCAAAATATTAACTTTAATGAAGTTCAAGTTAACTCGGAAGAAGAAACTGCAAATCCTATTAACTCTGATGCAGTTCTAAATGAACATTTCAACTCTGATGCAGAACAAATTAACTCTGAAGATGAATTTGAAGGTCAAAACATTTCAGAATGAAATTAGTTAAATTCATATTCTACTCAAAAAAAACTCAGAAGAAGGACAAAACAACTCTGAAGAAGGTTCAAACAACTCTGAAGAAGGATAAAACAACTCTCACAGCTTGCATGTGACCATTGATTCAACAAACCATGATCAATCCAGAGAAGCTATTCTTAACTCATTCTCTCGTTATGATTTTGACCTAAATCATATAAATTTATCTAAAATTATTACAGAGGATGCAAACATTTTCTTGAAAATACATAAAACTCATCCTTCGTCTAATATTATTGTAAATCTGAATGATGGGGTCAAAACAAGAATTAGTTATGGGCTGATTAATATTTGTTTGTTCTCATGCTTTTTGTCACAACTTGAGACTAAGAATGTGGATATAGCTTTGACCATAAATAGTTGGGTAGAAGTTATGCATGAATAACTCTTACAGTTCAAGAAACATGGGGTAGGGACATTTGTAGAAAGACCTGTAAGGAGAGCAAATTTTGGTAGAAGCTATGCAACAATTAAAGCTCAACGTCGTCTAGAAACGCAACAAGAACAAGACGAGTATGCTAAGTTGTATCCCGAGTCCAAGGGAAAGGAAACTCCAACATCTCAATCTCAAGATTGAAGATATGAAGATTAGCATAGATTTTTGTATTGTATTGTAAGTTTTGTACTTACCTTTCTAGAAACTATATTAAAGGAGGAAATTGTAGAAGTTAGAATGTATTAAAATGGTTTCTAGAAGGTACAAAATGTAACTATTTGAACAATCACCCATTACCTATAAATAGGTGAGAAATAGGTGAGGGTGTACATGGAATATTAGACTTTTGGTTCACAATTCATTTATTCATAGATTCTCATACCTAACATGGTGGTTGAAATAAACCAACCGACGGTTGGATTTTCTCAGCCGACGGTTGGATTTTTCCATCCGGCGGTTGAGTAAGCTGTAACGAGATTTTTTAAAAATTTCGTTTTAATGAGTATTTAACTTGTTTGCGTAGCCGACACACAACCCTATTTCACATTTGTGAGGATTTGAGCCATTATAACATACATTTTGTATGCTCTTATTTTTTTATTTGTATGAGTGTGCCGGTGACATGTAGACTTTAGAACTTGACAGTCTGTGAAGGAGCATAGGTTTTTAACTTATCATTAACTGGAAAGAGGCAAAAGAATTAGGATTGTTAAACCGTTGATTTGGCTTATTAGTTTCTTACTTATAGTTAGTAGCTACATTGGTTTCGTGACTAACACTACCCTATAAGCACTCATTGTTTGTGCTTGAGTCGTTTAGACACCATTATTTGCGCCAAACCTTTTCTTTTCATCACCCATTCACATAAATTTCCACAAAATAAGCCTACATGTATAAAAGTCGTTTAATCAAAATATTAATGTTGAAAATTTTCCTCTTTTATAAATTTGATTGATTATTATAAATTGCTATATATTGGGTGACAACCGTCTAAATTTCAATTTGGTCCCATTATCTTTAGCCTCGAATATTCTTATATTGCCTCTATTTATACTTAAGCTTTAAACGTGTGTGTCTCGGAATCGGAACGGAATCAATAAACGAACCCTAATACCAAAAAAAACATATAATGAACTTGTCTAAGTTCATGGCAAAACAATCGTATACTCAAAACAACACAATTGCTTAACGATAACGCAAACGAAAAACCAAAAATCCAAATCCTGCCCCCGGTGCGCCGCACCAGGGCCTCAGTGCGACGCACTAAGATGTTGGACATGTTTTTTTTTTAGTTCGATGAGTCACCATTGCATGTATAAACTTGTGACACCTGTCCCAAACGTGTCTAAAGCCTAAAAATCACTGCATGACTCATTAAGGGTCATTTTTTTTATCACCAAGAACTCATTTGAGTATTCATCTTTCACAAACTTAAACATACACACCATATTACATACACTTTGGGGAAATTTCAAGCAAGGAAAGGAAAAGGGTTTTTGGCTAAGGAAATTGGAGTTATTTTGGGTTAATAATCAAGTCAAACAAGTTTACAAGCTTCAAAATTTGTAAGTATTATAAGAATTTTGTTAACATTTTTCTTGATTATAACTAATGAATCATAATTTTGATATAGAGAAATCATGATTTTAAACTAGTATATTGATATCATATGTTGAAAAATGAGAACATTTATAAATAACTTTGATATTTATCACTTGCATGTAATCCATCATCAAAAATATAAGCTTTATTAAGTTTTTATAAATGTTTATTAACATAAAAACACAAGTTTTTATTATAAGTTTATAACATATTATAACAAATATCTTTACTTATTATTGTTAAGATAAAAAAAAATTGTTATTTGAGAGTATGGATAAAGATGGTGATAATATGTTATAAACATGGGATGGTTTCGTAAATTAAAATGGTGTAAATGATGTTGAAGATTAACTAATTTTAACATATGATCATCATATTTTATAAAGAGTTAAGATATAAATATTGTAGCATATAAATAATAAAATTGGTATAAACCAACTAAATTTACCATATCTTTGAAATATTGTCATATAATGTTTTGGATTCAAGCGGGAAAGTGTTATAAATTTGGACATTATTTCTATAGCGCGAAAGCGCTGCCCAAATTTTGTTAGACAAAATCATAACACTTTCAAAACGAGATTTACATACGCTTACATCCCTAAAAATATTAATATAAAGGATCGTTATTAATCTTGGACATCGAGTATATTGGACTACTTGGATATTATCTAGACTAAAAATTATTTAAAACGGCGTAAATGAACATTTTGGACATTTTAAGATTTGGTAATAAAAAGTGTGGTAACAAAGTTAGGTAAAATGGTATAAACTTGTAAAATGTTAAAAGAGATTTTTTTTTAACATAAACGAATAATTATACTTACTCAAAAACTTGGTATATTCTAGTATTTCGGTGATTTCGGTATATTTCGAGAACATTCCACGCACGTTTAGAAATCTTCGCAAAACCGTGAGTTACAACCCCTCTCTTTTTACTATTTTTGTACAATCTTTTGAGGGAAACATGAGAACCAACCGTTTCATATACTTATATGCGTATGTTTTTCAGTTGTCAAGCTCGGTATATTTATGGACTAAATGATTGATTGTATGTCTTATAAACGCCACGAATTCGGCATCTTTATTGACTCTTGATAAGAATATAGCTCAGTGTAAGTGCCTACTATCAAATAAAAACATTGCCCGGTTTTCTACACACTATTAGCTTGTTTAAGTCGTTTAGTATATGGGTATCGATACTTAGGAAATGACAATTCCTTACTTAGGTGTTAGCCTAAGTACATATTACTAAATTGTTTATTTAGGTGTTAGCCTAAGTACATATTACTAAATTGTTTACTTAGGTGTTAGCCTAAGTACATATTACTAAATTGTTTACTTAGGTGTTAGCCTAAATACAAATAACTAAGTTGTTTATTTGGGTGTTAGGTTAAGTACATATTACTAAATTGTTTACTTGGGTGTTAGCCTAAGTACATATTACTAAATTGTTTACTTGGGTTTTAGCCTAAGTGCATATTACTAAAATGTTTACTTAGGTGTTAGCCTAAGTAAATATTACTAAATTGTTTTTCTTCCCGTAGATAGTGCGGGGAAAGGGCCTCACGGTCGGATTGTTCGTCTTCCCGTAGTTAGTGCGGGGAAAGGGGCCGCTCACGGTTGGATTATGGTTTAGTGTGAACACTTACAGTTATATTATGTCAAGAGGTCAATGATCAGTTTACAATCAATAGTCTTTATACGCATATCTTTACAAGTATATATGTCATAAAGCACGTGATCGCTTCATTTCTTTTGAGAAATACTTTAGATATATACTTAGTCGAAAACCGCTTTTAGTCAAGGACTAGCAAAACTGTAACTCACTCACTACTTTCGTAGTTGACACTTTTTATCATGTTTTCAGGAAACGCAATGTAAGGACATGAAGTGCATCTCTTTTGTCTCGGGTCAAGAAAGTCACTATTTGGAGAATCGGGAATGTCTTTTGACGTCTTTGTATATTTTATTTTGGATATTATGTAACAGTTTAAAACACTTGGTTATCTTTGACACATTGTAAACGCTTTTGTTTAATGACTTAAAAATCGTTCGTATTAATTACGTCTTGTGTAATGATTTCCCCTCTTCACATCTCGTGTTTCCGCTTTAGCGGGGTGTGACATAAGGAATTTTAAAGTTTTAAGTTCACGAAGTAATTTACAAACTGAATCTAATAATTGTATTAATTCTCACTATTTTGATGGGCCTCTTGAGAAAGATCTTGACATTAAAACTATAAGACTGTAATAGGTAAACCGATAATAGTTGAAGTAATTTAATGGCCATTTGCGAGAAATTAAAGTCTCAATTAAAATGTAATCAATTAGCATAAAAAGCTAAAAGAATGCATTGGGAAATCGTTAGAAAATTTAAACGTAAGTTGGTTTTTTGGGCATCATTAGAATAAGTCACTAAAATATAATCAATCGAATTTTGAAAGTAAAATGGTTTTTAACTTAAATATTTGGATTTGTAGACTTATTATTTTTTCATTGAGTTGTTCATCATTATACAACTTTTTATCATTCCATTTTTATCACATACACATCACATTCATTCCATTATTTAATTATTTTCTCCCTTCGCCATGTTACAACCATAAGTCCTCATACTATTTGCTTAGACTCTATTGGTGGAGAAGCGTGTCGTTATCAAGCCTATGATAGAATTAGGGTTGGAAACGGGGCGGGGATTATACTCCCCATCCCCATCCCCTATTCCTGCTCTCAATCCCCATCCCTGTCCCCATCCCTGTTGGGGAATAAGTTTATATTCCCATCCCCATCCCCATCGGTTATCGAGGATCCCCACGGGGATTTAGTTCATCTAAAAAAAAACTAAAAAATATAAGGTGTATTTTTTAGGAACACTAATGAATAAATAGTTACATATCTTTACATCTCAAATATGTAAGATGATAACCATTTTTGTTAATAAGTTTGATCATTTTCACATGATTAATAATAATAGCTATAATATTATTACTACTAATAATAATAATTAAAATAATAATAAGAATAATAATAAATGTTCGGTTTCGGGTACGAGGGTGGGGATTTATGCATTCCCCATCCCCGGTTTCATAAATCGGGGATTCCATGTTCCCGTCCACATCCCCGGTCAAACCGGAGTCGGGTTTCAGGTTCCCCATAGGGTACGGATTGTTTTGCCATCCCTAGATAAAATACTTATCATGACTAAGAAATTGAGCGATCACTATATATTTACACTTAGATTAGCTTGTTGAGTGATTGTGTGTTATACTTCCTATATCGTGAGATAGTTGGTTATGCAATTCTAATTTGGTTTGGTAATTTAATTATTCATCTTTTCTTTTTACATATTTAATTTTCTTGATTCATGGAGTATTTCATTTTAACTTTAAAGATGAATGTTTGGTGTGATTTTAGATGATAATTTACTTGTGGACAACTAAAGTTCAAGTTTGGGGGATTTTGATATCGCAAAATAATACTACTTTTATTATGCGAAATCTTTGAATTTTAATCATTTTGGTACTTTTTATTAAGGATTGAAACTGATATAGTTCTTATTTGTTAATAGGTACTGAGAATGGACTTGGATCAAAAGGAATGAAAAATGACTCAAAACGAAGCAAAACCGAAGAAGGATCTAGAAGATTGGACCCAACTGGCGGTTGGATCTCTCCAACCGGACGTTGGATGAAGAATATTCGAGAAACAGTAGTTGAGTGACATGGTTGTGGAACCGGAAGAAAATTAAGTCCAGCCGGCGGTTGAATATTTCCAACCGGCGGTTGGATGTATAAATTGACGCGTTCCAATCGGCGGTTGGATTATTCCAACCGGCGATTGGATGCAGATTCTCGAATCAGGAAACTTCAGTATAAATCTTATAAATAGAAGGCTATTTCCAGCATTCTAAACAGGTTTTTTCACATCCACATTCGACCATAAATTGATTCCAAGAGTTTTCTAGACAATTCGGAGAAGAGAAGATTCACACGATTGAAGTCTTTCGATCGTTTGAAGATTTGCTCATTGTTTCGGTTTGATTATTCATCACTTACATAGTTTAAACATGTTTATCGTTTTAATTATGTTTTTGTGTGCTGAAACTCTTAACATGAGCTAAATTCTTAATTGTATTCGCTAAGACGAAGTACTTAGACAATGGTTTGAATTAATTTATCTATCGTATGTTTGTTCTTTGCATGTTTGTTAAGTATAATAGTAGAACCTTAGTTAATTGTGATTTGTAATTATTACTTAACGCGATTAATGGATCTAGGCCATAAATGATGTTCGTCTAGACTTGTTAATTATTTATGTTTAATTGAGTAATTAGTTAAATATAGGTTGAAACTGTGACAGGAGATAGGTCAAGAATAATAATAATTACTAAATCTATATTAAAGAAGATAGTTGAACTGAAGAAATTGGTAAGTGGGTCGGTAATAATGTATAGCTATAGGTGGACAACACATAGGAGGACTCCTAGGATATCTAATATGATTTAAAGTCTTTTCATTAGATATAGGATAACGGGCCTGACGGGAAACATTATCTACATCAGTCTAAATCACCAAGGAACGAATAATACGAATAAATAGATAAATTACGATAACCAGAGTCTAAGAAGAAATTCTGAAGCGAATACATCTTAAATCCGATTATTAAAACCCTTTTACAAAATTAGTTTTATTCCACGTTTTCTTTAATTAAATCTTTGTTTTAGTTACTTAAATCAACAAAAATTACGTTCATTCGGAACTAAAGCGAAACCCCTTTTTATTGCTTTTTAATAGTTTAATTATTAGTTTTAGTTAGATTAAATATGAATACATCGTTCCCTGTGTTCGATTCATGTGTTCGATACAGGACTTACTATTGACTATATTATTACACGATCGGGTATCCTTGTTTGTATTGTGAAAATCTTAACTTTAGTAACATCCTATTTTAAATATATTTTATAAACACGATTTAACACATCAACCAATACTGGTATCATCTTCTACATGATGAAAACACGGTATTATCATACTCAGTCCATACACACAGTAAAACATAAATACATGCAATCCATTCATATTGTGACCACAACGAGAACACCATCTTCATACTTAACCTTGATCACCTTAGGCAAGTTAAGAGTTTATTATGTTTGCACTGTGTATACAGTAGATCTAAGGTTGAATCCACTCAAACATCACTTATTCTTGTGTTTGACGATCCTTGATCTAAGAATACTCTTAATAAACTTTTTTTGCATATTTAATATTAATTTATTTATGAAAATATGATGTAGTGAATAATTCATTAAAAAGATTTACATAAAAATATACACTATTTTAGTCTCTTGAGTGGAGATAGTTTACATTAAATTTTACTTTATTTTGATGTTTTAATATATAGGCGGGAGGTGGCCTAAGAACAATAGAATTCATCTAATCGAATCACACAAATAAGACGTGTAACAAAAGACAGAGATATTGTGGGTGTGACATTGACGAAGGTGGTGATTTGGTAGAGAAATATGAGTTGGAAGTTGAGAAGATGAATCACATCCAGGTAGTTAAGTTTAATTATGAGTTAGTTGCATAAGGTAATAATTTATTTTTTTAATTGCCTTAATTCAGAATATTTACTAAGGTTTCTTCAAGTGAATTAATAAAAGTTGATTTCGATTAAATTTTTTGGTTGTTTGTTTATCGAATTTACGAAATCTTTGACGGAATAATAAAAATTAATGTCGACAATAATTTGGACATATGTTTATGCAGTAGAACATTAGTTTTGACGGAAAAAAAAGAAACTTGAAAATTAAATCCTGGATATTTTTTGGAAGGTTGAGATCGATATTGGGTTATAAATAGGACCAAACTTCCATGGTTTTTGCTTTTTGGAAAACATTTCCAGTGACAACAAAGACTATAGGTATACAACTTGAGTCATATTGTCAAAAAATACATGGCAGCGGAAAATAGGATCACAAAGGAATAATTGATCAATCAAGGTAAATTCAATTGATTAAAATGCGGAATCTCGTTAATAAAGTGATACATAATAGGGTAAACGGTTAAGAAATAGAACACAATGATAATATCGAAACCTCTGAATATATGTATTATATTGAATCACTCAATAACATACAATCGATATTCCAAGACTTTTCCCAAAAGTCTAACCGTAAACCTAAACATGTTATCTCTTTATATAGGATAACATGTTCGTCACTAAAGGGTTCTATGGGCCTCCCGAACATGCAAGTTCGTGAGTTACCCAAACTGACTACTAAGCCCATGAACATACATGTTCGTGGGATACAAAATACATACACATCATAAGTAATAACGAATACAATTAAACGATCGTTATAGAACAACTGTCATAAACTATTTGCATTAACAAACTTCCCCTTGACTGTTGCTTCTATACATTTCGCAAAATCTCGCTATCCGTATTCACTTCAAGATTAATGCATCCAGTAACTATTCTCTGATAGTCTCTTCCGATGTCTGCCCAACCATCTATAGCATAAATATTGTTCTTGTACAAAATACGCAAGTCTTTTTCAGAAAATTTGGCTAGTTGAGTCGGATCAAATACTCAAACAATCTCGCTCATTCCGTCTTCAACCTCATCGTATTTTCTGTACATAACGACTTCCTATGTATCCGTATCTACATCTGTGACAACCGTCTAAACTCAGGTCGAGAACGCTAACATTTAACCTCGATACGAATATTTGTTACGTGCTATAACTAACTTTATGTGTTACGTGTTACGTAAACATGAATCCTTAAGCTAAGCTCGATGTAACTCATACAAAAACTTTTAACGTAGGTTACGTTACTTAAACATAAAACGTGTGTGTCTCGGAATCGGAATCGGAAATCGGAATCAAATCATCAAATGAATCCTAATACCAAGAAAACACTTAATGAACTTACCTAAGTTCATCTCAAAACAAATCATAACTTTCAACTAACGAAAATGCTTAACGATGGAACAAACGAAAAACGAAAAGTTGCTGAAACTGCCCCAAATGCGCCGCATAAGGGCCTTATGCGCCGCATTCTGGGTGCAGACCAGCAATGTTTGTAAACTCTTTTAACTTAACAAAAACGAGCCCAAACCAAAAGCACCGGTTTTAAACATGTTAAAAGGCCTACTTGGTCCAGTATTTTTAACTCCTAACATCTTACAAGTCTTGTTTCATAAACACCAAACACACACACACACAAACACTCACAATTCTCACTCTCTCTTTCTATACAAACACCAACCAAGAACTCTCTCTTGTTCTCTCCATTTACATAGATTAAATACACCACAATCACAGAAAAATCACCATAACAAACACACTAAAATCGTTCATAATCAAGAAGAAGGAAGGAGCATTCATCTTACGGGTCAAAAACACATTTTTCACCCATTTGAAGCTAGGATCTCCAACATATCATCATCCACCTATCTCTATTTGGTAAAAGCTCTTAAATCTTCTGTATTTACTAAGATAAACCATTGCATGTAAGATCAAACTCATAAAAAGACATTTTTATAAAGATTTATGGTGATTTACATAATAAAGCGGGTTTTTATAAAATGGATGTTTAGATCTTTGATTTTGTTGTTAAAGATCCAAGAAAAACTATAAACTATCAAGTATTTTGATGTTTTAACTATTGCATGTCGAAATCTACCATCAAATAACGATTTTCACCAAAAAAAAAAAAACGATTTTGGTCATAAACCTGCAAGCGAATGCGGCGCATTCCAAGATCAGATTGCAGAAAAATTGTAATTTTCGGTATAAGACGCGATCTTGAGCTTATTACTTAAGACCATATTAAAGAACCTGTAATAAGCTTAAACTTGAGTATAAAGTGACTATTTGGACATGTTAACATATTAATATGATTAATGAATTAGCATATCTAGTGTTATAAAAATTGTAAGCGGGAAAGTGTTAAAAATTGGATTTAGAACTATAGCGCGGAAGCGCTGCCCGATTTTTGTAAAACTAGTTACAAACACTTATAACATAAGCATCTCGTTGACTAACGATAGTATGAACTAATAAATAATGTTACTTACGCCAAACTTGGTATAAAATAGGATTCTGGTGATTCCGAGCACCTTCGAGCAATTCCGAGCACGCTAGAAATCTTCGCAAACAGTGAGTTACAAACCCCTACTCTTTAAACGCTTTTAATACTTTTTGGGGTGAAATGCGAGTCTTAGGCTTAGACACTACATTTAAGCTGAAGCAAACTTTGAAACGCTTTGATACTCGAATACTATTGTGAAACGCTTTGATACTCGAATACTATTGTGAAACGCTTTGATACTCGAATACTTTTATGAAACGATTTGATACTCGAATACTATTACGAAAACGATTTGATACTCGAATGCTATTACGAAAACACTTGTATACTTTGAACGCTTATGAAATGCTATATATTTTTGAATACTAAAACGAATGACTATTTTGCCGGCATTGTTGAGGGTTCTGCCAACAATGCCGAGGATACGAAACCTATATTTGCCAATGACTAAAACAATCGATCGTCATGTTGCGGACTTTGTACAACATGGACGTGAGAAACCATTAAAATTCCCGACACTACCAAGGACATTAGTTGCTATTAATCCCTTTGGAAAGGACCGTTAGTAGATATGGATAGCGCTATTAGGGTAGAGTGACCCTCACCACAACGACTTATAACGATGGTGCATAATACTAAATGGGTAGGCTTTAGGCTTAGCAACGATCATTGGGCAATACATAGGATTGTCACATAGTCGCGCTATGTGGTCAATGCCTACGAACACGAATACTATACTTACGCATTGCTATGCGACAACTATTTGAATACTATACTTTTACGCATTGTTATGCGTCAACTATTTGAATACTATATTTTACGCATGATTATGCGACAACTATTTGAATGCTATACTTTACGCCATTTTTATGTGCGTCGAAAACTTGAATGCTTTTACTTAAACTTGTAGCTCACTAACTACGCCTCCCGTAGTTAACACTTGACTCGTATTTTCAGGAAACGAGTAAGCTTTGGAGACGATGCTTATGCTTTTGGTTGATGACTTCAAGAATGGGAAAGGGTTCGGGTGGCTTGGCTATGAACACTTATCTTGTATTTCGGATATGTAAACAATGTTTTAAACATTTGTAAACCTTTGAAGTTATGTTTCTTTTAATATAACTTGGTGTGGAATTATAAACTTGTGTATCGAATGCTACTGCTCTTCACATCCTGTGTTTCCGCTTTAGCGGGGTGTGACAGACTTGGTATCAGAGCGCAAGGTTATAGTGAAAAACGATTTTTCAAAAATCAAACTATAACCAGTTTCTAAACGAAAGATTTTATTTAACCAAAACGTGAAGGCATTGTTTAACTTGAATTATTCGTAGCCTGATCACCTATGAATAATTTGGACTAAATTATGCCAGAACGGGATTGGTAAACATCAAACGAACCTCCCCGGGAATTCTTGAAGTCAGACCCACACAGACCTAGATACTACACTAAGATACTCTATGTGCTCAGCTTATTACTAACACTAACATGAGCCGTATCTTCGATTAACTCGTTTCCGGTCTAGGCTTCGCCGAGAGGGAAAGAGTTAGCTACGTTAGACAACGAAACGCTATATGATTTAGACTGATACTAAGATAACATTAAGACTTAGTGGGAATTTGATCCCATTCACCTTTCTATGATGCGACGAAAGGACGACTACAACCGTGTCAGACAACGAGGTAGATACCCGACGCATACTCTTGAAAACTCACATTTCCCTACGAACCTGATATACGATAGTGATACGTTATCAAGGTATAGGAGCGTTGAATTAACATTATCAAAAGCCATTCATACAATCGTAAACTATTACATTACCGTATAACGACTCGGATCTGGACTGGTTTATACTGTCCCATGCCGACTATTTCTCCCGTTCTTTAGGCGGAGACAACACATTCTCGACTATCGACACCGTATACGCTTTATCCCACTAATCCTCACGCGATGCCTTTTATGGCAACCAGGAATTATTCCCACATAAGACACATGATTGCAGATACAACTCGACATACTAAGTGATGCACCCAAGATATCCGATAACTAAGAACTGACACTGGAAGACATGATGGGTTAACGCGACAAGTTTACAAATCTCTAGAAATGACCCAGAAGCCGATGTATCATGACACTCGTATTCGCAAACTATTACTCGACATACTTCATACCAAATAAACGATACCTAGGGTAGTCCAGACAACGCGGTGCTAGTTGTGGAATTGCTACACGAAAGAGTTTTGAAAATCACAGTTATCATTCGTTCGCTTTAGTATACACAATGTTGTAAACATCGGTCGCGCACTTATTCTTAATCTTAATTACATGATATGCCCCTAGCATAAACATGTATATCTCATACCTTACTTTCATTTATTGACATTATTCTTATGCAAAATAATGTACAATAATTGATTGTACTCGATTAAGGGGCTAGCATTTACGAAATCGTAAGGATATCGCAAACTTATATAGGGAATCGTTGGTCAGTGTGGATTCCTAAACTTGAATACGAATCTAAGGTAACTTCAAACCAAGGTAGGTTTTGAAAGTATATCCTAATACGAAGGATCATCACGAAGATATGATCACATTCTTATGTTACAGTAAACCACGGAATAGTTATTTGTCAAACATGTTGAAGTCATGTCTCTGCAAGGAAATCATCTAAACATCCTGGTCTACAATAAAACCATATTCATACGAGGCGACATGGAAAGGACAAGGCTAAACCTTATACCCGAAAAACACTTACGACCGAGGTTATGGCTCGTCGCTATTTAACCAAGAAGGTGCCCAAGGAAACCGATTAGTAGTAAGGGAGTACCGGAGGTATTTCCTGGTGACTTGCCCAAACATCAACTCAATACTCAGCACAACCCTTGCGGCCTGAGCATCATACAAGTTAGAGAACTCGTGATAGGAACTGAGGAAGCCAGATACGACCCCCGAGTAGTTGCAGCTTTGACGCAGTAATTGAAATGGACTGGTTGACCATTCAAGATGCAAAGATATTTTGCTTAGATAAGACGATTCGGATTCCATTAGGAGATGGAAAGGAATTGATAGCTCAAGGAGATAGGCCGGGACAAACTTCGAAACTTATATCGGTGATGTAAATGCACAATACCTGAAAAAGGGCTGCCTTGCATTATTATTAAACATAAAGGACGAACAAACAAAAGTAGCAGACCTTAAGGATATACCGATAGTTAGAGACTATCCGGAGGTATTTCCCGAAGAACTACTAGAACTACCACCACTGAGGCAAGTAGAGTTTAGAAACGAAGAAATTATTGGAACAGCACTAGTGGCAAAGATGCCATATCGACTAGCTCCGACTGAAATGCAGGAATTATCCAACCAAGTTCAGGAACTATGGGATAAAGGATTTATCCGACCAAGCTTATCACCATGGGGAGCGCCGAACCTATTCGTTGAGAAGAAATATGGATCGCTCCGCACGTGTATCGATTACCGAGAATTGAATAAGCTAACTGTCAAGAACCGACATCCTCTTCCACGAATCGATGACCTTTTCGATCAACTTCAAGGCGCAACCTACTTTTCAAAGATTGACTTAAGGTCTTGGTATCATCAAGTTCGGGTTCCTGAAGATGATATACCGAAAACCGCATTCCACACTAGATACGGACACTACGAGTTCCTGGTAATGCCATTTGGACTCACAAATGCACCAGCGGTATTCATGGATTTGATGAATGGGGTATGCCGACCGTATCTAGACAAATTCGTTATTGTATTCATCGAAGACATCCTAATCTACTCGCGTACCAGAGAAGATCACGCAAAGCACTTAAAACTGTTGTTAGAATTATTCAAGGAACAACAGCTCTACCCAAAATTTTCTAAGTGCGAATTTTGGCTGCGTGAAGTCAAATTCCTCGGTCACGTAGTTAATGGATCCGAAATTCATGTTGATCCATCAAAGATCGAAGCTATAGAGAACTGGAAAACTCTCAAAAGGCCGGCATAAATCCGCCAATTTTAAGGACTGGCTGGCTATTACCGGCGACTCATTCAAGATTTCTCTAAGGTAACTAAACCCCAAACAAAGTTAACGCAAAAGAACGAGAAGTTCAACTGGGGAGATGCACTAGAACAAGCCTTCAATATCCTAAAAGCAAAATTGTGCAATGCTCCAATTCTAACTGTTCCGGAGGGAAACAAAGACTTCGTAGTATATTGTGACGCATCTAACCTAGGATTAGGTTGGGTATTGATGCAACGAAACAAAATTATAGCATATGCATATCGACAACTCAAGAACCACGAAGTAAATTACGCTACGCACGACCTAGAATTGGGAGCGATAGTTTTTGCCCTTAAAAATCCGGAGACAGTATCTCTACGGAACCAAATGCACGATATTCACGGACCATAGGAGTCTGCAACACATACTAGATCAGAAGCTACTCAACATGAGGTAAAGGAGATGGTTGGAACTCCTTAGCGACTACGACTGCGATATTAAGTATCACCCTGGCAAAGCAAACGTCGTAGCAGATGCCTTGAGTAGGAGAGAAAGGCAACAGACAACCCGAGTGAGCGCATTAGGAATTTACCTTAAACCCGACTCGAGAACGCATATAGCAAGTGCCCATCATGAGGCTTTGAGAGCAGATAACATAAAGGTCGAAACTTTGCACAAACACAACAAGGATTTTGTAAGGAAGAGCGACGATGTCTTCTAATTTAAGGATCGAGCCTGGATTCCTACGACCAACGAATTGAGAAAGGCCATTATGGATGAAGCACACCGAACACGATATTCCATTCATCCAGGGTCGAGCAAGATGTACAAAGATCTCAAGGAACATTACTGGTGGCCCGGTATGAAAAGAGATATCGCTTTGTACATGGAGAAATGCCTAACTTGTTCGAAAGTGAAGGTAGAATATCAAAAACCATCAGAATTACTACAACAACCTGAAATTCCCGAAAGGAAATGGGAACAGATTACAATGAATTCAGTTACTAAATTACCTTGTACGTCGAAGAGTAACGACATGATTTGGGTTATAGTAGATCGACTGACGAAATCAGCACACTTTATTCCCATCAAGGAAAGTTTTAACGTGTAAAAACTTGTCCATATATACACCAACGAAGTATTGACTCTCCACGAAACTCCCACGTCAATCATCTCGGACAGAGATACTCGCTTCACTTCTAGATTCTGAAAGGCATTCCAAGAATCGTCTGGCACTCGATTATATTTAAACACGACTTACTATCCACGGACCGATGGTCAAAGCGAGCGTACAATACAAATCTTAGAAGATGTGCTAAAAGCATGTGTTATTGACTTTGGAGGAAGTCAGGATAATCATATACCACTAACAGGATTCTCCTATAACAATAGTTATCGCACTAGTATCAAGTGTGCGCCTTTTAAGCTCTTTACGAAAGGAAATGCGAATCTCCACTGTGTGGTTGGAACCAGGAGATCGACAACTAATTAGCACAGATGTAGTGCAAGAAACGATTGATAAATCACAACGACAAAGGAACGACTATGACTGCTAGAAGTCGTCAAAAGAGTTACGCTGAGATGCGCAGAAAAGACTTAGAATTTCAAGTCGGCAACAAAGTACTTCTTAAGGTGTCACCTTGGAAAGGTGAAATACGCCGCGGAAAACACTAGAAAACTTAACTCCAGATACGTAGGACCATTTGAGGTACTCGAAAGAGTAGGTCCAGTTGCGTGTCGTTGGGAACTACCACAAGAGCACGATAACATACATAACACTTTTCATGTGTCGATACCGAAAAAGTACTCATCGAACGAAACACTTATCACACCTTTAGAAGAAGTACAACTAGACGAAAAGCTTCAACTCGTCGAAGAACCAATTGAAACCATAGATCGCGAAACTAAGAAACTAAGGCACAGTCAAATCCCTATAGTAAGGGTATGTTGGAAAGCAAAACGAGGCCCCGAATATACCTGGGAACGAGAGGATCAAATGATGCTTAAGTATCCTCATCTCTTCACTTCTCCCACAACAAATACTACAAGTTGAAATTTCGGGACGAAATTCTTTCAACGTGGGGAGAATGTGACAACCGTCTAAACTCAAGTCGAGAACGCTAACATTTAACCTCGATACTAATATTTGTTACGTGCTATAACTAACTTTATGTGTTACGTGTTACGTAAACATGAATCCTTAAGCTAAGCTCGATGTAACTCATACAAAAACTTTTAACGTAGGTTACGTTACTTAAACATAAAACGTGTGTGTCTCGGAATCGGAATCGGAAATCAGAATCAAATCATCAAATGAATCCTAATACCAAGAAAACACTTAATGAACTTGCCTAAGTTCATCTCAAAACAAATCATAAACTTTCAACTAACGAAAATGCTTAACGATGGAACAAACGAAAAACGAAAAGTTGTTGAAACTGCCCCAAATGCGCCGCATAAGGGCCTTATGCGCCGCATTCTGGGTGCAGACCAGCAATGTTTGTAAACTCTTTTAACTTAACAAAAACGAGCCCAAACCAAAAGCTCCGGTTTTAAACATGTTAAAAGGCCTACTTGGTCCAGTATTTTTAACTCCTAACATCTTACAAGTCTTGTTTCATAAACACCAAACACACACACACACAAACACTCACAATTTTCACTCTCTCTTTCTATACAAACACCAACCAAGAACTCTCTCTTGTTCTCTCCATTTACAGAGATTAAACACACCACAATCACAGAAAAATCACCATAACAAACACACTAAAATCGTTCATAATCAAGAAGAAGGAAGGAGCATTCATCTTACGGGTCAAAAACATATTTTTCACCCATTTGAAGCTAGGATCTCCAACATATCATCATCCACCTATCTCTATTTGGTAAAAGCTCTTAAATCTTCTGTATTTACTAAGATAAACCATTGCATGTAAGATCAAACTCATAAAAAGACATTTTTATAAAGATTTATGGTGATTTACATAATAAAACGGGTTTTTATAAAATGGATGTTTAGATCTTTGATTTTGTTGTTAAAGATCCAAGAAAAACTATAAACTATCAAGTATTTTGATGTTTTAACTATTGCATGTCGAAATCTACCATCAAATAACGATTTTCACCAAAAAAAAAAACGATTTTGGTCATAAACCTGCAAGCGAATGCGGCGCATTCCAAGATCAGATTGCAGAAAAATTGTAATTTTCGGTATAAGACGCGATCTTGAGCTTATTACTTAAGACCATATTAAAGAACCTGTAATAAGCTTAAACTTGAGTATAAAGTGACTATTTGGACATGTTAACATATTAATATGATTAATGAATTAGCATATCTAGTGTTATAAAAATTGTAAGCGGGAAAGTGTTAAAAATTGGATTTAGAACTATAGCGCGGAAGCGCTGCCCGATTTTTGTAAAACTAGTTACAAACACTTATAACATAAGCATCTCGTTGACTAACGATAGTATGAACTAATAAATAATGTTACTTACGCCAAACTTGGTATAAAATAGGATTCCGGTGATTCCGAGCACCTTCGAGCAATTCCGAGCACGCTAGAAATCTTCGCAAACAGTGAGTTACAAACCCCTACTCTTTAAACGCTTTTAATACTTTTTGGGGTGAAATGCGAGTCTTAGGCTTAGACACTACATTTAAGCTGAAGCAAACTTTGAAACGCTTTGATACTCGAATACTATTGTGAAACGCTTTGATACTCGAATACTATTGTGAAACGCTTTGATACTCGAATACTTTTATGAAACGATTTGATACTCGAATACTATTACGAAAACCCTTTGATACTCGAATGCTATTACGAAAACACTTGTATACTTTGAACGCTTATGAAATGCTATATATTTTTGAATACTAAAACGAATGACTATTTTGCAGGCATTGTTGAGGGTTTTGCCAACAATGCCGAGGATACGAAACCTATATTTGCCAATGACTAAAACAATCGATCGTCATGTTGCGGACTTTGTACAACATGGACGTGAGAAACCATTAAAATTCCCGACACTACCAAGGACATTAGTTGCTATTAATCCCTTTGGAAAGGACCGTTAGTAGATATGGATAGCGCTATTAGGGTAGAGTGACCCTCACCACAACGACTTATAACGATGGTGCATAATACTAAATGGGTAGGCTTTAGGCTTAGCAACGATCATTGGGCAATACATAGGATTGTCACATAGTCGCGCTATGTGGTCAATGCCTACGAACACGAATACTATACTTACGCATTGCTATGCGACAACTATTTGAATACTATACTTTTACGCATTGTTATGCGTCAACTATTTGAATACTATATTTTACGCATGATTATGCGACAACTATTTGAATGCTATACTTTACGCCATTTTTATGTGCGTCGAAAACTTGAATGCTTTTACTTAAACTTGTAGCTCACTAACTACCCCTCCCGTAGTTAACACTTGACTCGTATTTTCAGGAAACGAGTAAGCTTTGGAGACGATGCTTATGCTTTTGGTTGATGACTTCAAGAATGGGAAAGGGTTCGGGTGGCTTGGCTATGAACACTTATCTTGTATTTCGGATATGTAAACGATGTTTTAAACATTTGTAAACCTTTGAAGTTATGTTTCTTTTAATATAACTTGGTGTGGAATTATAAACTTGTGTATCGAATGCTACTGCTCTTCACATCCTGTGTTTCCGCTTTAGCGGGGTGTGACAACATCCCATATGTAAAGATCGTGAAGTATATCTCGTCCAAAATTCTTCAGTGGAATCTTCAACATACTCTTAATCGGCGGATACACGGTCTTTGTTGTTGGCTTTCCAGTTCTCTGATCGATTTTCCTTTTATTTATCAAAAATCTCCCTTTCACTGGAATTACCTCTTCAAACTGCCCTGATCCTCCTTCACGGCGTATAATGCCTTCCAACCGATGAGCCCACGGATCATTTCCCCTGTTAATAAGTCGTAACTTTGCTAAATCTTTTAGTTCGGAATTTGGAAATGAGTTAAACTTCCGTTTCTCTTTGCCAACATATTGAACACCGTCAAATCTTTTAATGATGAATACATTAAGCTCACTGTCGAACATCCAGCTGAATATACCGCGCTTTGGCTGGCGATCCGAAGATTTTGTGTAATATTTATGTACGACCTTGTCTTCCTTTTCTTTTTCAACTTTCATAAACCATCCTTGACGTTCTTGTACACTAGGTCTTCTGCTTTCAGCTTGAGCACCTGCATCTCTAACTATCTTAATGTTCACAATCTTTTCGACCCCATCATGACCTGTATAACCCTAAAACGGAGCATGTACAAAGATCATGTATGCACCATCATCATCATCATCATCATTTTTTCTTGTATCAATCTCCCAAACATCATCTTCATTTGCTGCTTCATGCTCATCATGTGCCTGTTGATCTCTTCGAGATGACCCCCCTGCAATGATTCCCGAGCCCGACCCGCTTGAAAAATTACAATGGCTTGAGAAGGTCCAACTGGCTCTTTTCATCGCTAAAAACTCGGATCATCTTGCTCATCCTCTCGTCTGATCCTCAACGTGTTATCCCTACACGTATCCTCCCCCTGATCAGTTGGACGCTTTGGAAGATCCCGAACTTGAGTCTCGAGGTCAGATATACGTTGTGACTTTTTAGCGTCATATATCTTGAGAGGTCATGGAAGTTCTCTACACTCAGCGAATCGAATTGAAAACAGTTCATGATGCGGAATCTCATGACCTGTGTTTGGAATCAAAATTGAAGGAAATATGAAATCGAATTTGTGGAACTGAAATTGAAGCTTATAAACAACATTTGAGAGTAAATGTTTAAGATTTCATTGATAGTGGTGACAGGTTTGGAACTGAGCTTGTTACAACGACATTCAAGCTCACGGAACCTCTTTGAGAGTGTTTCGGATTCAAAGACAACAAACTCAAACTACCTATCACACTATTTATAGACAAAATCTAAGAACAGACACACTACGAACTAAATTATTACAACATTCTCAACATCTTAATTTCACTTCGGGGAGTTCACTTCAGTTCTGAACTAAAGTCTTCATCTTCCGAATTGATTTCTTCAATGCTGACTTCTGTTGACTTAACTCAAACTTCAGCTTATTTTCAGTTCGGAGGAGCTTCAGTCAGTTCGGAGTATCCTAACTAACATGTTCCCCGAACTGAAAATTTCACTTTGGATTATTCTAGATGATTTCAGTTCAGACCCTTCACGAACTGAAATCATCATTATTCAACACACTTTTCCAGACTTTAAAGCTTCATCCATTCCATTTCTTGGCCCAACAATCGCCCCCTTGGATGATGCTATGAGTCTTCCACCTTCATTCCTTATGCCTCAATGGTCAGCTTCCTCCAATTCATGAGGAATAGCTGTTCTTGAATCTATATGTGCAGATTGTCCATGGAGAGCATATAAACCAGTGGCTTATATCAACTTTCTTCCTATCTTAGGCCAACTTCAGATCTTCACTAGCAAGTTTTGATCCTTGTTGACCATCTCCTGGCATGAAAGTTGAACAGCCACAGTGATTTACTTACCAAACACACCCCTCTCTCAAATTAATCATTCGTGTTTTTGCTCCACATACACCAACCGTCTTTGAATAGATAGTGTGTAACACCAGCTCCACCATGAACACCTTGAAATCTAAACAGATTCTTCAATTCAGCTCTTCAATTTTACTTCGGACTTCTTCTATTTCACTTCGAACTCCTTCAATTCAGTAATAGTTTGACCTAATCTTCGAATCAAGTCAAATTGATGAACCAGACTCAATCGAATTTAATCAATTGATTTGTTTGGATCTGATACCAAATGAAAGGTCCTTGAAGCTCTCTACACTCAGTGAATCGAATTGAAAACAGGTCATGATGCGGAATCTCGTGACCTGTGTTTGGAATCAAAATTGAAGAAAATATGAAATCGAATTTGTGAAACTGAAATTGAAGCTGATAAACAACATTTGAGAGTAATTTTTTAAGATTTCATTGTTAGTGGTGACAGGTTTTGGAACTGAGCTTGTTACAACGACATTCAAGCTCACGGAACCTCTTTGAGAGTGTTCCGGGTTCAAAGACAACAAACTCAAACTACCTATCACCCTATTTATAGACAAAATCTAAGAACAGACACACTACGAACTAAATTATTACAACATTATCAACATCTTAATTTCACTTCGGGGAGTTCACTTAAGTTTTGACCTAAAGTCTTCATCTTCTGAATTGATTTCTTCAATGCTGACTTTTGTTGACTTAACTTAAACTTCAGCTTATTTTCTGTTCGGAGGAGCTTCATTCAGTTCGGAGTATCCTAACTGACATGTTCCCCAAACTGAAAATTTCACTTCGGATTATTCTTCATGATTTCAGTCCGGACCCTCCACGAACTGAAATCATCTTTATTCAACACACTTTTCCAGACTTCATAGCTTCATCCATTCCATTTCTTGTCCCAACATTTCTTCAATTCAACAACTTTTGAGAAACGCTGCAAAACAATAGAATGTAAATCGGATAAAGTAGGGGTTAGAGGAATAGCAGGAACATCAGGAGACTGTCTCTTCCGTGGACGATGAATCAGATCAGTAACAGAGGACTCAGAATCGTCTTGAGGAGAAAGGGGTCGGTTTCTAGAACTAGACCCAGCAACATTGACGGGCTGAAACTGTGATGTAACAGCATCATCGACCTCCATATCTATGGGTATTTCCTCGGGATGCGCCACATCAGCATGAACGTCTCCAAAAGTATCAGAAACCGCAAGAACCTCCGTATGTTGACTCCCCGGTGGAGTTCCAACATATTGCCCAACCTGAACCAAGATATCAACATCAGGAGCATCTACGATAACTGGCTGATCCGCAACATAAGTCTCAATATCCGCGAAATTATCACTTTGCTGAAAGAGACCCGAAACTACCTCATCAACTATTGTACTATCAACCCCCAGTTGATTTTCAGCATATTGAAGCACATCAGCAGTCAGAGAATATGGATCATCAGTAGGAGCTTCATCCTAAAGAACAGGAGCCTCACCATGAAGAGCAGGTGGGAATGGTGGAGGTGGAACTAATAGGTCAGGTACATATTCCTCGGAAACCGTAATTTCCTCATGAATAGCATCATCGGTCGGGGGTACAAAATTAGCATCTAAAAGTGCCCCAAACAAAGGTGTTGGCTGAGGTTGAGCCTCACCAGCAGTTTGCGGATGATGCTTTAAACCGGACTGAAACACCTTCCTATCAACCACCCTAACACGAGCAACCAAGCCCTGATTCAGTAAATATGGGATAATCATCACGAATCGAGGGTATAGAAGAAAATTCTTCGGGTGATCGAGTTAGTTGGCAAACTGGGAGAAAATATACCGTGCAAAAGGATAAGATCTGTTGTAAGCAAAGAAATGATCATGGAGACCAACTGATTATCCAACGTATCATGTCCGGTCTTTGTATTCTTGAAAACCGAGACAATGACATGGAAGAGATATCCCTACTGACCAAATGTCTTTCCCTTACCATACTTAGAAACTGGCAGTGTTTCGGTGTATCCCATTCGTCGAAGTGCACCATGTGTATACTGCGGGCCAAAATCCAGAACGCCTCGTTCCTGATCTGCGGTTCCTAAATGGAAAATGGTGCGCAGTCGGTTGATAGTAATAGTGAACTCTCGGCCGTTAACGGATGTTGTCAAACCGTTTCGCAGTTCCCCCATCTATGGATGAATTAGCTCAACCTGTTGCAAATAATCCCAAACTCTTGTACAAACGGGATATTGAGCGGCATATCCTCCTGCAGCAAGAAGGAAATCCAGGAGCCTTGAAGAAACTCCAAAATCGGGCAAAAGTAATCAGCAGCTAAGAAATCAGAAGCAAGGTTGACTGCTTGATTGTGCCGCTTATCAAAAGTTCTTTGAGCCATAAGAAAAAATCTGCTAAAGTTGAAGCAAAAAATGATCAGTAACAAGTTTTCCGAACATTCATGTTCGCCGAACTTAGATGTTCGCCGAACACAAATGTTCGTAGAAGACAGAGATTCTAAAAAGAAACCATGTGTTTGGTCGTTGAAAATGTTCGGTGGCAAAAGTTATATTGTTGAAGAAAAAGAAGTTCGCGGATTAAAAATATTTATTTAAAATTTATGTTCACCGACATCCAGAAAATAATATAAAAATATTTTGGCGAACATGAAGTAGATCATGTTCGTCACGGATGTTCGGCTGACAAATCAGTGAGTAAGGAAATTCTCAAGACCATGACGAACATTAAGTAAAGAAAGTTCGTCATAAGGTTGTCTAACACATCAGAATATAATATAATTAAATATTCCAAAAAGGTGGCGAACATGAAATTAATCATGTTCGCCACAAGGCATGAAAGGAATAAATAATTAATTTGTGGCGAACATGAAATAAATCATGTTCGTCATAAGAACAAATAGAAACCTGAGTAAGAAAAACAATAATATTTTAAACCCTGAAAGTGACGAACATGAAATTAATCATGTTCGTCGTTTCAAAATTATGTTCGTTAAATGGCAGCATTAAATGCGTCGAACGAACAACAGTTTAGCATTTATTATTCCTACTTTTAAGGCAAAGTTCGTCAGTCGAGGGGAATAAACTCTCAAATCATAGACCTAATCATTGGTTTGACCGTTAAAATTCCGACAGGAATTTCGGCCAAAACTCAAACATATTCCGACAAATATTCAAATAATTCCAGACGAACATTCACAATCCTAAACAAGAGGCAGACGAACAATTAAGTATGTCCTAAGGCTAACAAACATTCAAAAGATCCTAATTAACCCACAAAACCTGGAAACCCTAGACGAACAAGGATCAGGGGAATCCTAATTCCGGCGAACTAGGAACAGTAACAAACGAGGTGGAAAGGTGAAAGAACTTACTTTTGCAGATGACGGATGAAGATAAAAGCAGCAAGATGTTCGTCGTTCACAAGGATTAATTGAGAAAATTTTACAGAGAATTTTTACAGAAAAACTTTTGCAAAGTAAAAACTGAAATCTGTTGTAAGATGTTGAGGGTTTGTAGGTCCCAGTGGTCAGATCAACAGGATTAAAACAATTGATTACAATGTGAAAACTCGTAATCAATTGAATAAACAAGTATAATCGATAAGCAAAGAACTCACAAACACAAATACTACCAAATTCAGAATATTTATTGATTGATAAACACGGTTACAATAATAAATATTCTCTCAGAATTCTCTCTAAACCAACAACCCTAAAACTGACCTAAATGTCTCTTTATATAGAGAGACATGTTCGGCTAGCATGGGCTTTAATGGGCCTCACGAACATGAAAGTTCGAGAGCAACCCAACAATCTCTAAGCCCACGAACATACATGTCTGTGGGTCTACAAAATAAGCTAAGTAATTACAAATACAAAATACAAAGCAATAGAACAATCAGTCATCTGATATCTGCACCAACAAACTCCCTCTTGACTGTTGCTTCTATTCTCTGTGCAAAATGTCACTATCTGCATTTACTCCCAAGTTTATACAACCGGTGACGATACGCTGATAATCTCTACCAATGTCCGCCCAACCGTCTCTTGTATATATACGATACCTGCTCAAAATCTGCAAAATCATTCACTGTCAGATTCGCAAGTTGAGTCGCATCATTGACTCACAGTATCTCAGTCATTCCATCTTCGACTTCATCATCTTTCTTGTACATAACCGCTTCACATGTATCAACATCCACTGCCCACATGTAAAGATCCGCCATGATATCACGTCCAAAGTTTTTCAGCGGGATCTTGGACATACATGCAATAGGTGGATAAACAATTTTGGTCGCAGGCTTGCCAGTTCTTCGGTTGATCTTTCTTTTTTTGATCATGAACTTACCTTTAGCTGGCTGAAGCTCCTGGAATTTCCATGTACTTCCTTCTTTTCTAACTATACCCTCTAGCCATCTTTCCCATTCATCATTTCCGCGATTGATAAACGGAAGTCTTGATAGATCTCTGAGCTCTGTCTTCGGGAATGAATTGAAATTCTCTCGCTTTTTGCCCACGTACTGAACTCCGTCGAAACGCTTAATAACAAACACATTTAGCTCCGAATCAAATAACCAACTTAATATTCCTAGATGCGGTTGAAGCTCTGAATTCTTTGTAAAGAATTTTTGAATCACTTTATCTTGCTTCTGCATATTCAGTTGACGAAACCAACCCTTGATCTCTTCCAGACTAGGTTTAACACTGCTTTCAGCTTTGTCTCCTGCGCTATCGTCTTCAACGTTCATTGTCTGTTCAAACACAAATTCATCACCCTCAGTATGTTCACCACTAGCTCTTTCATCGACTTCCCATACATCTTCATCATTTGTCATGTCAAATTCATCTCCAAACACTTGCTGTTGCCGTTGTTGTTGTTGTTGTTGTTGATGATGTTGTTGCTGCTCCCCCTTTCCAGATGCCCGGAAAATCACTATCGCTTGAGAACTAGTACCAACTTGCTCTCTTGATCGCTCTTCGTTGGGATCGTCCTGATCATCTCTCCACTGTAGTCTTAGAGTGTTATCCCTGCACGTTTCCTCCCCCTGAGCAGTTGGACTCTTCGAAAGCTCCTGAACTTTAGCCTTGAGGTCAGAAATGCGCTGAGATTTCTCTACATAAGATTTCTTTAATTATGCGACCTTAGATGAAAGCTGCAAAATAAGAACATTTAAATCATTAAGGTTAGGAGTGGGAGGAGCTACATCAGCATCTGTAGCAGCATCAGTATCAACGGGCTCCGTGATAGTAGGCTCTGTCGCTTGGCACTTTCAGGGCCGCCGAATCAGAGCTGTAAAAGATGATTCGGAGTCATCCTCTTCTGATAAAGGGCGTTTCCCGGCACAGGGCTCTACTACATTAACAGGTTGGAAACGATAAGTAACCACATCCTGATCCTCCAGATCTAAATTGAGCTCCTCGGTTTGTGCTGGAAGTTCCTCAGTATGACCAGCATCAGCATCAATAATAGTAGTCATACAAACAGCTAGAATCTCGGTGATCTCTGTATGCTGACTCCTCGGTGGAGTAACAGCAGGCTGCTCGGGAATGACTGGCATCGGGGGACAACTGGGTGGAGTACCGTGATAGTTATCTATCTCTGCATATATCTCATCACTAGAAGTGGAATCAAGAGCAACAGGAACTGGTGCTTTACCCTTAGGGCGAGAGGCCTCTCTTAAGAAACAGGTGGAGCAGGCGCTGAAGTAGAAGGGCCAGTAACCGTCACTTGTAACCGTCACTGGCGGTTCCTTAGGAGGTGTAGGTTACGCATCATAATCGGGGTCAACAAAATCAGGATCAAATGAGATCCCTAAATAAAGGAGCCTCATGTGGTTGAGCCTCACCTACAGCACGAGGATGGGGCTTGAGGCAAAAATGGAAGATCTTGTAGTCAACCACTCTGACTCTAACCCGGAGACCCTCGGTGGGAAGCTCTGGCACAAAATGAGAGATGAGAATTATGATAAACCGTGGATATAGTAGCAGAGGCTTAGGATGGAGCAGCTCGTTCTGGAGTTGCTCATATATGAATCTTCCTACAGGATATGGACGGTGAAGAATTAGAGAAACCAGCAGTGATATGAGTTGACTGTCCATAGTATCGTGCCTGGTTTTTGTAGTTTTGAATACCGGGACGATAAAATGGAAGAGATACCGCCATTGACCGTAGAACTTTCCCTTTGAATACTGAAGAGTGGGTGTCGGGCCAACATATCCCATCCGAGGGAGTGTGCGGGCGAGAAATTACGGACCGAGAAGAGTGGCAGACCATTCCTGAGTTGTTGTGCCAAGCTGAAAGATCGAGCGTAGTCTAGTACTGGTAAGTAGAATTTCTTGACCATGAACTATGGCACGCAAGCCTTCCTTAGTCTCACGGGTCTGAGGATGGACCAACTCCACCAGCTCTAAGGTATCGTAGAACTGTTGAACCAATGGAAGAATGATAGGCACATTCTCTTGAATGAGAAATGACAACCGACATCGTTTTAGAAAATGGAGTGCATGGCGAAAGTGAACTGCTTGACGGGAATCCGTTGCTAAGTTAACTCTCTGATTGTGCCTTTTATCAAATACTCGCTGAGCCATCTGTAAAATCTGAAAAAGATATACAAAGTAGACAAATAGGCCACGAACATGCATGTTCGCCGAACATGTATGTTCGTCGAGCACACATGTTCGTTCAAGCATAAGTTAGTTATGAATGCATGTTCGCCATGCATGTTCGTCAGTCATGTTCGCCATTGCATGTTCGTCACACATGTTCGTGGAGTTGTAAGAATTTTTTCCAAAGTTAACCCTTAAAAAATTGTCCACGAACATGTTCGTTGAAGGAGTGAAGTGCCCACGAACATACATGTTCGTTGAAAAATGTTAAGTGCCCACGAACATGTTATTTATCAAGAGTCCACGAACTTGCTGTTGAAAATAATCATTATGCCACGAACATACATGTTCGTGGTAAGTCTACGAACTTGTGTGTGCATGGACAAAGCCCACGAACTTACAAGTTCGTTAAAAGGGCCCACGAACTTGCATGTTCGTGGGAACACTAAGGATTTCACTAAGGCATAAAGCAAGTAGATACGAACATGTTTAAAACTGGGCTCCTATGAACATCAAGTAAGTCTCATAAACATCATCACAATTCACACGAACATTAACAAAAATCCTAAGATTATCATTAAACACTAAGCAAAACATACGATTTTCGTCACGAACTCGATTCAAAAACGGGACACATCTTGATGATTTTCTCACGAACATGATGAACATAAACAACAATCCTATGATCATTAAGCAAAATCTGGGAAAGTCCTAAGGGTTTGGACGAACATCAAGCAAAAATCCTAAAAATTTAAGCAATTCGACGAACATGATGAAGATTTATTGAAGATTCTTACTTGAATATGAAGATTTGACCGAAATTCACTAGGAGATTCTTCGTCGAGCAGAGTAAATACTTGTTCGTTTGTGAAAGAAAAAAGTGAAAAGTGAAAAGTGAATTTTGGAAGTTAACTCTTGAGCTTATATAGGCCAAACCGTGGGCCTTCAAAGATGGGCCAAGACTTTTGGGCCCAATGGACCAAACATGGGCTGAAGTTGAACGTTAGAGGTGACCGACGTTGAAAAAGTTGCAAAAAGAATTTAACATAAAAGAAATAAAAAAATAAACTAACAAAAAAAATGAAAATTTAACTAAACGTAATATAACGGTAGTGTACATTTAACGGTAGTATACAGTATGAAAGTAAATGATTCGATCAGATTGCTTCTCGGAACGTTTTAATTGACAAATTAAAGGGAACCAAATGCAGTTAAATTTAAACCCATGTTTGTGTGTTTGTCCAATTTAACCATTTGTCTCAAAGCCATAAAGTAACGTTTTAATTGCAAGTAAGCAGTTTTAAATTTAAGCTAACTAGCACCCGTTATTAGCATACATTCGACAAAAATCTGGATTCACTCAAGGTATTTGTGAAGTGTTTTAAGGTACGAGTGGTATGGAATGGTTACCAACCTAGACACGGTAAGCATATGAAACTGGCGAAGGGATAGCTCGTATTAAATTTGAAAACATATTTTGAATAACGGATTGGTTTATTTTGTGCAAGTCAATGACTAACTTCAATGAAGTTTTATAAGGTTAAAGAATTCTGCGACTTTCTATGAAATCCTATAGCAAGCTTTCTACCAACCGATCCCAAACCAATTAAGGCCTTAGATGGCTAGGTGAACAAGGACACCCCAAAGGTATACTGACTCAGATTTCAAAGGCCGCTTATGTGAATTCAGAAACTTATTAGCACACCAATAAAAATTATAATTTAATAAGAGCGTTTCCCATCTGTGAGCGCAACATATGACTCGTAACAAAAATATAATCTCAACCCTTATTGTAACAAGCAAAGTTAAGTCCTTTAATGTAAGAAATAAAGGCTTTAAAAACACGCAAACCACACTACTGAATACAACTAGGAGACGAAGGGCCACAAGACACTGGAATTTAAACATAATGTATATGGAGATTAGTAATTCGCCTAAGACGTTTAAAGTTCGTAAACCCGATTTCAGACTTAGAGTCATAAACAAAAAAATTCGTCATCTTGAATCTTTGGTTTCACCACGTTTTTTTTTTTTTTTTTTTTTTTTTTTTTTTTTTTTTTCTTATAGAAAAGTGTCGGTTACTCTAAGTTACGTAGTCTGATACGGTGAATGAGAGATTCGAAGCGCGATTTGTCAAAAACTTTTGTGAAGAGGTCGGCCAGATTATTTTCAGAAGAGACTCTAACAATGTCAATTAATTTCTTTTCTGCATAGTCTCGAATAAAATGGTGCTTAAAGTCTATGTGTCTGGTTTTACTGTGTTTAACTGGATTTTTAATGACAGATATAGTAGCCTCATTAGCTATATTTATAGGAGTAGAGGTAAGAGATAGACCGTAATCCAGCATTTGTTGTTGAATCCAGAGAACCTGAGACACACAACTACCTGGAGCGATGTATTCTGTTTCACATGAGGATACAGAAACATTCGTCTGTTTCTTGTATTGCCAGGACACGAGATGTCCTCCCAGAAATTGGCAACCACCGGAGGTTGATTTGCGGTTGATGTTGCAACCTCCCAAGTCTGAGTCCGTGAAATCTTCGAGAAAGATGTCGCTTCCTTTGGGATACCAGAGTCCCAGCCGCGGTCGGCCTTTTAGGTAGTGGAGAATCCTCTTGACTGCAGAATGATGAGACGTCTTCGGACAAGCCTGAAATCTAGCACATAAAAAAAAACAAACGTTATATCATAGCGAGATGCAGTTAAATACATAAGCGAGCCTATCATTCCGCGATAGACTGTCGGATCCACGTCAGGATCATTCTGAGCATTCGACTCCAAATTATGTTGCTGTTGAATGGGAGTGGCAATTGGCTTGGAATCGGTCATGTTAAATTTTTCAAGCATCTCAGAGACATAGTTGGATTGATGAATGAACATGCCATCAGTTAATTGCTCAACTTGAAATCCCAAAAAGAGCTTTAGTTCTTGTTAGTGCAATATCTGTGACATTTGTTCTAGATTAATTAAGTCTTTAGTTATAGTTTATTTGAGTCTGTAATGGCCCAATAGCATTGTATTGCTATGTGGGCTATTTAGTCTGTTATGGGTGTTAATGGACTTTGCATAGTCCATGAGCCCATTAGTGGCCCAAGCCTGTGAACATGTCTCTATATAAAGAGACATTGAGTTTAGGTTTAGGGTTAATGATTCCAGACAGATACAGAGGGAGAGAGTTCTGAGAATATTGTATTGTGTAATTGAGTGATTCAATCAATAAAGTATTTGGAATTCGGTAATTACGTTTTGTGTTTATTGTTATTATTATTCGATTATTACTTGTGTGATATAACTGATTACGAGATTCCGCCTCGTGATTAGTTAGTTTAATCCTGTAAATCGGACCACTGGGACCTACAGTTCTCCCATTGCGCTCATCTCAAATCTGTCCTTCATTAGCTTTTCAAAATCTTTGCACATTTGATGATCAGATGAACCGAAAATGATATCGTCCACGTAGACTTGAACCAAAAGTTTAGCCTTGGGCGATTCTTTGATGAATAAGGTGCTATCAATACGTCCTCTCTTAAAACCGGCTTCTAAGAGAAATGTTGACAGTGTTCCATACCACAGTCGTGGGACCTGATGAAGACCGTACAGAGCTTTGTTAAGCTTGTAGACTCTGTATGGGTGTTGTGGATCTTCGAACTCAGGTGGCTGTTGAACGTAGACTGTGTCATCGATTTTTCGGTAGAGAAAAGCACTCTTCACGTTGAGCTGATAGACTGTAAACCACATGTGAGAAGCGTATGCTGGGAAGATACGAACTGCTTCGAGTCGAGCGACTGGTGCGAATACATCTTGAAAGTCCAGTCCTTCCTCTTGATAAAAACCTTGTACGACAAGACGTGCTTTGTTCCGAGTGATAATACCACGATCATCCCGTTTGCACCGAAAAACCCATTTGGTGCCTATAGCATACTCTCCATTAGGTAATTCCACGAGTGTCCAGACACAAAGCTTCTCAAATTGAGCTAATTCCTCTTGCATGGCGTTCACCCAATTGGCGTCCTTGAGTGCCATATGAACGTTGGCAGGAACCTCTTGAGAAACGAAGCAGAAAAAGCGACAATTGTTATAATCCTCCGATTGTGTAGCTGTCGCATACATTCCTCGAAGAACCTCAAGTTGCATTCTTGTTTAAAAACTTGCGTTCGGATCTCCATTAATATTCCCTAGAGGATGAATCTTGTGTATCCTTGATTCTGGGAGATCATTGACATACTCTTCATGGTCGGAGTGATCGTGAACTGGTTGAAATTCATGGTCTTCAGTCTGTGCGTGGTCATCTGCTTGTTCAGCAGGTTGTTCATCAGCTTGTTCATCTTCTTGGTCTTCGACTCCACCATTTTCTGGAAAAGGTTCAACAACTTCATCAACAATTTCTTGAATTACAGGCGAGCGAGGAAAAATGGTGTCATCGTCATCAGAATAGAAACTCTGTTCTTCTGTTGTTCCTGTATTTGTCACACTAGAGGAAAGATTAAATGAATCAAACAACGAATCATAGTCAAAGAAAATTGATGGACCGTTTTGTTTTTCAAAGTTATAACTAGTTATTTCCAAGTTGAAAACGATTTCCACTGTTCGTGCAAGTTTTAAGTAAACTCGTTTTTTTGCACAACCTTCAACATATCCAAGAGAGTATCCCTGAACTGCTTTAGGTTCAAATTTAGTGGGGTAATTTGTTTTCAAAACGGTACATGGAGCCCCGTGTCACACCCCGCTAAACCGGAAACACGGGGCGTGAAGAGCGAGAATGTCATCGCACAAGCATATAGATCGATACCAAAATTTATATATTACAAAAACACATATTTAAAGTTTACAAACGATAATAGTTTAAGTTTACAAAATATTTATAACAAGACTTCTGAATTCAACCACCCAAACCATTCCCAATCTTGAAGTCTTTAAGGTCAAACCCGCAAAAGATAACCACATGAATAGACGCCTCCACTACTTACTCGTTTCCTGAAAACACGAGTAAAATGTCAACTACGGGAGACGTAGTTAGTGAGTTACAGCATATTGTAAAAGCATATAACGTTTTAACGCATCAGTCACAGGTATAAGATATGAATAAGTTTTATGTATATAGGTATCGACCACATAGTGTACGGCTATGTGACGATCCTATTATTGCCCAGTGATAAAAGGGTTACGTTGCTAAGCCTGTATGCTTACCCGGTTAATAACTATGCACCACTGAATCTTAGTGGAGAGGGTATTTGCAACTACCCTAATAGCACTATCCATAAATTACTAACGATCCTTTCCAAAGGGATTAATAGCAACCAGTAGTGGTAACGGGAATTATAGTGGCTATCCGTCAATATGTTAGATAATTCGATAACATATGACAGCCATAAACGATCACTGGCAATATAAGTATATACCGTCATTACCTCAGCGGTGGAACTTTCCACATGTGTAAGACGATATGCAAATGTTGTCATTACCTCAGCGGTGGAATAATCCACATGTGTAAGACAATAAGTATAAGTTTGAGTTTCAAGTATAAAAGTATAAGTTTCTAGAGTGTTCACAGCATGTTGGCAAAACATTCAACAATGCTAAAATATGTTTTAGTTTAAGTGTTCAAGCGTATACAATCCATGTATAAAGTATAAGTTTCAAGCATAAGAGTATCTCATTATAAGTATGCAAAACTAGCATATAATGCTTATAGAATAAGTTTACGATAACAATCGTAAAATAGTGTAAGACTCGTGTTTCCACCCCAAAAAAATATATATATAAAACGTTTAAAAGATAGGGGTTCTGTAACTCACTGGTTGCGAAGAATCTAGCGTGCGCTCAGAAAACGCTCGACAAATGCTCGGAATCACCGGAATCCTATTTTATACCAAGTAAGTTTCATTATTTATTAATTATTATACTCGTTAGTCAACGAGATACTTATGTTATAAAGTGTTTGTAATTGGTTTTACTAAAATCGGGCAACGCTTCCGCGCTATAGTTTTTAAATCCAATATTTATACAAACACTTACCCGCTTACAATTTTTATAACAATATATACTCAAATTTTACGAACAAAAAGATGTTTTATACTGAGTTTGATACGATTCTAGACCTGAAAAATACCAATTTACAATTTTTCCAAACTTAACCAAACTCAACCAAATTTATCCTAGTATCATATAAATTGATAATAACTTATAAATAAGCTCTTTTAAACAAGTTTTACCTGGGCCTATAACATATGGCTACGAATAACTCCGAAATAAACCACCTCGAAACTAACTTTCGCTTATACCAAAATGATCACCTCGACACCAGGAGTAATATGCCGCTTTCCGTTTATTAATCCGGCTAATAACGAACTCGTAAGCTAGGTTTTTCGGTTTCGAAATATATATATAAAACTATCTTTATCTTATCTCCTTTTTTCTTTGTGGCGGTGAGAAAAAATCAACAGAAAACGAACACCAATATATATAACATAATTATGTGAATTAATTTTAAAATTTACACTTTTAACCCTTGACTTTGCCTTAATGACAATTTTAGCTTAAAATACAAAATTCTTTACAAAGTTAGTCCTCTTGACTAAAAATCTTTCCATGCTAGTTCTTTTCTACCACAACCTTAACAACTTAAGTTACTTTTACTTAAAAATTATTATAAATATAGTCCTTTAAGTATTTTCGTTATCTTACGTACATGCGTTGTTCCGATTTCCTTCTCGTTGGTTTTGCAATGAACTTAGGGAAGTTCATTATGTTTTTCTTGGTATTAGAATTCATTTAATGATTTGATTCCGATTTCCTATTCCGATTCCGAGACACACAAGATTAATGTCTAAGTAACGTAAACTACGTTAAAAAGTTTGTATGAGTTACATCGAGCTTAAAGAGTTATGCTTACGTAACTACGTAACACATAAGATAAGTTATGTCGAGTATCAAGAGTGAGCGTTTGAGTTTAAAAGTTTTTGAACTCAACTTTCATTTTAAGACGGTTGTCACACCCCGAAAGGCTCCAAACCAGCAAGATTCGGTTTACGACTATTAAGTAACTCGTAGCTAGTTTTATTAAACCGTTTAACAGTTAACACCCGATTTAAGACATAGCAGGCTGTGTTAACAGCCTTCCCCCAGAACATGACGGGGAGGTGCGAGTCAGGCAGCATTGTGCGTGCGCCCTCGATCAGTGTTCTGTTCTTCCTCTCGACAACTCCATTTTGTTGTGGTTCATAAGATGCGCTGTGTTGTTGAACTATCCCATTCTCTAGACAGTAGAAAGTCATTGTGGAATTCTTAAATTCTGTTTCGTTGTCACTTCTTAGGCGTTTGACGTTTGCTTTGTAAACGTTTTTGATCATGTCGAAGAAAATGATCAGTTTACCGGCTGTTTCGCTCTTAGTAGCCAAAAAGTAAACCCAAGAGTAGCGTGTGTAGTCATCGGTGACTACCAGACAGTAATATTTTCCGCCAAAACTACTCTGCTTGATGGGGTCGAACAGATCAATGTGCATTAACTCAAATGGTGTTTCAATTGAATTGAGGGCCTTAGACTTGTGAGGTTTCTTTTGTTGCTTTCCAAGTTGACAGGGGACACATTTGTCCTCATACGCAAATCTTTTCAACGGAACCCCGTTTACGAGCCCATTTTTGGTTATCTCATTCATCTTTCGAAAATGTAAGTGAGCCATTTCATGTGTCAAATCATTGCTTCTTCACTTGTGGACTTCGACAGTAAACATGTTGACTCTGTGTTGCAGTCGGTATTGTTCATGTCCAGAATGTACGTATTCTTCTTTCGTGGTGTGTGCATCAGTATTAGGTCCTCAGGAATATCTATCCCTGATTTCAGAATCAATACTTCCTTCTTGGTAAAGTGGACAGGATTAACATTGTCGCATATTTGTGACACACTGAGCAGATTGTGCTCCAGTTGTTCGACATAAAAGACATCCTTCAGAGTCACTTTTCCGTTTGTAACTGATCCAGTTCCAGTTATTTCTCCTCCTTTATCTCCAGCAAAGTTTACTTTTCCCTTCTTTCGTGATTCGAAGTTTGTAAGCAAACCCCGTTATCCCGCCATGTGCCTAGAACAGCCACTGTCAACGTACCAAGTGTTGACTAACCGGTGACCCAGTTCCTGCACATTAAACAAGATTGATTAGTTCTCATGGGGAACCCAGGCCATGACAGACCTGGATTGACCTTTCTCGTTCACATAGGTGAACCTTTTGAAAAAGCCGTCATTATTATGAAAATTTGGAGACGTGTTGCGATTGAAGTTATTAAATTGATGACTGTTAGAGTTATTGGAAAATCTATGACTCATCGGTGGTGACATAACATTCCGATTTGGGGAATTGAAGCGTTGTTGATAGAAGTTTTGAAAGTGTCGTGGGGGACTCTGAAAACATTGTTCATTATGATTTTGACGATATGATGGAACAAAACGTTGTTGTGGACGTTGGTGAGGACGTTGAAAGTTATTAAAATTTTCCATACCCGGTCTATCGTACCCATAATGTCGTGTATTAGATTCTGCACGGTTGTTACTTGGGTTTTTCAAAATTTGGACGGGTTTTGTTGGGACTAATTTAACTTTCTGTGGGGAATTGGTCCTATCCTTTTGTTCTTTAGAATCCTTTCGTTTATTTGTACAGATTGAGGCGACATGTCCACGCTCACGACATTTAAAACAATTTAACGTTTCCATTTTATTTGGTTGATCTGGTTCAGGTTCTGATGACTTGTTCTTGTTTGAATCAATATCTTTGCTTGAGATGAACGTTTATGCAAAGGGTTAAATGTAGAAGCTTGAGTTTCAGGATTCTCATATTTCTGGTTCTTAGATTTCTCAGATTTTTGGATTTGGAAGTTGATGATTCACATTCGTCATGTAGTGGAAGTTCAGATTTAAAGAAACTGAAATTATTGTTGTATGGAGGTGGTGTTTCGTTATATCCTAATCCAACAGAGTTTCCGCTAGTGCGTTGACGACTTAAGATTGAGTTTAAAGTAGTGGATGAAGTACGGAATTGCTCGAGTTTCCTTTCCTGTTCAGATAATTTGATTTCACAATTGTTTACCAACGTTAACGGACCTTGAGGTTCATCCTCTTCCTTTTCAAGCTCATCCTTCATTAAATTCACATATACCTCCCAACGCTTCGGTAAAGATTCCAAGAATCTTTCTTTTTTCTCTTCATCAACATCTATACCATGAATTTCGAGTTCTGCCAATAGGTGATAAAATCTGTTGATGGTATCCTCTAAGGTTTCGGTAGCCGCAGCTTTGAAAATAGAAAATTGTCACTTAAGAAGAATTCCTTTATTCCTCTTTTGTTTAGCGGTTCCAACATATTTCTTCTCTATAGCCTTCCAGAGTTCAAATGATGAATTGTATTTTCTGCAAAGATGTAGCATCTTAGTTGGTAAAGACATCTTTAAACTAGCCCAAGCTCTGTTTTCCGATTCAAACACTTTTCTAAGATCAGGTGTCATAGCTGAGATAGCTTGTTTCGAAACCACACCTTCTACTGTCACAGTTGGATGAACATATGTTGTTTGAATACACAGCCACATTTGCACGTCATTATATCGACAAAAAGATTCAAATTTATCGACCCAACTGTAATATTGTGAAGCATTGAGTAGCTTGGGGGAGTATTCGATGACTGTTTCGAATCCATTTAAAATTCAGCGAACTTGTAGTTGACGAACTTGTTGTCCACGAACTTGTGGACGAACTTGTAGACGAACTTGAAGTAACTTAGTCACTTAATGTTGAGTAAATTGGTCAACGAACTTTTTTGGTCAACGAACTTGAAGGATGTGGTCAACGAACTTGAAGTGATATGGTCAACGAACTTGTTAATCAGCAACGAACTTGAATCCACGAAGATGATACTTAGGTAATTCCTCTAAGGCACCACGAAGATAAATCCACGAAGATGATACTTAGTTAAATCCTCTAAGTCACCACGAACTTGAAGTCGCGAAGATGATTCCACGAAGATGGTACCACGAACTTGAACTTCACGAACTAGAATCCCTATATTTTCGCTGAAGATGAAGTAACCCTAATCTTATCAATAACTCAACCGTCAAAAAATCAAGAAACCCTAATTTTTTATCAAACAGCCGCCACGAACTTGAACCCTAATTTGCTGAATCGATTAAACTGTGATTTAATCCTGACCCAAATCTCAATTGAGAGCAAAAAAGGCGTTCGATCTGATACCAATTGTAGATCCGAGTGGTCAGATCAACAGGATTAAACCAATTGATTACAATGCGAAAACTCGTAATCAATTGAATAAACAAGTATAATCGATAAGCAAAGAACTCACAAACACAAATACTACCAAATTCATAATATTTATTGATTGATAAACACGGTTACAATAATAAATATTCTCTCTAAACCAACAACCCTAAAACTGACCTAAATGTCTCTTTATATAGAGAGACATGTTCGGCTAGCATGGGATTTAATGGGCCTCACGAACATGCAAGTTCGTGAGCAGCCCAACAATCTCTAAGCCCACGAACATACATGTTCGTGGGTCTACAAAATAAGCTAAGTAATTACAAATAAAAAATACAAAGCAATAGAACAATCAGTCATCTGATATCTGCACCAACAGGGTTAAATACTTGTAACGAACATGGGCTTTTGAGTCTGGGCTTAGGAACTGGGCCGAACTTTAATACAACCGACTTAATATTGGCTTTTTGGATCTGGGCTGAGTATTTGGGCCAAGTAACTGGGCCAAACTTTAACATAACCGATCAAATAAAAGGAATAAAAAAAAATTAAAACCTAAATGAAAATCCAACGAACATTAAAATAAAGGTGGTATACATATAGGAATTTGATGATTTGATCAGATTGCTTATTGGAGGAAAGACGGTTTTAACAAACAAATCAAAAGTTACAAAATAATTAATTAAAGTAAACCCATGTTTGTGTAGTTGTCCAATATTAACCATTCAGTCTCAGACTAAAAAGTCGTGTTTTACTACAAGTAAGCAGTCAAAGATATAGGCATTAACCACTCTTAATCAGCGTACATTCGACAAGAAATTGTATGCGCTCAAGGTATTTGAGAAGTATTTCAGGTCACAAGTGGTATGGAATGGTTACCAACCTAGACTAGAGTAGCATATGAACCTAACGAAAGGATAGCTAGTACCAAATTTTGAAAGCATTGGTTTATTTGTGCAAGTCTATGACTGAACTTCTAGAAGTCTTTACGAGATATGTGAATTCTACGAATTTCTATGAAACTCTATAGCAAGATTTCTACCAACCGATCCCAGACCAATTATGCCCTTAGGTGGCAAGGTGAACGAGGGCACCCCAAGTGTATACTGACTCAAGTTTTAAAAGTCGCTTATGTGAATTCAAATACTTATTAACACACCAATAACATTTTAGAATTTAATAAAAGCGTCTACCATCTGATAGCGCAACGTATGACTTATAACAAGAATCCAATCTCAACCTTTATTGAAACAAACAACTTCGATTTGTTTAATGGTCAGCTTCGTAAAAGCTCTAAGACTTACAAACCACACTACAGAATTTAGCAAAGAGACGAAGGGCCACAAAACACTAGAGTTGAAACTAAGTAATTACCTTGAGGTTATTAATTCGTTATAAACTATTAAGATATTTTTTTCAATTCCCATTTTTTCTTTCTTTTTTTTTTTTCTTTTTTTTTTAATATCGATAAAGTATTCTAAAAAACATTTGTCGGTTATTTTAAGTTACGCAACCCTATACATTGGACCAGAGACTCAAAGCGATATTTATCGAACGTTTTAGTAAAAAGATCAGCTAAGTTATTTTCAGAGTATACGCGAACGATTTCTATGAGTTTCTTTTCAGCATAGTCTCGAATAAAGTGGTGCTTAAAGTCTAAGTGTCGGGTTTTACTATGTTTTACCAGATTTTTAAATACGGACTTTGCAGCCTCAGTATCTATATTAATAGGAGTAGAGGTAAGAAATAGACCGTAATCCAGAATTTGTTGTTAAATCCATAAAACTTGTGACACACAGCTTCCCGCATTGATGTATTCAGCTTCACATGATGACACAAAAAAGTGGTATGTTTCTTGCATTGCCAAGACACAAGTATTCCACCCAGAAATTGGCAACCACCGGAGGTTGATTTGAGGTTGATGTTACAACCTCCCAAATCCGAGTCTGTGTAAGCTTCTAAGTAGAGGTCGCTGCCTTTTGGATACCATAGACCTAGTTGCGGTCTTCCTCTTAAGTAGCGAAATATCCTCTTCACCGCTGAATTGTGAGACAACTTTGGACATGCTTGAAACCTAGCACACAAGCAAACAGCAAACGTGATGTCAGTTCGAGATGCAGTCAGATATATCAATGAGCCTATCATTCCTCGATATACTATTGGATCGACATCGGGTTCATTTTATGCATTCGGCTCGAAGTTGTGCTGTTGTTGAATTAGAGTTGCAATGGACTTGGAAGCAGTCATGTTAAATTTGTCAAGCATTTCAGTGACTTAATTGGATTGATATATGAACATCCCGTCACTTAATTTCTTAACTTGCAGTCCCGAGAACATCTTTAGTTCTCTCATCGCACTCATCTCGAACCTTTCCTTCATAAGCTTCTCAACTTCCTTGCACATATTAATATCTGTTGAACCGAAGATAATATCGTCCACATAAACTTGAACAAGTAGTTTAGTCGTGGATGATTCTTTGATGAATAACGTGTTGTCGATACGTCCTCTCTTGAACCCTACATCTAATAGAAAAGTAGATAACGTTCCATACCACAAACGTGGAGCCTGATGAAGGCCATACAAAGCTTTGTTGAGCTTGTAGACTCTATCTGGGTATTGAGGATCTTCAAAACCCAGGCGACTGTTGAACGTAAACTGCATCATAAATTTGCCATAGAGAAACACACTTTTCACATTGAGTTGATAAACGATGAATCCCATGTGAGAAGCGTATGCCAAGAATAGACGAATTGCCTTAAGACGTGCAATAGGTGCAAAGACGTCTTGAAAATCCAGTCCTTCTTCCTGATAGAAGCCTTGCTCAACGAGTGTTGCTTTATTTCTGGTAATGAAACCGCGATCATCCCCCTTGCATCGAAAGACCCTATTTGTGCCAATGACATATTCTTCATTTGTTAATTTCAAAACTGACCAAAGGCGGAGTTTCTCAAATTGCGTGAGTTCTTCTTGCATAGCGTCCACCCAGTTGGCATCTTTGAGTGACATATGAATGTTAGCAGGAACTTCTTGAGAAACAAAACACAAATATCGACAGTTACAGTCCTTGAAGTTGAATTCTTGTATGTACATTGGCATTTGTATCTCCAATTATGTTTTCAAGGGGATGAATCTTGTTTATCCTTGACTCTTGGAGTTCAGTCGCAATTTCTTCGTGGTCATAGTGATCAGTAACGGCTTGTTCTTCTTGTTCATCAGCTTGTGTATATTCTCCATCATCTTGTTCATCAACTTCGGCATCTAAGTGAACAGGTTCATCCTCTTCAAGTACTTCGTCAACAACCTCATGGATCACAGGCATTCTTGGAAAAACTGAGTTTTCATCATCAAAAGACGAAAAATGTTCTTCTATTGATCCTGTATTTGTCACACTAACAGAAGAAATATTAAAAGAGTCAAATAAGGAGTTATAGTCGAAGAAAACTGGTGGACCATTTTGTTTTTCAAAAGTGTAACTTGTAATTTCCAAATTAAAAACAATTTCCACTTTTCGTTCAGGTTTTAGATAAACTCGTTTATTTGCACACCCTTCAACATATCCAAGGAAATATTCTTGAACATCTTTGGGATCAAATTTTGTGGTGTGATTTGTTTTCAAAATGGTACATAGAGCCCCGAAAGGTTCCAAGCCAGCAAGATTTAGTTTACGACTATTTAGCAACTCATAACTTGTTTTATTGAAACGTTTAACCGTTAACACTCGATTTAAGACGTAGCACGATGTATTAACAGCTTCTCCCCAGAAAATGACTGGTAGGTGCGAGTCAGGCAAAATTATTCTTGCGGCCTCGATCAATGTTCTATTCTTCCCTTCTGCAACTCTATTTTGTTGAGGTTCATAAGTGGCATTCTATTGTTGGATGATTCCATTTGTCAAACAGTAGAAATTCATAGTCGAGTTCTTGAATTTTGTCCCATTATCACTTCTTAGGCGTTTGACTTTGGCTTTGTAGACGTTTTTTATCATCTCAAAGAAGTGGATCAATTTACCGCCTGTTTTACTATTTGTTTCACACTTGGCAAATTGTGCTCTAATTGTTCAACGAAAAAGACATCCTTCAGTGACACTTTTCATTTTGTCACATTTACAATTCCAGTGATTTCTCCGCCTTTATCTCCAGCAAAACTAACTCGTCTTTCTTTCCGGATTCAGAAAGGCTGTCTTGACATCCATTTTCCATATCTCATAGTCATAGAACGCCGTTATGGCTAAGAGAATTCTAATAGCCCTAATGTCTGCCACTGGGAAAAAGGTTTCCTCATAGTCTATTCCATAAACTTGAGTAAATCCTTTTGCCACGAGACGAGCTTTATAGATGTGTATATTGCCATCCATGTCGGTCTTTATCTTAAAGATCCATTTACAATCCACCGTTTTGGTATTTGGTGGACGATCAACCAAATCCCAAACGTTGTTGTCTTTCATGGACTGCATCTCCACATTTGCAGCCTTAAGCCATTTGTCCGAGTCAGGCCCTGATAATGCAACTTTGAAGGTTCGAGGTTCATTAAGATCCCCTGATACACCATCCTCCTCTAGATTAACGTTTAAGTTCAATCTATTAGGTACACGTATCGTCCTTTTGGACCTACGAGTTTGAGCATCAACAATTTGAGTTTGAGACTGAGGCAAATCATGAGGCTCAATCGCAACTTGAGGATCAGATTGAGGCATGACTTGAGGCTCAATTCTACCCCCCCCCCCCCAAAAAAAAAAATTTGTTGATCACCAGTGTGAGTAGAAGGTGACGTATCTTCCTTTTGAACCTCGTCAAGTTCTACAACCCTCCCACTGTTTCCTTGAGCGATAAGCCTTGTTTCCAAAAACTCAGCATACCTAGCAACTTTCACAGTATTCTCGGAAGGACAATAGAAGTAGTAACCCATCGTTTCCTTTGGGTATCCTTCGAAGATACACTTAACAAATCTTTGCTCGAGTTTTTCAGACGTATCTCGCTTAACGAATGCCTGACATCCCCATACCTTTAAGTAAGACAGATTAGGGGCTTTCCCATACCATATTTCATATGGTGTCTTATCAACCTTCTTAGTTGGAACCATGTTGAGAATGCGTACAGCACACTCTAAGGCATAATCCCAAAAGGATAATGGTAAAGTTCTAAGTTTCATCATAGATCGTACCATGTCAAGCAAGGTCTGATTTCTCCTTTCCGATACACCATTATGTTGTGGTGTATAGGGAGGAGTAAGTTGTTGGTCAATTCCACTCGCTTGTAGATGATCCTTAAACTCTAGGCTTAAGTACTCACCACCTCGATCCAATCGGAGAATCTTGATGATTTTTCCGAGTTGGTTTTCTACCTCGTTTTGAAACACTTTGAATGTTTCAAACACCTCATGTTTATGTTTAAGTTAATAAACATAACCATAACGGCTGAAACCATCCGTTAGTAAGCTCCTTTCCTAGACATATGCCTAAAGGGACCACATACATCACTATGTATGATTTCTAGTAGGTCGGTTGCCCTTTGATTCTCATGCTAGAATGGTTTCCTTGCCATTTTCCCGATACACAAGACTCACACCTATCAAATGAATCATAAACTGATTTCAAAAGCCCTTCACGTTGAAGCCTTTCGGTACGGTGTTTGCCTATGTGTGCAAGACGACAATGCCATACGTAAGATGAGTCCAAGTTATACTTGGCTCGTTTAGTGCTTATATTAAACATTGAATTATTAGTATATGAAATACGATCATGCAAATCAATTTCAAATATTCCATTAATAGTAATACAGTTAAAATAATGAATATTATTTTTTGAAACTGAAATACCAAAATTTGTAAAGGCGTTATTAAAACCATTGTCTTTCAATACTGAAACTGAAACAATTCCCCTAACAATAGAAGGAACATAATGACAATTGTCTAATACAATAATTATGCCCGAAGGTAATTGTAATTCATAACTTCCGATGGCTTCCACTGCTACACGTATTCCGTTGCCGACGTACACATACAAGGATCCATTTTTTAGCTTCTTCTTTGCATTAAACCCCTGCAAGGAGTTACAAATATGAGTACCACAGACAATGTCATATACCCAAGTATTTGATTTAGAGAAATAAAATAATTCGATAGTCAAAATACCTAAAGATCCGGCACTGCGACTCTCTTCTTATTTTGCACATCGGAAAGATACTTAGGACAATTCCTCTTCCAGTGTCCTATCTCACCACAATGGTGACACCCATCATCTTTAGCAACCTGTGCCTTTTTAGCTGGAGGGGTTTGCTTAGGCTTGGAATAATAAACAACAACTTGCTTATTTTTACCAGTCTTTGCAATTTTGCCCTAAGCTTGTAGCGGTTTCTTTTTCTGGGCCTGACCACCACCAATCACAAGGATTTGGTTGTCATTCACCTTATTCTTGAAAATGCTCTTTTTGAATTCCACTAGCATAGCATGGAGTTCGTTAATGTTCTTTTACATACTCTGCATGTTATAGTTGCATGTAAACTCCTCAAACTCCGGTGAAAGAGAATTGAGGATAATGCTTACAACTACAGGTTCATGATATGAGTATTGCATTCTATCCAAGCGATCAAACAAGCTTTTCATGACTAAAATGTGAGTCCACAGGTCCAGAAACATGTTTACATGCATGTACATCTCGAATCAAGTCATTTAGCTCAAGGTCGGCTTGTTTCTCATACAATGCACGCAGCTCAGTGATCATCTGATCGGGCCATTTGCTCTCGAATTGCTTACATAACTTAGGAGTCATACTGATGAGCATGAGACAAGCAACTTCATCGTGAATCTTATAAGTTGCCTTATAATGATCCTTTTCTTCTTGAGGAGCAGTGGCATTTGGCTCAGCAATCATAGGTGTAGTAACGATTTCAAGTCTTTCCATCACTCTTAGGATAATCCTCAGTGATCGATACCAATCGTTAAAGTTTGGTCCAGAAAGCTTATAGCTTCTTAACGTTATTTTAGTTTCACCCAAAATCTCATCAGTAGTAGATTTTTGTGTCATTTCTACAAAACATAAAGAAAGTTCTCATTAGTACTTTTCAACATAAATTTCTTAACAGAAATGTAAAACCCATGGTTTACTTTCCGTTAAGTCTAGGATCCAAAAGACATATCACCGTTCCATCAGTTGATCTGCTAGGAACAAAATGATACTCAGAAGGTAAGTGAGATTCAGTAATTGCATTTACCGATGCAATTCCTAGATTATGAGACTTAATGTCATGGATCGATCAAGCATCAAAATGGTGATCGTGACATTAATCATGTTTCGCCGCATCTTATTGCCATCGGCGTTTACAGTCTCACTGCATAACCCCATTAAGTCATCCAACTGAAGACTACAGATAGTCCACCACCGTCTCATGATGAGTGGTAATCCACCATGGATACCCTTCACTTACGTCTCACGTGAAATGACGTGCAAGTACAAGTTGTCTAAGCAATATGACTTAATTCCATGGGTAACAAAATCTATGTACGAAGAGGCATGCACACAACTTCGTCGCATAATTTGGATGTTTTAAAAACAAAACGTTTTTATTACTGGTTTTAAACGTGTTTATGTGATTACCTAATTCCTATACACCAATTGTATATAATAATTAAACGTACCATCGTCATCATAAAACCCTTTCGGTAGCTCTACAAAAGGTACGACTAGGAAAGCAAGTGAGGGTAGAGGATGACAAAGAATCTCATAAAATCCGACCTCATTAGGAGTAGAATACATCCTTAAACTGTCATAGACATCGTCCTTTATGTAGGTGAGCCTAGTTAGGAATTATACACTGAGGATGTGCATTTAATTATGAATTACCAATCACACGTTTTTTAAAGTTTCGTTTTTTTAAAGTATTTTTCAATTTAATACGTTCCTTCACGGGAGCAAATTACGGTATAACCCAACCCATGGTTTAAGAACGTATAAAAGAGTCAAAAAAATCAAAAATTAGTTACATAATTCTTTAGTCACATTAAAATTTATTTCTTTCAAAAACCATTTGAAAAAAATAATAACATGAAAAGAATTAATCTACTCAACAAATTGGGTGAGCCCTAATATAAAAAGTCTCCATGGTCATTGTTCACAATTTGATTCATTCTCGTTTCAAAGGAAACGGACCACATACATTCGTTCAATTAAACAAGTTTGGATTGCGTAAGCTATCAATTTGTGAGCAATTCATATATATAATAAACCACACACAACTTTTTATAATCCAATATCCTTTTGGTGTCACACATACTCAATTAACAATTAATAATATGTTAATAATTCAATTATTTTTTAGCAATATCAATATATCTAATTATCTCCACAAAGTTATGCATGTAACTCTATAAACATAATTTGCATAAAAGGTAAACATGGCAAAAAGGTAATTAAACATCAAAATTTGCGTTTTAGGTTTTAGTTTCTAATTAACTTTTAATTGTATAAAAAAAAAAAAAAAAAAAAAAAAAAAAAAAAAAAAAAAACGTTTTTTTTTTATAAACTTGCCCGTTGCGACGCAGTAAAGCTTCAGATGATTGTTCGTCATATTTAAACCAAACCTCGATTCCCCCCCCCCCCCCCCCCACAATATTTGATGTCTTTTTTTAATCCAAAACAAAAATGAACATATGTTTTGGCTGATACCACTATAGGTATACAACTCGAGTCATATTGTCAAACAATACATGGCAGTGGAAAATAGGATCACATAGGAATAATTAAATCGGATTAAGTAATACATTTACGTCTTGAATTAATAGCAAGTAAGCTATAGATCTAAGTATAAGATCTATTCTACGTTTACGTACGCGACACCTTCTTTAGCAACAGACTTGTATGCTAGTACACGTTTTGATTCAATCAACCAATTGATAATCTTTTCCTCTGCTTGGAAACCGAAAACCGAATACCCCTTATGGTTTCTATCGATCGGACCAAAGCGGAGGGAGGGATCGATTTGTAGCTCCCAAAACAATAAACCTAAGGTTTATTATATAGGTGGTATTTACTTAGATCACAAGTTGAATTATAATTAGGAAACCTCCATAATTACATAATGTATCCTCTCATTTATTAATTATTACAATTAACTCATTTAATTAATAATTAACAAATAATAAACGTATAGTCGTGTCTAAATGTCGGTGCGTGTGTTCCCGTAGGCTCACACATTTACGGACACATATTTTACTAAAACTATTCAAATACCAACAAACAACAAAGACATGTTCAACTCATCACATATTTGACATTAAATCTCTATTCTGTAACAATTTTTTAAAACCAATTAAAAGACTATCCAAAAATTTAATGAGAACCAATTTTTATTTGTTCAATAAAACAATAATTACTAAACATCACATTCTAAGATAATTGAAAAAATAAATCACCATTCAATAAAATAACATTTTATTATTGTCACTTTCCCCATTTTGTCTTCTGAAAAAGGAAAAGTCTTATAGAAAAGATAGGGTGAAGAGTATTATATCTTAAGCGGTGTTAAGTAGATTGCAAACGTGAGTCATGTGAACCATAACTTTATGTGCGTGTGGACTCTCCGCCATTTTCTAGGAATACCACTCATCGACTCCCACTTGTCCTGTTTACCAATAAAAGCCCCACTTGCCTTTTTGTTGTTTGTCATTTCAACTTTAAAACCCCCAATTATGTTTCTCACTACCTTATACTTCATCTTTCATATTTTCTACTGTACGCATCAATTTTTACCTACTTTACAATTTCTTTCAAGTAAACAAGGTGATCTATAAATTGTTTTTGAAATTTTCTTCGTTTAACTCTAAGAATTTGAATGAAATAATGAGATAAGGGTTTGAAATATATCAAATTTTACTTTAAATAATATTTATTCAACTTTAATATAATCTATTATTTTCTGTCGTTCAAAATATATATATATATATATATATATATATATATATATATATATATATATATATATATATATATATATATATATATATATATATATATAATTTGTTATATATATAAGCTTTTCGAAATATTATTAATTATATGTGTATGACCAGAACATCTGATGTGGCATGTTGTCACGTAAGCATAAACATATACAATAACGATATATGAAAATTTGATGAATAAGATATACTTATTTAGAGCTGAATACATATTACCGGTTTTGGAATGAAATTTGATACATAATTATATTTATATTTAAAGGGTTATGATAACCACAACCATGTGGATTATGGTTAATTTGTTATTACATGCTTAAGTTTGTTGTACATTTGTTAAAGGAAGAGAAAATACAAAGGACATACTTATTAATATACTATCAAATATGCATCTCTAAATACGTTAAACACTATCCATATAGTTGTTTTTATCATTTCTCATATTTATATTACATTAAATTTTTTGGAATAAAGTTTAATACATTTCAAACCAAATAACTATTTAAAGTTTCGGCTGTAACCAAACCCAGATAAGCCAAAACCGACTCATCCAAACTCATATGGTTCATAAAGAAATGAAATTTAAAAGTGGGATGTTATTACAATTAAGTCAAACATAGAGGGTATAACACAAACTAATAACATGTCCTACAGAGACTAGTTCCATTTACATTTTGCCCTAATAATTCATTTCAGAACCCTCGATAAGCCGCCATGGCCATGAGAGCTGTTTCACGGCTCCTTCAATTAGGTCAGATCAACCGCCGTTTCTACGGATCAGCAGCTGCTCAGCTCCAATACGATTACGAAGAACACGAGTATGATAGCCAATCGGAAATGGAAGACTCTCTCGGATCTGTTTCGGGTCGGGGCGTTCAATGGGTTATAATGGGCGATCCGTTTACCAATAGACAATTATACGCTCACAAGCTTTCTCAGCTTCTTAAAGTACCTCATATTTCTATGGGAACCCTAGTTCGTCAAGAACTCAATCCTCGCTCCTCAATTTACAAACAGGTAGGTCTCATTCAATTTCACTCTCTTAATTGTTATTATATTTATATATATATATATATATAACGCTATATACGTATAACATATGTGACTAATGTTTTAAAAATTAGATTTCGGAGGCGGTGAATGAAGGAAAACTTGTGCCTGAGGAAGTCATTTTTGGTTTGTTATCCAAGAGATTAGAAGAAGGTTTCTATAAGGGTGAAACTGGTTTCATTTTGGATGGAATTCCAAAGACACGAATGCAAGCTGTAAGTTTAGAAACCGTTTCACTTAATTATGATACGTTAATGCAACAGTCGTATAATGGTTGGTTGTTTGTATACATACAACAGGAGATTCTTGACCAACTCGCTGATATAGATATGGTCTTAAATTTCAAATGCACACAAGGTTCTTTAGTGAAGAAGAATATTGTAGGACGTCAATCTTACCAAGATCTTCTTAGTGTCCGCGACTCAATGGTACGCTTCAACTTCATTACTTGATTTAGGAATGTTTGATTTTTGACGATTGTTGTGTATACTAATAAACTGATGGTTTCTGCAGAATAAGCCCTTGGAGGATTACTACATGAAACAAAAGAAGCTTTTAAACTTCAATGTAGCTGGTGGACCTGGTGAAACATGGCAAGGATTATTAGTTGCTCTTCATCTTCAACATACGAATGCTATCAGCACGGCTACACACAAGTTGAGTGTATAATTCTTCTTGCAGTTTTGGGTCATCAACCACTTTTGCACGGCAAAACAATATAGAAATATGAGTGTATTATAGTTTTGTGGATTTAGCATTTGCTAATATACCCTGAGTTCCATTTTTCGAGAGAATAATATTTGTCCGTTTTACCCACATCCGAGAGTGTGTTATAGAATTTCTATATTGTGTAACGTAGTACAAGACTTGACCGAGAGAGAAATTCGGTCTATCAAATTTTGGCTTACATAAAATTAAGCTTGCTATCTATATATAAAATGTTTTTTCTGTAGTTCTGATCTTTAGTGTGTGTTTTTTAAAATGTTATCTTGTTTCTGTAAGGTGGCTGCTAACTCTTATCTATAACAAACCAAATTTTTTCAAGCTTGGTAACCAATCACTTGCCATATGTAGACTCAAATCGTACCCGTTCTAAGTATGATTTAGAGGAATAAAAAATGTACAAACAAACAGTATTTCATGCAAAAACATCCTAAGAGCCCCAATACTGGGGAGAGTATACGTAAAATTACGGACTTAAACATAACATACATGTAAAGTTACATCTTCTGTAAGGTGGCTGCTAACTCTTATCTATAACAAAATATAATTCGGCCACCTTTTCATTATGCATAAAGTATTTACATTTCAGGGTTACTTTCAATTCCCACAGTTTTCATGTATTTTATGAATATCATATCCCCTTAGACTCTCGTTTAGTAAACACAAACTAATATTACTATTCGCTATTCATCCATACTTCTTTAAGTAAATGATACCGAATACTGGTATGACTACCAGTAGCCTTTGATCTCCAACTGGGCTTAGCGGTAGAAGGTGATCCCCGAGGAGTATCAATGATGGCAGTCAAGGGTGAAGTCAATTCATCAAGTTCATCGTCACTGGTATTTGACTTTCTCAGGATTGACCCACTGCGAGTCAACTGATTTCGGCTTACACCATCTCCCAATATACATTTTATTGAAGATGTAGGAGGTGGTTGATAAACAACCGAAGCTGCTGCACAGGGTAGATTGATGACACAATCTTCACCTCCTTCGGGCGAATCCTAAAAATAACAGAAGCAGATTAGAAAAATATAACCCAACGATTAATGAATACATATCATCCACAGGATACAAATGAGAAGAAATGTGATGCAACTAATTATAATCAGCATATTTTGGCATGGATAACATGTTTTCAATCCCGAGTGTTTCTGCTACCTAAATATCATTCACTTTTTAAGAGAACAGCAAGTTCTGTGTTTGGATGAACTAACCTCTGAATCCAGGGCTTGAAGCACATCCCGGGGAATAGGGTCTGGGCAAAACTCATCTGGGACGAAAGTATCAAGTATCCTCTTTATTAATGGTGCACCAAAAGTAGGACATACCTTGACGAAATAATTAAAAAGCAAACGTAAGAAGGTTATGAAATAGCATATGTTTACAAGAAGTTCAGTTAAAGAGATTAAAACCTCTTTTCTGACAGTGCTATTTAAGAGCATATCCTTGGGAAGCATCATGAGATCACTCAATGCATTGAGAAGATGAAAAGATTTGAAAGATGTATCCTTGTCTGTTCTCCCGTCATCAATATCGTCATCATCAATGCCAAATAGATCAGTGAGCCACCTTGACCAGTTTCCTATCTGTACTTGATCAGAAAATACATGTTAGAGCTTCCCCACATGAAATAACATGCTCAAAAGTGACATTCTTTAATTAAAGTACAATGGTCATGGGGCATTCCCATGTTTCAGAACAAGTCGACTCTTTATAAGCCTTTCATATTAAATGAGGAGCACATCAAGAAGCTAACCGTTAATTTCATGGGCCAATGAGATCCTGAAATGGGCATAAGTTTTAACCCGTAAGGAGTTACTGAGCCGGCAATAAGTTCATAATTCCTATTCAAGTTCTACGCTGGCCAAGCAGTGCAAAAATCCAAGTTTTCGCCGAAACTTTTAGTTTTATTAATTAGTGATAGCACATGAAATCAATACATTTTTAGGATCGATTTTGAAGTTTGAATATTTAGCCAAACCTGCTAAAAATAGAACCCCGCTTATAACGGCCCTCCTTGTACACTTTTAAATTACTCCGTTATATTATGAACTTTTCTCTCAAAGAGTGTTTATACATTGTGTGCTTGTTTCCGTTCTCTGAAACATATTGTCTTCAAGCATGTGTTTATCTATCAATTTCTGTAATATATGACCATATGTAGTGTGTTTCATTCCTACACACATTTTGGTCAACTTAATTTTACTCACCGCATTTTTCAATTGTGCACCAGCCCCAAAGCTTGCTTTCCCTGATGAAATAGGAAGGACTCTGGCATCACTGATCGGGTCTGATACAGGATCAGTTGGAACATCATCGGCAGATTCACGAAGAATCGCATTAAACATAGCCACGTCTAATCTAGTCATGCACTGTTCCATTACCTAGTAAAGAATATAAAAATAAGATTTATCAGAAAGTAAAGCAACTTGGTGTAGCAGAGTAAGAGATCTTAATAAACTTAAGTTACCAATCTAGAAATCACAGGCAAACAACCGCAATCATGTCCTCCAGCTCGAACAGGACAAATCCTTTCACAAGCATCCATGAAAGCAGTCTTCCAAAGCTCCATGGAGAAGTTTGCTTGTTCTTGATTACGTTGACCAGATGATTTTTTAAACGATTTACTAGATTCAGAATCTACAACTCTAATGATAGCCTTTGCAGCTGCGGACTGCATGTATGGAGTAAGAGTCTGCTTTGGCAACATGGAATCAAGTTAAGCACTTATAGAACGTAAAGTATCGCCCTTAGAGGCAGCAATTTTGACCAATTTGCCTTAACAAAGTTCGGTTTAGGTTATCTTTTACTGGATCGGAAATAGCTAGTAAGGAAATGGGTCAAACGAGTCAAACAACTCGAAGTGTGACAGTGTATTGAAGTTGGTACAACCTCCTAAATCGTCTTATTCAAAAAATATTGGGTAATTATTTATCCAAATGAGAAAGGAATAAAAAATAATGCAGGTCATCCCAACCTGTTTTGATCACAGGTAGTAATTTCGACCCATTACATAGGTCGATCTGGTTTACGCTTTCTCCCACGCGTAAAATTTAAAATTTAGCCAACAAGTTAAACGGGTTAAAATTAGTTACAAGTCTCCTAAAGTATATTTATAGTGCATAAAAACCTTCTAAATCATTTTATACAGAAACTTGATCTATTACTCCTATAATTTTGTTTTGTAATCATACTTGTTACACGAACAATTTTACAGAAAACAATGTTTTAGACAAAAAGAGTTTGGTCAACCCAACCCAACCCGTAGTTAATTAACCCTATTTACCCGTTACCGGCCCATTTAAACTAAACTCATTGCCCCTCCCACTCATTTTCCACCTCTAATTCCCATTAACAAGAAAAACTAAAAATCCTGATCAAAGAATGGGTTATGCAACAACCTGCCACCAGACCGACTCGATAATTAGCGAAAAGATCCAAGATTCTACTTTTTCCAGTGCTGAAGAAAAGTTACGAGGGTTCTCCCATTCTTTAGGAATTCCAAGAGTATCACTTTTTCTCTCCTTTAAAAAAGACTCTTTCTTCCACTTGAGTGAAGCGTTTACATCATTATTTTCCTTTATGGCGTTCATTTTGCTGAGTTTTATGTGCTCCTGCTCGAAAGTATTGCATATTATCGCTCTCAGTACAACACAGTTTGACATCCAGAAAGTCAACCTGTATTAAAGAAAAGAAAATTAATTCAATAATTTTTACGGTATTTAAGGATTTCACTTGGTCCACAAAAAAGTACCTTGGGACATCATTTCCACAAGCTTTTGCAACCAAAATCAATCCTGAAACAATACTTCTTGCTGAACTTGCTCTCGTAGATTGAGAATTCTCTTTACAAGCATGCAAGTACAGCCTAGAAAGACGCCGAGCTGGTGCATGAACTTTATTAATCGAACTCCCGTGCTCTGCAACGATTGAGTAAAGACCAACTTCAATAGCAGCAGCTTCTCTAAGCTCACCTTCTAGACTTTGAACTCTGTGCTCTAATTGTTGTAACTTGCTAACATTTGCCCCAAACTTGGTTGACCTCAAAGATCCATTGCCATGAACTGAATCCAACGGGTAACGGCCAGATTTTACCTTTCTAAAGTTATTCGACTCGTGATCTCCCGTGGTTTGACTTTCTTGTTCATTTTGACTTCCGTCAGTATTTAATATCAGCATAGAAGATTGCTGATCACCTGCATCATTGACCCGGGATTCCAAAGCCTTTACAGAGCCCATTTCATCATATGTTTCAGCAACCATTTTATCTTGAACCAAAACATCTTTCTGAGGGTTTAAACTCCCGTTTGATCGTGAAATCACAGATGTTGCAGCTATGGAAGACTGTGAGGAAACATCATCATCAGTAACGGAAGCACTCTCAGTTTCGTCAACGTTTTCTTCATTCATTCTATCCATTGACGAAGAAGATCTCACCACACGGTTATTCTTATCAACCACTTGAATCTTTATAAAGAGCATCGGTTGAATCGTATTACTAAAACTCCTCTTACAGTTCATAGGAACACTAACAATCAACCCGTCTTTCACAACACCATACTCCGCAAAATCCACAACAGACGTCGCCAATAACTGGCCTTTCACAGTTTTATCCCTTCGCGGTTCATACATATTAAACTCTATACAATTCTTTAAAAAAGTATCACTATCACCACTTTTAATCGACATATCTCTGGACAATGTCACATGAAGCTTAAAAGACTCATTAAACTCAATTTTACCATCACCAACACCAGAATCAGAAGCAAGCAAAGGTGCAACCGGTTTAGTAGCCCCGGAAACTTTGTCACCGTATTCCCACTGAATCAAAGTAGAACGAAGTGATCGCAACGACTGAGACGGAGGCCACGGCTTAATCTCAATCACTGTGATTACATAATCAAGATTCACATAAGGGGTTTTCCTAGTTTTTGCCTTTACCATTTTTATTTTTTTCTGTTCTTGTAACAACTAACACAATAATGTTTTAGTTTAACCTACAAAACATAAACAGAAAATTTAAGCTAAAAAACATAAAAAGTGTTACAATTATATTAAGGAAACAGATCAATCAAATAAAGACTATTAAAAAAGTATCAAATGTCATAAAAGTAACATGATTAGAGACAAAACATGAAGAAAATTGCAGATGAAATGAAATTAAGAAAGCGTACCAGAAGTGGGTAAACTGTGAACACATACTTGAATATGAGCAGTGAGAGAGAGAGATAAAAATGTAAATTAAAAAGACATGGGGACTGTTTTTGTATTATTTATTTATTTTTTGTTTTTTAATTATCAAACTAACTACAACAATTGTAATAAAAGCAATGTTTTAAATTTATGTCCTTTAACTTTTTATTTTTGGAAAATAAAAGGACACCTAATAACTTCAACCTAAGTTGATAAGTACTATGGTACAAAAAACGTAGTTAAAGATATATTGGATAGTGAATATAAATATGTTGGGTCAAGAAAAGGTATGGATGAAGTTATGGAATTCTTCTGTGTGTTTTTGAATAAAGATGATTTTAGTTCGTGGATGGTCCGAACTAAAATCATTAAGAATAATCCGAAGTGAAGTTTTCAGTTCGGAGAACAAGTTAGTTCAGATACTACTCTGAACTAAATGAAGTTCCTCCGAACTGAAAACAAACCAAGGTGTAAGTTAAGTCAACAGAAGTCAGCATTGAAGAAATCAATTCGGAAGATAAAGACTTTAGTTCAGAACTGAAGTGAACTCCCCGAAATGAAATTAAGATGTTGACAATGTTGTAATATTTAATTCGTAGTGTGTCTGTTCTTAGATTTTGTCTATAAATAGTGTGATAGGTAGTTCGAGTTTGTTGTCTTTGAACCCGGAACACTCTCAAAGAGGTTCTGTGAGCTTGAATGTCGTTGTAACAAGCTCGGTTCCAAAACCTGTCACCACTATCAATGAAATCTATGAAAACGGTTACGCTCAAATATTTGTTCTAATCAATTTTACAAATTCAAACTTCAACATTTCCTTCAATTTTGATTCCAAAGACACAGGTCATGAGATTCCGCATCATGACCTGTTGTTGTTTCAATTCGATTCGCTGAGTTAGAGAGAATTCAAGGACCTGTCAAAATACAACGAAAATCTAAAGGGCTTAGTAATGGGTGAAGTAGGGATTTTAAATTAACGAGATTGTAGTCAAAGACGAAATCGTACATTAATATTAGTGGAGTTATAAAGGCGGCTCATAAGATATTAGTTTGTGATTATTTCAATTAAGTAGAAACTTGTCTTTGTCTTGTTTGAGAAAATAGAAAACCCTCCAACTTTTCTTGTCTTTGGGATTACTTAAACTAAATCATTTGACATTAAAAGTTGCATCTTAACTATTACCTAAAGCTTCAGTATTAAATGTGTTTTTATTATTTGATGTAAAATATAGATTTATATACAAATTGCTTCAAGTTGAGTCTGATAAAGTGTATAAATTTATTCCAACCTTATTAAACAAAAAAGAAGATGTTCCAATCGATTCATTAATCTAGTTTACTTTTTTTCCAAAAATGTGCAAACAAAAATATAATGTGAAGATAAGGGAGTGAATGTGAGCATGTGAGTAAATTAGAAGGTGTTGTTGGAGGTGTAATGTAACAATTGTGTTAGTTGAAACATGTTTACTCGAGTGCAGCAGTAAGTGTAACACACGCTCTCTAACAACTCCAACCAAGTTTCGTCTGGTAGAGTGGGCGCGTGGGTTTAGTTTACTCGCCTACCGACAGAATTGATGTTTCCAGCTCACCAATTCATTCCCGCTCAAATGCGTCTATTTACATAAGATTCTAAAATAAAAAATAATTAAAAGATGATTGTATGTCTAATTAGTTGTATAATATATATATCGATAACCGGTAATGTTAATTATTTATATGTTATCTTATTGAGATAATATGTGAAAAACAATATAGATCTCTACCATCAACTAAATAACTAATTTAGATGTCCGATCGAAAAAATGTCCGTTCATATTAAAAAGCATGACCATTCTCTTAAAATCATCTCTTCTAAAACCAACATAGGTATGTATCTTAGGACCGGACCAATCTCAAAATTATGGATCGTCGGTTTGAATCTAAATCTCCATTACTAATATATAATAAAATGTTAAATAAATAAAAACTAAATTGAAAGAGGGACCAAAAATATTTTCAATTGCTAACGAATTCTAAATTATCTTCTAACTGTTTTTATTGACAACTATTAATTTCCAAAAAGAGGGTATATGTATGTAGTTTCAGTGACCAACATTAATGAGTCATTGAACAAGATCAGTGCCCAACATATGTTGATATTAATGTTGATCATGATTATGTACTTACTGATGCTAAACATGTCTTTACACGATGACCAAAACCAACTTGTTTCATTCACCAAAGTACTCGTCGATGTTGATCCACATCAACATCTAAACATTGACGACGACCAATATAATTAGTCAAATTCGTTGTTGCTTTCGGGGGCATGATAACACAAGGGACGTTACACCTCTTCACACTCGTCATTTAGGTAATAACCTATCAATGTATTAATAAACGAACATTCACTCTCAGACGTGCGTAAATTCTACTAAAATATCCAACTTGTATAAACACCGTCAAAAATAAAGCAAACTCTATAACACAATTCAAGTAAACAATAAGTTCAACATATCTTGATTTATCACATACACAATGCAAATGCCTAATTGCTACATTACAAAAACAAATCCCAGATGAAAGATCGCCGTATAGCTAATGAATATATTGACACGAATTCGAAATCTAAACAAATTTATAAATTTCCACAACCAACGAATAAATTTATTTAGATGGAGCCAAACTTATGTTGTAAGAAATGTAAAGTTTTAGTTATGTTAAGTGTGTTTTAACAATAAAGCATTAGTGACTAAGGAATTAACGTGGTAAAACAGTGACGTAGACATCTTGACCACTTTTTTCTTGATATGCAACTATCGTCATAAAGACACCATACCGAATCGATGTCAAAGTAGCACCCAACACATTTTTGTTCCACCAATATTAAAGACACCACATTTATTTTCTTTTGTGCTTTATAGTTTTTTTTCCCCTCTTTTTTAAGTATAGATTGTGCTGTGAAGTCTAGTTACAATATCCACTTATGTTTTATGGTATTTGTTAAGTAAGATCTATTTAACCAAAGTGTTTTCAAAGATTGTGGGTTCGCATCCAGTAAAGAAAAAAATAAGTGAAAATTATTCAATATTGTGTTATAAATATTTGCTTCTCTAAGAAAAAAAATAAAAGAAAAGATACGTTTAAGATGATGATGTGTGTAGCTTAATGTTAACATGGATTTTCACAAATTGACAGGTTCTTGAATTCTCTCTAGTGACGAATCGAATTGAAACAACAACAGGTCATGATGCGAAATCTCATGACCTATGTCTTGGAATCATAATTGAAGGAAATGTATTGAAGTTAGAATTTGTGAAACTGAAATTGAAGCTGATAAACAACATTTGTGTGTAACTGTTTTCATAGATTTCATTGATAGGTGACAGGTTTGGAACTGAGCTTGTTACAACGACATTCAAGCTCAACGGAACTCAAACATGAGTTCCGGGTTCAAAGACAACAAACTCGAACTACCTATCACACTATTTATAGGCAAAATCTAACTAACAGACACACTACGAATTAAATATTACAACATTATCAACATTTTAATTTCACTTCGGGGAGTTCACTTCAGTTCTGAACTAAAGTCTTCATCTTCCGAATTGATTTCTTCAATGTTGACTTCTGTTGACTTAAGTTACACTTCAGCTTATTTTCAGTTCGGAGGAGCTTCAGTCAGTTCGGAGTATCCTAACTGACATGTTCCCCGAACTGAAAATTTTACTTCAGATTATTGTTGATGATTTCAGTTCGGAATATCCACGAACTAAAATCATCTTTATTCCTTCACACTAAAGACTCCATAGCTTCATCCATTCCAGTTCTTGGCCCAACAATCGCCCCATTGGATGATGCTATGAGTCTTCTTCTTCTTCTTAACTTAACTTCTCTCCATGTCTAGCTTCCTCTAGTTGATTTTTCTTGAATTTTGAACATATTCTGGAGGAATAGCTGCAATGTCACCTGTTCTTTAGGTGCTTCACAATCAGCTACTCCATGGTAAGTAGCTGATCGGCAGCTAAAATCACTCTACTTCAGCTCATAGTTCAACCGCAGATTTCTTCTTCATCCTGGTTGACCATATCCATTATGAGAGTGATCTGCCGTTAATTTATTTTCGAACGAGTTCCTCCACGTCACACCTTTCTCTCAAATTGATGACACGGGGATCAACTCCTTTCTACTTCCATCACACCCCTCTCTCAAATCGATAACTCGTGTTTTCGCTCATACACCATCCGTCTTTGAATAATTAACGTGTAACACCAGTTCCACCATGTACACCTTGAAATCTAAACAGGATCTTCAATTCAGCTCTTCAATTTCATTTCGGACTTCTTCTATTTCACTTCGGACTCCTTCAGTTCACTAATAGTTTGACCTAATCTTCGAATCAAGTCAAATTGATGAACCAAACTCAATCGAATTTAGTCAATTGATTTGTCTGGCTCTGATACCAATTGACAGGTCTTTGAATTCTCTCTAATGGCGAATCGAATTGAAACAACAACAGGTCATGATGCGGAATCTCATGACCTATGTCTTGGAATCACAATTGAAGGAAATGTTGAAGTTAGAATTTGTGAAACTGAAATTGAAGCTGATAAACAACATTTGTGTGTAACTGTTTTCATAGATTTCATTGATAGGTGACAGGTTTGGAACTGATCTTGTTACAACGACATTCAAGCTTAACGGAACTCAAACATGAGTTCCGGGTTCAAAGACAACAAACTCGAACTACCTATCTCACTATTTATAGACAAAATCTAACTAATAGACACACTACGAATTAAATATTACAACATTATCAACATTTTAATTTCACTTCGGGGAATTCACTTCAATTCTGAACTAAAGTCTTCATCTTCCGAATTGATTTCTTCAATGTTGACTTCTGTGACTTAAGTTACACTTCAGCTTTTCAGTTCGGAGGAGCTTCAGTCAGTTCGGAGTATCCTAACTGACATGTTCCCCGAACTGAAAATTTCACTTCAGATTATTGTTGATGATTTCAGTTCGGAATCTCCACGAACTAAAATCATCTTTATTCCTTCACAGTGATGACTCCATAGCCTCATCCATTCCAGTTCTTGGCCCAACACAAATCGTAGTAGGAACTAGACGACGTTTAACATGATGTGTCATGTGAAGTTTGTATTGGGAATGGACATCAACCTTTGCCTATGTTGTTGTTTAAATCAACTATCAAACATTTAAAGTTCATGATTTGATTTTACTAGAATTTAAATTTAACCAACGAAATGTAGCAAACCAACTATTCTACGTCTAAGGATCCAAAATATTCATATTATAAAAAAAATTATATTATTGTGTTTGAAAAACTGTTGGTATTTGAATAGTTTTATTAAATATGTATCCGTAAATGTGTGAGCTTACGGGGTTGCACATTGAAATTTAGACACGACTATACGTTTATTATTTACTAATTATTGATTAAATGAGTTAATTGTAATAATTAATAAATGGGATGATGTATTATGTAATTATGGAGGTTTCCTAATTATAATACAATTTGTTCTCCAAGACATTGTTTGGCTATATAAGGAACATCAAGTCCCTTATTTTATCTATCCCGTAATCGATTAAGGAGAACAAGAAATCGATTCCTGTTTCTCTCCTTGGCCGATCGATTTTACAAACCCAAACGGGTTTTTGGTTTGTGAGTTTCAAGTACGGTTTAAGCAAGCAAGCTAGACAAGAGTTGTGGTGATTGTAAACGTGTAGTAGCATACAATTCTGTTGCTAAAGAAGGTGTCGTGTACAAGCTTGTAGAGGGATTTCACTATAAATCCTAAACAAGGTAAATCAACAAAAAAGGTACAATTCTTAACTTAGTTAATATTGATTATGTGTTTGATTCTAACATGCTTCTGCTGTATATTGTTTGAAAATCTGATTAGATGTATACTTATAGTGGTATCAGCCAGAACGTAATTTAAGTTAACTAGTTAAAAACATCAAAAAATTGTTTGGGGGGGGGGGGGGGGGGGGGTGTTGGGGTTTGGTTCGACCAAAAGAAGAAAACAGAATTTTTGAGCTGAAGCCCGATTGCGACACAATGTTTTGTGACTGCGCCGCAGCGGGATGTTTTATAAATTTTTGTTTTTTTTGTTTTGTTAATTAAAAACTAAACCTAATATACAATATTTGATGTTTAATTACCTTTGTTAAAATTTCATTAAGCAATAATAATAATCGTAAAACTACATGCATACTTATACGAATATGATTATGATATTAGATATTTGTTAATTGAAGTTAGATAAACATATTATTACACGAGATAATTGAATATGTGCGACACTTTACATAAATAGACTTTAAAAGGTTATTTACGGGAATTATTTGATAATTAAATTATATATGTATTATATAACATACGCAATCCATAATTGCTTATTTGAACTGATTTATGTGGTCCGTTTCCAAGCAAAACGGGAGTTATTAAATATATATATATATATATATATATATATATATATATATATATATATATATATATATATATATATATATATATATATATATATATATATATATATATATATATATGTATGTATATAATGACCATGAGACCTTTTTGCTATTTAAGGCTCACCCAATTTGTTGCGTAGATTAATTCTTTTCAAATTATTATTTTGTCAAATGGTTTTTGAAAGAAATAAATTTTAATGTGACTAAAGAATTATATAACGAATTTTTTGATTTATTTTGACTCTTTTATACGTACTAAGACGCATTGGCTTGGGTTTCACCGTAATTTTCTCCCGTGACGGAACGTATTAAATTGCAAAATACATTAAAAAATCAAAACTTTAAAAACGTGTGATTGGTAATTCGTAATTAAATGCATATCCTCAGTGCATAATTCCCAACTAGGCTCACCTACATAAACGACGATGTCTACAAAATTTTGCGGATGTATTCTACTCCTAATGAGGTCAGATTTTAAGAGATGCTTTGTCATCCTCTACCCTCACTTGCTTTCCTGGTCGTACCTTGTGTAGAGCTACCGAAAGGGTTTTATGATGACGATGGTACATTTGATTATTGCATACACTTTGTTTATAGGAATTAGGCAATCATAGAAACACGTATAAACCAGTAATTAAAACTTTTGGTTTTAAAACACTTTATGTGACGAAGTTGTGTGCATGCCTCTTCGTACATAGATTTTGTCACCCATTGAATTAAGTCATATTGTTATCCATATTGCTTAGACAACTTGTACTTGTTCGTCATTCTACGTGGGACGTAGGTGAAGGGTATCCAAGGTGGATTACCACTCACCGTGAGACGGTGGTGGACTATATGTAGTGTTCAGTTGGACGACTTAAATCGGGTAATGCAGTGAGACTGTAAACGCCGATGGCAATAAGATGCGAAGAAATATGATTAATATTACGATCACCATTTTGATGCTTGATCGAGCTATAACATTAAGTCCCATAATCTAGAAATTGCATCGGTAAATGAAATTATTGAACGTCACTTACCTTTTGAGTATCATTTAGTTCCTAGTAGATCAGCTGATGGAACGGTGATATGTCATTTGGATCCTAGACTTAACGGAAATTAAACCATGGGTTTTACATTTATGTTAAGAAATTTTATGTCGAAAGTACTAATGAGAACTTTCTATCTGTTTTGTAGAAATGACACAAAAAACCGCTATTGATGAGATTTTGAGTGAAACCAAAACAGCGCTAAGAAGCAATAAGCTTTCTGGACCAAACTTTAACGATTGGTATCAATCACTGAGGATTGTCGTAGAGTGATGGCAAGACTTGAAATTGTTACTTCACCTATGATCGCTAAGCCAAATGACAATGCTCCTCAAGCAGAAAATGATCATTATAAGGCAACTTTTAAGATTCTCATGCTCTGCAGTATGAATCCAGCGTTATGTAAGAAATTAGAGAGCAAATGGCCCGATCAGATGATCACTGAGCTATGTGCATTGTATGAGAAACAAGTTGGCCTTAATCTAAATGACTTGATTCGAGATGTACATGCATGTAAACATGTATCTGGAACACCAGTGGGAACTCATGTTCTAGCCATGAAAAGCTTGTTTGATCGCTTGGATAGAATGCAATACTCATATCATGAACCTGTAGCTGTAAGCATTGTCCTCAATTCTCTTTCACCGGAGTTTGAGGAGTTTACACACAACTATAACATGCAGAGTATGAAAAAGAGCATTAACGAACTCCATGCTATGCTGGTGGAATTCGAAAAGAGCATTTTCAAGAATAAGGTGAATGACAACCAAATCCTTGCGATTGGTGGCGGTCAGGCCCAGAAAAGTAAGAAAAAGCAACCGCTACAAGCTAAGGGCAAAATTGCTAAGACTAGTAAAAATAAATAAGTTGTTGTTTATTCTTCCAAGCCTAAGCAAAACCCTCCAGCTAAAAAGGCACAGGTCGCGGAAGATGATGGGTGTCACCATTGTGGTGAGATAGGACACTGGAAGAGGAATTGTCCTAAGTATCTATCCGAGGTGCAAAATAAGAAGAGAGTCGGAAATTCCGGATCTTCATGTATTTTGACTATCAAATTATTTTCTTTCTCTAAAACAAATACTTGGGTATATGACACTGGATCTGGTACTCATATTTGTAACTCCTTATAGGGTTTTAGAGCAAAGAAGAAGCTGAAGAATGGATCCTTGTATGTGTAAGTCGGCAACGACATATGTGTAGCAGTGGAAGCCATCGAAATTACAGTTACCCTCGGACATAATTCTTGTATTAGACAATTTTCATTATGTTCCTTTAATAGTTAGGGGAATTGTTTCACTTTCAGTATTGAAAGATAATGGTTTTATTAATGTATTTAAAGATTTTGGTATTTCAGTTTCAAAGAATAATATTCATTATTTTAATTGTATTACTATTAATGGAATATTTGAAATTGATTTGCATGATCGTCTTTCCTATACTAATAATTTAATGTTTAATATAAGTACTAAACGAGCCAAGTCTAACTTGGACTCATCCTACCTATAGCATTGTCGTTTTTCACACATAGGCAAACACCGTATCGAAAAGCTTCAACGTGAAGGGCTTTTGAAATCAAGTGATGATTCATTTGATAGGTGTGAGTCTTATGTATCGGGAAAAATGGAAAGGAAACCATTATCACATGAGAATCAAAGGGCAACCGTACTAGGAATCATACATAGTGATGTATGTGGTCCCTTTAGGCATATGTCTAGGAAAGGAGCTTACTACTTCTTAACATTTATGGATGATTTCAGCCGTTATGGTTATGTTTATTTACTTAAACATAAATATGAGGTGTTTGAAACATTCAAAATGTTTCAAAACGAGGTAGAAAACCAACTCGGAAAAACCATCAAGATTCTCCGCTCGGATTGAGGTGGTGAATACTTGAGCCTAGAGTTTAAGGATTATCTAAAAGCGTGTGGAATTGTCCAACAACTTATTCCTTCCTATACACCACAACATAATGGTGTATCGGAAAGGAGAAATCGAACCTTGCTTGACATGGTACGATCTATGATGAACCTTACAACTTTATCATTATCTTTTTAGGATTATGCCTTGGAGTCTGTTGTACGCATTCTCAACATGGTTCCAACTAAGAAGATTGATAAGACACCATATTAAATATGGTATGGGAGAGCCCCTAATATGTCTTACTTAAAGGTCTGGGGATGTGAGGCACTCGTTAAACGCGATACGTCTGACAAACTCGAGCAAAGGTCTGTTAAGTGCATATTCGTAGGATACCCAAAGGAAACAATGGGTTACTACTTCTATAATCCTTCCGAGAATACTGTGAAAGTTTCTCGGTATGCTGAGTTTTTCGAAACAAGGATTATCACTCAAGGAAACAGTGGGAGGGTTGTAGAGCTTGACGAGGTTCAAGAGGAAGATACATCACCTTCTACTCACACTGTTGATCAACAATTTGGGGGGAAAGAATTGAGCCTCAAGTCATGCCTCAATCTGATCCTCAAGTTGCGATTGAGCTGCCTTAGTCTCAAAATGAAATTGTATATGCTCCAATTCGTAGGTCCGAAAGGACAATACGTGTACCTAATAGATTGAACTTAAACGTTAATCTAGAGGAGGATGGCGTATCAGGGGATCTTAATGAACCTCGAACCTTGAAAGTTGCATTATCAGGGCCTGACTCTGACAAATGGCTTAAGGCTGCGAATTTGGAGATGCAGTCCATGAAAGACAACGACGTTTGGGATTTGGTTGATCGTCTACCAAATACCAAAACGGTGGATAGTAAATGGCTCTTTAAAATAAAGACCGACATGGATGACAATCTACACATCTATAAAGCTCGTCTCGTAGCAAAAGGATTTACTCAAGTTTATGGAATAAACTATGAAGAAACCTTTTCCCGAGTGGAAGACATTAGGGCTATTAGAATTCTATTAGCCATAACGACATTCTATGACTATGAGATATGGAAAATGGATGTCAAGACAGCCTTCCTGAATGGTTTTCTAGACGAAGACGTCTATATGAATCAGCCAGAAGGTTTTATTGATCCACTACATCCCAAAAAGGTGTGCAAGCTTAAAAAATCCATTTATGGACTTAATCAAGCATCACGGAGTTGAAATAAAAGATTTGATGAAGAAATTACAAAGTTTGGTTTCGTTCAGAATTTCAATGAGCCATGTGTATATCAAAAAGACAGTGGGAGTAATGTTACTTTTCTAGTCTTATATGTAGATGACATATTGCTAATGGGAAACAACATTCCAATGCTTGAAGATGTTAAATCTTATCTTGGAAAGTGTTTTGCCATGAAAGACTTAGGAGAGGCAACATTTATTTTGGGAATCAAGATCTCGAGAGATAGATCTAAGAGGTTGATAGAGTTAAGTCATAATGCTTACATTGATAAAATACTAAAGCGAATTAGTATGAAAAATTCCAAGCGTAGATATTTACCAATGAAAGATGGACTTAAACTTAGTATCAAGGATTGTGCTTCTACATCTCAAGAGATGGAGCGTATGCAAAGGATACCGTATGCTTCGGCTATAGGGTCTATTATGTATGCGGTAAGATGCACAAGACCTGATGTTGCTTTTGCTCGAAACGTTGTTAGCAGGTTTCAACACAATCCAGGCGAAAGACACTGGATTGATGTGAAGAACATACTAAAGTTTCTTTAGAGCTATTAAAGATATGGTTCTAGTGTATGGTGGAAATCCTGAGGCTGAACTAAAAGTTACTGGTTATTGTTACGCCAGATTTCTGACTGAGCATGATGACACCAAATATCAAATTGGATATGTGTTCACCATGAATGGAGGAACTGTAGTTTGGAAAAGCAAGAAACAATCCACTACAACCATGTCTGTAACAGAATCAGAGTACATACTGCAATGGAAGTTGTTTGGATCCAGAAATATATTTTTGGACTTGGTGTTGTTCCCACAGCCAAGTCTCATATGGATATGTATTGAGACAACATTGGTGCAATTATCATAGCCAACGAACCTGGTGTTCAGAAAGGAGCTAGACACTTTCAGAGGGAATTTCACTATGTTCGTGAGCAAGTCAATCAAGGTTAAATTCGAGTACTCAAAGTTCACACGGATGATAACTTAGAAGATCCCCTTACGAAGGCTCTGTCAAAAACGAAGCTAACTCACTTAGCTAAGGGTACATGACTTCGTTTATCTAGTAAGCACATGTAAATCCGTGAATTTAGTATTTGGATATATGGATGTAATAAACAATTTTATTTATGAATGAAATAATATTTGTGATATTTTGTTTTCATTTGTTATAATAAATTTTATCCTATTTTTCATGTTTTATCCTTGAATAATGTTGTGTAATATTATTTTAAATATCCGTTGTCAGATGGTCATATGGGAATATGATTGAATTAAGATAATATATGAGTGTTTAGTCAGCTTGGCTCACTACATCACATGGTATTCCTTCGGATGCATAATGGATTATCCCACATTAATTATTACTTATGGATCTTTGTCATTAAGTATAATTCATAAGGTTATTATCCTTAGACTTGAGATGCAAGTTGCTACTCATGTACTTAGTGCATTATTTGATCATCGTCAATACTACTCCTAGATAAGGGTGGCAAAAGGCTATTTTTGGTAATGTTGCGAAATACGATGACTACCAGTTGTATTCAATAAAGGATTTGTTCCTTCAGTGAAAACGGAAGTTAGATACTTACTGGGACACCCATGAATACTTAAGATGTTTGTCTGGCCATACCCAAATAAGTCCAGAACTGTCTCGAATGTATTAGGTAATCTTAAGTGATTCGCGAATGAGAAACAAAAGTTAAAATGGAATGACTTTGATCCATCTCCAAGTTTTAACTAGAGTATCTGTAACAAAAGGATATGAACCAATCATAGACTCAGAGTGACTTTGGCGAAACTTCACTCGTGCATTTATAAGAGCATTGATATGTTGCTAGACGTTAATCGATGTTATCATGTTTGTTTGAAAATTATTCAAAGGTGGGAGCTGTTGGTATTTGAAAAGTTTTAGAAAATGTATGTCCGTAAATGCGTGAGCCTACGGGTTTGCACACATTGACATTTAGACATGACTATACATTTATTATTTACTAATTAATTAAATGAGTTAATTGTAATAATTAATAAATGGAAGGATGTATTATGTAATTATGGAGATTTCCTAATTATAATACAACTTGTTTTCCAAGACATTGCTTGGCTATATAAGAAACATCAAGTCCCTTATTTTATCTATCCCATAATCGATTAAGGAGAACAAGAAATCGATCCTGTTTCTCTCCTTGTGAGTTTCAAGTACGGTTTAAGCAAGCAAGCTAGACAAGAGTTGTAGTGATTGTAAACATGTACTAGCATACAAGTCTGTTGCTAAAGAAGGTGTCGTGTACAAGCCTGTAGAGGGATTTCACTATGAATCCTAAACGAGATAAATCAACAACAAAAGTACAATTCTTAACTTAGTTAATATTGATTATTAGTTTGATTCCAACTTGCTTCCTTTGCATATTGTTTGACAATCTGATTAGATGTATACCTATACAAACAAATTTAATTATTATATGAAGTCAAAATACTTGATTAACTAATCTATACTACAATATAAAGAATCTCCTTTAACATCTTAATATCTTAAATTTTAAGTAATTGAAATTACCTTAATACCCTTAATCTATATTTATTATTATTTAAGTCAAACAACCCTAATTAATTTAAAAAAATTTAACATCTAACAAAGTAACTTATAATTCCTATGTATTAAAAAAAATTAAAATACTTTCTATTTAATTTAAAACTTTCAAAATTATAAATTTTATTTTATAACCCCATAAACTTAAAATAATTAAAATATTATGCATTTTTTTCTACTAAAATACGTATACTAAATCTACACTATAATATAATCTATTTCTACTATATTATAAAACATTTCCCAAATAGTCTTAATTCTCTAAAATCTTAGTAATTGAAATTATTTAACTACCGTTTTTATATCTCTCACCACATATCATTATTCAAAATAACTTATAATTAAATAATGTTGGTTAATAAAGTTTTAGCTTTGTAGAGTAAATGAACGGAAAGATACTTTAAACATGTAGACTTAGAAGTGTTTATTTAGCATAATAACAATAACCAATTTCGTTTATATTGATTAAAGAATTTATGATTGAAAACCAAAACTGACATGTAAATCCATAACGTAATTAACGGTATTTATTTGTTAACAAATGGGTCAAATTCATAAAAAAGTTCGATTACAAACCATGCAAAAATTGATGGAGAATAGGAAGTCGAAAGAGGTTCATCTTAAAAATGATTCCTAAGTTTGTTTTGTAATTTGTTTGATGGAGAATGGGAAGTCGGGTCAACACATACACACTTATGTCACACATGTTGGTCCTAATTGTACTTGATGAGGTTTCATATGCTAAAAATATTTATTTTGTTTATGTTTAAGTGTAGGGCTGAAAAGAATAACTGAACTATCTGAGATCAGACCTTAAGAAAGGTTGGGTATCCTCTCAAGAAGAAACCATCATTATGGATATACATGCTCAAATAGGTATTTATTCATTTTATTTAAAAAATATGAGACCATTTTATACTATCTTTATCTTTTAAAAGCTCTTACTTATAGGTAGGTTTATTTGTCATTACAATGTTATGTTTTAGATGGTCAACTATTGCAAGAAGTTTACCAAGAAGAACCGATAATGAGATATAAAACTATTAGAGAACTCAATTCAAGAAAACAAGTGTAAAGTGAGTTTGAACCAATCAAGAAATAGAAAAAACGACTATTAATGGGCAAATGTTTTAACAAGTACAAGGACACCAAGAATTGCAACAAACTATATTTTCTATCTTTTAAAAGTTCGTATCTATACGTATCTTCACGTTTTACATTATGATTGGAGTTTAAATACATTTTATGTTTTTATCGTTTTGCGTATTTAATTTCCGTAGTTAAATATTCGTAATATAATTATATATCAAATATAGTTTATTATCCCCGCTGTACCGTGCGGGTACTATACTAGTGTAACCTAATATATGAAAGAAATAAATAGGAAGGCAATTAAGACTATATTGAATTAAACAAAAATTAAATTAGTCGTTTTGGCCAATGGGGTTTGTCCCATTGGTAGGAGGTTGTCCCCCCCTAGGGGAGGTCTTGGGTTCGAGCCTCCGGGGTCCCTCCTTAGGTGATTATTAGGAGATTTATAACTAACTTTGGTGTATGGTTCGTGGGTCCCATGTGGCCCCGAATCACTAACATTTGCCGTTTCAAAAAAAAAAAATTAGTCGTTTTGTATTATAAATTCTTAAGGATACCAACTATTAGATCAATCTCTTATAAATACATATATATATTCATATTAGTTGATGAGGGTATAACTATCAATATTTTACGTCCTATTAAGAATTTGTAATCACAATGGAAAAGAATATTATATGTTTTTTAGTTTTTCCATGTTATTTATTTGTTATATGAGTCGTTTTGTTTTCTCTCGAGTAGATTATTACAAGATCTATGGAATTAAATTCTTTGATTTATTCTCTCTTCTTCAACTTTAAATACTCTTTAAGTTTTTATATTTAGATAATTAATGATAAATGGAAAATGACGATATTTTATTTAGTTGTTTTTCAAGTTTAAAATACTTTTATTGCTAAACAGATGATAAATTTAAATCTTATGTTTTTTATTTTGCATCAAGCACCTCCAAAGCGGATTCGTGGGCTCAAGCATGCTTAGACACGCCTTGGCGGGGAAAATAGTGTATTCGAGATGTCATGACAGGTTTTGTGTTTGTTGTATTAGTGCTAAATGGTAATTTAACTTTTAAAATTCGTAATTTGATCCAAATAAGGTTTAGAAATGTACGCGATTTGCAGCGGGGCGAGTCAAGATTAATGTTTATGTATGTATTTACAAGATTATTTTATGATCAAACTTTTTGGATTTTTCTCTCTCTAATATAACATATATATAATTAAATTTAACACAAATTAATCAATATCATGTATTTTGAATGTTAACCTGTAATATTAATAAGTTTACATTCTAAATAATAGAGTAATATATATCTATACTATTCTATAAAACATGTGACATTCTCTCTCCTACTTAATATTTTAGCATTCAACATTTTAATTTTTATCCTTATAAAATCAATCTGTATCTTTTATATAAAACATTTCCACTTTTTCTCCTATTTAATTTTTCAACATTCAATAATTTACTTTTTAACCTCATAAAATCATAATAATTAAAATACTATCTATATTTACTATTTTTTTCTAAATTTTTATTTTGAAACAATCTCACAATCAATATAAAATTTAAACCAATAGTAAAAGTCAATAATATTATTTGTAACACTTACATTGTTTTTCAAATTCTAAATCTTTGAATATTAAATAATTATTGTTTGTAACACTTAAATTATATTTATTTTAAGAAAATAAAATATTTTATATTACTTCTTACATGTTTTTTTCTCTCAAATGATGTTGGTTTATTGTTTAACTGTGCTTTAAAATGATATAATATAGATTCCGGTTCCAAATAACAAAGTAAATACAATTATAGTTTCGATCTCGGTTGTTTGACTCTTGTCATTTTAATATAAATTTCCATTGGATGTTGATAAAATACATCCTATGAAACCCAAAAATAAATAAATATTTTTAATAATATAAATGAAGAAAGTAGGAAATTAAAGAATAAAAAAAATAAAATATCAAATACTTTTGAAAACTTTTGCTGAAAATATTAAAAGTTTAATTTTTCTTGTAAAACTAAAAACCCAATCAAATAATGAATGTTACAAAAGTAAAAGATTTGGTTACCGTTAGCAAGAGACTGTCGACTTTGTAACATTTGAACTCATAATTTGACATGACATTCGAGACTAAGGACATCAATAGTTTACACATATATATGAACTACAAATTATCAATATATTAAACTTAACAAAGATATAAAACCGTTAAAACATGCAAATAAAACCCCAATTTTTTTTTTTAGTTTTTATAAAAAACATGGTTTAATATCAATGCCCCAAACGGGCTTAATAAGTCAAATGACCCGAAACAAAGTAAATTTTTCGTACGACCCAAAACAAAATATTCTTTTCATGTCCCGAAAAATAAAACGTGAAACTATTAGAAATAACAATAGGTAACTATTCTTATAGTCCGAATAACTTAAGTAGAAAGTTGAAACTATTACATGTAGACGCCTCTATGATAATTAAGAGGGAACAACAACTGAGAAACGATTACCATTTAATTCATTTTACGACCCGAATGATCGAACCATAAAACCTTACTACATTATTCTTTTTAAGGCCCGAGGGCCGAATGTCACACCCCGCTAAAGCGGAAACACGGAAGTGTGAAGAGCAAAGATATCATTACACGAGTTATAATAAAAACATACGGTTTCAAGTCATTTAACGATAAATAAGAGTTTACAATTTAAAGATAACCAAGTATTGAAAAGTACATCACGACATAATCATAATAAATTGTTTGATAAAATTCCCAAAAACATGTTCAAATTAGGTCTTCTCCCGATTCATGACTTCACGTGACATTCCATGACCCATCCAAGTATTGCATTCCGTGACTTACACTTGATTTCCTGAAACAAGAGATAAAGTGTCAACTACAATAAAGTAGTGAGTGAGTTACAGTTTTCTAGTCCTCGACTAAAAAGGTTTTGAGCTAAGTATATCTATACTTAGTAGTTTCTAAAAGTAGATTAAGACTTAAAGAATAGTCGAACCAAAACAGTTGATTTAGAGATAGATGCGGAAGTCGTATAACTCTATACGCGCATGATAAGTAAACTATGATTGATTACATGTATAACGACTACTTGGCATAATAACTTAAGTGTTCACACTAAACCGATTAACCAACCGTGATGCCTCTTACCCCGACTACTACGGGGAGTCATTTCTGATCGAGTAATATGTACTTAAGTCGCCACTTAAGTAAGGAACGGTCATTTCCTAAGTATCGATACCCATAATTACTAAACGGCTTAACAAAGCTAATAGTGTGTGGTGAAAAATTAGGCACTGATGTTATTTTAAAACTAGTAGTAGTCACTTAGAGTAGCTATATTCCTCAAGAGTCATGGTAGTTATACGATCAATCAAAGTACATGTGAGTGCCGAGAATGGCATTAAATGAGTTTAACATAGTTTGAATCAAGAGCCGAATAAAGGTGGCGAACCATTAGTTTATCAAAGGCCAAACGGCCATAAAACTAGTTAAGCATAAGTTTGTCAAAAATGTTCAATAGAGTTCATAAAAGTACATTTAGATCTCTTGTTTCCCCCAAAAGATAATTGAAAACAGTAAATAAGTGGGGATGTAACTCACGTGAAAATGAGGCGGTGAAAAGATAGCTCGGATGGAGGTGAGTCGGTTCTAACGAAAATCCGGCAGAGCTTCCGCGCTAAATAAAGAATGTCCAAAATAACAAATCACTTTCCCGCTTTACAAACTGAATTCAAATATGTGAAATGAATCTAATGAATCACAAAGACTTACGCTAGAGCGAGAGAATGGTACTAGGAGTGTGCGTGGAGTGACCGGAATAGGAATCGGAATCGCGTGAACCTAAATTATACCGAATATGAAACTGTCAGATTCTGTTGTTGTAATATTTTATAAAAATAACATAAAAATCACATTCTGGAATACGAAGTCATAGGAACTGGATTCGTCTCAATCCGACAGTTTTTGAAGGAGTTAGAGTCGTTTACGTATTTAACGCGTTTTTAATCGTAAAAACAGTAAATAATAGTATATTAATTCCAAAAATTCCAGTAAAATCTGTAAAATCATATTTTGATAGGTTCTAGACTATATCCAATTTTTGTAAGCTAATAAATTCGTTTGGTATGTTTTCTCGAAATTCAAGATTAAATCAGATTAAATACTGTAAAAATCATAATAAATCGAAAGATAGGAGTTAGGTTTCCAATTTTTGACAGTAAGCTACATTTTACAGTTTATATCTTTGGTCAAAATTTCGTAATTTTTACATGCATGAAACAGATTCTGACGATTTCTTCGGTTAGAGTCATAAATCGAAATCTTAAGTTGAAAAACATAACTTTTGTTTATTTTAATGAAAATCCCAGATTTTTCCATCTTATAAACTCCATTTTTACCAATAAAACTTGCATGCAATGGAGTTTTTGATATGTTATCATCATTTTATTTATAACACATGTATAGATTTGATGATTTATGTATAATCTTGAGTAAGTATGAAAAATAAGTCAAAGAACAAGATTTTTACCTTTTAAATGGTGAAATGATGGTGATGAAAGTATGAAAATATCCTTGAATTACTTAGAGGGTTTGTTTTTGAGGGTTTGTTTTTGAAAGAATTATGTGTTTGTATGTGAGAATTGAGAGAGAGTATGAGGTTATGTGTGTGTTTGAGTTTGTGTAAATGAAAGGAACAAAGGGGGTAATACCCATGTACAAAATCTGGATTCAAGGAGTGTTTGACACTTGTTTTTACAAGTATTGGTCTATATGGTCGGTTTTGGGTGAGTCACCAAGCACTAGCAACAACAAAATTTTTGAATTCCTGTGCTGAGTTGCGCCGCAACTGATTCTGTTGCTTAGCAAGAGACTGATTTTCTGACTTTTTCGTTTTTGTTTAGTTTTCTTTGTTAAGTGTTTCGTTAGTTGAAAGTTTCCGGTTATTTTAGATAGGAACTTAGACAAGTTCACTAAGTATTTTCTTGGTATTAGGATTCATTTTGTGATTCCGATTCGATTCCGACGTACACGAGTTTACGAGACAAGTAATAACAAAATCAATTCGAGTTTGGTCAAAGATAGAGAATGCGGTTTTCACCTGAAATAAGACGGTTGTCACATTCTCCCCGGGTTGAAAAGAATTTCGTCCCGAAATTTAGTTCGCCTCATCGGAGGAAAGATCTTTGAACAGGTGTGGATACTTCTGACGAATCTGGTCTTCGCGTTCCCATGTGAATTCGTGACCTCGTCGGGAATTCCACCGAACCTTGACAATAGGGATACGACTTTGCTTGAGTTGTTTGACCTCTCGGTCTACAACCTCAAGCGCTTCCTCGATGAAGTTTAGCTTGTTGTCGATCTGGACCTCGTCCAGTGGAATGACAATGGTCTCGTCCGATAAGCACTTTTTCAAGTGCGAGATATGGAAGACATTGTGAACGTTTGAAAGAGCTTGAGGAAGTTGAAGTCGATACGCCACTGGGCCGATACGCTCAATTACCTCAAAGGGGCCTGTGTACCTCGGGCTTAACTTGCCGCGTTTCCCGAAACGGACTACCCCTTTCCATGGCGATATTTTCAGGAGTACCCTATCGCCCACTTGGAATTCTAGGGGTTTCCTTCGGTTATCGACATAGCTCTTCTGCCGAGTACGAGAGGTTTTCAATCTTTCTCGAATGGTCGTGAATTTGTCAATGGTCTCCTGGACGATGTCGAGCCTTGTTAGTTGTCGATCGCCAGCTTCTAACCAACAAAGCGGCGACCGGCACTTGCGTCCGTATAAGGCCTCGAACGGGGCACACTTGATGCTGGCATGGTAGCTATTATTATAGGAAAACTCGACTAATGGCAAGTGAGTGTCCCAACTTCCTCCAAAGTCAACTACACACGCTCTCAGCATGTCCTCAAGTGTCTGAATCTTCCTTTCACTCTGACCATCGGTCTGAGGGTGGTAAGCAGTACTGAGGTTTAGTCGCGTCCCGAGCGATTTCTGAAGCACGTTCCAAAACCGGGACGAGAATCAACTATCCCTATCGGAAATAATGGAGAGAGGTGTTCTGTGACGTGAGACGATCTCGTTGATGTAGATCTGAGCGAATTTCTCCATTGAGTGGTTTCCTCGTACCGTGAGGAAATGAGCGGATTTCGTCAAACGGTCCATGATGATCCAAATCTTGTCGTTACCCCTTGCCGTACGGGGCAGTTTAGTGATGAAGTCCATGGAGATCTGCTCCCACTTCCACATGGGGATCTCCGGCTGTTGCAATAGTCCAGAAGGTTTCTGATATTCCGCCTTGACCTTCGAGCAATTAAGGCACTTAGCGACATACAAGGCGATATCCTTCTTCATGATTGTGTAGGGTTTCGTCCTTAAGGTTCTCGGGTTTCAATGTTTTGCTCTGGGTGCTAGCGTTTAGAGTTTGGGCTTCTGAAAAGGTTCCTCCTGTTCTTTGCCCCAAAGGGAAACTGTATATTTCGGAGTGAGTGCGGTCAATGGCTTAGCGATCCTTGAGAAATTCTCAATGAATCTTCGATAGTAGCCAGCCAATCGTACGAATTGTCGGATTTCCGTAGGAGTCGTTGGGGCTTGCTATCTCTCAATCGCTTGATTTTGGTTGGGTCTACGTGAATTCCCTCCTAATCGATCGCTTGACTAAGGGAATGTACTTCCCGGATTCAGGATTTACGTCTCGAGAGTTCCACGTGTCACTTCTGATTCCCTAAGGAGTTCTAGAATGAGTTCCAGGTGTTTCACGTGCTCTTAATTATTCCTTGAGTGGATGAGAATGTCGTCTATGAATACGGTTACGAACTTGTCTAGTTATGGCCTGCACACTCTGTTCATTAGGTCCATGAACAGTGCTGGTGCGTTGGTCAGGCCAAATGGCATGACAAGGAATTCGTAATGCCCGTAACGAGTTCGGAATGCGGTTTAGGAATGTCGGTCTCACTGACACGAACCGGATGATAACCTGGGCGGAGATCGACCTTTGAGAAGTAAGAAGCATCCTGCAACTGTTCGAATAGGTCGTCGATTCTCGGAGGTGGTTATCGGTTCTTGATGGTCAGCTTGTTAGGTTCACGATAATCGATGTACATACGGAAGGATTCGTCTTTCTTTTTAACAAAGAGGATTGGGCTCTCTAGGGGGGAAAACGAGCTCGGACGAATAAGACCGTGATCTAAGAGTTCCTGTAGCTTTTTAGATAGCTCTTGCACCTTGGGTGGTGCTAGACAATATGGGGTCTTGGCAACCGGTGCGGTGCCAGGAACGAGGTCTATTCGGAAGTCCGCTTGTCGTTGCGGCGGTAGCCCAGACAAATCCTCAGGAAAGACCTCTGGATGATCCTTGACTACGGGGATGTTTTGGACTCGGCTTTCTTTAGGTTCACGTTCGACGACATGAGCGAGGAATGCGTCGTAGTCCTTCTCGAGGTACATGCGCATTTTGATGGAAGACACGATGCGAAGTTGTTGGCCCGGTTTGTCGCCTTGCACGACAAGGGTTTCGCCGTCAGATAGAGGGATACGAATAAGTTTGTCGAAACAGACGATCTCGGCCCGGAACCGGGATAACCAGTCCATTCCGACGATTACGTCAAAGCTTGCCAGCTCGATATGAATTAGATCAATGGGGAAGGTTTTATCAGATAGGCTTATGGAACATTCTAGGATTATATCTTTAGCTTCGAACTTCTGGCCGTTAGCGTACTCTATGGTGAAGTTATCCTTAAGAACCTCAGATCCTAAGTTAACGGGGGGTCTAAATTTTTAAGGATACAAGGCTTTGTTTTAAGTTCCTGAATTGAACAGTATCCTGACGGTTGGGTTGTTTACGGAAGAGTTTACCTGTGGGATCCGAATTCTGCCTTGCCTCCTTGGCAGTGATGGTGAGAGCCCTAAAGGTTCTGGTTGTCTGCAGTATGGGACAAGTATTACGGCGGTGTTCGTCGCTTCTACATTCGAAGCACACCGGCTTCTTGCCTTGTCTGTTTGATTTCTCCGAGCAGTATTTGGAGAAGTGCCCCACCTTCCAGCACTTGTGGCACGTCGGGCAATTTCCATTATGGTGAAAGTTGCATTTGTCGCACTTGGGTTGTGGTCCAGCGTAACCTCGGGGTCTGGTAGCGGGTTTCTTGTTGCGGTTGTTCCTTATTGGTTGGTAATTAGACTTGCGTTTCTTACTCTTCCTTCGTGTGACGGAGGCTGGAGCAGAAAGGGGGTTATTGCTTCGGGAGCCTTCACCTTCCTCTTGCTTTAGTGTGGCTAGGAAGGGAGGGAGGTTATGGTCTTGATTGTTCTCCGAGTGAATGATGTTGGGGTTTTCACCCCCGAAGATTCTGTCGTTGATCCCGGCGATTACCTGGGCAATCAAGTCGGGCATCGCTGCGTTCAGCTGAGCAGCGACCTGTTCGGCTATTCGGTCAGCGTCGCTTCTGTCGAGAGGCATAATTCTACATTGGAGAAAAGAAACTAGTTTAGACGCACGAATAAGATACGATGAGTAGGTAATCCAATGAACAAGGGTGACAATCACGCAAGAGTAAAATAACGGAACAGATAGTACACGCACGACAAAGATTCAAGAGATTCACATGACAAGATTCACACGCAAGAGTAACCAAACAACCGTGGAACAAGATTCATACGACAGTAACAATAATAGATAAAAAGGATAGAGCTTCATTCATTAATAATAATTAAGTTGGGTACAAGGTTCATAAAAGAAAAGGAGTACAGTACAATACAATAAGGAAATAAGTGGAAATGGCTCGAAGCTGTGTACATTGAAAATTTCAACTCGGCCTACAGTACAATACAAAAGGAAGAATATGACTAATGACGCCTCTCTAGGAACATCTTGGCCATCATGACCGCGATCAAGGTTCCCATTACCAGGCACGCCCCCACGAGTTGCTGCACAGTACGTGTCGTGGCTCGAGTCGATGCGATGATTCGCATCGCCTGCTCAGACAAGTGGTGCGCCGCATCAGTGACTTCGCTGATGAGGAGTCCTTGTTGCTGGTTCTCCTCAGCGAGTGCCCGAACCTCGCGGTGCAGGTGCAAGAATGCGGCCGGTGGGGGTGGCTGGAGAGTAGGTGGCATCATAGGTCGGGAGATTCCGGCCTCCTGAGCACGTCGCTGCTCCTCAAGGAAATGACGTTCCCACGCATAGCGTTCCATTACTGGAGTGCGCAGGGCGGGATCGTATGGTTCCACAAATGACTGAGGAGGTGCGGGCCGAAACAGGCTCGGCTGCTGGCGCGCGGTCAACCTAGCGCGAAGCCCTTGGGGCTGCGGTGGTTCGGTGACAGGCGCTGGTGGAGGGGGTGGAGGGGGTGGAAGCACAGATCTCGGGCTGGATCCGTGACTGCTACTGATCGTCGTTGGCGTATCCTCTGTCGGGTCAGTCGTTTGATGACGCTGACTATCGGACGCCGTGTGGCCCTCGGAAAGCTCGTTCGATGGGGAAACGGCTCGCGGGAAGGGTCGTGACTGAGATCGTGAACGGGACGACTCAGACATGTCGGATCTGCGAATAACACGTTACGTGAGTACATGAATTAAGGAAAAATGTAAATGAAAATGCATGTATGGGTCAGTCACGTGAGAATCGGGAAGGAATAAGACCGGGAATTTTTCGACTCGAAAACCGTTTGACAATAGCAATTACTTTCCGTTCTCGCAGAATTTATTTTGAACTAGGCATAGTTGATCAAGTTACGCCTAGTTAAAAGCGAACCATGCGATTGCGGAATTAATCTACTAAAGTTTGAAAGCTCGTGAAATGATTTTTCTTAAAAGCCTTGGTTATAGTTTGGTTTCAAAAATTTTTGAAAAATTCTCAAAACCGTTTTCGCTATAACCAGTGCTCTGATACCAAGTCTGTCACACCCCGCTAAAGCGGAAACACGGAAGTGTGAAGAGCAAAGATATCATTACACGAGTTATAATAAAAACATACGGTTTCAAGTCATTTAACGATAAATAAGAGTTTACAATTTAAAGATAACCAAGTATTGAAAAGTACATCACGACATAATCATAATAAATTGTTTGATAAAATTCCCAAAAACATGTTCAAATTAGGTCTTCTCCCGATTCATGACTTCACGTGACATTCCATGACCCATCCAAGTATTGCATTCCGTGACTTACACTTGATTTCCTGAAACAAGAGATAAAGTGTCAACTACAATAAAGTAGTGAGTGAGTTACAGTTTTCTAGTCCTCGACTAAAAAGGTTTTGAGCTAAGTATATCTATACTTAGTAGTTTCTAAAAGTAGATTAAGACTTAAAGAATAGTCGAACCAAAACAGTTGATTTAGAGATAGATGCGGAAGTCGTATAACTCTATACGCGCATGATAAGTAAACTATGATTGATTACATGTATAACGACTACTTGGCATAATAACTTAAGTGTTCACACTAAACCGATTAACCAACCGTGATGCCTCTTACCCCGACTACTACGGGGAGTCATTTCTGATCGAGTAATATGTACTTAAGTCGCCACTTAAGTAAGGAACGGTCATTTCCTAAGTATCGATACCCATAATTACTAAACGGCTTAACAAAGCTAATAGTGTGTGGTGAAAAATTAGGCACTGATGTTATTTTAAAACTAGTAGTAGTCACTTAGAGTAGCTATATTCCTCAAGAGTCATGGTAGTTATACGATCAATCAAAGTACATGTGAGTGCCGAGAATGGCATTAAATGAGTTTAACATAGTTTGAATCAAGAGCCGAATAAAGGTGGCGAACCATTAGTTTATCAAAGGCCAAACGGCCATAAAACTAGTTAAGCATAAGTTTGTCAAAAATGTTCAATAGAGTTCATAAAAGTACATTTAGATCTCTTGTTTCCCCCAAAAGATAATTGAAAACAGTAAATAAGTGGGGATGTAACTCACGTGAAAATGAGGCGGTGAAAAGATAGCTCGGATGGAGGTGAGTCGGTTCTAACGAAAATCCGGCAGAGCTTCCGCGCTAAATAAAGAATGTCCAAAATAACAAATCACTTTCCCGCTTTACAAACTGAATTCAAATATGTGAAATGAATCTAATGAACCACAAAGACTTACGCTAGAGCGAGAGAATGGTACTAGGAGTGTGCGTGGAGTGATCGGAATAGGAATCGGAATCGCGTGAACCTAAATTATACCGAATATGAAACTGTCAGATTCTGTTGTTGTAATATTTTATAAAAATAACATAAAAATCACATTCTGGAATACGAAGTCATAGGAACTGGATTCGTCTCAATCCGACAGTTTTTGAAGGAGTTAGAGTCGTTTACGTATTTAACGCGTTTTTAATCGTAAAAACAGTAAATAATAGTATATTAATTCCAAAAATTCCAGTAAAATCTGTAAAATCATATTTTGATAGGTTCTAGACTATATCCAATTTTTGTAAGCTAATAAATTCGTTTGGTATGTTTTCTCGAAATTCAAGATTAAATCAGATTAAATACTGTAAAAATCATAATAAATCGAAAGATAGGAGTTAGGTTTCCAATTTTTGACAGTAAGCTACATTTTACAGTTTATATCTTTGGTCAAAATTTCGTAATTTTTACATGCATGAAACAGATTCTGACGATTTCTTCGGTTAGAGTCATAAATCGAAATCTTAAGTTGAAAAACATAACTTTTGTTTATTTTAATGAAAATCCCAGATTTTTCCATCTTATAAACTCCATTTTTACCAATAAAACTTGCATGCAATGGAGTTTTTGATATGTTATCATCATTTTATTTATAACACATGTATAGATTTGATGATTTATGTATAATCTTGAGTAAGTATGAAAAATAAGTCAAAGAACAAGATTTTTACCTTTTAAATGGTGAAATGATGGTGATGAAAGTATGAAAATATCCGTGAATTACTTAGATTATGCTTTTAGAGGGTTTGTTTTTGAAAGAATTATGTGTTTGTATGTGAGAATTGAGAGAGAGTATGAGGTTATGTGTGTGTTTGAGTTTGTGTAAATGAAAGGAACAAAGGGGGTAATACCCATGTACAAAATCTGGATTCAAGGAGTGTTTGACACTTGTTTTTACAAGTATTGGTCTATATGGTCGGTTTTGGGTGAGTCACCAAGCACTAGCAACAACAAAATTTTTGAATTCCTGTGCTGAGTTGCGCCGCAACTGATTCTGTTGCTCCGCAAGAGACTGATTTTCTGACTTTTTCGTTTTTGTTTAGTTTTCTTTGTTAAGTGTTTCGTTAGTTGAAAGTTTCCGGTTATTTTAGATAGGAACTTAGACAAGTTCACTAAGTATTTTCTTGGTATTAGGATTCATTTTGTGATTCCGATTCGATTCCGACGTACACGAGTTTACGAGACAAGTAATAACAAAATCAATTCGAGTTTGGTCAAAGATAGAGAATGCGGTTTTCACCTGAAATAAGACGTTGTCACACCGAATAAGAAACTATTATAGTCAACAAATATATTACGCGATGAATGAGAAACTATCATCAACAGTTTCACTAATAAAATTTAATTGAACATAAATTTTTCTTCTCCGCTGTATCGCGCAGGTTCTATACTAGTACATTATAAAGCATTTGATATAAAGTGTTGAAATTTAAGCATGGTAAAATTACCAATTTACCCTTTTAATTAATTAATTATTAAATAATTAAAATTACAACTCTATAACACACTTACCATATATATACTTATAAATTTAAATAATTGAGTTTTCTTTTTTTATTAAATTTAAAACACTTACCATGTATATAATCAAATGTTTAAAACCGAAAAATTTTGATCGTTAGTAAAATTATTTGTAATAAAATATGTACCACCGAAGAAAATTATTCATCGAAAATTCAAACAATTTATTATCACCGCGACATCACACGGGTATATTACTAGTACTTTAAAAAGTGAATTCATGATTGTTTGTTAATTATAAAAATTATAAAAATTATAAAATGCAAGATAAATAAGAAAAAAATGTAATAATAAAAGAATAGTTTTTATAAAATAAAGGACATAATAAAATAAACTATAAATAAAAAGGACTAGTTATAAACTTTTGCAAACAAAATTAATAAATAAAAGATTGTAAAATGGATGAACACACAAACATAACAAGTTACTAACTCTTTTTGCTTTCAAATTTAAAACCAAATCTTGCCATTGAGTTAGTTAGTAGAAGAAAATGACAATTATACCCTAAAACACTATTTATTTCATCAAAAATTTATTAATTAATATAATGTATAATATAATATAATATAATATAATATAATATAATATAATGAATTTGATCCAAATGAATTGTATTAAGATCAAATTTTGCAGTTATATATATTCGTTTAGGTGAAATGTAAAACTCTTTTAAGATAGATAACGTATGAAGAGAAAAGATCAATTAACACTCATAATTTTCTTGAGACAAAAAGACATCATTTTGGCCCTTGATCCCATTTTAATCTAATGGTTAAGATTAAAACCAAAACCCATTTTTTTTTTATTTTTTTAAATTAATTTATCTCACAAACCGTTGATCGTTAGACGAAACAAAATACACCTTTGCGATCGTCTCGTTTTTATCTTTAATTAGAGCAGTGGTGTTACATACTTTCGACGACTTTTTTTTTTTTTTTTTTATTTGTATTGAAATTATAACGATAATATCATATATGATATTACATCATTACGTAAAATTGTATAAAAGAGAATTACTATAAAATGTATAAACTACCTAAATTTAGAAAAAAAATCGAATTTTAACTAGTTTTATTTTTTCTCGTTTTTTGACATAAAATGTGATATTACTGTAAATCATATATGATATGAATATAAATCATATGTGATATATATTAAAATCGCATATGATAATATTATATCATATGTGATATTACTGTAAATCATATATGATATGAATATAAATCATATGTGATATATACTAAAATCACATATGATAATACTATATCATATGTGATATTAGTGTAAATCATATATGATATGGATATAAATCATGTGTGATATATACTAAAATCATATATGATAATACAATATCATATATGATATTACTGTAAATCATATATGATATAAATATAAATCATATATGATATTATGTATGTAAAAATTTTAAAACTTAAAAGACAATAACACACATGATTTTAACTCTAAATATGAATTTTAATACACAACAATGTTATACAATGTATAACCTATATAGACCAAGAAAAAAGTTCGAATTTTGACGACTTTTATTTTTTCGTTTATGGCCAAATTTGAAATTCGTAAGACAATATCACATATGATTTGAACACTAAATACGAGTTTCGAAACATAGATTTGTTATATTACATACATTCAACTTAAATTAAAAAGAAAAACAAAAAAATAATATGTCAAACTACTGATATCACATATGATAAAACAGTGATTTGTAATATAAAATTTCAAAACTCGTAAAAAAACCCGAAAATAAATTTCGTCAAAAGTATATCGAGTGGGTGCTCTATAGAAAGAGGAGAAAATGCTCGTTTTAATGGTACAATTTATTAGTTTAATACATTTACCGTTTATGAGATAATTAATTTTTAAACAAAAAAAAAGTTATGATGGGTTTTTGAAATGAAGAGTTGTGATTGGTCCATTTGGTCTCAATTTTTTTAATAGTCTTTCTTGATCTCAACCCAACGCATGAAAGACGATTTATAAACTTTAAAATCAATTATAAAATATAGTATAATAGATATTTAAGCGCCTAAAATAAGAATGAACATTGATTTTGTTGTACAGACTAAGACGAACTATTGAAATAATCAACCCAATGAAGCAACCTCTGATTTCTGGTCTAGATCAGCTGTAGTCTGTACTTGGGCTGCATACTGCAAGTTCCACAACACATCCTCAAACGATGGCCGGTTTGCTGGTTCTGGCGATATGCATTTGTTTGTGATCGATATCACAATTGTTAAAGACTCTTGAGAGCATGTTGTTAACACTACCGGATCAACAATTCTTTGTCTCCCGTCTTGGCTTCCAAAAGATTTCTGTGCAAATTCAAGAAACAATTACGCATTATACTAAAAACAAACAACCCGTAAATAGGCTAATCGTTATTGCTACCATACCATTTCGTTGAGCAAAAACGCTTCGCCTTTTCCACTTACTATTGGCCCCACAAGCGATTCTAGCAAAATGAACCCAAAGTCATATACATCATCTGCCAACTTCTTTAAACGCCTACAGTAAACATCAGTAACAAAGCCAATGAGCCATAAATAAAGAATTTTCAAGAAAGAATACAATAATAACGAATTTAGTTTTGACAAATTTTTACGAAGAAGTTCATTACCATGTCTTAGATCCATCTCCCTTTGCCTACATCATGTAACAAAACAAACTTTAAGTAAGCGGATTTGATATTAAAAAAAGGTCATGACAACATGGTGATATATATGAGACAATAGGTACCTCAAGCTGTTCTAGTTCTCCTGTGACGACAGACATTCCATAGTCACTCAGCTTTGCAATCTGATAATCGTCGAGCAATATGTTGTTTGTCTTTAAACGGTTGCTGGAAGAAGCCGGGATCACTCCTGTATGCAAAAAGTGTACAGCTTTCGCAACTCCTATCAGAACCGCTAGTCGGTCTGACCACTTAAGAACTCTTTCCGGACCATTCTCTGCAGATGACATTATAGTTGAATTAGATTAAAGAATACGCCCCATGTTTTGAAACAGATACAATAACAACCTGAGAGAAAAGCTCGAAAATTTCCATTAGAAATGTACTCATAGACTAGGAAGATTCTGCTAGAAGTTGAGTCTTCTACTCCACCATCATGAATGCAATAACCCAAGAAGCTAACCAGATGTGGGTGTCGAATCTTTGAGATTAAATCCAATCGAACTTTTAGGTTCCGAACTGAGTATCTTTTGAACAATGAAAGCGATCTTATTGCAACGTAACTACCATTTTCTAATCTTCCCTTGTAAAGCTGCAAAAACAAAACAAAAATGAATTAATTCTCCTTATTTTAACAGAGTTGATCTTGGATTAATGGTTTCTTGTGATGTTAAATCTAGTTAGATTTAGGTGTTAATTATCTTTACTGTTTTTTTGTTTAAAACATAACTAACTGCAAAGGCCTGAAGATACCTTCCCGATAGACCCTTCACCCAAAAATGCGGACTGATCAAAGTTATTTGTGGCCTCTGCTAGATCTTCCATGGAAAACACTCGACATGACGGGGCAACTTGTGCCCCTAATTCTGATGCTTCAGAGACAACCCCTAAAAGAGAAGCCGAAGTGGATAACTTTAGTTCAAATTCTATTTTGGATAATTAGTTATGTTTTTATTGGTAAAACCGTCGTAATTCAAATAACATTTTGATTTAAGATGATTTTGAACCTTGATAGCAAGTAAAGGTTAATCAGTGTCATAAAATCAAAAGTCAAACAAGTAGCTTAAATCGTAATGTTTATAAGTTTAAGTGCCAGTATGAATGAAAACAAAGTTGTTTACAAGAAATAGAATTTTGAACCCAAGATTCGATGTTGTTCAAGTGTGACTTACTAGCATTAGTAATAACTTGAGAAGAAACCCGCGTTGGTGCACTTTTGTCACTAACTTTTGGTATTGTGTGTTGTAGAGTGACTGTCTCTCTTGGATGGTGATGCCTTTTACGAAAGATTAGAAACACAATCATAAATGAAACCAAACAGATTGCCAAACAAATGACAGCAATTACAACCCACAACGCTTTACGCCAAATATATTGTTTCTTTCTCATACTTCCTTGTTTACAATCAGATTCTTGAACATTTCCATTCCCAACAAATAAACAATTCCCAGTAAACTTCACAACTCGTTTATTACTGGAACTTGTGTCCAAACAAGAAGGAAGCCTACCCGTAAACCGATTACCAGAAATATCAACAAAACCAAGTTTGTTTCCACATTTAATCGAATTCGGAAGAGACCCACTTAACATATTAGATGCTACATTTAAATAGGTGATGTTTGGCAAAACGAATAAACCAGATGGCGGCAGTCCCACCAACTTGTTCAATGAAATGTCTAGGTGATGAAGTCGAATAAGTTCCCCAAACTCTTCAGGAATGTTACCCGAAAACGAGTTATTACTTAAAAGAACAGTAATCACTCCTTTAGGCAACAATGGAAGTTGAGAGTCTAGTACATTTTCCCTCAAATCAAGTAAATGTAGATTAATCAAACCACTGAAATCGGGTAACTTACCGGAAAGCTGATTGTGAGACAGAACCAAATCTGTTATAGTAGTAATATTGCTAATTGAAGAAGGAAACTTACCCTTTAATCTATTATTCTTTAAGCTCAAAACGGTAAGATTTTGTAATGAATCAAACCAATCAGGAATAGATTCATTAAAAAAGTTAGCATCTAAAGTTAAAGACTGAAGGTTTTGTAATCTAGAAATCTCATTCGGAACAGAACCAAATATATAATTTGAACTCATATCTAATACTTGAAGTGAAGTAAGCCTATGTATTTTATCAGGAAGTTGACCCCAAATTCCCAAAGATACTAAACTAAGAACCTTTAATGTAGTCAATCTAGTTAATGTAACAACGAAAGAATCGATAGAGAACGATTCGGACAACGTATGGTTTGGAATAGGATAACCATGAAAAAGACTAACCTCCTGATTTGGAAGGTTATATCCCATAATTTTGAGTTCAGTAACAGAACTGTGTTCACATTTGATAGTTACATGAAGATTTGAAGGGAAGTTACAAAAATCAGCATAATAGTATTCGAAATTGTTTAACTGAATCGGGTACTCTAGATGTTTTCTTAACTGAAGAAGAGTTCTTGATTGAGTTGCTGTTGTTGTTTGTAATTCATGGGTGTTTGAGATTAAGGAAACCAATGTAAGAAGAAACAAGTAGTAGTATGAAAACATTTTTTGAAAAACTTAAAAACATGGATTGTTGAATAGTTTGGGGGATGAATAAAAAGAGTAATGGGAGGTAGTTGTAGTTGTAGTTGTAATTGAACAAGAAAAGAGTGCACAAGCATTTAGTAGAAAAGTGATTACTGTCATGGAACAAGATAAAGAATGTAACCAAAGGATTGTGTCTCTATTTCTGTCTTTGTGTGTGTTTGTATGGTTGCTGTATTTATTATATATGTTGGTTTTGGTTAGGATATAACATGTTATATTTAAAAGTCATGCAAACTAATCAATAATCATGTTGTAACACACCCATGCAAATTAGCATTTTATTTGTAGAAGTAACTTGTTGTAATATTATAAAAAGATCAACCATCTAGGAGATATATATATATATATATATATATATATATATATATATATATATATATATATATATATATATATATATATATATATATATATATATATATATATATATATATATATATATCTATATCTATATATATATATATATATATATATATATATATATATATATATATATATATATATATATTTATTTATTTATTTATTTATTTATTGTACCTTTAATTAATAACTTAATAAACTATTTACATTTTCTTTTTACTAATAAAAACAAAAATTACTTGAGAAATGAGTAAAATGAAAATGAAAATTTGACATGATGGCATAAAAAAGTTAGTGTGGAGGATAGATTATTTGAAATGGGGTAACTCATTACAAAGAAACAATTTATGGAGTAAATCATTACTGTGTTTTGTTTCCTATTTTAAATAATATATAGAGACATAATATGTTAAAATATTTGTTATTGTGATTTGTGAATCAAGTTAAAAATAAAAAAAATAAAAATCCATAATGTGTTTAAAGGACTGTAGGGTCCGATCTTTAATAACGTAAGGCTTGATAATGACTTCGTACGTACTAGTTCAATTTAGGCATTTATTATATCGTGACCACACACAACTCGTCCTACATGATTATAATGGCTTCTTTATGGATATGAACGACATTATTAGTTAGCAATTAATTGAAAAAATTAAACTAAAAAATAAATCGACGGTTCAATTTCTTACTAATGAAAAATTAAAATATTTGGTTTGGTTTTGATTTTATTTTAAAACCAAATCAAAAAGTTGAACCAAATTTATTTATAATATTCAATTAAAACACATTTTGCTATGTGTAATTATACTTAAAGAAAAATGGTTGAGATCAAAATAAGATCATTAAAAAATTAAGACCAAACAAATTATTTATAACTTTTTATTTTAAAAACTTATTTTAATTTAATCTTGTTTAAAAATTAGTTATCTAAACGAATGATTAAACGAATAAATTACATCATTGCAAAGAGTATTAAATTCTCTTTTTATACTGTAATCACGCGATATAATTTTGCAGAAATTTTTTTCCTAGTTTTTCAAATGGGTTTTAAAATTTCATATTATAAAATCACTGTTCACATATGATTTTAGTAGTTTGACTTATGATTTTTGTGTTTTTCTTTTCGATTCTAGTTGAATATAAATCATATAACATATCTAGGTTTTAAAATTTATATTTAATGTTCATATCACATGTGTTTTGACTTACGAATATCGACATTTGACAAAAAACGAAGAAAAAAAAAGTCGTCAAAATTCAATTTTTTTCCCGGGTCTATATAGATTATACCTGTTGGAAAAATCAACATTTTAACCCAAGTTATAAATCTGTTAGTTAAGTTTGCGTCTGACTGATTTTGAGTGTGAGTGACAAAATCAGTCTAAATCATTTTGAGTCTGAGTGACTTGAGTCTGACTAAGTGGCTAGACTCAGAAAGTGTCTTGTGTCAAAAGTTAAGGTAGTTTGTTAGACTATCTTCTATCTTATTAGAAGATTTGTTTAGATTCGATCTTATCAAGCTCTCTATGATTGTGTATAAATAGAGAGTTTGAGTCATTGTATTTGGTAACGTTTTTGATAATCTTATTGAATCAACTAAGTGTTATTTATTTCTTGTTTAAGTTAGAATTCCGCTATAAACTTTTTACAGGAACTGTGTGTGCTTATCAAACGTGATAATTAATATTTGAATACTAATTTGTAGTTGATTCAATCTATAAAAGATTAAGTTAATAAACTGATTATCTAGTGATTGAGATCTTACTAAGACCTAACAGCTGGTATCAGAGCAAATAAGACATTTTTAGTAACTGAGATATCCGTGTTTGATCGTTTAAGATTTATGATTATTAATAATTAAATCTCTTCATCTTTTTCAAAAAATCAAACTCCCATGATGGTCGGTAAAGGAATTCCACTCTTTACTAGACATAACTTTGCACACTGGAAACTTAAGGCTGAGTGGCATTTATCTGGGCTACATGATGAAATGATGAGGACAATAACTGAATGTCCTATCATTTATGGAAAAGGAATTCCAGGGGTAAAAGAAGGTGAAAGGATGATTCAACGTGCTAAATGGGTCCAAACCAACAAATCACAATGGACTGATCTAGATAGACAACTGTTTAATCTAGATCCTAGAGCAAGGAGCATACTTAGAGATGTTGTGTCTGAAATATTTTCCAAGATTGCTGGATGCAAAACTGCCAAAGAGATTTGGGATACACTCTTATGAAGGTGTGCAAGTGGTTAGAGAACAGACACTGAACAACCTTGTTAGAAATTATGAAAATTTCTATGTAAAAGAAAAGTGATCTTTTGCTGATATACACACTAGGTTCCAAATTTTGCTAAATGATCTGTCAGCTCTTCGTGTTGATAAATCAGATGATGAAGTGTGTAAGAAATTTGTTGATATTCTACCCAAAATATTTGAATCGGTAATCACTTCTTTGGTGGTAAGTGAGAAATTGTCAATCTAAAAACTCCTAAGACTATTTGGACTTCTGTTGAATCATGAGGAAACTCAAGAAAGGAAGAAGATCAATCTGAGAAGGATTTCAAGAGACCCTGAAGCTGCATTAGTTGCAACCAACAAAAGAAATAAGGAAATATTCTCAAAAGCTGAGATTGAAACTGATGAGTCTGACTCAACCTTTGACTCAGACTCTGACAGTGAATCTGAGGTCAAGAAACTGAAGAATCAGCTTGCTTTGCTTACTATGAAATTTGAGCAACAATATGGGTACAAGGGAAAGAAACCATTTGATTTAAAGAAGGTTAAATGTTTCAAATCTGGTGATTTTGGACACATGGCTGCTGATTGTAAAGTAGAGAATGCTCAGACTGATCACATGGATGAAATTTCCGAAAGAGCTCTAAGATATAGAAAGAAGTACCTCACGTACAAAAACTGAAATAAACCAAAGGCTCAAAAATATCATCTGAGCAAAAGGCCTTCTTTGCTGAAGAATGGTTGGATGAGGAGCTGTCCAATGATGATGATGAGGAAGTGGTGGATCACTGTCTGATGGCAATCAATGAGGAAAAGGATGAAACTGAATTGTCAGCTTCTTAATTTAAAAAAGATATAAAAGACGCTGAGAGTCTGACTTGTAACTCATACTGAGATAAATCAAGATTTTATAGGTACACAACTTTAACTTATACACAGATGAGCAAAAGCTAAAAATGTTTGAGTCTATCTACATTGATTTTAAAACTGCTTTACAAAGAAATTACTCTGCTTGAGAATAAATCAAAAAATTTTGAGAAAATTTTGAAAGATAAAACAACTGAAATTTCTGAAATTGAAAGCGGGTAAAGTAACCCTTATTGCTCAGACTGAGGCATATAATGATCCTGCAAAAGAAATTATAAACTAAGGGAAGAAACTCCACATTACAAAAGCATTTGCAAATCTTGGTGTATCTGTTCATTGAAAAATGAAGATTGTTTAAGTTGACAGGTTCCTAGACAAGTTCAGGCTGTTCTAGGAGAAAATTTCAGTCTTAAGAAACATATGACTAAGGAAGAGGAGGAGGCAGAGAGAGAAAAGATCATTTTAAACCAGAAATTCTCCCAAACACATTTAAATATACAAAAGGAAATAAAACTAAAATGTCAAATGCGTTTGTAAATCTTGTTATTTCTCAAGAGTCAAATAAACGTAAATCTTCAAAGAAACCAAGTCAATCTGATTCTTTGTGTCATAGTCAAACTGACCAGTCTTTATGTCAAAAACCCAAAACTACTCTGCCTATCAGCTTGAACAATCAATTCAGACCAACCACAATAAGCAAACCAAAGGCTAAACCTCAAGTCAGTTCAAAAAATAAAGGGTCAATTAAGGTGAGCAAAACAATATAGCAGTTAGGTAACCAATTGTTCCAACTAACCAACATTGTGAAATCCTTAGTTAGAAATAAATCACCAAACCAAGTCAGACCCAGGAATCCACCAAAAAGAACTTGTTATAACTGTGGTGAAAGAGGACACGGAGCTGTGTTTTGTAAGTACACATTTAGACTAGACCTAGATACAATTCTCCAAATGTGTCTACACAGAAGAAATCAACATGTCCACAAAACAAGTCAGTTTCAACTCCACCAAATAGGTCAGTTTCAACTTCTAAAAAGGTTAAACCAAATCTTAAAAATGAACCCTTCAAATACCGTGGAGTCATAGGTCATTATTCCATTATTTGCATGAAAGAAAGAAATAAATGGAATTATGAAAATCCTCAATCTGAGTGGAAAAGAGTATCCTGTTCTGAACTTGAAAAGGAAGAAAAGTCTTCTAAAGAACCCACTCAAAAGTGGGTTCCCAAAAAGAACTAATTTATCTTGTTTATCTGTCCAGGACTTCACAAAATGGTTCTTAGATAGTGGAGCATCAAGGCACATGACTAGAACCAAATCATACTTATATGAATACAAGGAAGAAGCTGGTCCACAAGTTAGATGTGGTGATAATGGAGTATCATTGACAAGAGGATATGGGAAGCTTCATGCTGGTTCTGTGACTTTCAAAAGAGTGTCATATGTTGAAGGAATTCAACACAACTTACTTAGTGTAAGTCAGATCACAAATGAAGACAAGGGAGTCAGATTCAGAAAACAGACAGGAATAATCTACAACTCAAAAGGCAAACCACTGTTGTTGGCTAAAAGATAAAGGGATGTGTTTTCTTTGTATCTGAGTACATCAAATGATGAAGTTGAGACTTTCATGTTCATTGAGACCAAGGAAGAGTTGAATTGGATATGGAACATAAGGCTCTCACACTTGAATTTTAAATATATCAACATTCTGTCAATGAATAAGCTGGTCAGAGGACTTCCAGAACTGACCTACTCTAAAGACAAAGTGTGCTCAACTTTGTTCTTGGAAAGCAAATCGAGGTACAATTTCCCTCAAAAATGTTACACTCAATTGATGATCTTCTTTATATGCTGCACATGGATTTATTTGGACCAATTGTGATTGAAAGTCAAGGAGGCAAGAAATACACTCCAGTGATTGTTGATGAGTTCACAAGGTTCAATTGGGAAATTTTCTTAAAAGCTAAAAGTGATGTTGCTGAAGAGATCATCGGTCTGATCAAAAGAGAGCAAAGACAGAAGAAAACATTGGTCAAATAAATGAGAAATGATCATGAAACTGAGTTCAAAAATTCCACTTTAATCATGTGATAAAAAGGAAATTGTTCAAAACTTTGCAGCAGTTAGGACTCCACAACAAAATGGAGTTGCAGAAAGAAAAAACAATACATTGATAGAAGCAGAAAGAACCATGTTATGTTATGGAAAAATGAAGATCAATTTATGGGCAGAAGCTGTTAACACTAATTGCTTCACTCAAAACAGGTCTATCATTGTGAAGAAACATGGAAAGACTACATATGAGATGTACCACAACAAGGTTCCTTCAATTCACTATTTTCACATTTTTGGAAGTAGATGCTACATATTGAATCAAAGAGATCAGCTCCGCAAAATGGCTTCAAAAGCTGATGATTGACTATTTTTTGGTTATTCAAGTGTCTCCAAGGCCTTCAGAGTGTTTAATGAAAGAAAAAAAGTGGTAGAAGAAACAATCAATGTTACTTTTGATGATACTATTCAGTCTGATAATGATGAGATGACTATTCAGACTGACCTTGACTCTATTAATCATTTGTGTGATGAATTACTGACAACATCCTATGAGTCTGATCCAACTTAGACAGAGGATCAAGAAGATCAGTTTCAACAACATCAAGATTCTGAGTGTGAAGATGATGAGATACCAAGAAAAATTTCTACAGAGATCAACAATGATGAGTCTGATGAGCCTCAGACCGATGATGTTCAGACTGAAACTACTCAGATTGAAAATACCGAGACTGGTCCAAGTAATGTAATGAATGTCAAAGATCACCCATTTACTAACATCATTAGAACACTAATTGACGATGTTAAAACAAGACACAAGCTTGCAACTTCAAATTTTTGTTTTTACACAAATTTTCTGAGTCTGATGGAACCTAAGAAAGTTTAAGAAGATTCACTGGATGAAGATTGGGTAGAAGGAAGGCAAGAATAATTGTTTGAATTCATCAGAAACAATGTCTGGAAGAAAGTCTCACGTCCATTAAACAAGACAATCATTGGTCTCAAATGGATTTTCAGAAATAAAATGGATCAATATGGTGTGGTGATAAGAAAGAAAGCAAGACTAGTGGCTCATGGGTACAGACAAGAAGAAGGTATTGATTATGATGAAACCTTTACTCGTATGGAAAGAAATGAAGCAATCAGACTCTTCCTAGCTTATGTCGCATTTAAGGACTTCACGGTATATCAGACGCATGCCAATAGTTATTTTCTGAATGGAGATCTGCAAGAAGAAGTATATGTAAAGCAACCTCCAGGTTTTGTTGACCCAAACTTTCCTGATCATGTTTACAAGTAAAACAAAGCTTTATATGGTCTTAAACAAGCTCCAACAACTTGGTATAAGACATTGTCCCAATTTCTTCTTAAAAACAATTTTAAAAGAGGCTCCGTTGATAAAACACTTTTTATAAAGAAAGATCAAGGGCAAGATTTTATTCCAAATATATGTTGATGATATCATATTTGTGTCTACAAATGCCAAGTTGTGTACATAGTTTTCAAACTTAATGTCAAGTCAATACAAAATGAGCATGATGGGTGAACTTACATTTTTTCTGGGATTACAAGTTGAAAAAAAACCAGATGGAATTTTTATAAATCAAAACAAGTTCATTCATGATCTTTTGGAGAAATTCTCCTTTGAATCATGCTCAAAAATGAAAACACCCATGAGTACCTCTGATAAGTTGTATAAGGACAAAAGTGCCAAGTTAGTCTGTCAAGCAACATTCAGAGGAATGATTGGGTCTCTGTTATATTTGACAGCAAGCATGCCTGATATTATGTTTTCAACATGCTTATATGCTATATATCAGGCTGACCCAAAAGAATCACACTTAAAGGTTGTTAAAGAAATATTCAGATATCTTAAGGGTACTCCAAATCTTGGATTATAGTATCCTAAAGAATCTGGATTTGATCTAATTGGTTTTACAGATACAGACTATGCAGGATGTAAACTAGATAGAAAGAGTACTTTAGGTGGATGCCAACTCTTGAGAGGAAAATTAGTCAGTTGGTCAAGCAATAAACAGAACTCAGTTGCTACTTCCACTGCTGAAGCTAAATATGTTGCTGCAGGAAGTTGCTATGCTCAGATACTGTGGATGCAACATCAACTTGTAGACTATGATATCAAAATCAAAGGAACTCCAATCATGTGTGACAAAAATTAGCAATTCAGATCACATAAAATCCAGTATTCCACTCCAGAACTAGACACATTGAAATCAAGAATCATTTCATTAGTGACTGTGTTGAGAAGGGAAATGTCAGACTGGAATTTGTAGCCACACATGATCAACATCTTCACAAAGCCTCTTAGTGAGGATAAGTTCTTTTATCTTTTAGGAGAATTAGGAATGTTAAATCCTTAATTTAACAAGTTTTCAAAAAATTTGGTCTTACTGAGTGCTCAGACTGAATGAGTTTCAGTCTGACTGTGTGCTCAAACTGAAAAATAAAATCCAATGCATTTTCTTGTATACTACTTTGTTTTACTATGAATACTAGTTTATTTGTTTTGTTTTTTTAATTATTACTTAATATTTTTATTTTTCATTTTTTTAAAACTAATTTAAGTTTAGGGGTAAATATTACATTTATATGAAACTAAGAGTCATATTTGTAAATTTTATGTTTTCGTTTAAAACTGACTTATACCAAGAGGTAAATATTGTGTTTATTTGAAACTGAGAGTTAATGTGAAAAATATTCTAACTGAGTACCCTAAACTTCGCTCTATTAGTTCAAATTCAGTTCAATTGTAATCTAACCTAATTTTTATACTCTCTTCTTCTTTGCATACGTAATCTGATTCAAATCTTCAGCGATTATCAATGGGAGATAATAATATGATTCTTCATGCCACCAATAATATGATAGCATGAGCTGAGTTCACTAAAAGAGTTCAAGTGAAAGATAACAACAGGGTGGCAAACGTAATCACTCCCAAAAATCGACGAAACATGGGCTTTGAGCAGATCTGTCAATTTATGGTGTCTCATCCTCTTCATGGAGTTTACTTAAGAGAAACGGTTCTATTTCCACTAGTTATATGTGAATGGCGGTATACTTGTACAATCAACGATACTCATACTGCAATTACTGGTACATATAATGATGGTGGGGCCACGATCACCCTTACTAAAGAGACAATAAGGGCTGCTCTGCTTCTTCCTACTGCACAAGAAGCTGGAGGAGGTGGTTTTCAACCCACACTGACCAAACAACAAGCTAAGTATGAAGCCTTCCCATTGGTAGGTCATCCCGTGGTAAAAGGTGTCACTGAGTATGAGATGTTCCAAGGTAAATCGAAACAAGGAGCTTGGGGGAAAAGTGGGATCTTTAAATCAAATGAATAAATTTGAAACTCATATATTCCATTCAATGGTCACAGGTCAAAGAATTTCATATTTTAGACTTTATTTTGATGAGTTATTACCATCGGTGTCAAAACCTAAAAGAATTTTTAATGTACCATTTATAAGAGTCCTATCATTGTGTTTTGAACAAGTCTTGGGAACTGTGGCATATGGTGAACTTGATCATACTTATTATGTATGCACAACTCAAAGATTCACATACAAAAGTTTTTCCTATATAAAAAATTACTGAAGCTGAAGTTGGGTTGACATCTGTGATGCTTCGGTGGATAGAAAATCCATTCATAGGCACTTCTGACACAGAGTATGATAACCCAGACTCAGGGAATGAAGGTTCTAATTCAGTTGTAGGAGATAACTTGAATGAGGGAGATGATGATCAACAAAGATAAATGTTGAGGTTGGGAATGATGGTGACAACCAAGGAGCAGACTTTCCACATGGAGGCTCAGGTATGAAACACAGTAATTCTCCACATCAATATGAGAGTAACCCCTATCAGACTGATGATATGTCCACTTTCCAGCTTGAAACGCTTGCTTATCAAGAGGCCTACCCATTGAGTCCACTTTCCAACTTGAAATGTTTGCATATCAAGAGGCCTACCCATTCAGTCCACTTTCCAACTTGAAATGCTTGCATATCAAGAGGCCTACCCATTGATTCCACCAGACTCTTGAGAGAAAACTCACATAATTAGCTCATTTCTGAATGAAGAACAAATTGGACTCCCCAATCCATGAGGTTGATAGTCAAGAACTACCCTCCAGTGCTGCAGTACACTCCACACTCCCTCTACTAGAGCGGGAGGTGGTTGTGACTGCTGAGACTACCCATAGGCATTCTAGAGTAGTCAGCTTGGAGAAACACATTACCGCTACCACACTGACACATGTGGTAAGCATTGAAGAAGATATCTCACTCCTGGATATCCATGTACTTAGTATGGGAACACCCCCCTTCAATTGTTTCACAGCCTATTCCAAAGGCTCTTTTCACTAGTTCAGTAATAGTTCACACCAAACCACTAAATCTCTGACACTCTAATGCACAAGTTGTAACGGCCTAAAAATGTTAAAAAGGATTAGAATGGAAATTATTACAGTCAAAAGGACTATTTTTATAAAGAATTTTACATTTAAAACCAAATCTGTCATTAAGACAAAGTTCAGGGTTAATAATAAAAATATGACATTAATTCATATAAGGTTGTAATGAATGTTTTTTCTGTTGTTCGTTGCTGCTTGTCTTCTTTGCCAAAGAAAAAGAAAAGAAAACAAGTGATATATATATATATATATATATATATATATATATATATATATATATATATATATATATATATATATATATATATATATATATATATATATATATATATATATATATATATATATATATATATATATATATATATATATATATTCGAAACCGAAAAATCAAGATTATGAGCTTGTTATTAGTCAGATTAATAAACGGAAAGCGGCATATTACTCCTGGAGTAGAGGTGAACGTTTTGACATAAACGGAAGTTGAAAACAACGAGTTTTCTTTCGGAGTTATTCGTAGCCGTATTTTATAGGCCAAGGAAAAACTCGTTTTAAAAAGCTTATTTATAAGTTGTTATCGATTTATATGATATTAGGATAAATTTTGTTGAGTTTGGTTATGTTTGTAAAAACTGTAAATTGGTATTCTGTCGGAGAAAATGAAGCGGTCGATTTAGTCCAATTAGTGACTCGAGCGAGTCAAAGGACGGTAACATCCCAAAATTATAAACGGACCAGAAATGTAATAAATTTTGGTCAAAGGATCGTTTTTGTAATGAATATGGCATTTTGGGTTAAAAATGTTCTTATAGTAAAGTATAAGGTTTGATTTGTAAAATCTTAATATAAATATTATAAACCCTATGAAAGGTTACTTCATTTGGAAGGAAGCAATAAGCAAAAATCAGTTTGAGTTTGTTTGAGTGAGAGAAACGAAAGAAGAAAGAAAACGAAAACGGTTTCATCATTTCGATCCATTTGATCGTCAAGACGTTGCCGGATAATTAAACGAGTCACATATTTGGAATCCTGGAGCTTCCAGGAGTAAGTTGGTATAAAAAAAATTGAGTTTCGTGAAGATTTACGTCAAACCGTAATAAAACATGCTTCGTAAACGGAAGATATAACACAATCTTTAAGTGTATTTAATGGTTATAAGTCGTTTACTGTTGTTTAGAAGTGTTTTGGTCGAGTTTGGTTGGGTTTTAGAAACCTGCAACAATGGAGGTTTTGTTTGCACGAAGAAGAAGATGCAGGTTTTCCAATCGGCGGTTGAAAAGGGCCAACCGACGGTAGGATGTGCTCAACCGGCGGTTGGCTTAGTTCAACCGGTTGGAGGAGCATTGGGTCAGCCGACGACCGGTTAAGCTCAACCGGCGGCTGACTGTTCAGAAATTTGATATTTTGTTTTCTCGTTAAATATAGTTGGCGTAATTGCTATATTATGATTCAGCGAGTAATGGTTAAACGTTCAATTAGGTTGGGCGTAATTTTGATTGCTAGGAAAGCTGCTGCTGGAAATTGTCGAGGAGAGTACAATATGGATTTGTAAAACCGAGCATTATAACAAACGTTGAAACAATAAAGAACGTTTTTAAGTTACTTTTTGATCAAATATTGATAAACCCAATATAAGATAACTCGTTTTATGAAAATGATTAGTTGTAGCTACTCGTGTTCGGTTTAGTGTACATTGCGATGAAGTACAATTGCGTTTAATTATATGTGTTATATAATTGTTATTGTCGTTGATTGTTTTATGCATTATAAGGAGTATGCCTTAGTTTTGCATAAAAAGTCTTGCTTTGATTACGGGTAGTGTAAGTGCTCGTAGATATGTGTTGAAGAGACCTAGTATCATTAAGTAGGTGTCAAGTGCTAGCAGTTAAAGATAGTTGCGAGGAATTCTAGACCTCCTTTGCAACACAAGGTATTGAGTGTTGGCTCATATTGGAGTGATGTTTTGACTCGTTGGGTCAATGGAAACCATCACGTGGGAGTGGGGAGTTGTGGTTGTTGACGCACTGCGGATCCTCTCGGTAACGACAACGCATTGAATTGCAAAGTCGGAGTAGTGAAAGCTTATATTTCGGGTTATTATAAAGATTGGGAGTCGCGCCCCAATGCTTATAATAATATGTTGAAATGGGTGAGTAACGAACGGGGTGATAACTTTAGGGCATAAGAGGGACCCTGATATGGTGAACACTTAGAGCGTATGATTGACCCTGGTGAACTTTTTGTTAATCATTGAATTATTATGAATTTGATCTGTGAGATATTCATTTATATAATGTTAATGATTTGTTTATTACCGACTATTGAAGTGGTGGGTATGGATTGGGTTAGTAAAGACTAAATATGTTTCTTTCTAAACTGGTTTAAATAGTCTTTACTAATAGTATTGTCTCACTAGCTTTATGCTAATACTCTTTTCCCAAACCTGTCTTTTGCTCGTAGGTCGTTTAGTTTTCCTGGTGAGTTGGGATTGCTTTGGGTTAGCTTGTTCATCCCCACATTTGGAGACTTTGCCGGTTTTTATAATATCTTTATACATTATAAATGTATATGTAACGAATGGTGTTTTATTAATTGAATTTTTTGAACCGCTATTCACGTATGTATTAGTTTCCGTTGTATTTACTCTGTTAACCAAAAAGTTTTTGAAAAATGTGATTTTTGAAACCATGTCGTTACACAAGTTGCCAATGCCTTGCTCCAGAAACTGAGTGAGGCACATACTTCTTTTTCTGTGACCAAAGATCTCATCCCTAGTCAACAGGGTAGATGTGAGGTTACAAGAACCATTCCCACATTGGTGTCCTGTGATCTCTTTCCTTGTAAACATGGGAGATGTGAGGATACTACCACCCTGCCCCAAACATGTTCCCTCTGAGTCTCATTCTGAGGTTGATTTGAATGTACCTATCCTTCTAAAGGCCATTAAGGACATATCAACTCAGTTTGATGACAAGATGAATGCAATACAGACTGAGATTGGTGTTCTCAAGGATCAAAATGCAAAGGAGTTGGCTAATTTAAAGATTCTGGTGCTAAATTTGACATATGAAATTGGAAAGCTTAGAAGTAGACCATGGGTGAAGGTTTTGTGGGTGCTCAGACTCAGTGGGAGAAAAGTGGAGATATTGGTGAGTCTGATCAACAGAAAATTTGAAAAGAAAAAAGAAGGGTCACTAGTTAAGGGGGAGAAAAAGGAGAAAAGATACAAGAGGAAGATGAGATATGATCATGAAACTGCTCAGACTGAAGAGTACTTTATGACTGATAGTGATGTCACTTGAACATCAGCTGAAGCTAAGGAGTTCCGTGTGGACAACAAAATGGAGTTAGATGGAGTTGATATGGGAGAAAATGATCCAAAATATGGATATCCCTTGACTGATTATGCAAGTAGAATTAAAAACTCGAAGAACAAGTGTCTCAGTCTGATAAAGCATAGATAGCCGAGGTTAAGAGTTCTAGTGGCAAAAGGAAAGAGAAGGAAATGACAAAGGAGGATGAACTGAAGCTTGAAGCTGAAAGACAAGAAAGATTGAGTAGGTCAGCCTTTAATATTGGACTGTCTATTGAAAGATACTCATAATACATCAAAGGCTTGCACTTTGAAAGATTTCGAGATAAGCCAAAAGACAAGTCAGTTCCTGATACAAAAGACTCATGTGATGTAGCAGCTGAAGAGTTAGAAGTTGAGATAAAGGAAGAAGAACTATTGGCACATGAAGAAGAGCAATTGAGAATCAAGGATGATGAGGAGACGTCTAAAAAGTTCAGAGAGAGCAGGCAAGAATGGAGTTTATTGAACAAAATTTTGTCAAACAGAAGCTGAGTGATAACATTTTTCATCTTGACTGTATTGAAGCACATGGGAAATTAAATATGAAATGCTTGCTCAAAAATGGTAAGGTGTTTAATATTCCAGTGGAAAGAATTCAATCTCGTAGGTTGGATGAATGGAAAAGAATTGCCAAGCTGAGTACAAGGTTAAGTAATACTAAACATCAGAATGCTAAAAGAGAGGCTATATATATAATGTCAATGATGCATACGTTTTGGAGCTGATTCCTGAAGAAGATTACAAAATTTTTTGCATTGCTAACAAATGTCACAAGGGAGCCAAATCTCTGGGTTTAGAGTCTCAAACTGATCATCCAGTACCTTCAGAGATTAAATTTTAAGATAGAACCTATGTGAAGACTAACAAATATGAGGGGTCATGCTATATTGACTGTGCTGGAGCTGAATGTTTACAAGAGAAGGATGAACTGTACAAATCATCTCTATATCACTACATTGCATTGATGAATGAATGTAAGGCTCCTCTATGTCGACCATTTAAACTGAAGCTGGTGAGTTGGTTGTTCAACAATTTGAGAAGAATAGAAGATATTGGGAATATTGCTGACAACGTTGAAAGAATCAAACAGGAGTACCAATTAATGAACAACAAGTCATACCAAGAAATGGAGAGGCTGATTAACTGGAAGGGAGAAAAAGAAGAGTGGATAAAGTCAGCCATGAAGTCAACTACTTGGGACTCGTCATCAAAGCCTAAGTCAAAGTCCAGGAAGAAGTAGTTTTTATCACAACCTTTTTGTTTAAATATTTTTTTTGTGTTTGTTTTATACTTTGAGTAAGTAATTGTAAAAGACTTTAACATAAACAGATAGGGGGAGATTGTTAGGAAAATCAGCAATTTAACTCAAATTAAAAATCTGTTAGTTAAGTCTGAGTCTGACTGATTTTGAGTCTGAGTGACAAAATCAGTCTAAGTCATTTTGAGTCTGAGTGACTTGAGTCTGATTAAGTGGTCAGACCTAGAAAGTGTCTTGTGCCGAAAATTAAGGTAGTTTGTTAGGCATATCTTCTATCTTATTAGAAGATCTGTTTAGATTCGATCTTATCAAGCTCTCTATGATTGCGTATAAATATAATGAGTCATTGTATTCGGTAACGTTTTTGATAATCATATTGAATTAACTAAGTGTTATTCATTTCTTGTTTAAATTACAATTCCGCTGTAAACCTTATACAATAAATGTGTGTGTTTATCAAACGTGATAATTAAAATTAGAATACTGATTTGCAATTGATTCAATCTATAAAAGATTAAATTAATAAATTGATTATCTAGTGATTGAGATCTTACTAAGACATAACAATACCTCCTATAATATTGTTGTGCTTTATAATTCACATTCAAAGTAAAAATCATGTGTGTTATTAGCTTTTTTTTGTTTTAATATTCTACCTATATTATAATATCACATAGAAATTACATTACTATCAGAAGAAATTTTAGTACTATCACATGTCATTTCGTAGAACCTTTTGTGGGATTGAAGTTTACTATACATTAGATAACATTTTTTGTTTTTGAAGTTTACTTAGTTATGTTAAAATCACATATGATATTAACTTTTCAATTTAAATACTTACCCAAAAAACCCAAAAATAGAAGTTTACTATACATTAGAACCTCACGTGATCGACCCTTACCTGCATTCTTTACTTATTTTCCTTTAGCATATTCTTGTTCATGTACTTACGAAACTTTTTACGTCGCAGATCCGTCATGTCTCAATCGTCACGTTCGCACTCTCTTTCACGAGCCGTCTCTCCACTGCACGAACCCTCTGAGGGACATACGGCCTCCGAGAGTCAGCGTCACCAGACGACTGACCCGACGGAGGACACGTCAATGACTATCAGCAGCAGTAACGGGTCTAGCCCGAGGACGGTGTTGCCTCCTCCCCGACCGGCACCCGTTACAGCACCACCTCAGCCCCAAGGGCCCCGCGCCGGGATGGCCGCGCGTCAGCAACCGGACCCGTTCCGACCTGCACCCCCTCAGTCCTTCGTGGACCCATACGATCCCGCCATGCGCACTCCGGTCATGGAGCGCTACGCGTGGGAACGTCACTTCATGGAGGAGAGGCGACGTGCCCAGGAGGCCGGAACCTCCCGACCTATGTTGCCACCCACTCTTCAGCCTCCTCCACCGACTGCATTCCTCCACCTACACCGCGAGGTTCGGGCCCTCTCCGAGGAAGCCCGACAACAGGGCCTCTACCTTTTCGAAGTCTCTGACGCCGCGCACAAGCTGGCGGAACAGTCGATCCGAACTATCGCATCGGCTCGAGCCACTGCATGTACTGTGCAGCGCCTTGTCAGCGCGTGCTTTGTCCTAGGGGCTCTGGTAGTGGCTATGGTAGCCAAGGTGTTTCTGGAGAGGCGCCATTAGTTCATTTCCTTTATTGTACTGTAGGCCGAGTTGTAATTCTCACTTGTACACAACTTCGGGCCATTTTTCTATTATTTCCTCATGTATTGTACTGTACTTTTCTTATTTTGAACCTTGTATTCAACTCTTTATTAATGAATGAAGTTCCATTTATTATATCTATTGTTACTTATCTTGTGAATCTTGTACTGTGTTTAACCATCTTCTTACGTGTGAACCTTTTGAAACTTGGTCGTGCGTGTTCTATCTGTTCTGTTACCTTACTCTTGCGTGATTGTTAACTTATTCATTGAATCATGTTCTTATCATACTCTAATCGTGCGTTTCTAAACTGAATCTGTTGTCTGTTGTAGAATCATGGCACCCCGTACCAATGCCGCGATCATCGCTGAGCAAGTGGCCGAACAGTTGCAAGCGGCGATGCCCAATATGATCGCCCAGATCACTGCGGGAATCAATGCTAATGTCAACAACCACCACCAGCAACAACAGCAGCAACAGCAACAGCAGCAACAGCAACAGCAACAGCAGCAACAGCAACAGCAGCAGCAGCAACAGAACAACCACCAGAACCAGAACCAACAGCAACCCCCGAACCCACCAGCCTACACCTACAAAAGCTTCATGGCTTGTAAGCCTAAGGAGTTCCATGGCACGACTGGTGCCGTAGGCTTGGTATCCTGGTTTGAGAGCATCGAGTCGGTGCTGCACATCAGTGGATGTGCTGAGGCCATGAAAGTACAGTACGCCTCCTGCGTATTGCACGGTAAGGCACTGACATGGTGGAACAATGTGGTCCGCAATAGGGGACGTGATACCGCTAACGCTCTCACCTGGGAACAATTCATATCCCTCCTGATTGAGGAGTACTGCCCCAAAGGGGAAATCAAAAAGCTCGAAGCCGAGCTCTGGGATCATGAGATGGTCGGAAACGACATCGAAGGGTACACTGCCCGATTTCATGAGTTGGCTCGATTGGTCCCAAGGCTAGTAACTCCGGAAGAGAACAAGATCGACCTTTACATCTCTGGTCTTGTTCCTGAAATCAGAGGAATGGTTCTCACTAAGGAACCCCAGACTCTCCAAAGCGCCATCATCCTAGCTCACCGCCTCACGAGCAACCTACTCACCACTCCTGCCTCATCCAAGAAGGAGTCGGGTGAGAAAAGGAAGTCTGACCAGACTCCGAGGCGAAGTGATAGGAACAAGAAAAAGAAGACCACCCGCAACCTTGCCATAGCAGCCGTAGCACCGCCACCGCCACCTCCACCAGCTGGAAACCGATATACGGGGACGAACCCCAAGTGCAATTTCCACCATCACGGTAACTGCCCCGTGTGTCTAAGGTGCCATAAGGAAGGGCACTTTTCCAGGTACTGCACGGAGAAGTTAGCAGCTCCAGGTCCGAAGCCGGTGTGCTTCGAGTGCGGAAGTGATCAGCACCTCTGGAATGCTTGCCCCAGACTTCGAAACGCCCAACCTAACCGAGGCGGGCAAGGCCAAGGACGTGCATTCGCACTCACAGCTGAAGAGGCAGGACAGGATCCGAACGCGGTGAACGGTACGTTTCTTGTTAACAATCATTATGCATATGTTCTGTTCGATTCTGGTGCCGAAAGGAGCTTTGTGTCCTTAGAATTTAGACCCCTTATTAACTTAGGATCTAAGATTCTTAAGGATAGCTTCACCATAGAGTACGCTAACGGTCAGGAGTTCGAAGCTAAGGATATAATCATAGGATGTTCCATATGTCTGTCCGATAAAACTTTCCCTATCGGTTTAATCCCTATCGAGCTGAAAAGCTTTGATGTCATCGTCGGAATGGACTGGCTCTCTCGTTTCCGAGCCGAGATCGTCTGTTTTGACAAACTCATTCGCATCCCTCTTTCCGACTCTGAAACTTTAATCGTTCAAGGAGACAAACCTGGACGTTCACTCCGTCTCGTGTCGTCCATTAAAATGCGTAAGTACCTCGAGAAGGACTGTGACGCATTTCTTGCTCACGTTGTGGAACGTAAACCCAAGGAGATCCGTATTCATGACATCCCAGTAGTCAAGGATCACCTTGAAGTCTTTCCCGAAGATTTTCCCGGGTTACCTCCGCATCGACAAGTGGAATTCCGGATAGACCTCATTCCTGGTGCAGCACCGGTCGCTAGGACACTGTGCCGTCTAGCCCCACTGGAGATGCAAGAGCTGTCTAAACAGCTTCAGGAACTCTTGGATCATGGTCTTATTCGTCCTAGCTCGTCACCCTGGGGAGCCCCTATACTCTTCGTTAAAAAGAAAGACGGATCCTTTCGTATGTGCATCGACTACCGCGAACTGAACAAGCTGACCGTCAAGAACCGATACCCACTCCCGAGGATCGATGACCTTTTCAACCAGTTGCAGGGTGCAACTTACTTCTCGAAAATCGACCTCCGTTCGGGTTATCATCAGGTTCGTGTCAGCGAGACCGACATTCCAAAGACCGCTTTTCGTACTCGTTACGGTCATTACGAATTCCTAGTCATGCCATTCGGTCTAACCAACACACCAGCAGTGTTCATGGACTTAATGAACCGAGTGTGTAGACCTTACCTGGACAAATTCGTGATCGTGTTCATTGATGACATTCTTATCTACTCAAGAAACAAGGAGGACCACGCGAAACACTTGAAACTCATTCTAGAACTCCTCCGAGAACAGAAACTGTACGCCAAATTCTCTAAGTGCGAATTCTGGCTTCGCGAAGTACATTTCCTTGGTCATGTGGTTAACCAAGATGGGATCCATGTGGATCCGGCTAAGATAGAAGTGATCGAGAAATGGCAAGCCCCGACGACTCCTACGGAAATTCGTCAGTTCCCAGGGTTGGCCGGCTACTATCGAAGGTTCATCAAGAATTTCTCGAAGATCGCTAAGCCACTCACCGAGCTCACTCAGAAGGATAAGGATTTTGTTTGGGGAACAAAGAAAGAGGAATCCTTCCAGAAACTCAAGCACCAACTTTGTCACGCACCGATTTTGTACTTACCAGAGGGTACGGATAACTTCGTTGTATTCTGTGATGCATCCCATCAGGGACTTGGGTGCGTTCTCATGCAGAAAGACAAAGTCATCGCCTACGCTTCAAGACAACTCAAGGTTCACGAGCAGAAATACACCAATCACGACTTAGAGCTGGGAGCAGTCGTCTTTGCACTAAAAATCTGGAGGTACTACTTGTATGGAACTAAGTGCACGGTTTTCACGGATCACAAGAGTCTCCAACACATCCTAGAACAGAAAATGCTCAACATGAGACAAAGGAGATGGATCGAACTGCTAAGTGACTACGATTGCGAGATCAAATACCACCCAGGTAAAGCAAACGTAGTAGCAGACGCCCTTAGTCGGAAGGAAAGGGTGAGACCATCTCGGGTTAGAGCATTAGGTATCCAGATTCAGACTAACCTTCAAACGCAAATCGCCGAGGTTCAGCGAGAAGCGTTGAAGCCCGAGAACCTAAAGGGAGAGACCTTGCACAATCATGAGCAGGAGTTCGAACTCAAATCCGACGGGATTCACTACTTCAAGGGCCGAGCATGGATTCCGAAGTCCGAGGATCTTCGCAAGTTAATTCTGGATGAAGGCCACCGTTCCCGATACTCCATCCACCCCGGTTCGGATAAGTTGTACAAGGATCTTAGGGAGTATTATTGGTGGTCGGGCATGAAGAAAGATATCGCCTTGTATGTAGCCAAGTGTCTCACTTGCTCCAAGGTCAAGGCTGAATATCAGAAACCTTCAGGACTTCTGCAACAACCGGAGATTCCTATGTGGAAATGGGAACAAATCTCCATGGATTTCATTACCAAGTTACCCCGGACGGCAAAGGGTAACGACACAATTTGGGTAATTGTGGACCGTTTGACTAAGTCTGCTCACTTCTTACCGATACGAGAAACCCACTCGATGGAGAAGCTCGTACAAATCTACATCAACGAGATCATCTCTCGCCACGGTACACCTCTCTCCATCATTTCTGACAGGGATAGTCGGTTTACGTCTCGCTTTTGGAACGCGCTTCAGAAATCTCTCGGGACGCGACTAGACCTTAGCACAGCTTATCACCCTCAGACCGATGGTCAAAGCGAAAGGACGATCCAAACGCTTGAGGATATGCTTAGGGCATGTGTAGTTGACTTTGGAGGAAGTTGGGATACTCACCTCCCATTGGTCGAGTTTTCGTACAACAACAGCTACCACACCAGCATTAAGTGTGCTCCGTTCGAGGCCTTATATGGACGCAAGTGCCGATCGCCGCTTTGTTGGCTAGAAGCGGGTGATCGACAGCTCACAAGGCTCGACATTGTTCAAGAAACCATCGACAAGATCACCACCATCAGGGAGCGACTGAAGACGTCCCGTACTCGGCAAAAGAGCTACGCCGATAACCGAAGAAAACCCCTCGAGTTCCAGGTCGGCGATCGTGTACTTCTCAAAGTATCGCCATGGAAATGGGTAGTTCGCTTCGGCAAACGCGGTAAGCTAAGCCCCAGGTACACCGGACCGTTTGAAGTCATCGAGCGCATTGGCCCAGTAGCTTATCGACTCCAACTCCCGCATGTTCTTTCTAATGTCCATAACGTGTTCCATGTCTCTCACTTGAAAAAGTGCCTATCCGATGAGACCATCGTCATCCCGCTCGACGAGGTCAAGATCGACAACAAGCTCAACTTCATCGAGGAACCGCTTGAAGTTGTAGACCAAGAGGTCAAGCAGCTCAGACAAAGCCGTGTTCCTATTGTCAAAGTTCGTTGGAACTCCCGACGTGGTCACGAATTCACATGGGAACGTGAAGACCAGATACGTCAAAAGTATCCTCACTTGTTCAAAGATACTTCTACCTGATGTGACGAGTCAAATTTCGGGACGAAATTTCTTTCAACCCGGGGATGATGTGACAACCGTCTAAATTTCAGGTGATTTTCAGTTACTTAATCGGTTCGAAACTCTAGTTCTCTTTTATCATGTTCATATTGTTCGGGTTCATTCTATTGTACTTTTAATTGTCGGAACCAATGTCGGAATCAAAATATAAATCCTAACACCAAATAATCAATACAAGAACTTGACTAAGTTCATAACGGTAACTAAAAAGATTCTAGTCCTTAACTAATTAACGGAAAACAACAAAACGTCAAAAAGCTGGACTTGGCGATGCAGCCGGCGGCTGAATATATCCAGCCGGCGGCTGAATCCCGCTGTCCAGCTGGATGATGACTCATTTCTGCATGTTTCACGATTGGGCAACGATTTTCACTCGAGTGTTGGACAATATTTACTGCATTTAGCTTCCCTATGGCAGATTTAAACATCACTTTAACATTTTCTTTCATTTCTTTGAATCAAAAACACAAAACACACTCAACACTCTCTCTAAACTCTCTCTATTGCCTCAAGAACACAAAACTCAAAACAGAAACATTTCATCAAAAATCAGCCACTTAAACATCAAAAATCAACCATCCAACACATACAAATCGTTCTAGGGGTTAAGGGTATACAAGGAAAAGGTTTAAATCGGGTTTCCAAGACGTTTTGAAGCTAAAGCTCATCCAAACCATCACATCTCTTTTTCCTTCGGTAAAACACCTTCTTTTCACTGTTTTTATACATATTTTTACTTGCATGTATAATCTATAACCTGGAAATAAGTTTTTATAAACATGCAAAACGTATTCTTGCTTAAAAACGAGTTTTTATGTTAGATCTATCTATTTAACATGTAAATCTAAAAGAAAATGGTGTTTTACCTCAAAAATACATATGTTTGAGTTATATCAGTTTGCATGTCGAATCTAACGGATAAACGAGCTTAAAATCGAAGAAACAAGCAACTTTGAAACTGGCCGAAGCCTTTTGGCCGGCGGCTGAAGGATTTCAGCCGACGGCTAAAGGTCAGCCGGCGGCTGTTTTCCTCCAGCCGCCGCCTGAATGTCCCTGTTCGCTATTTTTGTCGTTTTAAAAGGTCGTAAACATGATTATAAGCCAAAATAAATAATCACAGAACATATACATGTAATATGCTACTGTTTTTGACATATAATATTGTTGGAAAAGTTTTTGGACTTGAAACTTGTGTATTATTGATTTAAACGTTGTATTGTGCATTTTAAAGCGGGAAAGTGTTTTGAAAATGGATATAATTTTTATTGCGCGGAAGCGCTGCCCAATTTTCACCGTAAATTATATTTCAAATTCAGAAACATAATAACTTCGAGACTTTTATACATTAACTTGGAACTTTGACACTTTTGGTACATAATTGGACATTTCGGACTATAAAACGTTCACGATCACATAAACCTTACAAAATTTCCGTAATAAACTTTTTGGGACAGAATCTAAGTATTATAAATTGAGACTTAAAAATGTTAAATTGAAACTTAACATAACTCCAATTATAATAATATAACTTATACAACCTTCCGGTGTTCTAGGTCGTTTGTGATTCCCGACGCGTTCCGCCTCACTTTGTGCTAGTTCATACCTTTCTCTCTTCGCAAACCGTGAGTTACAACCCCACTTGTTTTACTTTTTGTACATTTTAACATTATTTGGGGGAAGCATAAGATCACATGTTTGTAACTATTAACACTATTAGCAACTTATTTGAAACTGTTCGAAACTTGGTACTTTTGAAACTTATTTGAAACTATTCGAAACTTGGTACTTTTGAAACTTATTTGAAACTGTTCGAAACTTGGTACTTGTACAAACTATTATGCGTATTTGTGTTATTGCCTTAGCGGGTTAACTAAACTAGGATACTTGTTAGCGACCAATCCTTGATGGATATATAAGCCCGTAAGAGTTCAGTACAATTTTAGCAACTTTGTTCAATTGTCCGTTTTTGGTTCAAGTTCACTTATACAATATTAGCAATAGCCGTTAGTCATATGAGTATCGATACTTAGGAGCGGTCACTCCTTACTAAGGGTTAGCGTCCCAAGTACATATTACTACCACACTGAGGTTCAATCAATTAAACATTTTTGGGCTAGTTCAGGACCATACAATCGGTTTAGTGTATACTTACTACTTATATTATGCCAAGTGATTGATACGAGTTACTATTTAGTTAAACACATATTACATACGCATACACTTTTAGCGCCTGGATTCCGCTACAACTTTACTATACGAGTTTATTTAATTACTTTACTCGCGTACGTACAAACTTTTACTATTTACATATATGTTCAAACGTCGACTCGTTCTTTTACTCATGACGTCAATATATGTCTTGGCAACTTACTACTTTTGGCAACTTACTATTTTTGGCAACTTTCTATTTTTGGAAACCTTATCGAAACTCCAAACTGTAACTCACTCACTACTTTATGTAGTTGACACTTTATCTTATGTTTCAGGAAATTAATGTAAGCGTACGGAATGCATGGCAGAGGAGGGTCGATATGGTCACGTGAGGCACTTATTGGGAAAGACCTTTCATTTTGGGAATTTTTAATTGAAACTTGTACTTGTACCTTATTTTAAACTTATGAACTGCTTGGTTGTTGAATCTTGAACAATTTATTTTTAATCGAAATGACTTGAATCGTTTATATTTGCTTATGACCGTGTAATGATATTTCCAGCTCTCACATTCCGTGTTTCCGCTATAGCGGGGTGTGACAAATAAAGTGTGCTGATTTCGTTAGTCGATCTACTATAACCCAGATCATATCATTACCCTTTGTTGTACGAGGTAATTTGGTAACGAAATCCATTGTAATCTGTTCCCATTTCCATTCGGGAATTTCTGGTTGTTGTAATAATCATGATGGTTTTTAATATTCAGCCTTCACTTTTGCACAAGTCAGACATTTCTCCACACACAAAGCAATATCTCTTTTCATATCGGGCCACCAGTAATGTTCCTGAGATCTTTGTACATCTTACTCGACCCTGGATGAATGGAGTATCGTGTCCGATGTGCTTCATCCATAACGATCTTTCTCAAGTTGTTAGTTGTAGGAATCCATGCCCGATCGTTAAAATAATAGATACCGTCATTCTTGATTACAAATTCCTTATCATGCTTATGTAATGTTTCAACCTTTTTATTTTCTGCTTTCAAAGCTTCATGTTGAGCATATGCTATACGCATTTTCAAATCTGATTTAATATAGATACCTAATGCACGTGCTCGAGCTGATAGCTGCTTTTTTTTCCTACTTAACGCGTCTGCTACGACATTTGTCTTACCAGGATGATACTTAATATCACAGTCGTAGTCGCTAAGGAGTTCTAACCATCTCCTCTGTCTCATGTTGAGTAGTTTATGGTCTAAGATATGTTGTAAGCTCTTATGATCATTGAATACGGTGCATTTGGTTCCGTATAGATAATGTCTCCAGATTGTTGGCTAGAAGCGGGTGATCGACAGCTCACAAGGCTCGACATTGTTCAAGAAACCATCGACAAGATCACCACCATCGGGGAGCGACTGAAGACGTCCCGTACTCGGCAAAAGAGCTACGCCGATAACCGAAGAAAACCCCTCGAGTTCCAGGTCGGCGATCGTGTTCTCAAAGTATCGCCATGGAAAGGGGTAGTTCGCTTCGGCAAACGCGGTAAGCTAAGCCCGAGGTACACCGGACCGTTCGAAGTCATCGAGCGCATTGGTCCAGTAGCTTATCGACTCCAACTCCCGCCTGTTCTTTCCAATGTTCATAACGTGTTCCATGTCTCACACTTGAAAAAGTGCCTATCCGATGAGACCATCGTCATCCCACTCGACGAGGTCAAGATCGACAACAAACTCAACTTCACCGAGGAACCGCTTGAAGTTGTAGACCGAGAGGTCAAGCAACTCAGACAAAGTCGTGTTCCTATTGTCAAAGTTCGTTGGAACTCCCGACGTGGTCACGAATTCACATGGGAACGTGAAGACCAGATACGTCAAAAGTATCCTCACTTGTTCAAAGATACTTCTACCTGATGTGACGAGTCAAATTTCGGGACGAAATTTCTTTCAACCCGGGGATGATGTGACAACCTTCGAAATTTCAGGTGATTTTCAGTTACTAATTCGGTTCGAAACTCTAGTTCTCTTTTATCGTGTTCATATTGTTCGGGTTCATTCTATTGTACTTTTAATTGTCGGAATCAAATTATTAATCCTAACACCAAATAATCAATACAAGAACTTGACTAAGTTCATAACGGTAACTAAAATGATTCTAGTCCTTAACTAAATTAACGGAAAACACAAAACGTCAAAAAGCTGGATTTTAGGATCCAGCCGGCGGCTGCATATATTCAGCCGGCGGCTGAATCCCGCAGCGCAGCTGGCTGATGACTCATTTCTGCATGCGTTTTCATTGGACCTCCTCTTGTTAGCTCGGGACTGGCCATCAATTACTGCCACTTGAGGCTCCCAAGGCCAGTAAACACCCCCCCTTAATCACTTTTACTTCCATTTTGAATCAAACATCACACACACAAAACACACACACACAACACTCTCTCTTTTCTCTCATCTTTTTCTCCCAAGAACAAACAAAAACAGAAACATATACCCCATTTTCAGTCCATAAACTTCAATATATCAACCATCAAATCATTCACAAATCGTTCTAGGAGTTAAGGGAATACAAGGAAAAGGTTTAAATCGGGTTTCCAAGACGTTTTTGAAGCTAAAACTCATCCAAACCATCATATCTCTTTTTCCTTCGGTATAACATTTTCTTTTCACTATTGTTATACATATTCTTACTTGCATGTATCATCTATAACCTGGAAATAAGTTTTATAAACATACAAAACGTTTTCTAGCTTAAAAACGAGTTTTTATGTTAGATCTATATATTTAACATGTAAATCTAAAAGAAAATAGTGTTTTTACTTCAAAAATACATATGTTTAAGTTATAACAGCTTGCATGTCGAATCTACCCGTTAAACAAGCTTAAAATCGAAGAAACAAGCAACTTTGAAACTGGCCGAAGCCTTTTGGCCGGCGGCTGAAGGATTTCCGCCGACGGCTAAAAGTCAGCCGGCGGCTGTTTTCCTCCAGCCGCCGCCAGAATGTCCCTGTTCGCTATTTTTGTCGTTTTAAAGGTCGTAAACATGATTTTAAGCCAAGATAATTTATCACAGAATATATACATGATAAATCACTACTGTTTTTGACATATGAGATTGTTGGAAAAGCTTTTTGGACTTGAAACTTGTGTATTATTGATTTAAACGTTGTATTGAGCATTTTAAAGCGGGAAAGTGTTTTGAAAATGGATATAACTTTTATTGCGGGGAAGCGCTGCCCAATTTTCACCGTAAATACATCTCAAATTCAGAAACATAATAACTACGAGACTTGTACACATTAACTTGGAACTTTGACACTTTTGAACATAATGGGACATTTCGGACTATAAAACGTACACGAACATACAAACCTTATAAATTTTCCGTAATAAACTTTTGGGACAGAATCTAAGTATTATAAATTGAGACTTAAAAATGTTAAATTGAAACTTAACATAACTCAAATTATACTAATACAACTTATACCACATTCCGGTGTTCTAGGTCGTTTGTGATTCCCGACGCGTTCCGCCTCTCTTTGTGCTAGTTCATATCTCTCTTCGCAAACCGTGAGTTACAACCCCACTTGTTTTACTTCTGTACATTTAAACATTATTTGGGGGAAACATAAGATTACATGTTTGTAACTTTTAACACTTTTTGCGAACTATTAAACAATTGGAACTGTTCAAAACTTGGTACTTTTGCAACTAAATTGAAACTGTTCAAAACTTGGTACTTTTGCAACTTATTTGGAACTGTTCAAAACTTGGTACTTTTGCAACTTATTTGGAACTATGGTACTTGTACAAACTATTATGCGTATTTGTGTTATTGCCTTAGCGGGTTAACTAAACTAGGATACTTGTTCGCGACCAATCCTTGATGGATATATAAGCCCGTAAGAGTTCAGTACAATTTTTGCAACTTTGTTCAATTGCCCGTTTTGGTTCAGGTTCACTTATACACTATTAGCAATAGCCGTTAGTCATATGGGTATCGATACTTAGGAGGGGTCACTCCTTACTCAGGGTTAGCGTCCCAAGTACATATTGATTAGTTCAAACAATTAAACATTTTTGGGCTAGTTCACGACCAGTCAATCGGTTTAGTGTATATTTACTACTTATATTATTCCAAGTGATTGATACGAGATACCTTTATTTAGTTAAACACATATCCCATACGCATATACACACTTTTAGCGCCTGGATTCCGCTACAACTTTACTACGAGTTTATTTAATTGCTTTACTCGCGTACGTACAAACTTTTACTATTTACACATATGTTCAAACGTCGACTCGTCCTTTACTCATGACGTCAATATATGTTTTGGCAACTTACTATTTTTGGCAACTTTCTATTTTTAGAAACTTTATCGAAACTCTAAACTGTAACTCACTCACTACTTTATGTAGTTGACACTTTATCTTATGTTTCAGGAAATTAAAGTAAGTGTTCGGAATGCATGGCAAGGAGGGTCGATGTGGTCACGTGAGGCGTTCCTTGGGAAAAGACCTTTCTATTTTGGGAATTTTGTTTGAAACTTGTATTTGTACTTTAAGTTAAATCGTGAACTACTTGGTTGCTTTTAAATGTTGAATCTTGAACTATTTTATTTTAATTGAAATGACTTGAATCGTTTATATTTGCTTATGACCGTGTAATGATATTTCCAGCTCTCACATTCCGTGTTTCCGCTATAGCGGGGTGTGACATACGCCGTAACCTTGTTTCGTTCCATTAATACACAACCTAACCCTTGGTTAGATGCGTCACAGTATACAACGAAGTCTTCATTTCCCTCGGGAAGAGATAGAATAGGAGCATTGCACAATTTTGTTTTTATCGAAAGCTCGTGCTTGTACATCTCCCCAATTTATTTTCTCGTTCTTTTGAGTTAACCTTATCAATGGTTTGGCTACCTTAGAGAAATTTTGAATGAATCGCCGATAATATCCAGCCAATCCTAAAAATTGGCGGATTTCTGTCGGACTTTTAGGAGTTTTCCATTCCTCTATAGCCTCGATTTTTGATGGATAAACGTGAATTCCGGATCCATTGACTACATGACCGAGAAATTTTACTTAACGAAGCCAAAATTCGCACTTAGAAAACTTTGCATAAAATTGTTGTTCTTCTAAGTTCTATCATCAATTTCAAGTGTTATACGTGATCCTCTTTGGTACGAGAGTAGATTAGAATGTCATCAATGAATACGATAACGAATTTTTCTAGATTTGGTCGGCACACTCTATTCATTATATCCATGAATATAGCCGGTGCATTTGTGAGTCCAAATGGAGTTACCAGGAACTCAAAGTGTCCATATCTAGTACGGAATGCGGTTTTTGGAATATCATCTTCAGAAACAAGGACTTGATGATATCCAGATCTTAAATCGATTTTTGAGAAGTAGGTTGCGCCTTGGAGTTGGTCGAATAGATCATCGGTTCATGGAAGAGGGTATCGATTTATAATGGTTAGTTTATTCAATTCACGGTAATCGATACACATACGAAATGATCCATCTTTATTTTTAACGAAAAGGATTGGCGCACCCCAAGGTGATGAGCTGGGTCGAATAAAACCTTTATCTGGTAATTCTCGAATTTGATCTGATAATTCCTGCATCTCTGTTGGAGCTAATAGATATGGCGTCTTTTCCACTGGTGCTGCTCCTGGAATCAATGGAACTCATCACAATGGAACCCACCATCAAACCCATCGCCTGACGAGACGTTGGTACGAAAAGAACCCAAGTAAAGTGGACCGGCGACGAAGCTAGAATTTTAGCCGAACGGTGTGTACATTGTTCGGAAAATGTTGTAGACCGAAACAAACTACCATGTAGTCTTTTATGAGCGAAAGGCCTATCCATTACAATAAATTGGTCGAGGAAACACGTAACCTTAACCAAATATCGGGCAAGTGGCAAAAAATTGCCAAAGACGTCAAGATTTTTAACCCAATATATAAACGCATCAATCATCATCGTCCAAGTGGGTTTTCGGACGAAAACGTTTTAGAAGCGGCACGGGTACAGTTCAATGATCAAACGGATTGAAACTTCATTTATACTTCTTCTTGGCGCGCGATTAGTAGATACCCGCAGTACTACACGGAAGATGGTGTTATGGGAAACAAACGAAGATCCAAAAAAGGCACCCATCTCGGAACCGGTGAACTTATTAGAAGATGAAACGGTACCCAACACATTCCAAGAAGAAAACCTGGGTTTTGCGGCTACCATGCAAACGTTATTCACCGACGACGGTATCCGACGTCCCTACAGTCGTGACACAAGCAAAGAAGTCAAAGAACTTCGATTTCGTCCTACGCGGCTATTTCATCAAGGAGTTCAAGGGATGAAACCCTTGAAACGATTAGAATGGCGGCCGATTCGCAAAAAGACGCGATAGATAAACTTACCGAAATTGCCGAAAAAAAGTTTGTTTTTAAAGCTTGGACTTTTATGGCAAAAGAGATACCAAAAAAGTATTGGTAAAAAACAAAAACAAATGCTAAAACAAGCTAAGAAAGCGTCATAGAAATTTCAAGTCAGATTTTAAGAAGATGTTTGGTGGTGGATCGAGTAGGCAACAAGGAGACAACAACAACGACGACACCGACGACGAAGATGAAGACGAATATGGTGGCGAAGACGAAGATGAAGATTAGATGTCGTTTTTTTATTTAATATTGCAATGTAATGTTTTTATTTGATCGTTTTCTACTTTGTATTGTTTTTTCTATTAAATGAAATAGTATTATTTTTATTAAATGTAATGGTTTGTTTTTATTAATGTAATGTTTTTTATTTAATGAATTTGTTTAAAATATTACTGTTATATTTTAAATATATAAAGTAAATATGTGCGGTCCATAAAACTGAATAACGAAGCTACCATTAACAGTGATTTAATCATTTTGGTATCCATTCACATAAAGCTTAGTTGGTATCAACTAACCATGTCAATTGGGACAGCCCTTGAAAATAGTCTTATACACCTCATACGTAGATTTAATTATATATGATTTCTTAAAAACCGTATATATAGATTATGAAGTATCATGATCATATTAGAAGGATAAACATGATTTTATTTATAAATATATATTATATGTTTAAAAAATGAATAATAATCAGAAAGGAAAAGGTGTTTAAAGATAAAACTTTGGTTTTGGGTGGATTTCAAAAACACAAATCCTATGAATGACAACATCAGCCCTTTATCTTTCACGGGTAATAGTTAATGATGTTGACACCAACATTACTTCATATAAAAATGGTTCACGATCAATGATTTTGATTATATCCGGCAAAATCAACCCATTCCCTAAAATTTGGGTTAGTTGGGTCAATTTATTTAGTCTTGCGGGTCAAATTGGGTCATGTATTATTTGTCAATGGGTCAATATGGGTTTTAACATAAATATATTAAGGATGAAATGGGTCCAAATGGGTGTGAGAAAATTACCACATGGGTTGAATTAGTTCATCTATCCATTCATTCAAAAAACAAAAACGAATAAATTTCTGAACATGATTTTTTTATAAATTATATATTTTCTTTTAATAGCATTTAATTATATATATTTTTTTTAAAAGCTAAAATGCATTTGACATCAACACCCAATTATTCAAAGCATTTTTATTTATTTAAATACACGATCCATATAGATATATATTCGACATAAATTTAGAAATGACGTTCCATACACTTTAGAAATGATCTTTTTGACTCGTGAACCAACTCGTTTTGTTAAGTCTATAAAACTTGAATGAAATAAAAACAATATAATAAAGAACCCATTTTGACCCGCACCCGTTTTGACCCGCACCCATTTTGACCCGCACCCGTGTCCGACTCTTATTGACCCGCACCGGTTTTGACCCGCATCCATTTTGATCCGTAACCCAACCCAACCCAACCCGTCCATTTTGCCAGGTCTAATTTTGATAAATAAAAACCGCCGCCGTATGTATTTAAAGTTTTGTTAAAAATAGTTCTTTGTTATTATTTATAATTATTTCTTTTATTTCTTTTTTAAATAATATTTTTTATTTGTTGTAAATCAGAAAATACATAAAGAATCAATATAATTGTAGGAGAATCAATATTTTATTTAACATAATTAAGAAAATTGATTGTCAACATAATAAGTTATTGTTAACAAAACTCATTGAATGAAAGACTGTTGGGTTATAACAGAGACAATATCGTTTAACCATAAACAATACGCTTAACAAACAAGAAAAGTAACTTAAATGTTTAATGCGGAAGACATTAAGAGTTACTACGGAAGAACAAGTTAGTGCGGCTGTCCAACAGAGTTACTACGGCTGGTCAAGTTACTACGGCCGATCAATTTGATACTGAAGAAGTCAAGTTGATACGGAAGACCAACTTGCCGTGCAAGTATAATCTAAGTTATAGAATTATAATTAGATTATGTTTCCTTTTGTTATTAGATATAGTTTCCTTATTCTAGATAACGATATGTTTAGATAAGGATACTTGATGTTTCCTAGTTTATCTAGGTCGGCCTCAAGGTCTATATATAGATAGATCCTTGTATGATAGAAAACACGTTGTATTGATATTTTCTCATTAATACGATTGAGGCTTATAATTCGATAATATTATGTTTGTTCTTATTGCATTCCGATAACATTATATTGTTCGACAACTTGTTAATATTGAAGTGTTCATCCGCTGCTGAACTTCTTCAATAGATCACGATCTTAACGAAGGCGAACTTATTAGTTTACATTGACCAATACGATCCTGACAAGTGGTATCAGAGCGCAGGAGGTGCTTTAGATCCATTGATCAACAAGTGTATAATCCTCATAAACAAAGAATCAATATCATCATGACTGAAATTGCAATCGGCAAAGTTCCTGTTCTAAACAGCAACGAATTCGACTTATGAAAGCTACGAATCAAGCAACACATTCTACTCTCTGACTATACAGTTTGGGGCGTGATCATTAATGGTAACAAACGACCTACTCCCCATGGAGCTGATGGAGAACCTGGAATTGCTGCTCGACCACCTTTGTCTGATCTTGAACGGAGAGAAAAACAAACCGAAATCAAGGCTCTAAGCATTCTTCTAATTGCAATCCCCAATGAGTATCAATCGCAATTTGAAGAATATCAAGATGCAAAATCGCTATGGGAAGCTTTGGAGAAAAGATTCAGCGGAACAAAAAATACAAAGAAGAACAAGAAAGCGCTTCTTAAACAGGAGTATGAAAACTTCAACTCCCTGAATGGCGAACGAATGACACAGACGTTTGATCGATACAAAAAGCTCACCGGAGAGATGATCAGCGCAGGCATTAAGTACGATAAAGATGATCTCAACAGAAAGTTCATAAGAGCTCTAGGCAAGGAATGGAAAGTATACACCGTTTCCTACAGACAAGGAGACACCCTAGAGGAACTGGAATTGGATGATCTTTACAACGACTTACGAGTCTTTGAGGCAGAAGTGGAAGCAGAAAAGGCTGACAATAGCAGCCCCAGTACTACCAATGTTAATACTGCACTTGCTACAACATCTGGAGGACCAAAACATGAAATCAGTGAAGAGATTTCATTCGATGCTTTTATATCTAAATGCTCAAGTCTCACATGTGAAGATGTAAAACAGATGCATCAGGATGACTGTGATGAAATCGAACTAAAGTGGCAATCTGCTATGCTGGCATTACGAGCACGAAGATTTGTAAACAGAACAGGAAGGAGATTCAATCCACGAAACAACGAAAGAATCACTTTCGACAAAAGCATGGTAAAGTGCTACGAATGTAACCAATTAGGTCACTTTGCATGGGAATGTCCAAACAAGTCAAGATCCAACAATCCACGATCCACTCAAGATACAAATCAGAGTGCACTTATGTCGCAATACATCTTTGGATATGATTGGAGTGACTTAGCTGAAGAAACAAGTCAAAATAGGGCACTAATCTCTGAAGAACAAAATCACGTAGAAAATATTACTACTGTTCACCATGCATGCATAGCCGTAGTAATGGATGATACGGACATTGTTTCCATGGAGGAATTAGTTCCTACGGATGACTTAGTTTCTACGGAGCTAACTTATACTGAAGTTGGAATTACTGAAATTGGCAACAACATACTTGGATACGACTGGAATGATGATGATCAAGGAGCAACACAAGAAGATGCTCTAATGGCTATTGAATCACCATCACCAACTCCTGACAATCCATCTCTTATGGCCGAGGTAAATTCTAAACTATGTACTTCTGAGTGTAAAGCTAAAATTGTTAAATACAAAAATCATAATCAATTGATGAGTGACTCAATTAAGACCTTAGAAGAACAAAGACAGTCAGCTCACAGGGTAATTGATAACTTAGAAAATCAGATCAAGTCACACAAAATTAATGAACAAAGTTATCAAGAAAAGATTAATTTACTTGAATGGCAAAAAGAGGACTTACTCCTTAAACTCAAGATGGCTAGGGAAGAAATCAAACGACTAGCACAAGAACATAATAAAGTTGAGTTAGATGTAGGGAAATTAGAATTTGCTTCAAAATCAGTAAATGACCTATGTCAAAAATAAATTCATGGCAAGGTAAAGGCTGGTTTAGGTTACAAAGAAGTTGCCCCTCCATTTAACCAAAACTACATCCCACCATCTTTAGATGAACCTATAATTCCCATCTCTCAGACACCTCCAAAAGAATCATTTAGTGTTGATCCAATCAACTATGATGAAGTTCTAATTGAGGACTTAGTTGAAGAAAGTAAGATCCATATTGTGAAAAACAAGGATATTCCATTGGAAAATCACTTACTCACAATAGATGGCATAACTCTACCTTCTCCACAAAGTCTAGTGTCTATGCCACCTTCTGACCCCATTAAAATTGTCAAAACACCCACTAAAGGTAAGAACAAGATAGTCCCTAAGGAAAACGATAAGGCTTGGAAACACATAGGTAAAAGAGGAAACCAAAGAAATATGAACCAAGTAAAAACTCAAAACGGTCAAATTGTCAAAAGTTCTGGGAAGGGATGTTTTATTTGTGGTAACTTGAATCACTATGCAAAAATCTGTTATCACAATCCTCAAAATCAAGTGCAAGTGAGTCAAAAACCACATCATGGGGTAGGATACACAGGAAGGGTTGCCCATAAAAATAACTTTGTCAAACAAGTCTCTTCAGGAAATCAAAGTGTTAACAAAAGAAACGTAATTTCTAACAAGAAGAATAGAGTTCCTACTGTCAGACAAAAATTTGTTTCTACTGCTAAAGCTAATACGGCCAAACATAATGGTGTTAATACTGCCCGTATTAATACTATGAAAATTAACCGTGTTAATACTGCTCGTGTTAATACTGCCAAAAGTAAACTCGTTACTAAGGCTACTATTAACACTAAGAAACAAAGGCATGTCAAACCAGTACCTGTTCCTATTGGTAAATCAAAAATTGTTAACACTAAAACTGTTCAAAAAGCAAAATCTTTCAAACAAGTGTGGCAACCAAAGATCCAAGTAACTCAACCACCTATCCCCATTGATTTCTCAAAACTAGTACAAAGGAAGGTGAGTTACTTTGATGAAATGGGCAAACCCAAGTCAACTTTGGCTTGGGTTCCCACCAGAAACTAATCTCTATCGTTTATGTGCAGGTTCAGCCAACAAAAGAAAGTGAGGACATTTGGCATGTAGATAGTGGCTGTTCCAGGCACATGACGGGCAACATGTCATGTCTTCAGGACTTTGAAAAGTTCAATGGAGGATATGTTGCTTTTGGAGGCAATCCAAAAGGAGGAAAGATTAATGGGAAAGGAACAATAGGCAATGGTACACTACACTTCAAAGACGTGTACTATGTTTAACAGCTTCAGAATAATTTGTTGAGTGTCTCTCAAGTCTGTGATGAGAAACACACACCGATCTTCACTTCTACAGAATGCATTATAATGAAGCCTGGGTATGTCATAAATGAAAGTATGATCTTACTCAGAACACCAAGGAGAGACGATGTCTATTGTCTAGACATGTCAAAGGTTCAAATCAATTCACCTGAAGCATGCTTGCTCTCAAAAGCTACTTTATATGAATCCACTTTATGGCATAGGCGGATGTGCCACATGAACCTAAAGAACATCATTAACTAGTTAAATCTAGTTTGGTTAGAGGTCTCCCAAACAAGCAGTTCAACCTTGAAGACAACTGCTTAGCATGCTTGAAGGTCAAACAACACAAGTCGTCTCACAAGACAAAGGAGATTAACTCTAACACCACTCCTTTACATTTACTCCACAAGGATGTCTATGGTCCTACTAATGTAAAGAGTATAGCAAAGAAGTCATATTGCCTTGTCATCACTGATGACTTTTCAAGATATACATGGGTATACTTTCTTGGTACCAAGGATGAAACAAGTCAACTTCTCATCACTTTTATCACCAAGATTGAACTATAACTCAACCTGAAGATCAAGAAAATTCGATGTGACAATGGCACGGAATTCAAGAACCAAGTAATGAATGACTTATGTGACAAGAAAGGAATAGAGAGACAATTCAGTGCTGCTAGGACTCCCCAACAAAATGGAGTTGCTGAAAGACGAAATAGGACATTGATTGAGGCAGCCAGAAGCATGTTGGCTGATTCCAATCTTCCCATCTTTTTCTGGGCAGAAGCAGTTAACACTGCCTGCTATGTTCAGAATAGGGTTCTTCTAGTCAAGGCACACAACAAAACTCCATATGAGCTCCTCCACAAGAAACAACCTTTGATCAGTTTCCTACGCGCATTCGGATGCCCATGCACAATCTTAAACTCCAAAGACTACCTTGGTAAGTTTGAAAGCAAAGCTGATGAAGGTACATTCGTTGGGTACTCCTCTCAAAGTAAGGCATATCGAGTCTACAATCACAAATCGAATATTATAGAGGAAAGCTCAAATGTGACATTCAATGAACACACTTATACCAAGCAGGGACATGGACCATACTGGGTGTTTGATTTGGATGCCTTAACCAAATCGTTAAACTCTAACTTTGAGTTTCAATCCAAATCAGTTAATACGGATCCTGTTAATGCGGCTAGCTCTATTCCTACTGATCCACTTACTACGGAGCCAGTTGCTACGGCTCCCATCACAGGTACTGCTCGATTGGATGTGATGGAATACATCAATCTTCCAGTTTCCTTGGAAGATCCAATTCCAATAATTGACCCCATCACCCCAGAGAAACCAGATTCTTCCCATGACGAGGAAGCATCTACAAAGGAGGACGAAGCAGTATCACCACACTCACCAATTGCTACGGATAATACAACACGCCCTAATGGTGTTCCACGCCTCATACAAGAAGATGACAATGGAGTTGAACAAATTGTTACTGAAGATTTTGAGCCTTACACTACTGATATACCTACTTCAGTCACTACTCCTTCATTCACTACTTCTCCATTCACTACTCCTCCATTTACTGCCCATTATCATAGAAATGAGATGCCCGATATGAATGATACAAACTTGGGCGTTGAACTAAGACTTGAGAAGATCCCATCTTCTCGTGTTGCCAAGAATCATCCACCTTCTCAAAAATTGGTGAACTTGACTTCTCCATAGCAACTAGAAGTCAAACCAAGTCCAAAAAGGATCCTCAGACTGCTCTTATCAACACATGTCTATTTGCATGTTTTCTTTCTCAAATGGAGCCTAAGAAAATCCAAGAAGCACTACTAGATCCCCATTGGATCGAGGCATGTCAGGCAGAGCTACTCCAATTCAAGATTTAAGGAGTATGGGTACTAGTGGAAGTCCCATATGGAAAGAAGGTGATAGGTACACGATGGATCTTTAGAAACAAGAAAGATGAACGTGGGATTGTGGTTAAGAATAAAGTACGACTGGTTGCACAAGGCTATACACAAGAAGAAGGAATTGACCACGAAGAGGTCTTTGCTCCAGTGGCTAGGATTGAAGCAATTCAATTATTTCTAGCTTTTGCTTCATTCATGGGATTCAAGGTCTATCAAATGGACGTCAAGAGTGCTTTTCTATATGGTGTTATTGAAGAAGAAGTATATGTCAAACAGCCTCCTGGATTTGAGGACCCTCAACATCCTCACAAGGTATACAAATTGATCAAAGCTCTCTATGGCTTCATCAAGCACCACGAGCTTGGTATGACACTCTTTCAGATTATCTTCTTCAAAACAACTTTCAACGAGGCACAATTGACAAGACATTGTTCTTCAAGAAATCTCACTCCGACATTCTTCTTGTTCAAATCTACGTTGATGACATCATCTTTGGTTCTACCAAAGATTCATTATGCAAAGAGTTTGAGGACCTCATGCACACTAAGTTTCAAATGAGTTCCATGGGTGAACTCACTTTCTTTTTGGGCTTACAAGTCAAACAAAAACCGGATGGCCTCTTTAAGCCAAACCAAGTATGTCAAGGACATCCTAACCAAATTTGGACTCATGGATGCCAAGATTGCAAGCACTCCGGTTGAAACTTATAAACAATTGACGCCTGATCTTGAGGGGGAGGATGTGGATATACATAACTATCGATCAATGATTGGATCTCTCATGTATCTCACAGCTTCAAGACCAGACATCATGTTTGGAGTTTGTGTATGTGCAAGATATCAAACAAGGCCCAAGATGTCACACCTCATCGCAGTCAAGAGAATCTTTCGCTACCTAAAGGGCAAGCCTAACTTAGGCTTATGGTATCCTAAAGACTCTCCTTTTGATTTAATTGCTTATACTGACAGTGATTATGGTTGTGAAAACTTAGACAGGAAATCCACGACTGGCGGATGCCAATTTATTGGTTCAAGACTGGTGTCATGGCAATGCAAGAAGCAAACAACGGTGTCAACCTCTTCCACATAAGCTGAGTACATTGCCGCTGCTAGTTGTTGTGCTCAAGTACTTTGGATACAAAATCAAATGATGGACTATGGCTATTCCTTCATGAACACGCCAATCCATATTGAGAATCAAAGCAAAATAAGAAGCATCGACAATCCAGTCAAACACTCCAAAACAAAGCATATAGAGATACGCTACCACTTCATAAGAGATTGCAACGAGAAGAAATTGATCCATGTTGAGAAGATCCACACTGACAATCAGCTTGCTGACCTTCTCACAAAAGCATTTGATGTGGGGAGATTCACATTCTTGATTACAAGCATTGGAATGATCAATATGGATGAATAACTTATATCCTTTTCTCTTAGTATTTCTATTTGTTTAAAATAAGTCCCTTCGAGAAGCAGTAGTAACCTTATGATGAAAATCAAGTACCTTACTTTCTAGCATTGTACTATGTTACTACTGCAACATTAATTGTAGAAACAAATTGTGACCAAAGTATGATTAGTACGACCAAACAAATAGTACTAAGGGAAGGTTTAACTACTACTGCCCTAAGTCTATTTATTTGGACGGAATGGTTAATGCGGACAAATAATGTGTTACTACGGACAGTCCAGTTAATACGGCCTATGAACCATTACTACGGACACTTAACCAACTTACTACGGACTCATTTGTTAATACGGCAAATTATCATATTAAAAGGTTTCTTAAGAAATAAGAATACCCTAGTTAATGATGATTTGACAAGTCAAAATACAACTTGTAACTCACTTTTACACGTGGCAAGCTCCGATTGGACCTAATTTTTAAAATTCAGGCGCGAGGCACAGCTACTCGTGACACGTGGCAATTTCTAATTGGACCGTTACTTTTAAATCATTACCCGCGTCTAATCGGAGTCATAAAGTTGTTACAAAATTTCATTATAAATAGGGGTTATTTTTAACCGTTTGAAAATTACCTTTTCTCAAAATTCCTAAAAAGTTACCGTTAGACTCAAATTTCTCAATTTTCTTTATCGTTGTGACTAACTGTTTACATTCTTGTTCATTACTCTCATAATAGATCAAGAGAATACAACAATGGCGGAACTACAGTTCTTCAAAACTCACAACATGGTAGCTTTCTTGGAGAAGTATGACGAAAACGCCGATTTTCATCAAATCATTGATTTCTTTAATCAATCAAAGATAAAGACGGCGTTAACCATCGATCCAGAAATTGATGAATCCCACATTAGGGATTTCTGGACATCCACTGCACTTGATGATACGGAGGCAGCCATTAATGCGGTGGTCGATGGTAAAGCAATCAAGGTTACAGAGTCTTCTCTACGCAAACATCTACACTTGCAAGACTCAAGAGGTACAGTAAAAGTTCCTTATGACATCCTGATCGAAAATTTTACAAATATGGGATATGAGGGGGACTTAAATCTTTCGACCTTTCTCAAGGCAAAACTCTCCCCTCAATGAAAATTTATGTTGCATACTTTGCAACAATGTATGTCCCAAAAACGAACAGGATGGCATGAGGGCAGTTCTGCTTTACCAATGCTATGGTGTGTTTGGCTACAAGAAGAACTTATAACTTCTATTACATGATATTTGAAGGAATGCGATGGAATATTTTGAACCCAAAACATAAAGTTTTGATGTATCCTCGCTTCCTTCAACATTTTATTAACTGTGAGCATAAAGATCTTACTAGATCAGAAAAACGTTTTCATTCACATGCTCATTCAAAGAAAGTTTTTACAAACATGAGGCAAGTTAATAAAGGTTTTTCAGCAAATATGACACCACTATTCTCTACAATGTTGGTGGTCACCATTCCTCCAGCTGAAGGACAAGTGACTTCACCTCTGTCCCAACCCCTAGCTGCCACCATCAGTACTACTGCAATATCCGTGGGCACTAGTGCCATATCCGAAGCAGGTACTGCAGGTGGAATCCCTGAGGTTACTACGGCAGTTCCTACTGCTCATGTTCCTCCAGTTGCTACTGTGAGTTTTACTCCAGTTGCTACTGCACCAGTTACTACTTCTAAAGTAACTACACCCACTGTTTCATCACCTCACAAACCACCCAGAGCTGCTGTCAAAAGAATCAAGAGGGTTACTTAGCCTCTTGTTTCTAAAACCATCCCCCATTCTCACACTTCAAAATCATTACCTGAAACATCTTCAGGAATGACTCAAAATTTAGGGGAAAACATTGAACACACCCCCTTGTTCACTGAGATGGTCCATAAGGAGGGGGGAGACCATGTAGGGAGGGCTGATACTACTGCAGCTTTCACTTCTCATAGTGAAGCTCAGGACAGTAACAACATAACTAAGACCCAAACTACGGAAACACTATCCTTTGTTGAGGACTTGTTCTCAGCTTTGGAAGGTGGTCCCTGGCGCCAAGAGACCATGGGAGAGTTACATGCTTCTGCCAGGCAGGAGAGTTTCTCTATTCCCTATGATCAACCGCCTGTTGGTACCCAACATGAAAGGGGTGAGGGTAGTGGTGGTCAGTTTAATGAATTGATGGCTTTGTACCAATCTCTAATGGTGAAGGTTGAAAAACAGGGTGATATGTTGTCTTCTCTTATATCTTTGGTGCAACAGGTACTGGCACAACAAGCACTTTTATCAGCCCAATTACTGCCCAAAAGAATCACCACACGAAGTGCTGGGAACTCACCAAGACCTTCCAGCTCCTCATCTTCAGATGACTCTCCTACAGATGATAACAAGGGGGAGAAAGAACCAATTATTTTGTTCTCATCTGAAGAGAGCAAGGGTGAAGACAAGGGAAGTGCAGATACGGTGATCACTGCCACATCAAAACATGATGAAGATATGGAAGGCAGTACATTTGAGGGGGAGACAGAGTTAGAAACTCAAGCTATGGTGGTACATGAAGAAGGGGAAAAGATGGCAATAGATGAGCCATTGGTTGAAGAGCAGCAGAAAGAAGTGAAGCAAATGGTTGAAGAAACAGTAGACGAGATGGAAGTTGAAGCTGAAATGACTTCTGAAGTTGCTACTGACACACTTGCTGCTGACCAAGTTAATACGGATGAAGAGATGGTTGTTGCGGACTCCATTGCTGCGGACACAGTTACTACGGAGCCAATGGTTACTAGTCCAGTTGATGCGGACTCCATTGCTGCGGATACATTTACTACTGACCCCATGATTACCAGTCCAAGCATAGATGATGCGGATCACTCATACCTGTTCACAACCACTCCTCCCACATTTTATCAAGCTTCAAATCCTTTAACTGCAATACACTCTGAAGCTACAACACTCTCAACCACAACAACTGAAGCTCTTGTTCCTACAATTGATCAACAAGAAGCTGTAAATGTTCTTATTCAAGAAGAGATGACAAGAACAAGTGTGATGGCTGATGAAGACACAATAGCATCACAGCTGCTTAAGATCAAAGAAGAGAAGCAGAAGCAAGAAAAGGAGAAAGCAGAGGAAGAAAGGAAGAAGATGATTGCTGAGCTAGTTGCTAGACAAAGAGCAGCAGCTGCATTGGTTGCTAAACCATCAGCAGCTTCTATAACTTTACCTGAACAACCTGCTAGTGTTTCTGTTTCTACAGGTAGATTTGGATATGTTACTGTGGATGAGAAGAAGAAGAAGATTCAGAGGGTTGACCTTGATGCTCCAGAACATAAAGATAAAGGCAAAAGTATGGAGAAATCAAAGGAAGAAAAGCAGGAAGAAGAAAGGCTTGCTGAAGAAAGAATAAATTTTCAAAATATGACTGAAGAAGAGATTGAAAGTCTAAGACAATAGCAAGCTGAAGCTGAATTGATACTCAGAATAGCTGCTGAGCATGAAGAGGAAGAAAGGGCAAGAAAAATAAAGATAGCTGAAGAAGATGAGCTTCATGCTAGGCTGAACAAGTCTCCAACTCCAGCTGAAAGAGAAGAATTGAAGAGAATTGCTGAGGAGGATGCAATTAATGCAAAGGAGATGGAGAATGAGGAGATTCTGAATGAGTTGACTTATCAAGGCTTGGTAAAAGCAGATGAGAGATATGTTATGAAGACAGTTGAAGAGGATGAAATTGCTCTTCAACAGCAAGCAAAAGCCAAAACCAAGTCTGAGAAGAAGAAAGTGTCCAAGTCCACACAAGCAAAATTAGCTGAAGACAGGGAGAAATACACCACGTACCTCAAAAGCAAAGGGTACAGTGGTAGATCTTTAGGCCCTATGAAATTAGCTAATATGTTGGACATTGTCAAGGAAGAAAAACAAAAGGAAACCAAGAGAGAAGCTGCTCTTGCAAAGATACAAGAGAAGAAAGAAAAGGCACTAGAAGCTGCCTTGAGAACTGGAAGGAAAGTGTTCATTCAACCAGAACCTGTTCCTGTTGTGGAGAAACCACAAGAGAAGCCCAAAAGACACAAGCGAGCATCAAAGAGGATTCCAAGGCCTCTAGCCAAAAGACAGAAGATGAATGAAGATGCTGCTGCTTCTCAACAAGAAAGTCCAGACATTCCATTTATGGATGTTAAACAAGAGCCTGAAAGCATGGAACAAGATCCTCCTAGCACTACTCAAGGGGGAGATTATTCTGCATACATAAATCATGTTGAAGGTCTTAGGTTTACCCCACTGAATGTGAAACCTCCAATGATCACAGACTGGAAGTTTATTGGTGGAGCATTGGGAACTGAATATGAAGTCATTAGAGCAGACAAGTCAAAGAAAGTTCTTCAAGCATTCCACTGGATAGTTAGAGACTTCGACAGAGATGATTTGGAGAGGATGTACAAGATTGGGAAAATCAAGTATTCTCATGAAAGAGGTACGTGCTCAGGTACTGATCTAGCAATGGATGTTCTATGTGGACTGTTTGAACCAGGGTACAAGAAGAAGAGTTCAGTCTTCAAGAAAGGAGGACCAAACAATCCGATCATAAATTGGTTCGTCTATGAAAGAAGTGGTGTATACTCCCTTGTAAAAAGACATGGAGCAAGAGAATTTTACTTGGTGGATGTTAAGTACCCACATACATTGAAGACATTGGATGAGATGATTGAGATAAAGCTGAATGGATCACATGACTCAAGAATCGCTCATGAACTCATTTGGAGAATTTTGGTTCAACGCATAGAAGAAAAGACCAAGGGAAAATCTGATTGGCAAAACAAATAGTTGTACTTAACGTCAAATAGTTAAAACTGTTTTGTTAATGAAAAGAAGTTAGTACTGTTGGAGCATGAAACTTGTACTTTTGATGTGTCATAAAAGTTCAAGGTTAGGGGGAGATTGTTGGGTTATAACAGAGACAATATCGTTTAACCATAAACAATACGCTTAACAAACAAGAAAAGTAACTTAAATGTTTAATGCTGAAGACATTAAGAGTTACTACGGAAGAACAAGTTAGTGCGGCTGTCCAACATAGTTACTACGGCTGGTCAAGTTACTACGGCTGATCAATTTGATACTGAAGAAGTCAAGTTGATACGGAAGACCAACTTGCCGTGCAAGTATAATCTAAGTTATAGAATTATAATTAGATTATGTTTCCTTTTGTTATTAGATATAGTTTCCTTATTCTAGATAACGATATGTTTAGATAAGGATAGTTGATGTTTCCTAGTTTATCTAGGTCGACCTCAAGGTCTATATATAGATAGATCCTTTATTGATAGAAAACACGTTGTATTGATATTTTCTCATTAATACGATTGAGGCTTATAATTCGATAATATTTTGTTTGTTCTTATTGCATTCCGATAACATTATATTGTTCGACAACTTGTTAATATTGAAGTGTTCATCCGCTGCTGAACTTCTTCAATAGATCACGATCTTAACGAAGGCGAACTTATTAGTTTACATTGACTAATACGATCCTGACAAAGACTATTTTTATCGAAACCCTATAATTTACTGAGACAAATAGTAATATGTTGTATGGGTTAATATAAAAAAAGACCATTAAATTTTTTGAAGCCAAATGGACCAATCACAATTCTCTATTTCAAAACCCACCATAATTTATTCTTTTTTGAAAATATTAATTATCTCAGAAACGGTAAATGTATTAAACAAATAAATTACACTATTAAAACAAACATTTTCTTCTCTTTCTATAGAGCCCCCACTCGTATATATTTTTGACGAAAAAATATTTTGGATTTTTTTTGTGGGTTTTAAAATTTTATATTAAAAAATCATGGTTTTATCATATGTGATTTCAGTAGTTTGACATATTATTTTTTTGTTTTTCTTTTTTACTGTAGTTGTTTGTACGTAATATAATAAATCTAAGTTTTGAAATTCATAGTTAGTTTTCAAATCACATGTGATATTGTCTTACGAATATCAACATTTGGCTATAAACGAAAAAAATAAAAAGTCGTCAATATTCGAACTTTTTTCCGGGTTCGTAAATTTATATTTAGAGTTAAAATCATGGGTGTTATTGTGTTACGAGTTTTTGAATTTTACATACGTAGTATCACATATGCTTTTAGTATTATCACATGTGATTTTAGTATTATCACATATGATTTTAGTATTATCATATTTTTTTGTCAAAAAGCGAGAAAAAAGAACTCTTCAAAATTCGATCTTTTTCTGAATTTAGGTAGTTTATAAATTTTATAGTAATTCTCTTTTATAAAATTTTACCTTTGCTATAAATATTACATGTGATTTATCGTTACGATTTCAATACCAATAAAAAAAAAGAAAAAAAAGTACTATAATTAAAGATAAAAACGAGACGTGGCAACGGTGTATTTGGTTTAACAATTTATGAGATAATTTAATTTTTAAAAAGAAACAAAAAATGGGTTTTGATTTTAATAGCCATTAGATTAAAACAAATAAAAAGATAAAATGTGTCTTTGGTTCTTTAGAAAATTATAGATTTTAATTGATTATTCTTTATGTTATACTAGTATAGTACCTGCGCGATGCAGCGACGATCATAGACAGTAATAACATTTCGGTTTCATAGATTCAAGTTATTACAAAGAAAAAATATTGTTTTTAAGGGGTAGGAAAAAAAGATTCTCACCATTACACAAAATGACTATTTATGTTATTCTATTCGACTAATCTTTATTAATAGTGTATTTGAAAAAGTAAAAATTAAAAAAAGATTCGTATTTTAGCTTGCCTTTTAGCCTTATTTAATCTACGACCTATATTGCTTGCCTTTTAGCTAACGATGTTTCATCTCATATGATTATTTTTTATGACCTAAGTACATAGTTCAACAACCTCATTTTATTTTATTTATGTTACACACTGAAGTATCATTAAGATTGAGAAAAATCTTTAATATTCGAGTGAGGCGTTCTCCCAATGGACATTTTATTAGCCGTGACCCCTGACGAATCAATTGCAAGTGCAACAAGATCACGTTCTATTAGAAACATAATGTGATATATATCACATATTATTACCACTTTTATCTTTTATCTTTAAGACTTTATTTCTGCTTAATATTGAAATTTGATTTAAATTTTCTTCCTCATCACATTTTTCATGGATAAAAGGCCATCATCATAACTTTAAGGATGAACATTTCATTTGGTATATTTTCATAAGGGTGAACAAAAAAACGATTTAACCGAAATAACCGACTTAACTGAACCAAATTAACCGACCCGATCACATAACCGACGGTTCGGTTTTGAAATTTCCATTAACCCGAATATTTTGGTTCGTTTATGGGTTTGTCAAAAAAACCGAACCAAATTAACCGAACCGCTCAATATATATTTCAACAAGAATTTTTTTTATTATAGTTAAATATATGTAATTGTATTCCACTTATTTTTTTTTTTCATTTTTTTCAATAAAAAAGATATGCTAGCGTACTTGTAAATCAAATCCATTGAAAGAAGTTGTGATCTTATTAATGATGTTCTTCATTCAAACAACAATCACATATATTTAATCTTTAATAGAAGATGAGCCTTAAATCGCACATTGCGAAATAAGGTCTCTTAGATAGGTTAACTTCTTTGATTTTAACCGTTAGATCAGATTGATGGTGTCATCAAATATTATTTTCATTTTACAATACATAATTGCATTATCTCTTTCATTTCATCTTCACTTAAATAAAAAACATCCGTCTCTTATCTCATTTTGTCAATCATTATTTACTTTCCGCTCAATAATTTGGACTATGATTACCTTATAAAATCTCCTAATACAAAATAGTAAAGAATTTGAATAAACGTAAAGATATATATGTTATCATAACTATAAACACTATGTGTATGTGTAACGTTGTTTTTTTATAATAATTTAAAAGAACATGTACATAAATATAAATTTTATGATTCATTCTTTTGTCTATTTATGTCCGCATTATAGCGGGACAAATAATTTAGTTTAAATATTATATTACATCTCTATATACAATCAAAATATTATTAGGATTTCTATTGTTTTTTGTTTAACAATATGTCCTACTTGTTCATAAAAAAAGTTGAAACTAAATTATCGTATCTTTTCAAGTAATTCACATAGTATTTATATATTTAAAGTAATGAACTCGTTATCAAACCTTCACGATTTAAGAAGCATCTTCAAAGAGAACTATAATAATAACTTTTTGTTATTTCATTTTATAACTAATAATGACTTATTAATTTTATTTTAACTTTATTTAGAATTTGTAGTTATTAACCGACGGTTAACCGATAACCGACCCAATAAATAACACATAACCGATTAACTGAAACTGAATTAGTCGAAACCGAACGGTTAACATTTTCAATTAACCGAAAGTTCGGTTATGGGTGCGGTTTTGGTTCATAACCAAACCAAACCGACTAATGCTCACCCCTATTTTTTCATCATAGTTTGAAAATTATTGTTTCCGTTTCAGTTTCATTATTATTTTTAAAGAAATAGTTTATAAAAATATTGGGGTTGTCAAGTCGACCTATTCAACCAAATGACCAACGTGAACCTAACTCGAAAATAATTCGGGTTAGCCGGTTGTCGGGGCAGCGGGTTAAAATTATACAACCTAACCCGATAATTTCATATCGGTTTCAGGTCGGGTTTCGTGTTTTATCAAGTATTGTCACCCCTAATACCAACACCGATTGCAGTAGTAAAAAGATTGATTACTCATGTTGTTTTCGGTGTTCATGTCGCTTACACAATTAGTCACTTAAGTTTTTGATATTCAAACTTAACTTTCTTGTGTTTGATTATATCATCGTCTAAAAGAGTCATTATACTATTAAGAAATTAATAAAAGAATGCATTTACTATAATATAAAAACAAAGAAAAATATATATTACAAAGGTACATGTTATTAATCTCAATATTATTATTACCTATAATAAATAAGACTAAATAATTGGACAAATTTTTTTATTATTTATTCTTTCATTATTAATTGAAATTATGTATGTATATCGATGGTATAACACACAAAGACTTACCATTTTGTATACATTAAAAAATATATGGTAAAATATTTGAATGTTTTTGGATGTTTAAGAGAGAATTTAAAATTAATTTAAATTTTATATTACTTAATAGTTATTATGATAATTAAGGAAATGTCAATGTAGATGTTTAAACTATTTTTTTTTATTTGATTAATCAATATTAATTGTAAAGTATTTTAAATGATTATTTTTGTGAGAGGTATTAAAATGGTAGATAGGTAATTTCAATTACTTAAATTTAAGAGATTAAGAGTATGGGGGAAATGCTTTATAATATAGTATAAATATTCAAAACATTTGATTATACATTTAAAGCAATAGCTACGATACATTTGAAACACAACATACATTAAACATAACCTAATATCAATGTCAAGCAAAACCCACACATAAATTATTCCTAAAAATGAATTAAGGCATTTAACAATTGCAATAATTCGGTCTAAGAACACGACCATTATTATATAAAAAATGGAAAATATGTCTAAAACATAGTATTATTTTCGACCTCTTTACAGAATAGTCTCTTTCTGAAGATGCATTAAAATATCTACTCGGTCTTCAAACTGAATATTAAAAAAAATGTCGTGAATTCAATTCGCTTATTTTGCTAGTTTTTACCATGTGATTGTCCTAAACACTGTAACAACTAAAAAGGCGTTTACAAGCTAAAATCACAAAATCATTAGTTACCGTGAACTGCATATGATATCTGATTAATATATTCATTTCTCCTACTAATTATTAAAAATTATGTTGTCTAATACGATATGGTAAAGAGTAGGAGCACCCAAAGGACAATCAGTATATGCAATAGTTTTGCCCATCTTGGTCAATTGTTATCGGATTATATAAGTTTCTAAATCTAAACCATCGTCAAGAAATGAGAAAAAGGAAGAGTCACACTGGTATTTCGCCATATTTATCAAATCTTGAGCTAACAAGTATTTTTCTCATCTTTCATACTTGAGATAATTCCTGCCTACTAAATGGTAACGAACAAAACACAGATTAGAGTTGATGCTTACAAAATCTTTCATCTTTTCCGTTTAAAAAGGGTTTTTTTATTTTCTTCTAAAATATACTTCTACTTTTATTTTTGTCCCTTAAGAGCCATTGTAATATGTTTGGCTTCACAGGATAACTGAGACATTTATTTCTTGTTCCAATTGGGTTATTGGAAAAACAAATCGTCAATTGTAATTGTTAGCGTGACTGCAACTGAATATGATACACAACTGATATCATTACCGTTGTTGTTTCTTCAAAATATTGACTTGCTTCGTTTTTAAAGGACGTATCAAATATTTAGAACCACTTTATAAAAATGGCCCATGTGACAAAAATGAAAGTTTGGAATATATTTTAGACAAAAAACCCTTTAAAAATGGAAAAACTTACCATGACATCTAGCAACACTCATCCTTTAACCTGTCATCTGAGTAAGAATCCAAATATGAAATGACGGATTCTGCTGCTTTGCATCCAGAGGAGATTGCTTTCCCAACAGATAGCCCTCCTTTGTGGTTACCTGATTCATTCATCGTCATCAACATACTTTCTTAATAAAAAAAGAAAAAACTTCGTAATTTACTTTATTTGAATATAAACAAGTTACCTGCATAAAAATAACCAGGTAGCTCTTTTTCCATCTTCTCAATTGCTTCTAGAACGGAACCATAATCCCGCCCGTACAATGGAAAGGCTTTACTCCAGTAATAGTGGCTGCAATTAAAATCACAGCTCCATGATAGATATAAGATATGTAAAACGACTAGACATAAGACAGGAGAAAATTAAAGCATACGCCACTTGTACTGTTATACATTGTGCATTTATCTATCAGCAACAACTTTCATTTGTGATGGGAAAAACTATAATTTTGTTGGTTATATATGGTGTTGAAAACAAAAAACTTCAAATTTGAAAACGGAATTGTGTAAAAGAAACCCAATAGAATGATGTCGCTTTATATAATGCGTATGCATGACAGTTACTGAGAGCTGAGGTATATGGTTGCATTAAGTTTTCTTTTAAAAATATCAACAGACTGAAGGAGTGCTGCGTCCTTACGTCAAAAAATTTGGCTCGCCTTCTGCTCCAAGCAATTGTCTGAGGTCAGAAGTTACGATCTGATTCAACTCATCCCTATGAATAGATATGAAATATATTAATGTAAGAAAGATGCTCCCATAAACTAACAACAATCGTCCTATGAAAAACTTACAATATTTAATCTCGTTGGGAGTATTCAAGTTAAAAACACATATTGCCCATTATCATCATCATTAGAAACAGATTGATGTTATAGAGATTGATACAAGATTGTTTTATTGTCTTTATGGATGAGTTTTAAATTATTTTACAAAAATCACGATATACTTTCCTTAAACATTTGAGTACCTTGAAGCTTTGGCCAGTTCTTTGTTACGACTTCCCCCAACAAAGGTGGCATAAAGGTACAAGTCGTCAGGGGCACGATCTGGAAACATCATGGAAGAGAAAAGAGTGCCTGCTTCATAGCATATTTTGTTTTACTATTAATCAAATACGATACTGATTGACAGCCACAGTACATTCACGGTTTACCTACCTAAAGTCTTCAAACCATTTTCTTGTTCCTTGGCGGGAACAAGAACTCCAAAACCCTCAAGGGGCTGTTTCACCTTGTCTTTCTTAAATGTCGAGATTATCACTGAAACTGGCATATAACTCACCTGCATTATTTAAAAAGAAAAAAAAAACTATTTAGTGAACATTTCAAAGGAATTCAGTTCTTTCATAAATCTATATGTAAAACGCTGTTATCTCTTTGTAAAGATTATGTTTTATTGCTTCTTTACGACTTCCATCCGAGGAGACAAGTAGCACAGTAGAAATACATACCTCTGGTATAAAGTTGAGTAGAAATGGACGTCCTGTCTTCGTGATCTTCATTTCTTTCACATTGCCAAGCGGGGCCTACCTAGTTCAGGAGTATGTTCGTTGTAAGTTAAATCTAATTGCACATACAGTCTAATAAGCATCAATAGAACAGCCAGATTTATTTCGCAGTCGGTATAAGATTACACGATGTATGTACTTACAGTCATGATCACAGCATCAAAAGATTGTTGATTTAATTGTTTCTTTGGATCAGGAGCACAAAAGATTGACCAATTCCCAACCGTGTTATTGTAGCAGCTATAAGACATTTCAAGGACCTTTGATTGGAGATTAACTTCATGTTGTCCAACCTCTTTGCACAGTGCATTCGTTAGAGTCTGCATATGAATCAAGAAAATTAAATATCGATGGTCATTCATACTTTTTAGATTCTATAATATAATTCTATAACAAAACTGACAGATGAAAAATACCGCTGTCTTACCTGCATTCCACCCATAAATGAAAAAGAACCACGCCTACGCTTGCTATTTCCTGGAGGACTTCTTTTGGTACCCCTGGAAGATATCATGGACTGAACTGCCCCAGAAAAGATTGAACCAAACCTGAGTGTAAATAATTGTGAATATTTAACTGCTGGTATTTTAAGAAAAGAAGAAGCACACGGGCTTGTCGATAATTCCATAGGACCATATGACCTTAAATAGTATTAAAATGTCACGTTCTCAAAAAACATGTCGAAGCAAATAGTCCAAAGATTATAACCTAGAGGTGAAAATTTCAACCTATTTACTTATGAATGGGTTGATTTGGGTTATGTTTTATTGTTATATCTCTAATGAATGAAACAGGTAAAATAAAATAAAAAAGTTAGATGAAAATAAAATGGGTCAAAGTTCCCCGCTCGTGGGATTTTTCAATGCATTAAACCTCATCATTTTATCCAAATAATTAGTTTTTTAATAAAGTAATATAATGGTTGCTATCATTTTTAAGTATTTGAAACATTAAATATCAAAGAAATGGACAAGAAGTGTCATGGGTCGACCCCGTTAACCATTACCCAACCCATCTGGCTTTCCAATTTTGCCACCTGTAGTATTAGTAACTATTTTGAACGAAAATACTAAACATTGCATATGAAGATAATGGAAATCAACAATAAAGAAACTTATTTGAAGAATGAATAACTATTCTACGTCACATACATACCTTCTCTCTAAATCCCATAACTCAGGAAATGCATGGCGCATCTGTGTGTACAAAAGAATGAAGTAAGGAAAATCAGGCAATATATTAAGCAAAATGGGTTCAAGATGCGATGCAGAGCAGGACTGGTAAAAGAAATTGCACCTCTACATGCTTGGTTTAAATATCATGTATTCATGTTGTTTATAGAAGCAGTTATGTATATTTCTTCAATATAAATGGAGCAACAAGAATCTGAAGAGTTACTCACGGATAATGATTCAGGATCTCCACCGCTTGTTCCAGCAACAACAGGGTCAATGAGATAGTCGACAACCTTAGATATGTGATTCCATATTTTAATACTTAAGAAAATCAGGAAGAACAAAAAAAATGAAACACGTACAACACAGAATAAATGAACTAACGCAAGGGATTGCAATATAAATATACCTCCTTTCCAAAATGACGTTGAAAGAATTCTCCGACACTGCAAACGAAAATGTTATGAACCTAACGGAACGTATGGGAATACCACTAGAGAACTTCTTCAAATAGATGAAATGGAACAAGGCTCTTTATATATTACCTTTCTGTTGGGTCAGACGACTTACTCTTCTTCCATAAAAATGGCTCCAAAAGAATTTGAAACTGTAGTTAACAAATCCAATAATCACAAACACATTCACAAATCTTCAATTCCCGACACCAATATAAAATGACCCGACCCTGGAAGAATATGTAAAACAAATTTCAACGAACATCTCTTTATTGCTAAGTTACATTTGCACATCCGACCCTCACACAAAAGGGTCCTAGTTCCTAAATATACGAAATAAGAATTGAGATCATGTAATCTGAAAATGGGAAAAGGTAGTGTACTCCTTGCGTTAATATATCATCATATTTTTTTAGGACACCATCACATATTCACATGTGACATACACTTTCTTCATAACAACTCAAAATAACATGTTTCATAATTTATTAAATCAGAATCAGGAAAAAGGTGTGTTTTTAAATCCAAAATGAGCATCATTAAGAAGATAATACAGGAATGAAGGATTAGATTAGGATATGGGGATATGGTACACTATATGTTTCAACTTTGAACTCTTGAAGCTAGCAGGACTACTCTCGCACCTTTGATTGAGTAGAAAGAAAACTGCTACGGATGAGTGCAATTGGATTAGAAGGTATCTGCAATCATGAGTTTGGCCAAAACCCGATAAGTACAAAAACAAAGATAATAAAAATGGTAACAATTTAATTATTTTTTTGTGTTTACTATAAAATGGGAAGACCGGAGATAAAAATGTTTTTACAAGCGGTTTTTATAAGATGATGGTTGAGATATTCGTACATACTAGTAGAGGTTTTCCATTTCTTACGATATAGCGTTTGTGCTGTGAAAGTGGCTGCAAAAGGAAATACATGGTAGGAGTCAGTCACAATAAAACGTAAAACTTGACCTCAACGGGTATAAAGTAAATATTTGCAAAATCACTTACAAACTGTTGTTTGTCACGTAGGCCAAGATGATCGAGCAAATTAGTGACTTCTGCGTCACTCTCGGCCTGTAAAATATTTTAAAAAACAAAATCGTAAAGACGAGTGCTTTATGATTTGTGGAAGTGATAGTAGTAAGAAAGAAACCATAGTATTGGCACCCTCGTCCCATATTAAACCGTGTTGTGAAATGCTTCTTAGTTTTCCTCCGGTTCTCTCGTCAGCTTCGAATAGAGTTACATTCAATCCATGTAGCTTTAACTTATATGCAGCAGCAAGTCCACTGCAAAAAAACAAATGGGGTAATAATTATTAATTACTGTGATTGCGATGAATATATAGTAGTGAATTATGAATTTGATTTTTATACCTGACACCAGCACCAACAATGGCAACTCTCTTAGAAGGGGAAATAGATTCTGTAAAAACATAATTAATTAATAATGTTTATGTTTCTAAATTATATGATCTCAAAATCAGGATAAGAATTTGTAAACTAACTTGAATTATCATCTATGGTTGCCATTGAAACTGGAGTTGCTGGTTTCTCAACTCACCTGACCTGGAATGGGTTACTCCCCCTTTTACTTTTTGGATTTAGCTAATTAACAAATAGCACAATTTTATAACGATGTAAATCAAATTATACATAAATTTACTCCTTACAAACACCTCATAAAACTCATTATCAAACCCTTACTATTTTAAATTTCATTGTTGATTTGATTTTTCCACGCTAAGAGCACCATAACCAGTGACAACGAGGGTTGTGCGGGTTGTGCGGGAAAAGGTGATGACGTGACAGTAAGAATGTCGGTTGTGAGATTGTAGGGTTGTTATGATAGGGAGGGTTGTGGAGGTTGTGGAATTATTTTATTATTATTAATTTTTTTCTTAAAATATTAAAAATAAAAGATAAATAAATAATTAAAAGAATATAAAATATTAAAACTTAATAATTAAAACATTAAATAAGATAAATAAAAAAAATTACAAATAATTAAAACAAAAATAAATAATTAAGACAAATAAAAACTAAACTAATTAATCCCGTATTTTTCTCGAATTTTATTTTTCTCCGCTTCGACCCAAGCCGCTTCTGCCGGCGGCATCCCCTCCGTGCTTTGTCGAAGAAACATCATATCGTCTCTTCGTGCACTAGAGTAAGCCGCTTCCTCTTGTCGCATAGCCGCTTGTTCTTGTCGGTGGAGGGTTTTCGCCTTTATTTCCGCCGTTTGCTTCTTCGTCTTCGTAATCTTCTTCAGGTGTGTCGCGATGAGCCCGCAAAGCGTCGAGGACGAAGATGTTTGCGCCTTATCGGAGGTGTCGGATGATTCCTTTCTTTTACTACCTCTCTTTTTCCCTGGAGGTCGTTGTTCTACATCATCCGCAAATATATCGTCCCCGGCACCAACGTCGTCGAGGTTGACGGTATCGAGTGGAGGGTCTATCTTGACAAAGGTGCACCATCTGTTGTGATCCCTCCAGATTTCCCAGGCCTTGTCATGCCTAAACGTCGAACGCTCGGTCTCATAGTACATTTGCCGAGCCGCTAGGTAAACCGCATGGTCGTTAGTCCCACTTGTTCGATTTCTTACCGCCTCGGCATGGTGGCCGATAAAAGCCTTGACCAAGGCACTCATCGCCGTAAACTTGGAGTTGAGGGACTCCTTGCCTCTCTCCGACAATCCTTTCTTCGCCGCCTCTTCGTTGTAACCCTCAACGATCCGTACCCAAAATCGAGCGTCGGGTTGGGCGTTTCCTATCCTCTCATTTTCCGAGACCGAGCACCACATCTCCGCCAGAAGGACCTCATCTGGGACCATCCATGCAACCTTTTTGCAAACCTTTTTCTTTTTCGACGTGGACGGTCGTGCTGCGGTTACTTCGACCACATCGTCTGTTTCTTGGACGATTTCTTGGGTTTCTGGGACAAAAGTTTGTGTTTGTTGGGTTTGTGTTTGTTGGGTTGGAAAAGTTTGGGGAAGAAAAGTTTGGGATTGTGAGATAAGTTGTTGATGCATGGCGTATTGGTCGGGAGTGGACATTTGTTGTGGGTATTGTGGGTATTGTGGTGGTAGAGGTTGTTGCGTTATATAAGTGTTTAGAATATGTTGGGATTGTTGTGGCGAAAAGTTTGGTATTTGGTTTGGAAATAGGGCGTTTGTTGTGCCGAAATAGTTGGCGAAACCGGATGGTGTTTGTGATTGTGGCGTCGAGGGATTGTTTGTGTTTGTTTTGGGAGCGTTTGATGAAGACGAAGACATTTTTTTGGGTTTGGGTATGAGACTGAATTGGATTAAGAATAAAATTGTTGAAAGAATGTGTGATTTTTTTGGTTAAAATGGGGTTGTATTTATAGGTGAAATGGGTTGGTAAAAAAAAAAAAAAAAAAAAAAAAAATTATTATTATTTAAACGGTAATATAACCGTTGGAGGGAAAAAAAATAAAAAATAAAAAAAAAATGTCGTTAACGGCTCGTTGTAGGCACAACGATCCCACAACGATGGGACTCGGTATCACAACGAGCACAACGCTCGTTGTGAGTTGAGAACGCGGCGAGAATTGCCCCCACTCCGGGTGCTCTAAGCTTAAACCCCGCTTTGGTCCGTGGCACCGAGATAACGAAGGGTTGGGTTGGATTTAAAAAAACTACCACGTTGGGATTACTCCACTAAAATTAACTCTTTGGTTAAAGCTTAAACCCAATCAGTTTTCAAAGTATTTTTGATGATTCAATGAACTTAAAAACTTTAAATATAAATTATAACTTTATTATTAACTATTTTTACTACAGTATCTTTCGTATTTAAATTTAACTTTTCTTAATATATATATATATATATATATATATATATAGGGTAAGATTCTCCTACAAACCATGCATAAAATACAAAACGCTAAGAATAATTCCTGGCCGTTAGATTTTTCCTCCATGTCCTCTATTCCACACGCGTCATTATCTAACAATTATTTTTTAAAATTATATCTACCTCTGTTCCTTTTACTTTATCTTATCTCGTGCATTATTAGCTATTTTATCAAAAGTACTCATACCAATAAATCCAGTTTTTCATCCTTTTTAATTTGATACTAGTCTCGTTTTTCTTAAAAGTAGATGCATTTTACCTATTAGATGCATTTTTCTATAACTAGATGTAATCTAAGTGTTAGATGTAATTCAAGCACTATCTTCAAAATTTTTTTTTTTTTTTGATGTGACAACCGTCTAAATTTCAGGTTATTCTCAATTACTTATTCGGTTCGAATCTCTAGTTACTCTTTTATCGTGTTCATATTGTTCGGGTTCTTAAATTGTCGTGACTTTTATTGTCGGAACCAATGTCGGAATCAAACTATAAATCCTAACACCAAATAAACAATGCAAGAACTTGACCAAGTTCACAACGGTAACTAAAAAGATTCTAGTCCTTAACTAATTATAACGGAAAACTTAAAACGTTAAAAAGCTGGATTTCTAAATCCAGCCGGCGGCTGAATATATTCAGCCGGCGGCTGAATCTCGCTGTCCAGCTGGACGATGACTCACTTTTGCATGCCATTTCATTGGACCAACCTTGTTTAGCTCGGGACTGGGCAACATTTACTGCCCTTGAGACCCCCAAGGCCAGTCTTGACCTTCCCCATACTCCCATATTCACTTTTACACTTTCATTTTGAAAACAAAACACACACACACATTATACACTCTCAAACTCTCTCTTTTTCTCTCAAGAACACCAAGCAATCCAGGAACTTAAACACCATTTTCAGTCCATAAACACACAAATATCAACCATCTAATCCATCAAAAACGTTCTAGGAGTTAAGGGTATCAAAAGGAAAGGTTTAAATCGGGTTCCAAGAAGTTTTTGTAGCTAAAACTCATCCAAACCGTCACCTTGCTTTTTCCTCCGGTAGAACTTCTTTATTTTACTCTTTTTACATAAATAATCGGTTGCATGTAAGATCCATAAACTAGAAATATGTTTTTACAAAGATTCAAAACGTTTTCTTGCTTAAAAACGAGTTTTTATGATAGATCCATATTTTTAACATGTAAATCTAAAAGAAAACAGTGATTTTACTTTTAAAAATACATATGTTTGAGTTATAGCAGTTTGCATGTCGAATCTAACGGTTAAACGAGCTTAAAATCGAAAAATAAAGCAACTTTGAAGCTGGCCGAAGGCTTCTGGCCGGCGGCTGAAGGATTCCAGCCGACGGCTAAAGTCCAGCCGGCGGCTGAATACCTCCAGCCGCCGCCTGAATATGGCTGTTTGTCACTTTTATCGTTTTAAAGGCCGTAAACATAAAAATAAGCTAAATTAATTTGTCACAGAATATACACATCTTAAAAAGCTACTGTTTTTGTTATATAAATTGGTTGGAAAAGCTTTTGAATGAAAACATGTGTATTATTGTTCGTAATGATTATATTGTGCATTTTAAAGCGGGAAAGTGTTTTGAAAATGGATATAATTTTTATTGTGCGGAAGCGCTGCCCAAATTTCACCATAAAATACATCTCAAATTCAGTAACATAATAACGTCGAGACTTATACACTTTGACTTGGAACTTTTACACTTTTTGGACATAATTGGACTTATCGGGCTACAAAACGTACACGAACACATAAACCTTATAAACCTTCCGTAATAAACTTTTTGGGACAGAATCTAAGTATAAGACAAATGAGAATTAAAATGTTAAATAGGAACTTAACATGACTCAATTTATACTAATAAAACTTGTACAACTTTACGGTGTTTTAGGTCGTTTGTGATTCCCGACGTGTTCCGTTTCTTTTGTGCTTGTTCATACCTCTTATCTCCGCAAACCGTGAGTTACAACCCCACTTGTTTTACTTTTTGTACTTTTAAACATTATTTGGGGGAAGCATAAGATCACATGTTTTGTAACTTTCAACACTATTTGCGAATTATTGAAATAATTGGAAACTTGATACTTTTGGTACTTATTGAAACTTTTGGAAACCTGAAACATTTTAACTTGTGAAACTCGTAAACTGTGGAAACTTGTACGAAACTTTATTGCAACTTATATGAAACTTTGAACTTGGAAACTTTGAAACTTGGAAACTATTATGCGTATATGTGTTGATGCCTTAGCGGGTTAACTAAATTTAGGATACTTGTTAACGACCAATCCTTGATGGAAATATAAACCCGTAAGAACTTACTGCTACTTTTGGAAACTTTGTTCATTTGCCCCGCTTTTGGTTCAGGAACTTTAATACACTATTAGCAACAACCGTTAGTCATATGGGTATCGATACTTAGGAGCGGTCACTCCTTACTAAGGGTTAACGTTCCAAGTACATATTACTAAGATTCCGTTAGCAACTTATTGAAATATTTTTGGGCTAGATCAGGACCACACAATCGGTTTAGTGTATACTTACTATTTATATTATGCCAAGTGATTGATACGAGTTACTATTTAGTTAAACACATACTCCCTACGCATACACCTTTTTAGCGCCTGGATTCCGCTACAACTTAATTATACGAGCTTTATTTATTTAACTTACTTGTGTACGTTCAAACCTTCACTATTTTTCATATATGTTTAAACGTCGCTCCGTTCCCTTTTACTCATGACGTCATCATATATTTTGCAACTTTCTATTTTTGGAAACTTTATCGAAACTCTAAACTGTAACTCACTCACTACTTTATGTAGTTGACACTTTATCTTATGTTTCAGGAAATTAATGTAAGTGTATGGAATGCATGGCAAGGAAGGGTCATTATGGTTACGTGAGGCGCTCATTGGGAAAAGACCTTTCTATTTTGGGAATTTTATTTTGGAAACATTGTACTTGTACTTATTTAAAACTTATGAACTGCTTGGTTGTTGAAACTTGAACTATTTTTATTTAATTGAAATGACTTGAATCGTTTATATTTGCTTATGACCGTGTAATGATATTCCAGCTCTCACATTCCGTGTTTCCGCTATAGCGGGGTGTGACATTTTATATCGCTAGACAACATTCAGCAAAAACTAGATGCATTTTTTTTAAAAGTAGATGCAATGAATATACTAAAACAATATTTAAACGAAAAAATGTATTTATCTCCAAAAGAACAAACATAAAGAAGATGAAATAACAATGCAGAAGATACATGAGTGTGTAAAATAAGTAAAAACAACACAAATATTGAAAATGCACCTACCATTTTAGAACATGCATCTAACCAAACCTCAAATTGTTTAGATATATAACATTTTCCATAAACTTCTCTACCGAAAAACACAAAAAAGTGTTCAAACATACGAAATTGAATCAAATAATGAAAATTGAAAAAATGGACCTAATAAAATGCATCTAGTTCATCTTCTCCATTCGAATGCTCTGTAATTTTTTATTTTTTTCCAGAAACCCTTGATTTTTTCTTCTTTCTTTTCTTCATTTACATATGAGTAGTATACTTCTTCTTTTTGCTCTGGATCTCTCACTAAAACCGATCTAAACGTAGTCATTTTTTAACAGAATTTTTTCGATTGAAAACCGAATCAAACTCTAATTCGTCAATTATTCGTAGTTTTGAGATCACAACACTTGTTTTTGTTGAAAAAATCGTTAAGAAAGAGGTAATTTTTCGACATGAAATGGTTTTGATTTTTTCTTTATAAAGTTGTGTTTTTTCTTTTTATTTTAGTTTTTATTCTTCTTTTTATGTTTTATTTATGTTTTATTTTGTTATTTATATTTTATTTGTAACATTTTTTTATTTTTGTTGTTTTACATGTTTTTTGTGTAGGTTTAAAGCTGTTCATATCATCAATTTTTTTCGTTTTGGCATGTCATCTATAGGTATTTTTTTTGATTTCTTTTTATTAACTGTTTTAATTGGTTTTAAGTTATATATTGTGTTTTTATATTTTTGGTTTTTTTGTGGTTTATTCAGTTACATGTGATTTTGCTTGTTTTTTAAAAAATTTTTTTGTTCTTTTGTAGGTCGTACTCGTAGAAGTGAACGGATATTCAAACAATCTGAGTTGAGTAAATATAAAAACACACCCAGTACTCCTATTGTTATTGAAGATGTTGTTAATGGTAATGTATCCAATTTTTGTGTATATCTTTTATGATGTTTTTGTTTCATTTTCCATGAATCTATATATGTAGTTACATGTGATCTGCTATTTGTTTATTTGCAGCTGAAGTTGGTAATGTTTTTTCGTTAAATGTTGTTTCTTACCCTCCGATTGAAGGACAGTCTTATTGTATTGTTAATGTTGATGATACTTTTGAAAAAGGAAATTCGAATGCTTTGAATGGTAATGTTGATGACACTACGGCTAATGAGTTTCCTTTGACGGATAATCAAAGCGAGAAAGAGAACAGTCGATACGAACCATCCGAGTCTCCACCTGCACCGCGAGGTTCGGGCACTCGCCGAGGAAGCCCAACAGCAGGGCCTCCACCTCTTCAAAGTCTCCGAAGCCGCGCACAAGCTGGCAGAACAGTCGATACGAACAATCCGATCGGCTCCGGCCACTGCACGGACCGTGCAGCGCCTTGTCAGCACGTGCTTCGTCTTGGGAGCATTGGTAGCGGCTATGGTCGCCAAGGTGTTTCTGGAAAACCGCCATTAGTTCATTTCTTTTATTATAAACTGTAGGCCGAGTTGTAATTTTCCATGTACACAGCTGCGCGCCATTTTCTTTATTTCCTTATGTATTGTACTGTACTTCTCCTATTTTGAACCTTATATTCAACTTTTTATATTAATGAATGAAGTTCCATTTATTATTATCTATTATTACCTTGTCTTGTGAATCTTGTGCTGTGTTGAATCATTTTCTTACGTATGAATCCTTGTCGTGTGAACCTCTTGAAACCTTGTCGTGCGTGTACTACTTGTTCTATTACCTTACTCTTGCGTGATTGTTAACTTGTTCATTGAATCATGTTCTTATCATACTCTAATCGTGCGTCACTAAACTAAGTCTGTTGTCTGTTGTAAAATCATGGCACCCCGTACCAACGCCGCAATCATTGCTGAGCAAGTGGCCGAACAGTTGCAAGCAGCGATGCCCAACATGATCGCCCAGATCACTGCGGGAATCAATGTTAACGTCAACAACCACCAGCAACAGCAGCAACAGCAACAGCAGCAGCAGCAGCAACAGAACAACCACCAGAACCAACAGCAACCCCCAAACCCACCGGCCTGCACCTACAAAAGCTTCATGGCCTGCAAGCCTAAGGAGTTCCATGGCACAACTGGTGCCGTAGGTCTGGTATCATGGTTTGAGAGCATCGAGTCGGTGCTGCACATCAGTGGATGTGTTGAGGCTATGAAAGTGCAGTACGCCTCTTGCGTATTGCACGGGAAGGCACTGACTTGGTGGAACAATGTGGTCCGCAATAGGGGACGTGAGACCGCCAATGCTCTCACCTGGGAACAATTCAAGAACCTCCTGATTGAGGAGTACTGTCCCAAAGGGGAAATGAAGAAGCTCGAGGCCGAGCTCTGGGATCATCAGATGGTCGGAAACGACATCGAAGGGTACACTGCCCGATTCCATGAGTTGGCTAGACTGGTCCCACGGCTTGTAACTCCGGAAGAGAACAAGATCGACCTATACATCTCTGGTCTTGTTCCTGAAATCAGGGGAATGGTTCTCACCAAGGAACCCCAGACCCTCCAGAGAGCCATCATCCTAGCTCACCGCCTCACGAGCAACCTACTCACCGCTCCTACCTCATCCAAGAAGGAGTCGGTGAGAAAAGGAAGTCCGATCAGACTCCGAGGCGAAGTGACCGGAACAAGAAGAAGAAGACCACCCGCAACCTTGCCATAGCAGCAGTAACACCGCCACCGCCACTTCCACCAGCTGGAAACCGATACACGGGGACGAACCCCAAGTGCAACAAGTGCAATTTCCACCACCACGGTAACTGTCCCGTGTGTCTGAGGTGCCAGAAGGAAGGGCACTTCGCTAAGTATTGCCCGGACAAGTTGGCAGCTCCAGGCCAGAAGCCGGTGTGCTTCGAGTGCGGAAGTGACCAGCACCTCCGAAATGCTTGCCCGAGACTCCGAAACGCCCAACCTAACCAAGGCGGGCGAGGTCGAGGACGTGCATTCGCACTCACAGCTGAAGAGGCTCGGCAGGACCCGAATGCGGTGAACGGTACGTTTCCTGTTAATAACCATTATGCATCCGTTTTGTTTGATTCTGGTGCCGAAAGAAGCTTTGTTTCCTTAGAATTTAGACCCCTTATTAACTTAGGATCTAAGGTCCTTAAGGATAGCTTCACCATAGAGTACGCTAACGGTCAGGAGTTCGAAGCTAAGGATATAATCATAGGATGTTCCATATGCCTGTCCGGTAAAACTTTCCCTATTGATTTAATCCCTATCGAGCTGAAAAGCTTTGATGTCATCTTCGGAATGGATTGGCTCTCTCGTTTCTGAGCCGAGATCGTCTGTTTTGACAAACTCATCCGCATCCCTCTTTCTGACACTGAAACTTTAGTTGTTCAAGGAGACAAACCCGGACGTTCATTCCGTCTCGTGTCGTCCATAAAAATGCGTAAGTACCTCGAGAAGGACTGTGACGCATTCCTTGCCCACGTTGTTGAACGTAAACCCAAGGAGATCCGTATTCAAGATATCCCAGTAGTCAAGGATCACCCTGAAGTCTTTCCCGAAGATTTGCCTGGGCTACCCCCGCATCGACAAGTGGAATTCCGGATAGACCTCATACCTGGTGCAGCACCGGTCGCTAGGACACCGTACCGTCTAGCCCCACCGGAGATGCAAGAGCTGTCTAAACAGCTTCAGGAACTCTTGGATCATGGTCTTATTCCTCCTAGCTCGTCCCCCTGGGGAGCCCCTATACTCTTCGTTAAAAAGAAAGACGGATCCTTTCGTATGTGCATCGACTACCGCGAACTGAACAAGCTGACCGTCAAGAACCGATACCCACTCCCGAGGATTGATGATATTTTCGACCAGTTGCAGGGTGCAACTTATTTCTCAAAAATCGACCTTCGTTCGGGTTATCATCAGGTTCGTGTCAGCGAGACCGACATTCCAAAGACCGCTTTTCGTACCCGTTACGGTCATTACGAATTCCTCGTCATGCCTTTCGGTCTAACCAACCGACCCGCAGTGTTCATGGACTTAATGAACCGAGTGTGTAGACCTTACCTGGACAAATTCGTGATCGTGTTCATTGATGATATTCTTATCTACTCGAGAAACAAGGAGGATCACGCGAAACACTTGAAACTCATTCTAGAACTCCTCCGAGAACAGAAATTGTACGCCAAATTCTCTAAGTGCGAATTCTGGCTCCGGGAAGTACATTTCCTTGGTCATGTGGTCAACCAAGATGGGATCCATGTAGATCCGGCTAAGATAGAAGCGATCGAGAAATGGCAAGCCCCGACGACTCCTACGGAAATTCGTCAATTCCTAGGGTTAGCTGGCTACTATCGAAGATTCATCGAGAATTTCTCGAAGATCGCTAAGCCACTCACCGAGCTCACTCAGAAGGATAAGGATTTTGTTTGGGGTACGAAGCAAGAGGAATCCTTCCAGAAACTCAAGCACCAGCTTTGTCACGCACCGATTTTGTCGCTACCAGAGGGTACGGATAACTTCGTCGTATTCTTCGATGCATCCCATCAAGGACTTGGGTGCGTCCTTATGCAGAAAGACAAAGTCATCGCCTACGCTTCAAGACAACTCAAGGTTCACGAACATAACTACACTACTCACGACCTAGAACTGGGAGCAGTCGTTTTTGCACTAAAGATCTGGAGACATTACTTGTATGGGACTAAGTGCACGGTGTTCACGGATCATAAGAGTCTCCAACACATCCTAGACCAAAAGATGCTCAACATGAGACAAAGGAGATGGATCGAACTGCTGAGTGACTACGATTGCGAGATCAAATACCACCCGGGTAAAGCGAACGTAGTAGCAGACGCCCTGAGCCAGAAGGAAAGGGTGAAACCATCTCGAGTTAGAGCATTAGGTATCCAGATTCAGACTAACCTTCAAACGCAAATCGCCGAGGTTCAGCGAGAAGCGTTGAAGCCCGAGAACCTAAAGGGAGAGACCTTGCACAATCATGAGAAGGAATTCGAACGCAAATCCGACGGGATTCACTACTTCAAGGGCCGAGCATGGATTCCGAAGTCCGAGGATCTTCGTAAGTTAATTCTGGATGAAGGCCACCGTTCCCGATACTCCATCCACCCCGGTTCAGACAAGTTGTACAAGGATCTTAAGGAGTATTATTGGTGGCCGGGCATGAAGAAAGATATCGCCTTGTACGTAGCCAAGTGTCTCACTTGCTCCAAGGTCAAGGCGGAATATCAGAAACCCTCAGGACTACTACAGCAACCAGAGATTCCTATGTGGAAATGGGAACAAATCTCCGTGGATTTCATTACCAAGTTACCCCGGACGGCAAAGGGTAACAACACATTTAGGGTAATTGTGGACCGTTTGACGAAGTCTGCTCACTTTCTGCCGGTGCGAGAAACCCACTCAATGGAGAAGTTCGCACAAATCTATATTAACGAGATCATCTCTCGCCACGGGACACCCCTCTCCATCATTTCTGACAGGGATAGCAGGTTCACGTCTCGCTTTGGAACGCGCTTCAGAAATCTCTCGGGACGCGACTAGACCTTAGCACATCTTATCACCCTCAGACCGACGGTCAAAGCGAGAGGACGATCCAAACGCTTGAGGATATGCTTAGAGCATGCGTAGTTGACTTTGGAGGAAGTTGGGATACTCATCTTCCATTGGTCGAGTTTTCGTACAACAACAGCTACCACGCTAGCATTAAGTGTGCTCCGTTCGAGGCCTTATATGGACGTAAGTGCCGGTCGCCGCTTTGTTGGCTAGAAGCTGGTGATCGACAACTTACAAGGCTCGACATTGTTCAAGAAACCATCGACAAGATCACCACCTTCAGGGAGCGACTGAAGACGTCCCGTACTCGGCAGAAGAGCTACGCCGATAACCGAAGAAAACCCCTCGAGTTCCAGGTCGGCGATCGTGTGCTTCTTAAAGTATAGCCATGGAAAGGGGTGGTTCGCTTCGGAAAACGCGGTAAGCTAAGCCCCAGGTACACCGGACCGTTTGAAGTCATCGAGCTTATTGGTCCAGTAGCTTATCGACTCCAACTCCCGCCAGCTCTTTCCAATGTTCATAACGTGTTCCATGTCTCGCACTTGAAAAAGTGCCTATCGGATGAGACCATCGTCATCCCGCTCGACGAGGTCAAAATCGATAACAAGCTCAATTTCATCGAGGAACCGCTTGAAGTTGTAGATCGAGAGGTCAAGCAACTCAGACAAAGCCGTGTTCCTATTGTCAAGGTTCGCTGTAACTCCCGACGTGGTCACGAATTCACATGGGAACGTGAAGACCAGATAAGTCAAAAGTATCCGCATTTGTTCAAAGATACTTCTACCTGATTGGGCGAGTCAAATTTCGGAACGAAAGTTCTTTCAACCCGGGGATGATGTGACAACCGTCTAAATTTCAGGTGATTCTCAATTACTTATTCGGTTCGAATCTCTAGTTACTCTTTTATCGTGTTCATATTGTTCGGGTTCTTAAATTGTCGTGACTTTTATTGTCGGAACCAATGTCGGAATCAAACTATAAATCCTAACACCAAATAAACAATGCAAGAACTTGACTAAGTTCACAACGGTAACTAAAAAGATTCTAGTCCTTAACTAATTATAACGGAAAACTTAAAACGTCAAAAAGCTGGATTTCTCAATCCAGCCGGCGGCTGAATATATTCAGCCGGCGGCTGAATCTCGCTTTCCAGCTGGACGATGACTCACTTTTGCATGCCATTTCATTGGACCAACCTTGTTTAGCTCGGGACTGGGCAACATTTACTGCCCTTGAGACCCCCAAGGTCAGTCTTGACCTTCCCCATACTCCCATATTCACTTTTACACTTTCATTTTGAAAACAAAACACACACACACACATTATACTCTCTCAAACTCTCTCTTTTTCTCTCAAGAACACCAAGCAATCCAGGAACTTAAACACCATTTTCAGTCCATAAACACACAAATATCAACCATCTAATCCATCAAAAACGTTCTAGGAGTTAAGGGTATGAAAAGGAAAGGTTTAAATCGGATTCCAAGAAGTTTTTGGAGCTAAAACTCATCCAAACCGTCACCTTGCTTTTTCCTCCGGTAGAACTTCTTTATTTTACTCTTTTTACATAAATAATCGGTTGCATGTAAGATCCATAAACTAGAAATATGTTTTTACAAAGATTCAAAACGTTTTCTAGCTTAAAAACGAGTTTTTATGATAGATCCATATTTTTAACATGTAAATCTAAAAGAAAACAGTGATTTTACTTTAAAAATACATATGTTTGAGTTATAGCAGTTTGCATGTCGAATCGAACGGTTAAACGAGCTTAAAATCGGAAAATAAAGCAACTTTGAAGCTGGCCGAAGGCTTTTGGCCGGCGGCTGAAGGATTCCAGCCGACGGCTAAAGTCCAGCCGGCGGCTGAATACCTCCAGCCGCCGCCTGAATATGGCTGTTTGTCACTTTTATCGTTTTAAAGGCCGTAAACATAAAAATAAGCTAAATTAATTTGTCACAGAATATACACATCTTGAAAAGATACTGTTTTTGTTATATAAATTGGTTGGAAAAGCTTTTTGAATGAAAACATGTGTATTATTGTTCGTAATGATTATATTGTGCATTTTAAAGCGGGAAAGTGTTTTGAAAATGGATATAATTTTTATTGCGCGGAAGCGCTGCCCAAATTTCACCATAAAATACATCTCAAATTCAGTAACATAATAACGTCGAGACTTATACACTTTGACTTGGAACTTTTACACTTTGTGGACATAATTGGACTTATCGGGCTACAAAACGTACACGAACACATAAACCTTATAAACCTTCCGTAATAAACTTTTTGGGACAGAATCTAAGTATAAGACAAATGAGAATTAAAATGTTAAATAGGAACTTAACATACCTCAATTTATACTAATAAAACTTGTACAACTTTACGGTGTTTTAGGTCGTTTGTGATTCCCGACGTGTTCCGTTTCTTTTGTGCTTGTTCATACCTCTTATCTCCGCAAACCGTGAGTTACAACCCCACTTGTTTTACTTTTTGTACTTTTAAACATTATTTGGGGGAAGCATAAGATCACATGTTTTGTAACTTTCAACACTATTTGCGAATTATTGAAATAATTGGAAACTTGATACTTTTGGTACTTATTGAAACTTTTGGAAACCTGAAACATTTTAACTTGTGAAACTCGTAAACTGTGGAAACTTGTACGAAACTTTATTGCAACTCTTATGAAACTTTGAACTTGGAAACTTTGAAACTTGGAAACTATTATGCGTATATGTGTTGATGCCTTAGCGGGTTAACTAAATTTAGGATACTTGTTAGCGACCAATCCTTGATGAAAATATAAACCCGTAAGAACTTACTGCTACTTTTGGAAACTTTGTTCATTTGCCCCGCTTTTGGTTCAGGAACTTTAATACACTATTAGCAACAGCCGTTAGTCATATGGGTATCGATACTTAGGAGCGGTCACTCCTTACTAAGGGTTAACGTTCCAAGTACATATTACTAAGATTCCGTTAGCAACTTATTGAAATATTTTTGGGCTAGATCAGGACCACACAATCGGTTTAGTGTATACTTACTATTTATATTATGCCAAGTGATTGATACGAGTTACTATTTAGTTAAACACATACTCCCTACGCATACACCTTTTTAGCGCCTGGATTCCGCTACAACTTAATTATACGAGCTTTATTTATTTAACTTACTTGTGTACGTTCAAACCTTCACTATTTTTCATATATGTTTAAACGTCGCTCCGTTCCCTTTTACTCATGACGCCATCATATATTTTGCAACTTTCTATTTTTGGAAACTTTATCGAAACTCTAAACTGTAACTCACTCACTACTTTATGTAGTTGACACTTTATCTTATGTTTCAGGAAATTAATGTAAGTGTATGGAATGCATGGCAAGGAAGGGTCATTATGGTTACGTGAGGCGCTCATTGGGAATTTTATTTTGGAAACATTGTACTTGTACTTATTTAAAACTTATGAATTGCTTGGTTGTTGAAACTTGAACTATTTTTATTTAATTGAAATGACTTGAATCGTTTATATTTGCTTATGACCGTGTAATGATATTCCAGCTCTCACATTCCGTGTTTCCGCTATATCGGGGTGTGACATTTTATATCGCTGGACAACATTCAGCAAAAACTAGATGCATTTTTTTTAAAAGTAGATGCAATGAATATACTAAAACAATATTTAAACGAAAAAATGTATTTATCTCCAAAAGAACAAACATAAAGAAGATGAAATAGCAATGCAGAAGACACATGAGTGTGTAAAATAAGTAAAAACAACACAAATATTGAAAATGCACCTACCATTTTAGAACATGCATCTAACCAAACCTCAAATTGTTTAGATATATAACATTTTCCATAAACTCCTCTACCGAAAAACACAAAAAAGTGTTCAAGCATACGAAATTGAATCAAATAATGAAAATTGAAAAAATGGACCTAATAAAATGCATCTAGTTCATCTTCTCCATTCGAATGCTCTGTAATTTTTTTATTTTTTTCCAGAAACCCTTGATTTTTTCTTCTTTCTTTTCTTCATTTACATATGAGTAGTATACTTCTTCTTTTTGCTCTGGATCTCTCACTAAAACCGATCTAAACGTAGTCATTTTTTAACAGAATTTTTTCGATTGAAAACCGAATCAAACTCTAATTCGTCAATTATTCGTAGTTTTGAGATCACAACACTTGTTTTTGTTGAAAAAATCGTTAAGAAAGAGGTAATTTTTCGACATGAAATGGTTTTGATTTTTTCTTTTTAAAGTTGTGTTTTTTCTTTTTATTTTAGTTTTTATTCTTCTTTTTATGTTTTATTTTTGTTTTATTTTGTTATTTATATTTTATTTGTAACATTTTTTTATTTTTGTTGTTTTACATGTTTTTTGTGTAGGTTTAAAGCTGTTCATATCATCAAATTTTTTCGTTTTGGCATGTCATCTATAGGTATTTTTTTGATTTCTTTTTATTAACTGTGTTAATTGGTTTTAAGTTATATATTGTGTTTTTATATTTTTGGTTTTTTTGTGGTTTATTCAGTCACATGTGATTTTGCTTGTTTTTTAAAAATTTTTTTTGTTCTTTTGTAGGTCGTACTCGTAGAAGTGAACGGATATTCAAACAATCTGAGTTGAGTAAATATAAAAACACACCCAGTACTCCTATCGTTATTGAAGATGTTGTTAATGGTAATGTATCCAGTTTTTGTGTATATCTTTTTATATGATGTTTTTGTTTCATTTTTCATGAATATATATATGTAGTTACATGTGTTTCTGCTATTTGTTTATTGGCAGCTGAAGTTGGTAATGTTTTTTCGTTAAATGCTGTTTCTTACCCTCCGATTGAAGGACAGTCTTATTGTATTGTTAATGTTGATGATACTTTTGAAAAAGGAAATTCGAATGCTTTGAATGGTAATGTTGATGACACTACGGCTAATGAGTTTCCTTTGACGGATAATCAAAGCGAGAAAGAGAAGATAACGCAGGGTATGTTGAGATGCCAAATTACATACGGACGAGGGAAGGATACTAATTCTATCCCTTACCATTTATATGTTAATCAATCACGCATTTTGTTTTAATCAAGTTTTATGTTTGCAGCAAATTAGAGGATAAGAAGTACACAAGAAGTAAGGTTCTTGAAGAAGTTAAACATTTGATTGAAATTTCAGACAAGAAGAAATCTGTTTTTGGTAATTGTGTTTTTTTTTTAATGAAATTCAATATTTATTTACTTAGTTCACGTATTCAATATCACTTGTGTTTTTTCTAAATCTTAAAGTAAAAAAGATTAAATTTTTATTTTTTTTATTGAGTTTTGTTATTACTAGTCCTAAATATATATTTCTTGAAAAAAAATGTAGGTAAAAAAACTGAAATTGGAACTTCATCATTTCGTTGTTTTACAAGGAGTTCTGCAGCCTGTTTTATTGAATCTGATGTTTTGTCAAAAGGGAAAGGGGTTGTTTATGTTAATAAGTCGACGTCTAAAAGGAAATCAGTTGGTGTTGGTGTTGTTGATGATTGTATTGTGGTAAAGGTTGCTAAACCGAAGAAGTTATTATCTATTAGAACTCGCATGTCCCCTCATAGTTTATTCATTGCATTGAATAATTTAAGTTTAGAACAGAAGCTTTGTTTAAAAGAAATGGGTTTTGGGGGTTTATACAAGATACCATGTGTTTGGGGTTCCTGCACATATTGGTCATTTTGTTGTCGATAATTTTAATCCAAGAAATATGATTTTGAAGTTGAAGAATGGTTTAATTAATATAAATGAGGGAGTTGTTCGTGAAATTCTTGGTATTCCTTGTGGTGGTTTGAATCTGTGTGATTTAAATGAACTTCCTATGGACAATCGACCTTTTATTAATTACTGGTATTCTCAGTTTCCATCTGGTAATAAAGTTCATGCAACTGATATTTGCAAAGCTATTGTCAATTCTTCTGAAGCGGGAATTCTGTTAAACTTAATTTTCTGATCTTGTTTTCAAATACAATGGTTGGATGCCCTAGTTCCGGTTCTTGTGACGTTAAAGTTTTGATGTTGTTGACGAATCTGTTGATATTTCTGCTGTAAATTGGTGTCGTTATGTTTTAGACTCTTTGGCTCTTAGTAAAAGTGGTTGGGACAAATATGGAAGCAGTTTTTATGGTGGTCCACTTACTTTTCTTGTTGTAAGTTTTTTCCTTTTCTTTTTCATTCTTATTATCTATTGTTTTATTGTTATAATAAATTTTGGTTTTTATATATAGCTTTTGTATCTTGATTATGTGAAATTCGATTTGTATGATATACCTCGTGGGAGACCGACAATTCAATCTTGGAGTATGGATAAAATGAGGACTAGGCAAGAGCTTGAAATGAAAGAAGGAGGGTTTGGGATTTGGGATTTGCAACCTGATTATAACGAGTTGATCATGAACGAAGATGTTGCTGTTGATGTTAGTTTTTTTACTCTTTTTTCACTATTTGTTTTCAATATTTATTCTTTTCTGTTTTTTTGTTATTTTGATTTTTTTTGCTTTCACTTTCTTTTAGCATATGGTGCGTAAACTGCAGTCGAAATTTTCCGTTTTGTTGGATGATAAAGATGATATATTGTCATCTTTACAAGAAGCTGTACACAAATTTCCTCTTCATCCAAAAATATTGGATTTTAAAGAGTTGTTTAAGTCTCTGTTTTTGTGTGATGATGATGATGTTGAAGATGCAATTGAAGGAGGAGTTTATCGTTCAAGTCATGCAGCTGATGTAGGTGATGTTGGTCAAAATTAAACTTAAGTTGTTCTTGTTAAGTAGTTGTTTGTTGTTAAGTAGCTTATGTAGCTGATGTATGCTATTTGAATACTTTTTAGAATTCGGTGGACAAGTTCTGACCAACCTTTCGTAATATTTTATGTACGTGCTTTTTTATGTAGATCAACTCTTTTGTGTATGTTTAATATTGCAATTATTTGTACTATTTGTATATTGATCATCATGTGATTTGATCATCATATAGATACGTGTTTATTATTATTACAGGTTTCTGATATGCCTAAAATAATCAATATTTTGTAGTCACATTTCGCATATTTACGCTCGTTTTCTGCAACTTTTGTTATGATTTGGTATATTTTCAGTAATAATTGCAGATTGGAGTTATATTTGGATCATGGAGCGAAAAGGAGCTGAAACCGGCTTGAAACGGAGACAAACGAGCAAGAAAACTGAAGATTGGAAAACAGCCGGCGGCTGAATCAATTTAGCCGGCGACTGGATTAAAATTTCCACATTTGTTCCTAAACGTGCCGCGGAAGCAACTTTTTCACCCGTGCATTCCAGCCGCCGGCTGAATTCAGCCAGCCGCCGGCTAAAATGGCGTGATCAGATATCTATTTAAAGGGCTTCTAGGGTTCGAGTTTAAAGGATCTTATTCATTATTTTCAACCTACATCCGACCTGGAAAGCTGCAAGGAGAGTCCTAGAAGCCGTTGATCACGTGGAAGCTTTGGTTAATCATCATTAATCATCTTTGAAGTTAGCAACTTTTGGTTTGAACTTGCATGCATTATTTTCTTGATACAATGTTTTGTTTTAAGACTTTTATTGCTATTTGTTTACAATCCAACATGAGCTAAACTCATTAAGCGATTGCTTGGATTGTTGAACCTGGATTTATGTTTTAATCAAGTTTATGTTTGAACTAATTGGTTTTTCTATTATTGTTTACGTTTAATCGAGATCCATGTTTATTCAAAGTTATTAAATCTACTACTTAGCGTGATTGATAGATCTATAACATAACTAGCGTTCTTATAAGTTTATTAGTTATTTACGATTATATGATTTATTAGATAATTGTAGCTTGATACTTAATTGAGATAGGCTAAGATATTAGTGATTAAATGAATTGAATGAACATGACAATTATATCAAAATTATATAATTGAGACTTTTGTTAATTCGTAGTCGACAGATTAAATTGTAAACAATAGTGACATTAAAGCACAATTTAGAGTGGATAGTCTAAGATAGCTCTTGATGTACGATTATTCGTATGATCTTTCTCTAAAATTGTAGGATTAGATAACTCTAGCGGGAAATCTAGTTATTATAGAAATCACAGTTAAACCAATCAAACATAGTCGTATTAATCATGATCCAGGTGAAACGTAATTCCAAGTAATCGTTGCTTTCTAATATTGATTAAATCTCAAAGTCTTTTCAAAACAGTTTTTCATCCACAAATTCACTTAGTTAATTAAATTGCTATTTTACTTTAGTTATTTGTTTTCTGAAATATGTTCTCACAGAACTAAAACGCCCCCCCATTTTTACTTGCTTTATTTAGTTTAATTATATAATTTGAGATAACGGATATAAATACACGTTCCCTGAGTTCGATCCGGACTTACTGATTCTATATTATCGTACGATCAGGTACACTGCCTGTATTGTGTGTTAATCTACATTGGTAAAATCCTTTTCTAAACTTTAAATAATTTTATGTTATAAAATACACATCAAGTTTTTGGCGCCGCTGCCGGGGAACGGTAGCTATTTTTATTCGTAATTTTGAATTTGTAATTATTCGATCCTTTTGGAAAGATTTATCTTTCTGGAAGTTGCATTTATTTTGTATTACGTGATAATTGTTAATTGGACTAATCGGATTTTTGAAGTTACAATTTTTCAGTAAATTTGCACACAGTACTTTTTAACCGCCGGCTGAAGTTAAACAGCCGCCGGCTGATTACCAGCCGCCGGCTGAATATACCCAGCCGCCGGCTGAATATACCCAGCCGCCGGCTGATTAGCAGCTGTTTGTTTATTTTTCGTTTTATTGTAATTTTAATATTTCGGTTTGTTTAATTTTCAGTTATCACGGGCTACTGACATATTTTCTTCTGTTCTTATAGGTTTTGCATGACCCGGAGTTCAAATTCAAATCTTGTAGAGCCTTTCGAAGATCCGGAGAAAGCTTTTCGCATTCGACGCAGACTGTTTTCCCCAAAAGCTCAACCACTCACCAGTTTTAAAATTCACCAAAACGAAAGTTTCGCATCTGATTTTATGCCATCTTCTAAAGAGGAATACAACCAACTATCTGATCAAGAGGAAGAGAAACCAATCCCCAATTCACCAGTCACCGTATCAGATTCTGATTCAACTGAAGAATCAGAACACGAAATGGCAGTCAACATTAATGAGATCACCTTGGAGGAGTACTACGCTCTTACCCCGAACGTAACCACAGACGTCCCCAACCCAGCTATCACTCGAGGAGCCGACTTCCAGCTTAAGGGCCAGTTTCTCAAAGAACTTAGAGAGAACCCTTTTAATGGAGACGAGAATGAAGATGCTAATGTTCATGTGGAAAAGGTCATCGAGATTGCTGATGCTTACACTATTCCTGGTGTGACAAAGGAGGCTGTTATGTTGCGGGTGTTTCCGATGACACTCAAAGGAAACGCAAAAAGGTGGATTGGGAACGAACCGGCCAATTCCATCACTACTTGGGCCGATCTGAGGGCCAAGTTTTTGAAGAACTACTGTCCCCCTTCAAAAACCTCTAAAATGATTGATGATATCAGGAACTTTACACAGGATATTGATGAGTCACTTTATCAAGCATGGGAGCGTTACAAAGACATGTTACACAAATGCCCCCAGCATGATCTCAACAATCAACAGGTTATCAAGACATTTTACAAAGGGGTTGATCGTCAAACTCGTAACGAGTTAGACTCTGAAGGCAAAATTCCACGGAAAATCGCAGCTGATGCTTGGGCTGCTATCGAAAAATCTGCTAAACACTCCAAGCTATGGGAAGACGGTGGTAAAGGACGAAGGAAAATGGCTGATAACAGCGACGGTCTCGCTGCTATAACTAACAAGCTGGATAGTATGGGAAGAGACATCAAGCGAGTCAATGAAAAAGTTCATGCTATTCAAGTCGGTTGCGACATTTGCAACGGATTCCATCTGACCAAGGATTGCCCTAGGAAGGATGAGGAAGAAGTTACTGAAGAGGTAATGTATGGAGATTACCAAGGAGGAGACAGGAATAACAACAACTATCGCCAAGGAGGAGACAATAAAGGTTATCGCAAGCCTTACAACAACAATCAGGGAAATTCAAATGGGCAGAAACCATATCGGCAAGGACCACCGGGGTTCTATGCCAAGGAGGCTCCTAAGGCATCGTTTCCACCAAAGGACGATTTGCATGAACTGATGAAACAACTCACGACAACAAATAATCAGTTTATGCAAACCACGATCAAGCGAATGGATGACACTGATTCCATCATCCGTTATCAAAGCGCTTCGATTAAGCAACTAGAAGGCACTATGGGACAACTAGCGAAAGTAGTGCAAGAAAGATTTCCGGGACAGCTACCGAGCTTCACGGAAACAAATCCTCGAGATCACGTCAAAGCAGTTACCACCCGAAGTGGTAAAACTCTCAATTCTTCTTTTACAGGTGTTACTAACAAAGTTCCTTTTAATTTTGAACAGGTTTCCAAAGAAGACGGACACGAGAAAGCAGATGCACCGAAAAAGTCTGCCACTGCTGAAAGCCAGCCGACGGCTGTCCAAAGCCAACCGGCGGCTGTCCAAAGCCAACCGGCGGCTGAAAGCTAGCCGGCGGCTGGGATTTTCCAGCCGGCGGCTGAGCCACTGATCTCGAAGAAAAATCCACCGGTTGCCTCTACAAAGTCGAAAACCACATCGGTGGTTAAGGATTTCACACCTGCTGTTCCATACCCTTCTGCTCTGAAGAAGGACAAAGACAATGTCACTTACCACAAATTTGTCGAGAATATGAAACAGCTTCACATCAATATTCCGTTTATTGAGGCGATTGCTCAAATGCCAAAATATGAGAAATACTTGAAGGATATTGTGACAAATAAGAGTAAACTGGAAGACGCTTCCAAGGTCACCATGAATGCCCGCTGTTCCGCACTGATGCAAAACAAGTTACCTCCGAAATTAAGCGATCCAGGCGCTATTTCTATTCCTTGTTTAATTGGCAATTTAACTGTGAGTAATGCATTAGCTGATCTAGGATTCGTTGATGCCATATTCCATGTATGCTAGATTAGGTTTAGGAGAACCCAGACCTATTCGTATGTGCATTGAATTAGCTGACCGCTCTGTTCAATATCCTAGGGGAGTTGTTGAAAATGTTCTTGTTAAAGTTGACAAATTTGTGTTCCCTTGTGATTTTGTTATTCTTGATATGGTAGAGGACCCTAGAGTACCGATTATCCTAGGACGTCCATTTTTAGCTACTTCTCACTCCTTAATTGATGTCTTTAACCGTAGAATCACCATGCAAGTAGGATACGAGAAAGTTGTTTTTAATGTTAATGATTCAATGGAATATCCTTCTGTGGTAGATGATACTTGTTATTATTTAAATGCCTATGACATTTCCGATGATGAGTTTGTGCAGATGTTACTGGAGGATGATCAGACTGATTCATTCATTAATGAATGCTGGAGTGGAGATTTAGACTCTGCAAAAGAGTTAGCTGAGTTTGATATGCTATTGGAGGAAGTCAAGTCTACGCTGACCACCGAAAATCAGGAAACAAACGAAGAAAAACCTCCAGCGAAATCCAGCCGGCGGCTGTCTAAAGCCAGCCGGCGGCTGGGAGTGCCCAGACAGCGGCTGGATTGCCCAGTTCTGGGATTTCAGTTCACGGTGTTCCATGTTCACGAGCTGATATAATGGAGATTAAAACATCGATTGAAGAACCACCCAAACTGGAGTTGAAACCACTTCCATCCCATCCGGAGTATGCATATTTGCAAGGTACTAGTGACTTACCCGTTATTATTTCTTCTAAGTTGTCTTGTGGGGAGAAAGATCGTTTGTTGCAGGTACTTAAAGCTCATAAGCAAGCTCTTGCATGGAAGATCACTGACATTCGGGGGATTAATCCATCATTTTGTATGCACAAAATTCTGATGGAAACTGACTTCAAGCCGGTCATTCAACCGCTTCATCGTTTAAACCCGAAAGTGAAGGATGTTGTGAGGAAGGAAATTATCAAGTTGCTGGATTCGGGACTTATATACCCTATTTCTGACAGTCCATGGGTGAGTCCGGTGCATGTGGTTCCGAAAAAGGGAGGTATGACAGTCGTTGCCAACGAGAAGAATGAGCTGATTCCTACACGAACAATAACAGGGTGGCGTGTCTGCATTGACTACCGAAAGTTAAATGACGCCACCCGCAAAGATCATTTCCCTTTACCATTTGTTGATCAAATGCTTGAACGGTTAGCCGGGAAAGCCTTTTATTGTTTCTTAGATGGTTTTTCAGGTTACTTCCAGATTCCTATTGAGCCGGAGGATCAAGACAAGACCACTTTCACGTGTCCCTTTGGCACGTTTGCCTATCGGAGAATGCCATTCGGTCTGTGCAATGCGCCTGCTACGTTTCAGCGGTGTATGATGGCAATCTTTCACGATATGGTGGAGCAATTTATGGAGATCTTTATGGACGACTTTTCGGTGTTTGGAGACTCATTTGATTCGTGCTTGGAACACTTGGAGAAGATGTTGGCAAGATGTGAACAATCCAATTTAGTGCTTAACTGGGAGAAGTGTCATTTCATGGTCCGCGAAGGAATTGTTCTAGGACACAAAATCTCAAGTGCGGGGATCGAGGTGGATCAATCCAAAATTGAAGCTATTTCGAAATTACCCCCACCAACGAATGTCAAGTCGGTAAGGATTTTTCTAGGTCACGCAGGTTTTTATAGACGTTTCATCAAAGATTTTTCTAACATTGCGCGACCTATGAATCAACTTCTAGAAAAAGATTGCAAATTTAATTTTTCTTCATCTTGTTTAACTGCATTTAAAATTTTAAAAGAAAGATTGATTTCAGCACCGATTATGACTAGTCCCAATTGGGATTTACCGTTTGAGCTTATGTGTGATGCGAGCGACTACGCGGTCGGAGCAGTTTTAGGACAACGGATTGAGAAGAGATTTAAACCCATCTATTACGCAAGCAAAACCTTACAGATGCGCAGGAAAATTACACCACCACTGAAAAAGAACTGCTCGCTGTTGTTTTTGCTTTTGATAAATTTAGATCTTATTTAATCATGTCTAAAACTATTGTATTTACTGACCATTCTGCTTTGAAATTTCTTTTTAGCAAAAAGGATGCCAAACCACGATTACTCCGCTGGATTTTACTTTTGCAGGAATTTGATATTGAAATTCAGGACAAGAAAGGAGCGGAGAACTTGGCGGCTGATCATTTGTCTAGGTTGGAAAACCCGGAATTGGAGAGGCTAGATGAGTCAGTGATACAAGACACTTTCCCCGATGAAGCTCTAATGACGGTTAAAGTAAGTGACGAGGTACCTTGGTTTGCTAATATTGCTAATTACTTGGTTGCCAAAACCCTTCCCACGAATAAAACTTATCAGCAAAAGAAGCGATTCTTCGCTGATTTGAAAAATTAATTTTGGGAAGACCCGTTTTTGTTTCGTGCTTGTGCAGATGGCGTAATTCGGAGATGTGTTGCTGGTGAAGAAAAGGACAAGATTTTACGCCATTGCCATTCGGGACCTGTAGGAGGACATCATGCTGCAAACTTCACAGCCAAACGGGTTTTTGATGTCGGGTTCTATTGGCCATCAGTGTACAAGGATGCTCAGGAATTTGTGAAGAAATGCGACGCTTGTCAACGGACCGGTAATATTTCTTCGCGCGATGAGATGCCACAAACGGGCATCCAGGTATGTGAAATTTTCGATGTATGGGGTATAGACTTTATGGGACCTTTTCCTTCAAGTCGGGGAAATAAATATATTTTAGTAGCCGTCGACTACGTATCAAAGTGGGTCGAAGCGAAAGCTTTACCCACCAATGATGCGCGAGTCGTCGCTAATTTTTTGAAACAATTATTTTCCCGGTTTGGTACCCCTAAAGCTTTAATTAGTGATAGTGGTACACACTTTTGTAACGCCCAACTTGAGAAGGTGTTGAAACGATATGGAGTTAACCACAAGTTTTCAACAGCTTATCACCCCCAAACAAGCAGACAAGTCGAGGTTACTAACCGAGGCTTGAAGCGCATTTTGGAAAAGTCGGTCGGTGCAAATCGTAAGGATTGGTCCGATAAGTTAGACGATGCTCTTTGGACGCATAGGACTGCATTTAAAACTCCAATTGGTTGTACTCCTTATCGTTTAATTTATGGTAAAGCATGTCACTTACCCGTTGAAATTGAGCATAAAGCCTATTGGGCTTTGAAGGCTGCCAATATGGAAATGATACCTGCAGGGAAGAACAGGTTCCACCAGATACAGGAGTTGGACGAGTTGGCATGAACGCTTATGAGAACTCGTTATTTTACAAGGAACGGACGAAGAAATGGCACGATAAACGTATCAAGACGGATAGGAACTTTATCGACGGTGATATGGTTCTACTCTATAATTCCAGATTGAAGCTATTTCCGGGGAAATTACGGTCAAGGTGGTCAGGGCCGTATATCGTGCTAGATGTATTCCCTTACGGTACAGTGGAGGTTGCCAACGAAAAGGGTGAAAGTTTTAAGGTGAATGGGCATAGATTGAAGAAATATTATGCCGATGGACGTGACAACCAGTTTGATTTATTTGGAGACGACGAGGAGCTCGATCTCCATGAACGTGACGGTTAACAAACGTGGTTTGAGTCGAGCTTAACGACTCTTCACTAAACAAATAGCGCTTACGGGAGACAACCCGCTTCTTTTCCCTTTATTTTATTTTGTTCAGAAAAATCTAAAAAATACAAAAAAAATTAAAAAACAACAAAAAACCAAAAACATATGTATAATACGTGTTTTTCTATTTTAATCTTTGATTTTTTTGTTTCAGGTCCACTTAGATCATCATATGAGAGCTGCTAGACATATCGGACACCAGGTTAGATCGTGTTAAACCACCGAACGAAAAAACATTTTTTTTGAAACAGAACTATTTAGCCGGCGGCTGAGTTTATTTGGCCGGCGGCTAAATGCTAGACGGCGGCTAAAAAATTCCAGCCGCAGGCTGAAACAGCAGGTTTTTAAAAAAAAAAATATAAGCTCATTTTTTACATCACAATTCACACACACACACACACACATACTTATCTTCCTAACCGGCGGCTGAAGTATAAACACCACCATTTCCGTCCGATTTTCTTCAATTGTTTCATTTCATTCTCTAATTCAAACACCAAGGTATGATTTATTCAATCCTCTTTATTGTTTTTCTTTGATTTTTCATAAAGAACACAAATTGGGGGTTTTCAAATCCGAAAATTTTATTGCTTAATTTTACAATTAATTGTTAGGATTCATTCCTTAGATGATTTGTATGCTTAGGCCTTGCTTAATTTTCGAATTCCATGGTTTAATTTTGTCGAGAAGTAATTGAAAAATTTGGGGGTTTTGCTAGGAATTTGTAACTTGGTATTAGTCAATTTGTTAGTAGGTCTTACCATTTGCTACTGATTATGAGTGATATTGAGTTTTAAGTCGAATTTCCATGTTCTAATTGACGAAAAGAAATTGAATGTTAAGTGTAATGTGGGTTGATAATTGAAGTCTTTGAAGAATTTAGTTATTAACATGTGAATTGGGTTGGTAGATTAAGGAAATGGTTTCACAGATTCAGCGGAAATTATGTGTCAAATTCGTGGTTGACTGTTATTTTTGATAGAGGTCGTTTTCAGCAGGTCGAACAGTTAAAAGCGACAAAATGCCGCATTTAGCCGGCGGCTGATTTTGGCCAGCCGACGGTTCCCTTCCAGCCGGTGGCTGATTTCAGCCAGCCGACGGCTAAATATGGATGTTTGACATTTCATTGCTTTTTGTTTCGCCCTGTTGTTGCGACTCTCTATTTTTTCGAGCTGTTTATTATTACTAATATGGTTGTTCTGACTTGTTTTATGCAGGCCATGGCCGATGAAAATGTGCAGCACGAGGTCCCACCTCACGTTCCCCTTTACGACATCAATCACCCGTACCTACAAGTGGCCGCAGTAAGGCGAGGACTTACTCATCAAAGACGGGAAGAAATCCAGACAAAGTTAACCAATATGCAGCAATATCCAGTCTATGCCCCTAACGGTATTGATTGGACTTTCTTGAACGAAGTTATCCCACACGATACACATTTTCAATCAGGAGCTGCTGAGATTGAGGAGATGTTAGAGTTTACTTATGGGGGATTTATCTGTAGAGCTTGGGATCGATTATTTTCTATCAATGAGCCGATCTACATCGAGGCCACCTATGAATTCTATAGCTCTTTCACTTTCAACCACGCCGACCCCGATCCAACCCACAAAACCGTGCAGGTTTTATTAGGGGGAGAGGTTAGGAAGATGACATTGAAGGAGTTTGGGGAGAAACTTGGGTTATTTAACGAGGCTGATTTATCACACCCAGATTTTGATGAGTTCATGGCTGAGGGGATTAAAATTCCCGACTATCGAGAAAACGCAGCAATTTGGTCCACCATAGCTAGTGGAGCGTTAAGCACCGTACGGGCCCCATCATATACACAGATTCGGGATCCGAAGGTTCGGGCCATTTTTGCTATGGTATGTTTGTTTGTCATTGGCAGGAAATCGGGTATTGAAAAATGCCACAAGGAGGAATTATTTTGGTTAGGGTGCATTGTTCAGAAGCGGCCCGTCAATGTCCCCTATGTGTTAGCCCGATGGATGACGCATATACTAAAGGGCGCACGACCCGGAAGTGTGATTAGGGGAGGCCATTTTGTTAGTGCTATTGGTAGACGCTTGACATTCCGGGGGGCAGGATTTGACACTTGTACCGCTTTGACACCGGGGATGCGTCTTTTGGGGGCAGCATGGTTTAAGTCAGCCGGTATCGTGACTCGGTTTGTAGCTCCTGGGGGCCATGTTAGCTATAGATGGGCTCCCATTAGACGGGATGAGGGAGCGAGCAGTAGTCAGGGTGTAGAGGAGTCCGATGATGAGGAGGCTCCACCGGTTCAGGAGTTAGATTTGACGGCTCAGATTGCTGCTTTGACATCGAGTATGGGACAGATGTCATCACGGTTCGACTCATTCGCGGACCACATGGAGGATCGTTACTTCGATCTCAACTCCAACATCAGCCAGGTCAGCAGCCAGGTCGGATTTTTACAGACTGAGTTTGACAGCAGGAACCGTTATCAGGATGAGGTTTTGTACCAGTACCACCAGCGTGCAGGTATTAGCTATCAGGCATATGACGGTTCTTATCACTCTTTTGGCAGTAGCGCTTCGATGGACCAGGACCAACCATCCTCCCCGACCTTTGATGATCGCCACCATATGTGGTCCGCTCAGCAATACCAGTACCATCCTCCCACCGAGGCCCAGCGACAGCAGGATGAGGAGGAACAGAGAGCCATTCAGGCACGCCATAGTGCATCCTGGACAGGTCGGTGGCCCGACATGTGATGATTTTGTGTTATATTTGTGTATTTGAGACTATTTTTATTTTATTTTTTCGTATGGATTATTGTTTGGGATTTTTGTATTATGGTTTGATTATGTACTTTTTATTATTTATTTGTGGTACTTAATATGTGTGCATGTGTTTTTCCCATTTTAGAATATCACCGATTTTAGTGGAAGTAATGCCGCAAATCCGAATTTTCAATGGAAGCTATGCAGATTTTTTGAGGACGTTATGCTTTTACAGCCATACATTCTTTCCACTGCTATCTCCTTTCACAGCATTCGACATCTAAATGGGGAAGTTCTTTTTCCTTTCTCTTTTTCTTTTTCCACTTATTCGCTGAAATTTTTTAGAATGAGGACATTGTATTGTTTAAGTGTGGGGAAGGGGTTAGGAAAGAATCTATTTGTCCTTAGAAACATTTTGTGTGAAAATTTAAAATTTTTTGACATGTTTCTCGTAATTAGTTTTAACTAGTTGCATAACTAGGCACACCTACCCGTTACATAATTGTGAGGATTTGAGCCATTATAGCATACATTTTATATGCTTTTATCTTCAATTGTTATGAGTGTGCCGGTGACTTGTAGACTTTAGAACTTGACACTGTATACGCTTCGAGGCTATGAATGAGCATAAGTTTTACTTATTAGTAACTAGGAAAGAGGCAAAAGAATTAGGATTTTTAAACCGTTGATTGGCCTATTCGTTTCTTATAGTCGGTAGCTACACTGGTTATTTGACTCAGACTACCTATCGAGCACTCGTTTTTAGTGTTTTTGACGTTTAGATACCATATTTGCGCCAAACCTTTTTCTTTTATCACCTTTCCAGATATATATTCCATAAATTGAGCCTAAATGTCTAAGTCGTTTAATCCAGATATTTTTGTTGAAAATTTTCCTCTTTCTTAACTTGATTGATTATTAGACGGAATGTTATATATGATGGCGTGGAGTTGTTTAATTTACTTAAGTTCACGAAAGAAGTTACATGTGGATATAAGTTAAGAGTTCTTCATGATTTTGATGGACCTTTTGAGCGGTGTCTTTAATAGAATAAAAAAAAAACAGAAAAAAAAAATATTTATTAAAGCCCGTACTAGGTAACCAATAAGTGTTGAAGTGATTTAACGAAATTTGCGAGAAATAAAATTCTCAATCGAACCGTTGAAGAATTAAGGCGAAGTTTGGTTTGGAAGTTTCATCAAAATGAGCCATTAGGGATAATCAATCGAGTTTTGAAAGTAATATGGTTTTTGACTAAAATATTTGGATTTGTAGACTAATTGGAATTTAATTGTTTCATATCATTTATATTAATTCACTTTCATCTCATTTTTCCATTATTTTACCCATCACCCATTGATATGACCATAAGTCCTCTGAACTAGTTACTTAGACTCTATTGGTGGAGAAGCGTATCGTTATCAAGCCTATGATAAAATACTTGTCATGACTGAGCTTTGAGCGATTTCACATATATATTACACTTAGATTAGCTTTTTGAGTGATTGAGTGTTATACTTCCCAAATCGTGAGATGTTTAGTTATGCATTGATGCGAAAAATCTAGTTTTCCGAAAATAAACTTTTACTAGATTTTGACACGGGCAGTGTACCCTTGTCAATTGCAAAATAGTATTAGTAAATATCGGGTTCGAACACAGGGACTATTTATAGTTGAAAAATATTAGTTTATAAAAACACGTAACAAGTAACAAGTTGGTTTTAGTCTTAATGAAGACTTGCTTATATTAACGATAAAAATACTTTAAGATTCAAATATGGATAAAAAGGCGCTTGCTTGGACCGTTTACGAATATGTGTTATTTCTTAGGTGTGAAAATGTCGATAAACTTCTAATGTAAAATCCTAAGTTCCTTTCGAATACCGGATTTCTCCAATTACCTAACCATGCAACGATTCCTTTCGAATACCGTTAACACCTCAAGTAATTGTGCATAAAGTTTCAAGCCGATGTGTGAGAATTAATCTATAAGCTTCCTTTCGAATAGCTTACTAACTCCTAAACCGATTTCTCTTAATTTAGTAGTTAGCGTTTGTGTTAATATCTACTTTTTCAAATCGTTGTTAATGATTCCTTTCGAATATCATAAACTCATAATCAACTAAAGACCGGCCGATTAATTCGTTCCTATTTTAGTAAAAATTACGGATTCCTTTCGAATACCCGTTTTTAGATTACCAAACAAGAGTATAAACAATTCTAAAAAGATAATTAAGATATTCACCCAAACGGATCCCCGATTAACCTCTACACATCATTCTCATTTCACACCCAAAACCTAACACATAAACGATCACATAATCCAAGCAAACGTACAATGAAATTAGCTACTCATAATTGTAACAATAGCAATCAAATATGAAAAAGACATGATTCAATTGAATTAAAAGTGATAATAGAGTTATACCAAACAAGTGCTGAAATAGTCTCCAAGCAATAAACGAAATCGAAATAACAATTCGTGATGAAATACGGAATCAAAGATTGTTTTTAGGCTTTCAATGATATGAAAAAAACTAAAACAATGATAAAAAGATGATCTAAAAATGTCTCCAACGTCTGGTATTTGTGGTGTGATAAGAGACTCTTCATTGCCCATGATTAAAATTAAAAACTGCTAGTAACTGTCGAAGCAACGAATGCGCCGCCAATGGTATGAATCCGAGACGAATGCGCTGAGCTGCTCCACCATAGGCGTCGCCTGTCCTGGCTGTTTGTCCAACTTCAAGTTAAAACTCCAAAATTCCCTTGCTTTTGCTCCAAAAACTCCTAACTCAATTCTAATACAAAACCTTACAAAACATAAGTATAAAAGGGCATTTCCATTACGTTTGGGACACAAAACACAATGAATATCGCGATAAATAGTCATATAAATGAGCGATATCAAACCCCCCATACTTAAGCATTTGCTTGTCCCTAAGCAAATCCGACTCAAAACTACTAACCAATTTACAAAACATACAACTTAAGAAAAATTAGGTTAGGG
>CAJVGC010000591.1:40500529-40535435 GCA_910822075.1 Senecio squalidus | reverse complement strand
CAAGTCGTGTTGAGAACGACTATCCAAGCTATAGTAGAAAATGTCAATCACTTCATCCCGATTCAAATCACTCAACAACTCCTTAAGCCTAATCCAAGCATCCGTGATAGTCTCGTTATCCCATTGTTGAAACGAGCGGATTTGGTTCAATAGCTTCCTTCGCAGAATGGGTGGGAAAAATCTCGTTACAAAAATCTCCCTCATATCTTCCCAAGTCTCGATTGTTCCCGGCTCCAATTCATTAAACCAAGTTTTCGCCTCTCCCGTGAGAGACGATGGAAACAAACTTAGCATAACGCTCTCTTCTTGACCCGCTCCATATCGGAACATTTTGCATACTTCCATATAATGTGCCACATGCTTGTGCGGGTCGGACTTGAAATGTCCGTCAAAAGTGCTATCTTGAATCATTTTTAAATGATGCCCTTTAACGGAAAAATCGACCCCCAACTCCGGTGCTACAATGGCCGACCCATTCGTTTGTGGTACTACCCTATTCCTATTGATCATCGGTATGTCAAAAGGATGGGGTGGATTGTTTTCTATTATCGGCCTTCCGTTATCTTCCCCGTTTCCTTCCATCTCTTCTTCAAAAACAACTTCTACTTCCTCCTCGGAAGATTCGCTTTCACTATAAACAACCGACGCGACTGCGCCAATACCCCGTTTCCTCAAAAGTTTTTCCGGATCCGAAAGAGGACTTTGCACTTGTTTCCCTTGGGATCTCGTGTACATCCACAATCAATAATCCTGAAAATCACAAAACAGCAAACAAAATACCCGTGAAAAATATTCTAACAAGTAATCAAACAATAAACTGAAAACTTCAACTAAATCAAGTCCCCGGCAGCGGCGCCAAAAACTTGATGCGAAAAATCTAGTTTTCCGAAAATAAACTTTTACTAGATTTTGACACGGGCAGTGTACCCTTGTCAATTGCAAAATAGTATTAGTAAATATCGGGTTCGAACACAGGGACTATTTATAGTTGAAAAATATTAGTTTATAAAAACACGTAACAAGTAACAAGTTGGTTTTAGTCTTAATGAAGACTTGCTTATATTAACGATAAAAATACTTTAAGATTCAAATATGGATAAAAAGGCGCTTGCTTGGACCGTTTACGAATATGTGTTATTTCTTAGGTGTGAAAATGTCGATAAACTTCTAATGTAAAATCCTAAGTTCCTTTCGAATACCGGATTTCTCCAATTACCTAACCATGCAACGATTCCTTTCGAATACCGTTAACACCTCAAGTAATTGTGCATAAAGTTTCAAGCCGATGTGTGAGAATTAATCTATAAGCTTCCTTTCGAATAGCTTACTAACTCCTAAACCGATTTCTCTTAATTTAGTAGTTAGCGTTTGTGTTAATATCTACTTTTTCAAATCGTTGTTAATGATTCCTTTCGAATATCATAAACTCATAATCAACTAAAGACCGGCCGATTAATTCGTTCCTATTTTAGTAAAAATTACGGATTCCTTTCGAATACCCGTTTTTAGATTACCAAACAAGAGTATAAACAATTCTAAAAAGATAATTAAGATATTCACCCAAACGGATCCCCGATTAACCTCTACACATCATTCTCATTTCACACCCAAAACCTAACACATAAACGATCACATAATCCAAGCAAACGTACAATGAAATTAGCTACTCATAATTGTAACAATAGCAATCAAATATGAAAAAGACATGATTATATTGAATTAAAAGTGATAATAGAGTTATACCAAACAAGTGCTGAAATAGTCTCCAAGCAATAAACGAAATCGAAATAACAATTCGTGATGAAATACGGAATCAAAGATTGTTTTTAGGCTTTTCAATGATATGAAAAAAACTAAAACAATGATAAAAAGATGATCTAAAAATGTCTCCAACGTCTGGTATTTGTGGTGTGATAAGAGACTCTTCATTGCCCATGATTAAAATTAAAAACTGCTAGTAACTGTCGAAGCAACGAATGCGCCGCCAATGGTATGACTGGCGGCGCATTCCAGCATCCGAGACGAATGCGCTGAGCTGCTCCACCATAGGCGTCGCCTGTCCTGGCTGTTTGTCCAACTTCAAGTTAAAACTCCAAAATTCCCTTGCTTTTGCTCCAAAAACTCCTAACTCAATTCTAATACAAAACTTTACAAAACATAAGTATAAAAGGGCATTTCCATTACGTTTGGGACACAAAACACAATGAATATCGCGATAAATAGTCATATAAATGAGCGATATCATGCATTTAAATGTCGGCTTGGTAATTGTTAAATTCATCTTCGTAAATAATTTTTTTTTTAATTTACTTGATTCGTTGGGTATTTTATTTTTATTGAAGATGATTGTTTTGTTCTAAATCTGATAGTTTACTTGAGGACAAGTAAGATTCAAGTGTGGGGAATTTGATATGCCTAAAATAATCAATATTTTGTAGTCACATTTCGCATATTTACGCTCGTTTTCTGCAACTTTTGTTATGATTTGGTATATTTTCAGTAATAATTGCAGATTAGAGTTATATTTGGATCATGGAGCGAAAAGGAGCTGAAACCGGATTGAAACGGAGACAAACGAGCAAGAAAACTGAAGATTGGAAAACAGCCGGCGGCTGAATCAATTTAGCCGGCGGCTGGATTAAAATTTCCACATTTGTTCCTAAACGTGCCGCGGAAGCAACTTTTTCACCCGTGTATTCCAGCCGCCGGCTAAAATGGCGTGATCAGATATCTATTTAAAGGGCTTCTAGGGTTCGAGTTTAAAGGATCTTATTCATTATTTTCAACATACATCCGACCTGGAAAGCTGCAAGGAGAGTCCTAGAAGCCGTTGATCACGTGGAAGCTTTGGTTAATCATCATTAATCATCTTTGAAGTTAGCAACTTTTGGTTTGAACTTGCATGCATTATTTTCTTGATACAATGTTTTGTTTTAAGACTTTTATTGCTATTTGTTTACAATCCAACATGAGCTAAACTCATTAAGCGATTGCTTGGATTGTTGAACCTGGATTTATGTTTTAATCAAGTTTATGTTTGAACTAATTGGTTTTTCTATTATTGTTTACCTTTAATCGAGATCCATGTTTATTCAAAGTTATTAAATCTACTACTTAGCGTGATTAATAGATCTATAACATAAGTAGCGTTCTTATAAGTTTATCAGTTATTTACGATTATATGATTTATTAGATAATTGTAGCTTGATAATTGAGATAGGCTAAGATATTAGTGATTTAATGAATTGAATGAACATGACAATTATAACAAAATTATATAATTGAGACTTTTGTTAATTCGTAGTCGACAGATTAAATTGTAAACAATAGTGACATTAAAGCACAATTTAGAGTGGATAGTCTAAGATAGCTCTTGATGTACGATTATCCGTATGATCTTTCTCTAAAATTGTAGGATTAGATAACTCTAGCGGGAAATCTAGTTATTATAGAAATCACAGTTAAACCAATCAAACATAGTCTTGTTAATCATGATCCAGGTGAAACGTAATTCCAAGTAATCGTTGCTTTCTAATATTGATCAAATCTCAAAGTCTTTTCAAAACAGTTTTTCATCCACAAATTCACTTAGTTAATTAAATTGCTATTTTACTTTAGTTATTTGTTTTATGAAATATGTTCTCACAGAACTAAAACGCCCCACATATTTATTTGCTTTATTTATTTTAATTATATAATTTGAGATAACGGATATAAATACACGTTCCCTGAGTTCGATCCGGACTTACTGATTCTATATTATCGTACGATCAGGTACACTGCCTGTATTGTGTGTTAATCTACATTGGTAAAATCCTTTTCTAAACTTTAAATAATTTTATGTTATAAAATATACATCGGTTTCGTTAAGAAACAATAACCAGTTACATGTGATTGTAACTAGGTTCGTTTCTTTTGCTTAGATATTATACTTATAAAATGACCTAATAAACCTATTTCACATTCATCACAAAAAATTAAAGCGTAAATTTACTCAAATAGCATAAGCCAAGGTTTATATTACCCTACTTCGTCAAACCTAATATCTTATTTCCAAATGGGTCGTATCAATCTGCTCAAACAGTTACATGTGATTGTAACTCTTCATCTTACTAGTAAACATAAGACAAACAAACAATCGAAGACCAACGTTTATTCAACACAAGCAAAGATAAGCCAATTTATTAAAATTCTTGTCATTAAGTGACAGGAACATAATCACGATTACAAACACAGGAAAATTCAACACAAGCAAACATAAGACAAAGGTGTTAGCGGTAGTTCAGGCGTTGCTTGAGGTTAATGTGGTATTTCAGCCACATTCCATTGTACTTAATGTTTTTGTGTGTAATATAATTTACTGGGGATAAGTTGTCCCTTTTACCCCCCAAAAAAAAAAACATATTGGCTTCCGACGAGACAAACTCTTCATCTTACTAGTATTCTTCCACATTAAACACCAATCGAAGATCAAAGTTTGTTTGTTTCAAGGTTTTTGTGAAGAGCAACATAGTCCAACATCGCAACCCATTTCTTTTTCTAAATCTGTTCCATTCACCATTGATAGTTACATGGCTAGTTGGAACATTCCTTCGTGGGTCGGGGTGTGTTTGCATTTCGAACATCCTTTTGGTATCATTGTCGGTGAAAACAATTTTGCATTCCTGATTTTCAGAAAGGTTATGTTCCCTTACAAAGTATGCTGGTATTGTCTACAAAAAATGACATAGTTATTGTTTTTTATATACACAACATATATTAAAGTTAAACCATGATATTATGAATGTATATTATTTACCACTCTTCCCCTTGTGACTTTGTTGCGATCAAGTTTAATGGCAAAGCAATCTTCTGGCATTTTTTTTGATTTTTTGTTTAGTGTACTCCTTTGTCTTCCATATACATCCTTTATATAGGCAATATGATGGTTTAAAAAGCTAGTTGTTTTCAATGCTATATGTGTAGTCTACGTAATAAAGCAAAAACTATAAATGCATGAATCTTTCAATTTTGTGTTGTCTAATCCTATATACATGTGTAGTCTTAAATAGAAACAGTCATACAGTATATAGAATCACGTGTGATTCTTTTCACAATCGATGCAATATTTTCTCACTTGTCCAATCCTACATGTGTAATGTGAAAAAGAAGCATGCAGAATCACGGGTGATTCCTCTAGTCAAATATATCATAATATTCACCTAAAAACATTCTCAAAAGAAGGTTATTTTACATATCATAACATTCTCAAAAAATCCTTTATATAGGCAATATGATGGTTAAAAAAGCTAGTTGTTTTCAATGATATATGTGTAGTCTACATAATAAAGCAAAAGCTATAAATGCAGGAATCTTTCAATTTTGTTTGTCCCTGTTTTTTATACATGCTTTTTGTGTAGTCTAATCATATACACATGTGTAGTCTTAAATAGAATCAGTCATATAGTATATAGAATCACGTGTGATTCTTTTCACAATCGATGCAATATTTTCTCGCTTGTCCAATCCTACATGTGTAATGTGGAAAAGAAGCATGCCGAATCACGGGTGATTCCTCTAGTCAAATATATCATAATATTCACCTAAAAACATTTTCAAAAGAAGGTTATTTTACATATCATAATGGGAAATTTTTTCAAAAGAAACTCCCAAACCACAGTTTGAGCATTTTTACAAAGATAACCGAGCTTTAATATTTTAGCAAATCAAAGTTCATGTTTCAAAACAACAATCACGCGTGATTGTCCTAGTCTTCGAAAATTTCCCTTGCATTACGTTTTTTCAGAGCATTTTTTATCATGGCATTCCTTTCAGCTTCTGGTTTCTTGTAAAATTCTTCAGCAAGACTTAGGAATTCAGATTTTTTGGCATTAATATCTGATAAAAGGCAACTTTGTCGCAAATTTCCTTCTAAGTTTTAGAAGCTGGTTAGACTGCTGTGTTCGATCATTAGAGATGTCACATTTCCATTTGTTGATTTCTTCACCCATATAACTTTCCATATGTAGCATCACAGATACTCCGCAATCCTTGTTATTAAATTTTGTCCTCTATTTCATCTCGGCTCTTTCAATTTTACTAAAATGCAACTTTCCAATTTTTTTGTAATTCATCCTATCAAGATGTTCGGTAAAGAGTTGATGCTGTAAAAAAAGAAAGAAAAAAACATAAAAATCAAATTAAAAACCTAAAAACTTGTTAAATTTACATGATATAAAGAAAAGGAAAAAATATGTATAATAATATCTAATGTTATTTTTACTTACCAACATTGAAGGGACTGTGTCATATCTATCAAATTCACCATTCTTACTATTGTCAATTAGTAGAATCTTCAGATACTTTAAGTTGTAACACATAACAAAGTAATGCTCTGGTTTACAAATTGGGAAGAATACTTGTCAAAAATAATTCAAATATTAAAACAAACAAATCAAAAATGAAGAAATAAAGAATTGTTCATAAATAAATAAAAAATATATATATGTACCAAGTCAATGTCCTTAAACGACAGAAGCTTCTTATCATTCTTCATAGCGAGTTCCAATTTTTCGATGAACATTTCATTTTTAGCTTCTTCTCTAATTTTCATATCCATGAAAATTCTTGTTTCCTGGACAACAACAAAGTTATATTTAAAAAAAATTAACAAAACATGATAATAGAAAACTAAATAACATTTTAAAGGATGAATTTTAAAATATTCAAATTAAAAAATTACAAAAGTGTATGTCTTGAAGAAATACCGACGTAATGATCCATCACCTTTATGTTTTTCTTCATCATTTAGCATAGCAGACCAACAATCAATGACAACAACATCAACCCATAATGTAGGAGTTAACGTTTCCATTTGCAAATGTAAACATTCAGTTGAAGCATCTTCAGTTTGAAAAATAAATTCTCTGAAAGAAAAAAAAATATGTTATTCAAAAACTAATATTAAATGACATGTAATAAATAAACGTAAAAATAAATAAAAAACAATTTTAACTTTTTTTACTTACAAAGGAGGCCCAGTCATAGCAAAAAGCGTATCAGAACATTTCTTCTCTATAGCTAAAATTGGGTTTTTGACATTAGTCTTACGATTATAATATGGTGATTTGTCATAACGAGCTACATGAGTGATACCTTTTTTCAGCTTCAAAAGCAATTGATTGTAGAGGTACTTGGAACTCCATATTAACAATGTCCATACAAGGAGTAATGAATGAAGGATCATCTTTTTCCATCACTTCTTTCCCTTTATCAACTCTTCCTTGTAACTCACCCGCTTTTGACTCACCCGCTTTTGACCCACCCGCTTCAACTTTTTGTTGCTTTTGCTTCACATCAACAGATGCTTTACCATCTTTTATTTCAGCTTCCTTTCGCTTCACACCAACAGAAACTTGTAATACCACTTGTTCTTTCGGGTTTAAAATTGTTGGATCAACAGCAAACTGTTTTACTTCCAAATTTTTTTCATTCCGTTCTACACTATAGTCTTGAGTTATACCAAAAGAGAAAGTAGGACAAGAGTCTTTTACTGTAACACCGTGCCCGAATCCGACCCGATACTTGACTTGTAACTTTAATTCGGACTTTGTAATTGTATACATTTGACGATTTATAAAAGTTCGATTTGAGTTATGTATATTTGGGTTATCTTAATTCTATTTAAACCTTGTAACATTATTAATGTGTTATCTTGCATGTGTACATTAATGTACACTAAAATGTGTTTAATACACATGGACTTATATAAATGCAAGTAATTCTAGTAATGTGTTTAAAGACAAGTAGTTTAATTAATACATGCATGCAAGGAACTATGTATGTATGTATGTATGTATGTATGTTTCCTTGTTCTTAGCCTTCAAGTTTGGTCAAATGAGTTACACATTTCTTATTTATGGCTTTAAACACCTCTTTAACCATTTCTTTTTGTAACCTACAATAATTAAATTTGGAGTTAATTATTAGGGGAGTTACATTTTGACCTTTCTTTATCACATATCAAACTCTATAAATTGGTGTCTTCTTGTCAAAAAACAAACCAACACAAAGCTCCATAATCAAAACTTCAAGCCTTCCATAATCGATTGTAAAGGTTCCCAATTCTATTGTTTTTCATCATCATCATGTTTATCTTTTATGTTACTCAAGCTTACCATCATCATCTTATTAATCTTGTCTATTCAAACTCTAATCTAGAAAACTCTAAATTCATGATATATTCTTATTCATATTTATTCTTATTTCTAGATTTGTAAAAGCAAGTTTGGTGTTCCTTTCAACGTATTCCATATTCATAATCTAGTATCCGTATCTACCTCCGTATTTAATCATGTGAGTAAACTCGATGCCCTTTTTATTATATAAATCTTTGGGGATGTATCATGACATTCATATTCATACTTATATTCATACTTTTATGTTTAATTCATACTTATGTTCACATTTATATTTTATGTCTATATTCATACTTATAGTAATATGGTGATTCATATTCATATTTATGTTTATATTCATACTTATATTTATGTGTATATTCAGACTTATATTCATATTGAGATTCATACTTATATTCATATTAAAACTTATATTCATGTTTATATACTCACTTATAATCATGTTTATATGTATACTTTTTGTATTATATTCATCGTAATTCATTCATATTGGTATTCATTCATAAAAGTCATTCTTATTATATTTATTCGTAAAGTCATTTATGTTTATATGTACTTATATTCATATTTGATACTATATTTTCGTATTATGGCAAACATTGGAATGAATCAAGTGACACAATCATTATGGGATGCACACACGATAAATCAAATATTCAAACAATCAATCATTCATTATATGTATATACTAAACGGGAAACGTGATAGATCTATTGGCCGTTATTAGACATTCCGACGTGTTACTGTGAATGTCGAGGCCCTCGACCGGACCCTATGTGACTTTGATCACATATGATATACATCAGACTTGATACAAACGCGTGTTATGCCATTATACACATATTATACTTTCTTTATATATTCTTTTATTATACATTCTTTTATACTACATTTTACATATTATTTATATTACTTTTATACTCTTTATTACGTAATCTTTTTAATACTTTATACTTGTGTCTTAAACTTGTTTATTCACCAATACTTTTGTATTGACGTTTACTTTTTACATGATACAGGAAATGGATAGGTTTGCTTGAAGAAAACATAAGAGCTTGGACCTAGTTAATGACATTAATGAATAATTTAAGTCTTTTGTCGTTTTTCGGTTACTTTTCTTTAAACATTTATTTATCTTTAATGCATTCATTTAAACCATTAAATGTGTCTATTATAACCTAATAGAGGAACACGAGTTAAGAACAATTGTAATGCCTCAGGTGTATTTCGCTTTAGCCGGGTTGTTACAGTTGGTATCAGAGCTCGTGTTTATAGGGAATTAGGTGGTTAGAAAACGACCTAGTCTATAAGCTACCCCACACACGTCCTCGTGTGTTCATGCATCATAAAAATTGTTTTTAACTAATTTTTGTGTTCCTCTTACTAAATTCTTTTGAGAGATTCTTCATTCGTCGTTTTCAAAAAAAAAAAAAATTATAAATACTATATATATATATATTTCTGAACCTTATTGAAGATTTAGTACTTGTTTGCGTAGTAACTGTAAGGTTTGGATGTGACTAATCGAGAGAGCGTTAACGATACTGGTTCGTAAACTCTCGACGAACACTCCTCTCCAAGGCCAAAGCGCGACACTTAAACCAAATCTTTAATAATGAAATGTTTTACCCTTCTCGTCTTGAATTAAAATTCTAAAAGTTCATGTGATAAGGCTGTAAGGTTTGGAAGATCGGTAGTTCAATTTCTGTCTAGAGCGGTATCTCGTTACAATTACGTATACCAAACTGGGAAATTTGAACGAGATTCATCCTCTCCTAGGTCACGATATGATTCTTTGGAGTTGGTATTCTTGATATGTCGAGAATTTCTACGGATTTAACCGTAACCCTCAAAAATCAATTTTATTCGTATGTATATATTCATTATTTTATGATTTCTTTAAACATTATACGTGAGTGATACGGATACGTTAATTATACGTGAATCAATAATCATTCGTTGATCATTCGTTAATCATTCGTTAATCATTCGTTAATCATCCGTTAATTAATCATTACTCATTCGTTAATTACCTGTTAATCATTCGTTAAATCATTCGTTGGTCATTGTTAAGCGTACGCCCAGTCAATTATCGTTACTCGTTAAAGTCTAATCTTTATTCATTCTTATTTTCAGCATGTTGAACAACGCTGTCAACCGTCAACGCAACAACCAACGTCGTCTCGCAGCCACGGTTTCTCGCCAAATGGCTAATGCGATTCCGCTAGCCATCCAACAGTTTCAAGCTACTCAAACTCCTGCACAAGCTCCCGTTGGCAATCATGGTGGAGCATCGCTTAAGAACTTCACTACTTGCAATCCTCCTAAGTTTGTAGGTAACGATGGTGCAACTGCTTTGCTGCAATGGTTTGAAAAGATTGAAAGCATTTTCTCAAAAGCTGAAACCCCTGTTCATCTCCATGTGAAATACGTTGCTAGTGTCTTTAGTGGTCGTGCTCTTACTTGGTGGAATCAAGAGAAAATGACTAGTGGCATGGAGGTAGCTCATGAAATGGAATGGACCTTATTCAGACAGATTATGACCGAATAATTTTGTCCGCAAAGCGAACTTAAGAAGTTGGATGAGGAATTCTGGAATTTGAAACAAATTGGAGGAAACAACGCGGAGTACACTACGCGTTTCCATGAACTAAGCTTATTGGTAGCTCTTCTTGTGACTCCCGTATCCATGGCAATCGATAAGTATGTAAGTGGCCTTCCAGCAACTGTTCGAGACAGTGTTCGTAGTAGTAGACCGACAACGGTAGAGGAAGCCGTGCGTCTAGCCGCTACAATTAACGATGATCATGTTAAGGATGGTACTTTGGTTCGTTCTAGTAAAGGTAAGAGAAAGGAGGATAGTGAACCGAAGAAATCTGATAAGTCATCTAGAAAGAAGAAGAAGGGGGATAAATCTAAAGCCTTCGCTGTTGTTGAACCCACCAAACAAACTGTAATCACTGCCCCTACTCATCAAGCTCTTGGAAATACTAAACCCTATACCGGAAATTTCCCTCTTTGCAACCGTTGCAACTATCATCATCCCGCAGGCAAACCTTGTAGAGTGTGCACCAAGTGCAACAAGTTTGGTCATTTTGCTCAGTATTGTAGGGTTGGGCAAAATGTAGCTGTGCCCATGACAATCAATACCTTTGCTCCTCCTCCTGTTCCTATCCAAGCTGATATGCCGAGATTTGGGTGTTTTGGTTGCGGCGATCCTAATCATTTTATTCGTGATTGCCCTTATCGTTAAGGAAACCCTCCACCCGCTCAGCAAAATCAGCCACCGCTTGTTCAACCAATTCAACAACAACCCGCTGGTCGTGGACGAGCTTTTGTCATTAATGCTCAACAAGCTCAAGCCAACAACGAAGTTGTTAATGGTACGTTTCTCATCAATGGTATTTATGCTTCCATTTTATTTGATTCGGGTGCCGATCGTAGCTTTATCTCTACCCAATTTGAACCTTTACTTGCTTTGAAAAGAAATAAGTTGCATGATCCCCTTAGTGTCGAAGTAGCCAATGGCAAGGTTCTTAAACTAAGTTCTATTTTGAATGATTGTACCTTAAGTCTAGGGAATCGTGATTTCGCTATAGATTTAGTGCCTATGAATTTGGGTAGTTTCGACGTTATCGTAGGGATGGATTGGTTATCCCAACATCATGCCGAGATCATTTGCTTTGATAAATCTATTCGTATTCCGTGTGATGATGGTAGTATTCTTACGGTTTGTGGTGAGACAAAATCAAAGGGACTTAAACTCATGTCCTGTACGCAAGCTTATAGCTACTTGCGTAAGCATAAGAAGGATCTTCCATGTTATCCTGCGTTTCTAGCTCACATCATTGATACAAGGAAAGAAGCGCTCAAAATTGAAGATATTCCCATCATTCGGGATTTCCCCGAAGTCTTTCCCGAAGACGTATCTGGATTACCTCCTATACGACAAGTGGAATTCCGTATTGATCTCATTCCTAATGCAACTCCTATTGCTAAAGCTCCTTATCGTCTCGCTCCTTTGGAAATGCAAGAGCTTTCAAGCCAATTGCAAGAACTAACCGACAAGGGTTTTATTCGCCCTAGTTCTTCTCCTTGGGGTGCTCCTATTTTATTTGTAAAGAAGAAAGATGGTTCGTTTCGGATGTGCATCGATTACCGTGAACTTAACAAACTTACCATCAAGAATCGTTATCCTTTACCTCGAATCGACGACTTGTTTGATCAATTGCAAGGTGCTACTTGTTTCTCTAATATAGACCTTCGTTCGGGCTATCATCAACTTAGAGTAGCCGAAGAAGACATTCCTAAAACTGCCTTCCGAACTCGCTATGGTCATTTCGAGTTTATGGTTATGCCATTTGGACTCACAAACGCACCTGCTGTTTTCATGGATCTAATGACTCGCGTTTGTAAACCATACCTCGACAAATTCGTCATAGTCTTTATCGATGATATTCTCATTTATTCAAAATCCAAAGCCGAGCATGAAACTCATTTGCGACTTGCTCTAGAACTCCTCAAGAAAGAAAAGCTTTATGCTAAATTCTCGAAGTGCGAATTTTGGCTCAAGGAAGTTAAATTTTTGGGTCACGTAGTTGATGCGAAGGGAATACACGTTGATCCCACTAAGATCGAGGCCGTTCGTAACTGGCCTATTCCAACTAATCCTTCTGAGATTCGATCTTTTCTTGGGTTGGCAGGCTATTATCGTCGTTTCATCGAAAACTTCTCAAAGATCGCTATTCCTTTGATGAAGCTTACTCATAAAACTGAGAAGTTTGTTTGGGGAGATGATCAAGAATCAGCATTTCACATTCTTAAGGACAAACTTTGTAAAGCTCCTGTTCTTAGTCTTCCTGATGGAACCGAAGATTTCGTGGTATATTGTGATGCATCGGGAAATGGTCTTGGTTGTGTGTTAATGCAACGAGGAAAAGTTATAGCTTATTCATCGAGACAATTGAAGAAGCACGAAGTCAATTATACCGTTCATGATCTCGAACTTGGAGCGGTTATCTTCGCTCAAAAGTTGTGGAGACATTATCTCTTTGGTACGAAGTGTATTGTTTACACGGATCACCATAGTCTTCAGCATCTATTCAATCAAAAAGATCTAAACACGAGGCAACGTAGATGGACTGAATTGCTTAATGATTACGACTGTGAGATTAAATATCATCCTGGCAAGGCTAAAGTTGTTGCCGACGCCTTGAGTCGTAAACCTTATTCAAAAGTCTACAGTATTCGTGTTCTTTCGGATCTTCATCCGTTAATCAAGATTGCGCAACAGAAGATAATCAATGGTGGAAACTTGGCTAGTGAATTGGGTTGTGGCATTGAAAAGCAATTAATCATCAAATCAAACGGTCTTCATTATTTTAACGATCGTCTCTGGATACCTTCAATCGATGATCTTCGTAATCTTGTGATGAAAGAAGCTCATAATACTCGATACTCGATTCATCCCGGTGCCGATAAAATGTATCATAATTTGAAGCATTCCTATTGGTGGTCAGGCATGAAAAAGGATATATTCTTATTCGTTCAAAAATGTCTAACTTGTTTGAAGGTTAAAGCCGAACATCAAAAGCCCTCAGGTTTGTTAACTCAACCCGAAATCCCGTTGTGGAAATGGGAAGGCATTGCGATGGACTTTATAACCAAACTTCCACGTTCATCAAAAGGTTACGACAGTATTTGGGTAATCATTGATCGTTTGACTAAAGTCGCTCACTTCATTCGTATTTGTGAAACTTATCGTGTCGAACGCTTAGCTCAAATCTACATTCAAGAAATCGTAAGACTTCATGGAGTACCGCTTGACATCATTTCTGACCGTGATGGTCGATTCATATCTCGATTTTGGAGATCTCTTCAATCCGCACTTGGAACTCGCTTGAATCTCAGCACCGCTTACCATCCTCAAACTGATGGTCAATCGGAGCGTACTATTCAAACACTAGAGGATTTGTTGAGAACCTGTGTCATCGATTTCGGTGGTAGTTGGGACTCACACCTCGGACTTATCGAATTCTCCTACAACAACAGTCATCATACGAGTGCAAACATGGCCCCTTATGAAGCTTTATATGGTCGTAAATGTAGATCGCCGGTATGTTGGCAAGACATTGGGGAAACGCAAATAACTGGACCCGAATTGATACAAGAGACAACGGATAAAATCGTAAAAATACGCGAAAACCTCACCACCGCTCGTAGTCGCCAGAAAAGTTACGCCGATAAGCGTAGAAAGCCTCTTGAATTTGTCGTTGATGATCGCGTTCTTCTTGGAAAGGCGTGGTACGATTCAGCAAGAAAGGGAAGTTTGCCCCGAGATACGTTGGACCCTTCAGAATTATCGAGCGTGTGGGTAAGGTTGCTTATAGACTTGAGTTACCGACCGAACTAGAGAATGTTCATCCAGTCTTTCATTTATCTAATTTGCGAAAATGTCTAGCTGATGAAAATCTACATGTACCATTGGATGAAATCCAAGTCGATTCGACTATGCACTTCGTAGAGCGACCTGTTGAAATCTTAGACCGTGAAATCAAGAAACTAAGGAGAAGTTCAATTCCAATAGTGAAAGTACGTTGGGAATCTAAACGTGGACCAGAGTTTACATGGGAACAAGAAGATCACATGAAATCCAAATATCCGCACTTATTCATAAATCAACCGGGTACTAGTTAACCATAATTTTCGAGGACGAAAATCTTTAAAGTTGTGGAGACTGTAACACCGTGCCCGAATCCGACCCGATACTTGACTTGTAACTTTAATTCGGACTTTGTAATTGTATACATTTGACGATTTATAAAAGTTCGATTTGAGTTATGTATATTTGGGTTATCTTAATTCTATTTAAACCTTGTAACATTATTAATGTGTTATCTTGCATGTGTACATTAATGTACACTAAAATGTGTTTAATACACATGGACTTATATAAATGCAAGTAATTCTAGTAATGTGTTAAAGACAAGTAGTTTAATTAATACATGCATGCAAGGAACTATGTATGTATGTATGTATGTATGTTTCCTTGTTCTTAGCCTTCAATTTTGGTCAAATGAGTTACACATTTCTTATTTATGGCTTTAAACACCTCTTTAACCATTTCTTTTTGTAACCTACAATAATTAAATTTGGAGTTAATTATTAGGGGAGTTACATTTTGACCTTTCTTTATCACATATCAAACTCTATAAATTGGTGTCTTCTTGTCAAAAATCAAACCAACACAAAGCTCCGTAATCAAAACTTCAAGCCTTCCATAATCGATTGTAAAGGTTCCCAATTCTATTGTTTTTCATCATAATCATGTTTATCTTTTATGTTACTCAAGCTTACCATCATCATCTTATTAATCTTGTCTATTCAAACTCTAATTTAGAAATTTTCTAAATTCATGATATATTCTTATTCATATTTATTCTTATTTCTAGATTTGTAAAGGCAAGTTTGGTGTTCCTTTCAACGTATTCCGTATTCATAATCTAGTATCCGTATCTACCTCCGTATTTAATCATGTGAGTAAACTCGATGCCCTTTTTATTATATAAATCTTTGGGGTTGTATCATGACATTCATATTCATACTTATATTCATACTTTTATGTTTAATTCATACTTATGTTCACATTTATATTTTATGTCTATATTCATACTTATAGTAATATGATGATTCATATTCATATTTATGTTTATATTCATACTTATATTTATGTGTATATTCAGACTTATATTCATATTGAGATTCATACTTATATTCATATTAAAACTTATATTCATGTTTATATACTCACTTATAATCATGTTTATATGTATACTTTTTGTATTATATTCATCGTAATTCATTCATATTGGTATTCATTCATAAAAGTCATTCTTATTATATTTATTCGTAAAGTCATTTATGTTTATATGTACTTATATTCATATTTGATACTATATTTTCGTATTATGGCAAACATTGGAATGAATCAAGTGACACAATCATTATGGGATGCACACACGATAAATCAAACATTCAAACAATCAATCATTCATTATATGTATATACTAAACGGGAAACGTGATAGATCTATTGGCCGTTATTAGACATTCCGACGTGTTACTGTGAATGTCGAGGCCCTCGACCGGACCCTATGTGACTTTGATCACATATGATATACATCAGACTTGATACAAAAGCGTGTTATGCCATTATACACATATTATACTTTCTTTATATATTCTTTTATTATACATTCTTTTATACTACATTTTACATATTCATTTATATTACTTTTATACTCTTTATTACGTAATCTTTTTAATACTTTATACTTGTGTCTTAAACTTGTTTATTCACCAATACTTTTGCATTGACGTTTACTTTTTACATGATACAGGAAATGGATAGGTTTGCTTGAAGAAAACATAAGAGTTTGGACCTAGTTAATGACATTAATGAATAATTTAAGTCTTTTGTCGTTTTTCGGTTACTTTTCTGTAAAACATTTATTTATCTTTAATGCATTCATTTAAACCATTAAATGTGTCTATTATAACCTAATAGAGGAACACGAGTTAAGAACAATTGTAATGCCTCAGGTGTATTCCGCTTTAGTCGGGGTGTTACATTTACGATATCAAGATTACCACGCGATTCATCTCTATCAGTTCCACCGTCTTTAGCTTTTCCTAAAAAAGTTGTTTGAACAAAACAAATTAGATAAAATGTCTTTTTTTTTCTTTCCCAAAATCACATGTAATAACATAGTGTTGGCAACAGTCGTCCGACCATGCCACCTGGGTGCCCGACTAGTCTGATTTTGAGGTGGTCCGACCCGACTCTAGCTTGAGACAGTAAAAAAAGTCGGTCAATGATAGTAAAAGTGTCAAATGTCGGGGTTTACCGGGTCAAAACTGTGTCAAATTGGGTCAACATCCGAGTAGTTCCTAATTATTCTCCGAGTTGGGTGACTAGTCTTTTAAAATGTCCTGATCGACTCGTCCCTACTAACGACTTTATTAAACATTGAATAACAATAATATAATATATAGAAAGTAGACTTACTATTAAGTTCACTTGAACCTGATTCTCTATTTCGATACTGAGCTTGAACTTGACGGTCGATTGTTTGCATGACACTTGTCTGGTTGAAAAATTGTGTATCAGACACAATAACAGTGTTTTCTTGATTTTCGACAACGTCACCAGATTTTTGTTTAGAAGATTCTTGATCCTTTAAAGCTTCTCCTAAAGAATTTATTACAACAAAAGTAATTAGTTTAAATTCTTTTTATTTAGGTTTCTCTTAAATCACATGTAACAAAATAATATAAATATAGAAAGTAGACTTACTGTTAAGTTCACTTGAACCTGATTCTCTATTCCGATTATGAGCTTGAACTTGACGGTTAATTGTTTGCATGACACTTGTTTGGTTGAAAAATTGTGTATCAGACACAATGATAAGGTTTTCTTCATTTTCGACAACGTCACCAGATTTTTGTTTACAAGATTCTTGATCCTTTAAAGCTTCTCCTAAAAAAATTCATTAGAAGAAAAGTAATTTGTTATTTTATTTTTATTTAGGTTTTCTCCTAAAATCACATGTAACAAACATAATATAAATATAGAAAGTAGACTTACTGTTAAGTTCACTTGAACCTGATTCTCTATTTCGATACTGAGCTTGAACTTGACGGTCGATTGTTTGCATGACACTTGTCTGGTTGAAAAATTGTGTATCAGACACAATAACAGTGTTTTCTTGATTTCCGACAACGTCACCAGATTTTTGTTTAGAAGATTCTTGATCCTTTAAAGCTTCTCCTAAAGAATTTATTACAACAAAAGTAATTAGTTTAAATTCTTTTTATTTAGGTTTCTCTTAAATCACATGTAACAAAATAATATAAATATAGAAAGTAGACTTACTGTTAAGTTCACTTGAACCTGATTCTCTATTCCGATTATGAGCTTGAACTTGACGGTCAATTGTTTGCATGACACTTGTTTGGTTGAAAAATCGTGTATCAGACACAATGATAGGGTTTTCTTCATTTTCGACAACGTCACCAGATTTTTGTTTACAAGATTCTTGATCCTTTAAAGCTTCTCCAAAAAAATTCATTACAAGAAAAGTAATTTGTTATTTTTTTTTTATTTAGGTTTTCTCCTCAAATCACATGTAACAAACATAATATAAATATAGAAAGTAGACTTACTGTTAAGTTCACTTGAACCTGATTCTCTATTCCGATACTGAGCTTGAACTTGACGGTCGATTGTTTGCGTGACACTTGCCTGGTTGAAAAATTGTGTATCAGACACAATAACAGTGTTTTCTTAATTTTCGACAACGTCACCATATTTTTGTTTGGAAGATTCGTGAACCTTTAAAGCTTCTCCTAAAGAATTCATTACAACAAAAGTAATTAGTTTAAATACTTTTTATTTAGGTTTCTCTTAAAATCACATGTAACAAACATAATATAAATATAGAAAGTAGACTTACTGTTAAGTTCACTTGAACCTGATTCTCTATTCCGATACTGAGCTTGAACTTGACGGTCGATTGTTTGCATGACACTTGTCTGGTTGAAAAATTGTGTATCAGACACATTAACATTGTTTTCTTGATTTTCGACAACGTTACCAGGTTTTTGTTTAGAAGATTCGTGAACCTTTAAAGCTTCTCCTAAAGAATTCATTACATCAAAAGTAATTAGTTTAAATTCTTTTTATTTATGTTTCTCTTAAAATCACATGTAACAAACATAATATAAATATAGAAAGTAGACTTACTGTTAAGTTCACTTGAACCTGATTCTCTATTCCGATTATGATCTTGAACTTGACGGTCGATTGTTTGCATGACACTTGTCTGGTTGAGAAATTGGGTATCGGAAACAATCAAATGTTTATTATTGATCTACAACAGCTGCATTTTCTTCATGTATACCATCATATTCTGTTACTTCTCCAATGTCGATAACAACACGAGCTCCATCTATAGAAGATCCACCAACAGCTAAACAATATAATAGAAAAAAAAGATTTAGATAAAAGTTTTTTAATTTATTTTTCTCCAAAAAAACACAAGTGATTCACATTAATGAAATTAATAAAATGTACCTATTTTCAAGTCTTTGTCTATTTCATCAGGATCCACTGAATTTTCACCATTAACATTCCGTGGATGAATATCATCCAAAACAATATCAAGTTTTTTTTTATCATCTTCTATAACAATATCATCTTTCATAGCTTCGTCATTTTCAAAAGAATCCTTTACCATTTCACCATCATCATCATTATTAAGATGTTCATAATTTGATATCGGGAATGTATATTCAAGTCCGTGAGATGACGATAAATCAACTGCAACATTTCTATTCTTCACTGAGTCATTATGTCCAACTTCTTCATAGTCATCATTTTTAGTTGGACCATTACCGCCAACGAAAATAGACTAAAATTTCACTTTGTAAAGATTTATTTCCTCGTTATATGGGTACATTCTGGTAGCTTCTTCTAAAACAGATCCAATGTCGTCTTTTATTTCATCTAAAAATAACAACTTTGACTGTAGTTTTCTAACAAAATACTGCAAAAAATATTATTAATAGATATAATAAAGATTTGTACAACTAAAAGTAGAAATAAATAAATAAATAAAACTATATTATATGTAGAAAAATTACCTCAGAAGCAAACTTCTCATTTTTTAGAGCTTCTCCAAATGGAGGTTCCATGTCTCCTATGCCAAAACCACCTTCAAGAATTTCTGCATCTTGTTTATCATTCATTTTTTGAGAATCCCAAGCGAGAATAGCAGGACGTTGTCGTGCCACATTTAATGTGCTACACTTTACTGAATCCAAGTACAAAAGCTGGTTTTATACAAATACATGAAAAACATATGTTATAAACATACTCATTTGTGAAGAAAAAAAAATATAATATAAATGTAAGATAGAAGTAAAAATTATTGTAAAAACAAACTTACAGTTAGGAATGACCGAGGTCCCACAAAAAAACTGGCTACGCCTTTCTTCCAATCTTTTTTGCATACACGCAAAACATCCATTACTAACTTGCACGAGTTAATGTTTTTAATCTCCACCCCATTTGTTATGTAGTCCAAAATGTTAAGCAAACATGAACCCGACGGATGGCATTGAACCTTAGTGTTCATGAACAAAACTAAAAAGTTCAACTTTAAATTTAATCCTCCTTCTCTAGAATGTGTAATTTTAGTACACACATCTCGTGGCCTAATCTTTGCCCCCTCTCCAAACTGGTTGTACCAATCAGCAATATACGGATCTCGATTTGAAACAGGCTGTAACTCCTCAAATTCTCTTCCTCCATTGGGTATTCCAAGCATGTCATGTATCAAGTCACATGTAATGTTAATAACATTACTCCCAATAGTTAATGTCATTTTTGATGGGTTAAAGTTATTTAGTACATACATGCCTAGTTTTCCAGGTAGGCCATCTAAAGTCATTCCACATAAGTTCCCAAACCCCATATCAAATAAGTCTGACTTCTGATCTAAACTTAAATCTTTAATTGCATAATACAGTGACTTAGGTGACATTCTAGTCCTTAGGGATTGAAACTAAGTACTTAATACCTTAACTGATTTTGACAATCTTAGACTAACAGTTTCTTTTTCTGACCAATCTTCTTCGTTAACAGTTTCTAATTTTTCCTTTGCACTTTGCTTAACTAAAAGCCGTAATTCTGGTTTCTCTTCATTTATGTCTTGAAAAATTCGCTTGGCACCCCGATAGATCTTCTTCTTCCTTGGTTTCTTTTTCACATCCCCGCTGTCTGGTTTTTTTCTTTTGTTTAGAACCCTCTTGACAGGAGATGTTTTCTGCTTTCCGATGTAGCTGGCCAATGTTTGATCATTACTATAATCTAGTAATGGACCTACGTTACACAAATAAAAAAGTGAGTTAGTTTTTTTTTTTTTTTTTTTTTTTGTAAATAATGAACATATGCATCAAATTTTTGTCATGTGTTAAGCTATATGTAAAGCAAGTAATACCTGAACTTGTGCTTTCGTTTTTTGGAAGATTAAGCATTCTGCCAATGGGCATTTCATCAAAATCAATATCTTCTTCACTCGATGATTCATCTTCTTTGTTGTCTAAATAATAATAACAGGTGATTTCATATAAACAAACAATTTTGTCAACAAAAACTTTTTATAATGATATCCATCAAAGTAATAAACTAGTATTAAAATCACAGTTGATTTTTATATTAACAGAAGTACCTGAATCACTTTTAACAAATTTAGAAAATACTAAAACAAAAATATACATGAATCACCTTTAACTTTTCTAGAACTATACGTTACTCCCCAATGCTTATCCTCTGATGAACAAACAACTATACATAAAAATAAAAATAAAAATAAAAAGTAGTAATTAAATATAATTTTACAAAAAAAATAAAATAATAAATAAATATCATATTACGTTTAACTACGTCATTAACATTGTCAGGATCGGATTAGCTAATGCAAACTAATAGTTTTCCCTTCGTTAAGATCTTGATCTATTGAAGAAGTTCAGCTGCGGATGAACACTTCAATATTTACGAGTTATCGAACAATAGAATATGAATAAGAATGAACAAATAGTATTGTCGAATATTAAGCATCAATTGTATTAATTTCAGGATATCAATACAACGTGTTTCTATCAATACAAGGATCTATCTATTTATAGACCCTGAGGCCGACCTATCAAAATAGGAAACATCATCTATCCTTATCTAGAACTATCATTATCTAGAAATAAGGAAACTATATCTAAATACAAAAGGAAACATAATCTGATTATAACTCTAATTAGATTATTCTTGCATGGCAAGTTGGTCTTCCGTATTAACTTGGTATGACCGCATCAACTTGACTTCTTCCGTAGAAACTCTATAATCAGTAGTAACTTGGTTGAACAACCGCACTAACTTGTCTTCCGCATTAACTTCTTAATGTCTTCCGCATTAATCGTTTAACCTACTATTCTCGTTGTTAAGCTTATTGTTTAGGAGTTAAACTATTTTGTCTAAGTTATAACCCAACAATCTCCCCCTAACGGTTAAAAGAATCCCTATTTATACGGTTAAAAAGGGTAACAACTTGATGATTGGATTTGACGCGGGTTATGATTAAAATCAAAGGTCCAATTGGAGATTGCCACGTGTCGATTGTAGCTGTACCTCCCGCCGGAAGTTTAAAAATTAGGTCCAATAGTCAAGTGCCACGTGTAAAAGTTACTTTCAAGTTGTATTTGGACTTGACAAATCACCATTAATTAGGGTATACTTATTGTTTAAGAAACCTTTTATTATGGTAATTTGCAGTATTAACAAATAATAGCCGCAGTAAGTAGTTTAATGACCGTTGTAACGTTACATGGGCCGTAGTAACTGGACTGTCCGTATTAATGTGAATTACTGGCAATATTAACTAGTCTTCCGTAGTAACTAGTATACTAGTAGGTATTTAAACATTCCGTACGTATCATTAGAATAAGGGCAGTAGTAGTTAAACCTTCCCTTAATACTAATAAATTTGGACGTACTAATCATACTTTGGCTTAAAATTTGTCTTTACTATTAATGTTGCAGTAGTAACATAGTGCAATACTAAAAAGTAAGGCACTTGAATCTTATTATAAGGTTACTACTGCTTAGCTAAGGGACTTTAAAAATAGAAATACTAAGAGATAAAAGGATGTTGATATCAATCCATATTGATCATTCCAATACTTGTAATCAAGAATGTGAATCTTCCCACATCAAATGCTTTTGTGAGAAGGTCAGCAAGCTGATTGTCAGTGTGGATTTTCTCAACATGGATCAATTTCTTTTCGTTACAATCTCTTATGAAGTGGTAGCGTATCTCTATGTGCTTTGTCTTGGAGTGCTTGACTGGATTGTTGATGATGCTGATCGTGCTTTGGTTGTCAATATGAATTGGCGTGTTCATGAAGGAATAGCCATAATCCATCATTTGATTTTGTATCCATAGCACTTGAGCACAACAACTAGCAGCGGCAATATATTCAGCTTCTGTGGAAGAGGTAGACACCGTTGTTTGCTTCTTGCATTGCCATGACACCAGTCTTGAACCAATAAATTGGCATCCTCCTGTTGTTGATTTCCTGTCTAAGTTTCACCACCATAGTCACTGTCAGTATAAGCAATTAAATCAAAAGGAGAGTCTTTAGGATACCATAAGCCTAAGTTAGGCTTGCCCTTTAGGTAACGAAAGATTCTCTTGACTGCAATGAGGTGTGACATCTTGGGCCTTGTTTGATATCCTGCACAAACGCAAACTCCAAACATGATGTCTGGTCTTGAAGCTGTGAGATACATTAATGAGCCAATCATTGATCTATAATTATGTATATCCACATCCTCCCCCTCAAGATCAGCCGTCAATTGTTTGTGAGTTTCAACGGGGGTGCTTGCAACTTTGGCATCCATGAGGCCAAATTTAGTGAGAATGTCCTTGACATACTTGGATTGGCTTATAAAGAGGCCATCCTTCTTTTGCTTGACTTGTAGACCCAAGAAGAACGTGAGTTCGCCCATTGAACTCATTGGAAACTTAGTGTGCATTAGGTCTTCAAACTCTTTGCACAAAGCATCTTTGGTGGAGCCAAAGATGATGTCATCAACGTAAATTTGAACAAGAAGAATGTCTGAGTGAGATTTCTTGAAGAATAGAGTCTTGTCAATTGTTCCTCTCCCATAAATTCTTCCTCCTTTTGGATTTCCTCCAAATGCAACATATCCTCCATTGAACTTTTCAAAGTCCTAAAGATATGACATGCTGCCTGTCATGTGCCTGGAACAGCCACTATCTACATGCCAATTGCTCTCACTTTCTTTGGTTGGCTGAACCTGTACATAAACATTAGAAGTTAGTTTCTGGTGGGAACCCAAGCCAAAGTTGACTTGGGTTTGCCCATTTCATCAAAGTAACTCACCTTCCTTTGAAATAGTTTTGAAAAATCAATGGGGATAGGTGGTTGAGTTACTTGAATCTTTGGTTGCCACACTTGTTTGAATGTTTTAGCTTTTGAAACAATTTTAGTGTTAACAACTTTTGATTTAACAATAGGAACAGGTACTGGTTTGACATGCCTTTGTTTCTTAGTGTTGATAGTAGCCGTAGTAACTAAGTTACCTTTGGCAGTATTAACACGAGCAGTATTAACACGGTTATTTTTCACAGTATTAGTACGAGCAGTATTAATACCATTATATTTCGCCGTAGTAAGTTTTGCAGTAGAAACAAAATTTTGTCTGGCAGTAGGAACTCTATTCTTTTTGTTAAAAAATACGTTGCTTTTGTTAACATTTTTTCTTCCTGAAGGCATAGTAACAAATGTATGGTTTGCATGGTTTATTTTGTTACTACTGTTCATGGATTTGTTTTTATGTGCAAACCGTCCTGTATATTGCACCCCATAATGTGGTTTTTGAATCACTTGCAATTGATTTTGAGGATTGTGATAACAAACTTTTGCATAGTGATTTAACTTACCACATATAAAACATCCCTTCCCGGAACTTTTGACAATTTGACCCTTTTGAGCTTTTACTTGGTTCATATTTCGTTGGTTTCATCTTTTACCTATATGTTTCCAAGTATTTTCGTTTTCCTTAGGGTCTGTTTTGGTCTTTCTTTCAGTAGATGTTTTGACATTCTTAATGGGGTCATTTCGTGGCATAGACACTAGACTTTGTGAAGACTGTTGAGTACAACCTTCTATTGTGATAAGGTGATTTTCTAAAGGAATGTCCTTATTTTTCACAATGTTTAGCTTACTCTCTTCAACTAAGTCATCAATAAGAACGTCATCATAGTTGATTGGATCAACATTGAATGATTCTTTTGGTGGTGTCTGAGAGATGGGAATTCTAGGTTCATCTATGGATGGAGGGATATAGTTTTGGTTAAATGGAGGGGCAACTTCTTTGTAACCTAAGCCAGCTTTTACCTTTCCATATATTTGATGTTGGATTAGGTCATTAACTGATTTTGAAGCATGTTCTAGTTTCCCTACATCTAACTCAACTTTATCATGTTCTTGTTCTAGTCTTTTGATGTCTTCCCTAGCCATCTTCAGTTTAATTAGTAAATCCTCTCTTTGCCATTCAACTAAGCTAATTTTCTCTTGATAACTTTGTTCATTTATTTTGTGTGACTTAATTTGGTTTTCTAAGTTATCAATTACCCTAGCAGCTGACCGTCTTTGTTCTTCTAAGATTTTAATCGAATCACTCATTAATTGATTGTGATTTTTATATTTAACAATTATAGCTTTACACTCAGAAGTACATAGTTTAGAATTTACCTCGGCCATAAGAGATGGAGTTTCAGGATTTGTTGAGAATGAGTCAATAGCCATTAGAGCATCGTCTTGAGTTGCTCCTTGATCATCATCATTCTAGTCATATCCAAGAACGTTGTTGCCAATTTCAGTAATTTCCAGATCAGTATAAACTAGCTCCGTAGAAACTGAGTCTTCCGTAGAAACAGTGTCCGTAGCATCCATTACTACTGCTATGCATGCATGGTGAACAGTAGTAATTTCTTCCACGTAAACAGGATTTTGTTCTTCAGAAATTAGCGCCCTGTTTTGACTTGTTTCTTCGGCTAAGTCACTCCAATCGTATCCAAATATGTCTTGTGACATAAGTGCACTCAGATTGCCTTGAGTGTTTCGTAAATTGTTGGGTTTTGACTTGTTCGATTTGTTTGGGCATTCCCTAGCAAAGTGACCTGGTTCATTACAATCGTAGCACTTCACCTTGCTTTTGTAGAAAGTAATTCGTTCATTGTTTCTTGGATTGAACCTTCTCCCTGTTCTATTTACAAATCTTCTTGCACGTAGAGCCAGCATGGCAGATTGCCACTTTAAGTCAATCTCATCCCAGTCGTCTTGATGTATTTGCTTTACGTCTTCACTTGTGAGATTTGAGCTTTGTGAGATGAATGCTTCGAACGAAATCTCTTCACCAATGTCATGTTTTGGTCCGCCAGAAGTTGTAACAAGGGCAGTATTAGCATTGGTAATACTGGGGCTGTTATTGCCAGATTTTTCTGCTTCCACTTCTGCCTCAAAGACTCTTAAGTCGTTGTAAAGATCATCCAATTCCAGTTCTTCTAATGTGTCTCCTTGTCTATAGGAAACTGTGTATATTTTCCATTCCTTACTTAAAGCTCTTATGAACTTTCGATTGAGATCATCTTTCTCATACTTAATTCCTGCGCTGATCATCTCTCCGGTGAGCTTTTTGTATCGATCGAATGTCTGAGTCATTCGTTCGCCATTCAGAGAATTGAAGTTTTCATATTCCTTTTTAAGAAGAGCTTTCTTGTTCTTCTTTGTATTCTTTGTTCCGCTGAATCTTTTCTCCAACGCTTCCCATAGAGATTTTGCATCTTGATATTCTTCGAATTGTGATTGGTATTCGTTGGGGATGGCGATTAAAAGAATACTGAGAGCCTTGATTTCTGTTTGTTTTTCTCTTCTTTACAGGTCAGACAATGTTGTACGAGTAAGGATACTTGGTTTTCCATCAGCGCCTGGAGTGGTAGCATGCTTGTTACCATTGATGATCACATCCCAAACTGTATAGTCGGACAGTAAGATGTGTTGCTTGATTCGTAGCTTCCATAGATCGAACTCGTTGCTGTTCAGAACGGGAACTTTGCCGATTGCAACTTCAGTCATGATGTTCTTTGTGATTCTTGCGTATGAGGATTATCAACTCGTTGATAAATGGATCTAAAGCACCTCCTGTGCTCTGATACCACTTGTCAGGATCGGATTAGCTAATGCAAACTAATAGTTTTCCCTTCGTAAAGATCTTGATCTATTGAAGAAGTTCAGCAGCGGATGAACACTTCAATATTTACAAGTTATCGAACAATAGAATATGAATAAGAATGAACAAATAGTATTGTCGAATATTAAGCCTCAATTGTATTAATTTCAGAATATCAATACAACGTGTTTCCATCAATACAAGGATCTATCTATTTATAGACCTTGAGGCCGACCTATCAAAATAGGAAACATCATCTATCCTTATCTAGAACTATCATTATCTAGAAATAAGGAAACTATATCTAAATACAAAAGGAAACATAATCTAATTATAACTCTAATTAGATTATTCTTGCACGGCAAGTTGGTATTCCGTATTAACTTGGTATGACCGCATCAACTTGACTTCTTCCGTAGCAACTCTATAATCAGTAGTAACTTGGTTGAACAGCCGCACTAACTTGTCTTCCGCAGTAACTTCTTAATGTCTTCCGCATTAATCGTTTAAGCTACTATTCTCGTTGTTAAGCTTATTGTTTAGGAGTTAAACTATTTTGTCTAAGGTATAACCCAACAATCTCCCCCTAACCTTGAACTTTTATGATTAATCAAAATGGCGTGAGATATACATCAAAGTAATAAACGACAAATTATTTTTGATTTTTTGTCAAATATGACCCTCAAGTTATTTTCTTAAGAATTTGAGAACTTTTATTTTTTTGGTTATGATGGAAAATTTGGATTTTTGTGTTTTTTGTTGTTTAAAATACATGTTGTTAAGAATTTTGAAAACGTTAAGCTAGTCAAAATCACATGTGATTTTCATGTGATTTGAAGACGTCAACCTACTCAAATAGGCAATATCACATGTGATTTAATTTAGTCCACAAACCGTCAATCGTTAAACAACAAAATATGATAAAATCTCATACGATATTTTTTATATCAATACGTGAAATTCGTAAGGCAATATCACATGTGATTTTCATGTGATTTAAAAACGTCAACCTAGTCATGTTTCTACATGTGATTTTCATGTGTTTTGAACACGTCAACCTATTCAAATAGGAAATAATCGCATGTGATTTAACTTAGCCAACAAATCGTCAAACGTTAAACCACCACTTCCTAGGCGTTTCAACTCCAAAACTTCAAAACGTTCTACTCATGTTTCTACGCGTACCCAAGTCACTGAAGAACCTAAACAACATGTAGTTGGTACGACTGATAAAAACAACGTTAAACCTTGTAAACCATGTGTAGTTGCTACAACCGATAAAAATATCGCTCAAGCAGCCATCAAGTGTTTTTTTGTTCAAAGAAATACACCAAACTGAAAATAAGTCCAAGTTCCTTATATTCTCAAACAAAATATTTGTCATCCAATAATGTAACACTGGTAAGAGTCTACTCATTACAAATAAAATTCAACTAGTAAAGTAACATATTAAGTTTGCTTACAAAAATAAATTCTTAAAAGTAACATTTTTGATCATATATTATCACAAGTGATTTTTACAGGTACCAATATTTGAAGTTTCATAATCCGATTCTCCATCACGCAATACATTATCAACTTTTCTTGCAGCTGCATTTGATCTAGTAATTTTCTGTTGCTTTCTCTGTTTTGACAAAGTATCATAAGTATCATTGTCACACCTCGCTAAAGCGGAAACACGGAATGTGAGAGCTGGAATATCATTACACGGTCATAAGCAAATATAAACGATTCAAGTCATTTTGATTAAAATAAAATTGTTCAAGTTTCAACATTCAAAAACGACCAAGTAGTTCATGATATAACTTAAAGTACAAATACAATATTTCCAAAATAGAATTCCCAAAATAGAAAGGTCTTTTCCCAATGAACGCCTCACGTAACCATAATGACCCTTCCTTGCCATGCATTCCGTACACTTACATTAATTTCCTGAAACATAAGATAAAGTGTCAACTACATAAAGTAGTGAGTGAGTTACAGTTTAGAGTTTCGAGAAAAGTTTCCAAAAATAGAAAGTTGCAAAGTAGTGACGTCGTAAGTAAAAAGAACGGTACAACGTTTGAACATATATGTAAATAGTAAAAGGTTTGAACGTACACAAGTAAGTTAAATAAATAAAACTCGTATAAATAAAGTTGTAGCGGAATCCAGGCGCTAAAAAGGTGAATGCGTAGGGAGTATGTGTTTAACTAAATAGTAACTCGTATCAATCACTTGACATAATATAAGTAGTAACTATACACTAAACCGATTGTGTGGTCGTGAACTATCCCAGAATTTTTTTAATGATTGAACGTTTGAACTCAACAATATGTACTTGGGACGCTAACCCTGAGTAAGAAGTGACCCCTCCTAAGTATCGATACCCATATGACTAACGGCTAATGCTAATAGTGTATAAAGTTTCCAATACCAAAACGGGCAATTGAACAAAGTTTCCAAAGTTTCTTACGGGCTTATATATCCATCAAGGATTGGTCGCTAACAAGTATCCTAAATTTAGTTATCCTGCTAAGGCATCAACACATATACGCATAGTAGTACACAAGTTTCCAAGTTTCAAAGTTTCAAAGTTCAAAGTTTCATAAGAGTTGCAATAAAGTTTCGTACAAGTTTCCAAAGTTTACGAGTTTCACAAGTTAAAATGTTTCAAGTTTCCAAAGTTTCGAACAAGTTTCCAACAGTTTCAATAAGTACCAAAGGTATCAAGTTTCCAATTGTTTCAATAATTTGCAAATAGTGTTACAAGTTACAAAACATGTGATCTTATGCTTCCCCCAAATAATGTTTAAAAGTACAAAAAGTAAAACAAGTGGGGTTGTAACTCACGGTTTGCGGAGAACGAGAACTCGGGAATCGGTCGAAAAGGAGCCGGGAATCACGGAATGCCTAAGGATACCAAGATTGTCCAAAAGTTAATTTCTTATTAGGTTACTTTATATAAGAGATTAGGTAACTTTTGTTTCGAGTTAAGTGTTAATGTCAAAATTGTCCCAAAAATTTGTCCGAAGCGGTTAACGTTAATTTTAGTCCGAAAAGTTCAAAGTTAAAGTTATTATTATGATAGACATGTTTAGGTTACTGAAATGGTTTAGGTTTTCTAAAGAAATTTGGGCAGCGCTTCCACGCCCAAATTTCATGTCCAAAACCTACAACCATTTCCGCTCACAAAACATGCATATACACATAATAACCTAATAACCAAGTCCATTTAGTCCAAAGAGTCCAATACAAGTCACCATTATTATTAGTTTTACTCATCTCAGTCCAATAATATTATTAACAAAAGTCCAGAATTTGTGTACAAGTTTCCAACAACTAAAACGACGATTTTTCGGGAAGACAGCAGCCCGGTGCGCAGCACCTGTCACGGGGTGATGCACACCTCCCTGCTGTTCTTCCCCGTTTTGTGATTTCTTTGCCAAAAACGTTTTGTTACCCATAGATTTCGACATGCAACCGGTAGATATCTCATAAAACACCATTTTTATAGTTTCTAAACAACTTTTAACCACAAAAACATAGATCTAAGTATTATCTAGATAAAAATCGTTTTTGTATAAAAAGTGTTATAAATCTTTATAAAAACTCATTTTTATTGTTTAGATCATACATGCAAGCAAGGATTTTAGTGAAAAGAGTAAAGTAAAAGAATTATACCGAAGGAAAAGAAAAGAAACGATTTGGATGAGTTTCTAGCCCCAAATCTTCTTGAAAACCCGATTTAATCCTTTCCTTTTGCTACCCTTTACCCTTGGAACGTTTTGTGTATGCTTGATGGTTGATTTTTATGTGTTTAGGGACTGATTTATGGTGAAAGTTTCTGGTTTTCTTGAGTTCTTGAGAGAGAGAGAGATGAGAGAAAATGGAGTGTAGGTGTTTTGTGTGTGTGTTTTGTGTTAAAGAAAATGAAAATGAAAAGAAAATAGGTAGAGTGTAGTAAGGAGGGTTTTGGGATACTGCAATGGCAGTAAATGGGTTGTCTAACTCATGTGTGATTGGGTGGTGGTTTACAAAAACGAGACAAGGACTAAATATGTAATTATTTTGAATTCTGGCGGGAGGTGCTGCGCACCAAAACAATAGGTGTTGCGCACCGGGCCCAAATTCAGCCTTTTTCTGATTTTTCGTTTTTACGTTATTGCTTCGTTGGACCTTTTCGTTAACTGGAAGTTCTTAATTATGATTCGTTATGAACTTAGGAAAGTTCAATAGGTGTTTTCTTGGTATTAGGACTTATATAATTGATTCCGGGAGTTATTCCGACACTGGTTCCGACAAAATAAAGACACAATATGTACGAGTTAAAGAATTATGAACACTATAAATAGAGTAACTGAAGATTCGAACGATATAGTTAACTGAGAATCACCTGACTTTTAGACGGTTGTCACATCATTCCCGGGTTGAAAGAAATTTCGTCCCGAAATTTGACTCGTCACATCAGGTAGAAGTATCTTTGAACAAGTGAGGATACTTTTGACGTATCTGGTCTTCACGTTTCCATGTGAATTCGTGACCACGTCGGGAGTTCCAACGAACTTTGACAATAGGAACACGGCTTTGTCTAAGTTGCGTGACCTCTCGGTCTACAACTTCAAGCGGTTCCTCATTGAAATTGAGCTTGTTGTCGATCTTGACCTCGTCGAGCGGAATGACGATGGTCTCATCGGATAGGCACTTTTTCAAGTGCGAGACATGGAACACGTTATGAACATTTGAAAGAACAGGCGGGATTTGGAGTCGATAAGCTACTGGACCAATACGCTCGATGACTTCAAACGGTCCGGTGTACCTCGGGCTTAGCTTGCCGCGTTTCCCGAAGCGAACTACCCCTTTCCACGGCGATACATTGAGAAGTACACGATTGCCGACCTGAAACCCGAGGGGTTTTCTTCGGTTATCGGCGTAGCTCTTTTGCCGAGTACGGGACGTCTTCATTCGCTCTCTGATGGTGATGATCTTGTTGATGGTTTCTTGAACAATGTCGAGCCTTGTGAGCTGTCGATCACCGGCTTCTAGCCAACAAAGCGGCGATCGGCACTTGCGTCCATATGAGGCCTCGAACGGAGCACACTTAATGCTAGTGTGGTAGCTGTTGTTGTACGAAAACTCGACTAATGGAAGATGAGTATCCCAATTTCCTCCAAAGTCAACTACGCATGCTCTAAGCATATCCTCAAGCGTTTGGATCGTCCTTTCGCTTTGACCATCGGTCTGAGGGTGGTAAGCTGTGCTAAGATCTAGTCGCGTCCCGAGAGATTTCTGAAGCGCGTTCCAAAAGCGAGACGTGAACCGACTATCTCTGTCAGAAATGATGGAGAGAGGTGTCCCGTGGCGAGAGATGATCTCGTTGATGTAAATTTGCGCGAACTTCTCCATTGAGTAGGTTTCTCGTACCGGCAGAAAGTGAGCAGACTTTGTCAAACGGTCCACAATTACCCAAATTGTGTCGTTACCCTTTGCCGTCCGGGGTAACTTGGTAATGAAATCCATGGAGATTTGCTCCCACTTCCACATAGGGATCTCCGGTTGCTGCAGAAGTCCTGAAGGTTTCTGATATTCCGCCTTGACCTTGGAGCAGGTGGGACACTTGGCTACGTACAAGGCGATATCTTTCTTCATGCCCGGCCACCAGTAATACTCTCTAAGATCCTTGTACAACTTGTCGGATCCTGGGTGGATAGAGTATCGGGAACGGTGGCCCTCATCCAGAATTAACTTTCGAAGATCCTCGGACTTCGGAATCCATGCTCGGCCCTTGAAGTAATGAATTCCGTCGGACTTGAGCTCGAACTCCTTCTCATGATTGTGCAAAGTTTCTCCCTTTAGGTTCTCGGGCTTCAACGCTTCTCGCTGGGCCTCGGCGATTTGCGTTTGAAGGTTAGTCTGAATCTGGATACCCAATGCTCTAACTCGAGAGGGTTTCACCCTTTCCTTCCGACTAAGGGCGTCTGCTACTACGTTTTCTTTACCCGGGTGGTACTTGATCTCGCAATCGTAGTCACTTAGCAGTTCGATCCATCTCCTCTGTCTCATGTTGAGCATCTTCTGGTCTAGGATGTGTTGAAGACTCTTGTGATCCGTGAAAACCGTACACTTAGTCCCATACAAGTAATGTCTCCAGATCTTTAGTGCAAAGACGACTGATCCCAGCTCTAGGTCGTAGGTAGTGTAGTTCTGTTCGTGAACCTTGAGTTGTCTTGAAGCGTAGGCGATGACTTTGTCTTTCTGCATAAGGACACACCCAATTCCTTGATGGGATGCATCGCAGAACACTACGAAGTTATCCGTACCCTCTGGTAAAGACAAAATCGGTGCGTGACAAAGCTGGTGCTTGAGTTTCTGGAAGGATTCCTCTTGCTTCGTACCCCAAACAAAATCCTTATCCTTCTGAGTGAGCTCGGTGAGTGGCTTAGCGATCTTCGAGAAATTCTCGATGAACCTTCGATAGTAGCCGGCCAACCCTAGGAATTGACGGATTTCCGTAGGAGTCGTCGGGGCTTGCCATTTCTCAATCGCTTCTATCTTAGCCGGATCCACATGGATCCCATCTTGGTTGACCACATGACCAAGGAAATGTACTTCCCGGAGCCAGAATTCACACTTAGAGAATTTGGCGTACAGTTTCTGTTCTCGGAGGAGTTCTAAGATGAGTTTCAAGTGTTTCGCGTGGTCCTCCTTGTTTCTTGAGTATATAAGAATGTCATCAATGAACACGATCACGAATTTGTCCAGGTAAGGTCTACACACTCGGTTCATTAAGTCCATGAACACTGCTGGTGCGTTGGTTAGACCGTAAGGCATGACTAGGAATTCGTAATGACCGTAACGAGTACGAAAAGCGGTCTTTGGAATGTCGGTCTCACTGACACGAACCTGATGATAACCCGAACGGAGGTCGATTTTCGAGAAATGAGTTGCACCCTGCAACTGGTCGAAAAGGTCATCGATCCTCGGGAGTGGGTATCGGTTCTTGACGGTTAGCTTGTTCAGTTCGCGGTAGTCGATGCACATACGAAAGGATCCGTCTTTCTTTTTAACAAAGAGTATAGGGGCTCCCCAGGGGGACGAGCTAGGACGAATAAGACCATGATCCAAGAGTTCCTGAAGCTGTTTAGACAGCTCTTGCATCTCCGGTGGGGCTAGAGGGTACGGTGTCTTAGCGACCGGGGCTGCACCAGGAATGAGGTCTATCCGGAATTCCACTTGTCGATGCGGGGGTAACCCAGGCAAATCTTCGGGAAAGACTTCAGGGTGATCCTTGACTACTGGGATATCTCGAATACGGATCTCCTTGGGTTTACGTTCAACAACGTGAGCAAGAAATGCGACACGGTCCTTCTCGAGGTACTTACGCATTTTGATGGACGACACGAGACGGAGTGAACGTCCGGGTTTGTCTCCTTGAACAACTAAATTTTCAGTGTCAGAAAGAGGAATGCGGATGAGTTTGTCAAAACAGACGATCTCGGCTCGGAAACGAGAGAGCCAATCCATTCCGACGATGACATCAAAGCTTTTCAGCTCGATAGGGATTAAATCAATAGGGAAGGTTTTATCGGACAGGCATATGGAACATCCTATGATTATATCCTTAGCTTCGAACTCCTGACCGTTAGCGTACTCTATGGTGAAGCTATCCTTAAGAATCTTAGATCCTAAATTAATGAGGGGTCTAAATTCTAAGGACATAAAGCTTCTTTCGGCACCAGAATCGAACCAAAACGGATGCATAATGATTATTAACAGGGAACGTACCGTTCATAGCGTTTGGATCCTGTCGAGCCTCTTCAGCTGTGAGTGCGAATGCACGTCCTCGGCCTTGCCCGCCTCGGTTAGGTTGGGCGTTTCGG
>CAJVGC010000591.1:40314109-40500424 GCA_910822075.1 Senecio squalidus | reverse complement strand
AGAGTCTCCTTTTCCGAAAGAGGGATACGGATAAGTTTATCGAAACAAACGATTTCTGCTCGGAAGCGGGATAGCCAATCCATTCCGACAATAATGTCGAAACTTGAAAGCTCAATAGGAATTAGATCAATGGCTAAGATTTTATCGGATAGGCATAGTGAACACCCTAGAATTATGTCCTTAGCTTCAAACTCTTGGCCGTTAGCATATTCAACGGTAAAACTATCCTTAAGAACTTTAGATTCTAATTCTATGAGGGGTCTAAATTCTAAGGAAATGAAACTTCTCTCAGCTCCTGATTCGAATAGCACGGAAGCAAAATGATTGTTGAGGGAAAACGTACCAGTAACTGCGTTGGGGTCCTGACGTGCTTCCTCAGCCGTTAGTGCGTAAGCGCGGCCCCTACCTTGCCCTCCTTGATTCTGTGGAGTCCGATTAAGCTTGGGGCAGGCATTGCGGAGGTGCTGGTCGCTTCCGCACTCGTAGCATGTCAGTTTCTGGGCTAGAGCAGTTGTCTTGTCAGGGCAGTACTTGGCAAAGTGTCCCACCTTTTGGCACTTGAGGCATAACGGGCAGTTCCCGAGATGATGGAAGTTGCACTTGTTGCACCTCGGGTGTGGTCCGGAGTAAGACCCAGATTTAGCAGGCGGTGCTGGTGCAAGTGCAGGTGCAGGTGAAGCAGTCATGGCGTAGTTTCAGGTCTTCTTCTTGTTGCGGTCGCTTCTCCTTGGGGTTGACTCAGCCTTTCTCTTCTCACCCGACTCCTTCTTGGAGGATCCAGGAGCGGTGAGGAGGTTGCTGGTGAGACGGTGGGCCAGGATGATTGCACTTTGAAGGGTTTGAGGCTCGGCTGACATGACCATACCACGGATTTCCGGAACTAGACCAGAGATGTACAGGTCGATCCGGTTCTCCTCGGGGGTTACCAGCCTTGGAACCAGTCGGGCGAGCTCGTGGAACCGGGTGGTGTACTTCTCAATGTCATTTCCGACCATCTGGTGGTCCCACAACTCAGCCTCGAGCTTCTTGATTTCCCCTCTCGGGCAGTACTCTTCGATGAGCAAGTTCTTGAAGGTGTTCCAGGGAAGGGCATAGGCATTGTCACGTCCTCGGGTCTGGACAACAGCGTTCCACCAAGACAGAGCTCGGCCATGGAATACACAGGAAGCATACTCCACCTTGTTCGCCTCAGCACATCGGCTGATGTGTAGGACCGATTCGATACTCTCGAACCATTGAACTAATCCTACAGCACCAGTTGTGCCGTGGAACTCTTAGGCTTGCACGCCATGAAGCTCTTGTAGTTGCATGGAGGAGGGTTCGGGTGCTGGTTCTGCTGTTGTTGCTGCTGCTGCTGCTGTTGCTGTTGCTGTTGCTGTTATTGTTGCTGTTGCTGGTGGTTGTGGACATTGGCGTTGATCCCGGCGGTGATCTGAGCGATCATGTTGGGCATAGCCGCATTCAACTGTTCAGCAACTTGCTCGGAAATGATGCTAGCATTAGAGCGAGGAGCCATGATTCTACAATCAGAAGAACAGATTTAGTTTAGAACGCACGAATGGAATATGATAAGAATATAATTTAAGTGACCATAGATAGTTATAGCACGAGATTAAGATGACTGATCAGGTAGCACACGCAAGATTATGAATCAAGAGATAGAATTATAATGATTGTAACAAGTACAAGATTCACAAGGTATGATTAACATAATGATAAAAGATAGGAATTTCATTAATAGTAATTAAGTTCGGTACAAGTACTGAAATGAGAAATACTTATACAATACATAAAAAAAAGAATAATGATAAAAGTCTATGCCGTGTACAGAGGGAAAATTACGACTAGACTAAGTACAATACAATAGAAGAAATAACTAATGGCGCCTATCCAGAAACATCTTGGCTGCCATAACCACAATCAACGTGCCCATCACCAGGCACATACCAATGAGGCGCTGCACAGTTCGGGCCGTAGCTCGTGTCGATGCGATGAATCGCAACGCCTGCTCCGACAACCGTTGTGCAGAGTCGGTAACCTCACTGATGAGGTGTCCCTGGTTTTGGGTCTCCTGAGCCAGTCCCCGCACTTCGCTGTGCAAGTGAAGGAACGCGACCGGTGGGTGAGGTTGAAGGGTAGGAGGCATCCTCTGCCTCGCGGCCTCGGCGTCTCTGGCGCGCTGCATCTCTTCGCGCTCGAATTGCCTTTCCCAGGAGTAGTGGTCCATGGTAGGGTTCCGTGGGACCTCTGGAGGGTGTCCGAACGGTAGGTGTGATGGAATAGGCTGGGATGGTCCCTCCTGACGGGCAGCCATCCTATCCGGCAGACGGACCGGGAGGATGACCTGCTTTCGCGCGGTCAACCTGGTGCGCGGGCCCCGGTAGTGGAGTGTGGCGGAAACGGGTACCGGTGGAGGGGGTGGTAGCACATCCATCGGGCTGGACCCGATGCTGCTCGAGATCGCCATGGAGGTATCCTCCGTGGGATCGGTGGTCTGGTGTCGCTGGCTTTCTGAAGCGGTGCGGCCCTCGGAAGGCGACACGGCTCTAGGTAGGAGCGAGACTGTGAGTGTGACGGTGAACGCGATCGTGAAGAGTGAGACATGACGGATCTGTGAATATTGAGTTTCGTGAGTACTAGGAGATACAAATGAATAATAAAGGAAATGTGTAATGAAATGCATGTACGGGTCAGTCGCGTGAGAATCGGGAAAAGACAGTACCGGGAATTTTGACTCAAAACCGTTAACAATAGTAATTACGTTCCGTCCTTGCATAATCTTTTTTGAACTAGGCATGGGTGATCAGGCCATGCGTAGTTAAAAATAAATATGCAATCGCGAAATTAATTCTCTAAAGTTTAGACCCATAGACGATTTTCCGAAAAGCCTTGGTTATAGTTTGGTTTCGAAAGTTTTTGAAAAATTTTTAAAACCGTTTTTCTCTATAACCTGTGCTCTGATACCAAGTCTGTCACACCCCGCTAAAGCGGAAACACGGAATGTGAAGAGCTGGAAGATCATTACACGGGTTATATAAAACACAACGGCATTTAAGTCATTAATTAAGGATAAATTGTTTACAAACTCGAAAATAACAACCAAGTCACATCATTTAGTACGAAATACATAAGATTTAAGTTTCAAAGTGAATTTCCCAAAAGTAATGGCCAAGTCTTGTCCCAATGAGGTTCTCACACGACCGCCTCGACCCGTCCATGCCATGCATATCATGCTTACACTAATTTCCTGAAACATAAGATAAAGTGTCAACTACGAAAGTAGTGAGTGAGTTACAGTTTAAATAGTTCGGCAAAAGATAAGTCAGGTATATAAAAGTAAAAGTTTCCAAAAGGAGGTTAGCGGAGAAAAGTCGCTTAAAATTTTATATACTTTTAAAGTTCAAGTAACGGGCGAACTGGTGCCCTAAGTTTGTAAAGACCAAATAGAGTCATATTTAGTCAATTTGGTGTTGCGGAAAACAATCGCTAAAAAGTTCGTAAATTATGCGTAAGTAACTAATTAGATTTCTTGTATCAACCTCTTGGCATCTATAACTTAAGTGTTCACACTAATCCGATTGTTTAACCGTGAGGCCCCTCTTCCCGCCTCTCCTACGGGAAGTTGTTCTAGTTCTTAGTAATATGTACTTAGACTGCCATCTAAGCAAGGAACGGTTCTTTCCTAAGTATCGATACCCATAATTACTATACGGCTATGTAGTTAATAGTGTGTAAGTCTAAGTCCAAAAAGTAGTTGGGCACTAAGTAGTTTTGTTTTAAAGAGAGATAGTCGTCCGCCACTTAAGATCATGTTATAGTTCCATCAAGGGTTGGTCCGTATACAAGCATCAATGATTAGTTTAGTTCAAAAGAGAGCGAGCCAGTAAGTTCAAGTAGAGTAAAATGTTTTACGCATAAGAGTTCAAATAGTTCGTACAAAATAGTTCCAAAGTTCAATAAGTTCCAAGTCAAAATAGTTTATAAGTTCAAAAGTCAAAGTTCGATAAATTGCAATTTGATTCATAAAGTTTTCAAATACAATTAATCTTATGTTTCCCCCAAAATTCATGTAAATATATATAAGATAAGGGGTTGTAACTCACGGTTTGCGGAGAAACGAGAACTCGGAATCGGTCGGAAAAGGAGCCGGGAATCACGGAATGCCTAGGAATACCAAGATTGTCCAAAAGTTAATTTCTTATTAGGTTACTTTATATAAGAGATTATGTAACTTTTGTTTAAAACTAAGTGTTAAAGTCCAAATTGTCCCAAAATTGGTCCGAAGCGGTTAACGTTTATTTTTGGTCCGAAGGTTCAAAGTTAAAGTTATTATTCTGATAGGCATGTTTAGGTTGCTGAAATGGTTTAGGTTTTCTAACGAAATTTGGTCAGCGCTTCCGCGCCCAAATTTCATGTCCAAAACCTACAACCATTTCCGCTCACAAAACATGCATATACACATAATAACTCAACAGCAAGTCCAATAAGTCCAAAGAGTCCAATATAAGTCACCATTATCATTAGTTTTATTCAACTCAGTCCCATAATATTATTAACAAAAGTCTAGAATGTGTGTTCAAGTTTTTAACAACCAAAACGACGATTTTTCGGGGAGACAGCAGCCCGGTGCGCAGCACCTGTCAAGGGGTGTTGCGCACCTCCCAGCTGTTCTTCCCCGTTTTGTGATTTCTTTGCCAAAAACGTTTTGTTACCCATAGATTTCGACATGCAATCAGTAGATATCTCATAAAACACCATTTTTATAGTTTCTAAACAACTTTTATCCACAAAAACTAGATCTAAGTATTATTTTGATAAAAATCGTTTTTGTATAAAAGTGTTATAAATCTTTATAAAAACTCATTATTATGGTTTAGATCTTACATGCAAATGTTTATTTGTATAAAAATAGTATAAAGACAGAAATCTACCGGAGAAAAAGCTTGGATGATGAGTTTTGGTCGGATTTATGCTTCAAAAATCTTTACAAGCTTAGTCCTTTTTGGAATAAACGACACCCCTTGCTTGCCTTGATGATTCAAACGTTTTTGATGGATGATTTATGTGTTTTTAGTGGCTGGAATCTCTGGTTTCAATGGAGGTTTTAGAGAGAGAGATGAGAGAAAAATGAACTAGGTGTAAGTGTGTGTGTGTTTTTGATTTAAGAAAATGAAAATGAAAAGAAATAAAAGAGAAGTGTAATAATACACTTTGGGACTGCTAAATGACAGTAATGAGTGGTATAAGTCGAGATTGATTGGTTGGTGTTTTACAAAAATGAGACAAGGAATAAAAATGTAACATTTTTGAATTCTGGCACTAGGTGTTGCGCACCTAAACAGCAGGTGTTGCGCACCTAGCCCAAAATCAGTATTTTTTTGATTTTTCGTTTTTACGTTTTTGCTTCGTTGGACCTTTTTGTTAATTGAAAGTTCTTAAGTATAATTTGTTGTGAACTTAGGAAAGTTTATTATGTGTTTTCTTGTTATTAGGACTTATAAAATTGATTCCGGGAGTTATTCCGACGCTAGTTCCGACAAAGTACAGACTCGACAGTTACGAACTAGAACAAAGTGAACACGATAAAAGAGTAACTAATGTTTTGAACCGATATAGTAGCTGAGCAAGTACCTGGATTTTTGACGGTTGTCACATAATAGAACAGATAGCACACGCACGGCAAAGTTTCAAGAGATTCACACGATACGGATATATACGTAAGAAAATGATTCAACACAGCACAAGATTCGCAAGGCAAGGTGATAATAGATAATAATAAATGGAACTTCATTCATTAATAGAAAAGTTGAGTACAAGGTTCAAATTAAAGGAAAAAGTACAGTACGGTACGATACAATAAGGAAATAAGAAAATGGCGCGAAGCTGTGTACATGGAAAATTACAACTCGGCCTACAGTACAATAATAAAGGAAATGAACTAATGGCGTTTCTCGAAGAACATCTTGGCAGCAATAACCGCCAACAAGGTCCCCATGACCAAGCAAACTCCTACCAAGCGTTGCACCGTGCGAGTCGTGGCCTGAACCACAGAGAGGTGACGCAATGCTTGTTCCGACAACCTATGCGCGGCGTCGGAGACCTCGCAAAGGAGCTGCCCTTGGTGCTGGGCGTCCTCTGAAAGTCCCCTAACCTCGCGATGGAGGTGCAGGAAGGCGGCAGGAGGGGGTAGCTGTGGGGTAGGCGGCATCCTCTGCCGGGCTGCCTTAGCGTCTCTGGCACGCTGCATCTCTTCTCGCTCGAGCTGCCGCTCCCACGAGTAATGATCCAACATCGAGGTGCGCGGAGCCTCGGGAGGTGGGTGCCCGAATGGGAAATTGGGTGGCGCAGGCCTGGGCGGGCCGTCCTGTCGCGCTGCCATCCTATCGGGTAGCCGTCCCGGAAGGATTACCTGCTTACGTGTCGTCATAACGACACGTGGTCCACGGCGCTGTGGTGGCGTGGCAACGGGGGCCGGTGGAGGTGGTAAAACCGACCTCGGGCTTGACCCGATGCTACTGGACACAGCCATGGAGGTATCCTCCGTAGGGTCCGTGGTCTGGTGTCGAAGACTTTCCGAGGCGGTATGGCCCTCGGAAGGCTCGTGAGAGGACGCGGCTCTCGGTTGGGATCGGGACTGAGATCGTGAGGGAGATCGCGAACGTGACGACTGAGACATGACGGATCTGCGACGTAAAAGTTTCGTAAGTACGTGAACAAGATAATGCTAAAGGAAATAAGTAAGGAATGCAGGTAAGGGTCGATCACGTGAGGTTGGGAACAGTAAGACCGGGAATTTTTCGACTCAAAACCGTTTATCTTTAGTAATTACGTTTCGTCCTTGCATAAGTCATTTTGAACTAGGCAGGGGTGATCAGGCCATGCGTAGTTAAAAACAATCATGCAATCGCAAAATTAATTCTCTAAAGTTTTGAACCCATAATGATTTTCCGAAAAGCCTTGGTTATAGTTTGGTTTCAAAAACTTTTTGGAAATTTCTAAAACCGTTTTCACTATAACATGTGCTCTGATACCAAGTCTGTCACACCCCGCTAAAGCGGAAACACGGAATGTGAGAGTTGGAATATCATTACACGGTCATAAGCAAATATAAACGATTCAAGTCATTTCGATTAAAATAAAATTGTTCAAGTTTCAACATTCAAAAACAACCAAGTAGTTCATGATTTAACTTAAAGTACAAATACAATATTTCCAAAATAGAATTCCCAAAATAGAAAGGTATTTTCCCAATGAACGCCTCACGTAACCATAATGACCCTTCCTTGCCATGCATTTCCGTACACTTACATTAATTTCCTGAAACATAAGATAAAGTGTCAACTACATAAAGTAGTGAGTGAGTTACAGTTTAGAGTTTCGAGAAAAGTTTCCAAAAATAGAAAGTTGCAAAGTAGTGACGTCGTAAGTAAAAAGAACGGTACAACGTTTGAACATATATGTAAATAGTAAAAGGTTTGAACGTACACAAGTAAGTTAAATAAATAAAACTCGTATAAATAAAGTTGTAGCGGAATCCAGGCGCTAAAAAGGTGTATGCGTCGGGAGTATGTGTTTAACTAAATAGTAACTCGTATCAATCACTTGGCATAATATAAGTAGTAAGTATACACTAAACCGATTGTGTGGTCGTGAACTAGCCCAAAAATGTTTAATTGATTGAACGTTTGAACTCAGCAATATGTACTTGGGACGCTAACCCTGAGTAAGGAGTGAATCGATACCCATATGACTAACGGTTAATGCTAATAGTGTATAAAGGTTCCAATACCAAAACGGGCAATTGAACAAAGTTTCCAAAGTTTCTTATGGGCTTATATATCCATCAACGATTGTTCGCTAACAGTATCCTAAATTTAGTTATCCTACTAAGGCATCAACACATATACGCGTAGTAGTACACAAGTTTCCAAGTTTCAAAGTTTCAAAGTTCAAAGTTTCATAAGAGTTGCAATAAAGTTTCGTACAAGTTTCCAAAGTTTACGAGTTTCACAAGTTAAAATGTTTCAAGTTTCCAAACTTTCGAACAAGTTTCCAAAAGTTTCAATAAGTACCAAAGGTATCAAGTTTCCAATTGTTTCAATAATTTGCAAATAGTGTTAAAAGTTACAAAACATGTGATCTTATGTTTCCCCCAAATAATGTTTAAAAGTACAAAAAGTAAAACAAGTGGGGTTGTAACTCACGGTTTGCGGAGAACGAGAACTCGGGAATCGGTCGAAAAGGAGCCGGGAATCACGGAATGCCTAAGGATACCAAGATTGTCCAAAAATTAATTTCTTATTAGGTTACTTTATATAAGAGATTAGGTAACTTTTGTTTCGAGTTAAGTGTTAAAATCAAAATTGTCCCAAAAATTTGTCCGAATCGGTTAACGTTAATTTTAGTCCGAAAAGTTCAAAGTTAAAGTTATTATTATGATAGACATGTTTAGGTTACTGAAATGGTTTAGGTTTTCTAACGAAATTTGGGCAGCGCTTCCGCGCCCAAATTTCATGTCCAAAACCTACAACCATTTCCGCTCACAAAACATGCATATACACATAATAACCTAATAACCAAGTCCATTTAGTCCAAAGAGTCCAATACAAGTCACCATTATTATTAGTTTTACTCATCTCAGTCCAATAATATTATTAACAAAAGTCCAGAATGTGTGTACAAGTTTCCAACAACTAAAACGACGATTTTTCGGGAAGACAGCAGCCCGGTGCGCAGCACCTGTCAGGGGGTGTTGCGCACCTCCCTGCTGTTCTTCCTCGTTTTGTGATTTCTTTGCCAAAAACGTTTTGTTACCCATAGATTTCGACATGCAACCGGTAGATATCTCATAAAACACCATTTTTATAGTTTCTAAACAACTTTTAACCACAAAAACATAGATCTAAGTATTATCTAGATAAAAATCGTTTTTGTATAAAAAGTGTTATATATCTTTATAAAAACTCATTTTTATTGTTTAGATCATACATGCAAGCAAGGATTTTAGTGAAAAGTAAAAGAGTTATACCGAAGGAAAAGAAAAGAAACGATTTGGATGAGTTTCTAGCCCCAAATCTTCTTGAAAACCCGATTTAATCCTTTCCTTTTGCTACCCTTTACCCTTGGAACGTTTTGTGTATGCTTGATGGTTGATTTTTATGTGTTTAGGGACTGATTTATGGTGAAAGTTTCTGGTTTTCTTGAGTTCTTGAGAGAGAGAGATGAGAGAAAATGGAGTGTAGGTGTTTTGTGTGTGTGTTTTGTGTTAAAGAAAATGAAAATGAAAAGAAAATAGGTAGAGTGTAGTAAGGAGGGTTTTGGGATACTGCAATGGCAGTAAATGGGTGGTCTAACTCGTGTGTGATTGGGTGGTGGTTTACAAAAACGAGACAAGGACTAAATATGTAATTATTTTGAATTCTGGCGGGAGGTGCTGCGTTCCAAAACAATAGGTGTTGCGCACCGGGCCCAAATTCAGCCTTTTTCTGATTTTTCGTTTTTACGTTATTGCTTCGTTGGACCTTTTCGTTAACTGAAAGTTCTTAATTATGATTCGTTATGAACTTAGGAAAGTTCAATAGGTGTTTTCTTGGTATTAGGACTTATATAATTGATTCCGGGAGTTATTCCGACACTGGTTCCGACAAAATAAAGACACAATATGTACGAGTTAAAGAATTATGAACACTATAAAAAGAGTAACTGAAGATTCGAACGATATAGTTAACTGAGAATCACCTGAATTTTAGACGGTTGTCACAATCATCTTCTTCACTTACATCTTTATATGCTTGGCTCGCTACTTTTTTTCCTCTAGTCTGTCTTTGTGCAGTTGGTTGGACGTTATGATGTTGAAGTTGTTCTTTTTCGGATTGTTTTGCAACATTGAATTCTGTGGTTGTTGTTCCAGTTTTTTTTGTTGATGACGTAAATGTTGACGTTTCTGTTGATTTAACAACTCTATTTCAAGTCCATTACAAGTTCTCCTGTCGTGATCATTAACCACTAATCCACAATCTCCACACTTTCAATATGGTCTCTCACTCTCCTTTTGTGCTCTTGCACTGTACCCTTGCATCCTTGAGTTACTTCCGTTTCTTTTGTTTTTTATACCTTTTGGATTATTGATCAAAATTTGCTCTAGTTTTTTTAACTCCAAGAATTTCTTCCATCATTTCGGTTTTGTTCTTTTCTGGGACATCTTTTTCAACTTCAATCTTGAGATTTTTTAGTGTTTCAACGCTAGTTTTTGTTCATCATTTCGTAAACACAACTATGCAACTTTCTACACTCCGGCATGCTTCATTCGCTAGTTTCTGGCATTGTTCGGTTAACTTACCATCATATCTTTGCGTTTTGTTCCTAACACTCGGTGGAATTAAGTCTCTTTCCCAACGTCTTGTTATATACATTTTTGGTATTTCGTCTATGCCACGCGATTTGAAAACACAGAATATATGTCTACAAAGTATTCCACAACGTACAAACTGATTACATGTACAAATGTAAGTTTCATCCGCTATGTTATATTTGACCTATAAAATAAAATATATTAAAAGTAAGGGTCAATTTGTGTTAACAAAATCACAGGTGATTACAATCTTTTGTTTTTAGCTATTTTATGTTTGACCTATAATATAAAATATTTAAAATTAAATTTCAATATTTGTTAACAAAATCACAGGTGATTACAATCTTGTTTTAAACTATGTCAATAACAGTTGTTTTAACAGACAACAATGACGAATGTTGATATCCGTTATTGATTGTTGTTAATGTCATTTGTTGTTGCTGGTGGCACTTTAACAGCTACCAAAATCACAAGTGATTACAATCTAGTTTTGATTTAAATTTTTTTATAAAATATAAAAATGTATGTACCTTAAACGTTGCTTCTTTTTTAACTTGAAGTTGAATCTCCGTTGCGGCTATCTCAGAAAACGGCTCAAACTCATTTTGTTCCTGTTTTTTTCCTTTTCCTTTTGATTTTCCTTTGAAATTCTGTTGACTTTATTCTGCTCTTTCTCTAATCATCATAATCTCATAACCTTCTTCTGTAGTGATTGAAATTTGTAAGTAAACCAAATAGTATTATCAATTTCTTTTTGTACCAAAAAAAATATTTCTTTTGTGTAAACATATCTTGCATGTTCCTCGATTTTCCATCTTGATTTCAATTTTGGTGTTTTGCTCAATGTTTGATGATCTAAAAATTCTTGTTCATGTCTTTGCTTCTCCATTGCAAATTCAAAGAGATTCATAAAATTGATGAGTGTTGAACCATAACTTGTGAAGTGATTAAAGAACGAATTCTCACTTTCTGATCTTGATGTTGTTCTCATTAAACCGCATATTTCATATTCAATGAAGTAAGCGGGAATCCAAGTTGATCTTATTTCAAACAATTTTGACAGCCAAATGTTGTCTTCAAGATTAAATTCTTCCAATAACGAAATCCATTTTTTTTCAAAAATTTCAGGTTTATGATATATGTTCCATATAAGTTGATTGAGTCTCGCTTTGAAATCAGTGTGGTCGATTATGTTTTTATCGATATGTAGTAATAAAATAAGTTATAGAACATATCAGAATTAAATATGAATAAAAACAATAATAACATTCTAAAAACAAAAGTAATTTTTGTACCTTAACTATGAATTTTGTGACGATATGCCACATGCAAAGTCGATGCTTTGTTTCTGGAAATACAGTTGCAACTGCTATTTTCATTGCAGGATCTTGATCGGTTAAGATTATTCTAGGTTGCTTCTTGAATGCGTCTAGGAATGCCTTTAGCAGCCAAATGTATGTTTCTATAGTCTCATTTCTCAGCATACCAGCACCAATGGTAACACACTTTTTGTCATTGTCGATTGCAGTGAACGGAACGAATATCATACTGTACCTATAAATCATTTAAATCACATGTGATTATCAAATTTACAATTTCATTTAAAAAAAAGTTCTAAATTATAATACATGTTGGTACAATAAGTTGCGTCAAAATAAATTATATCGCCAACTTTTTTGTAGTTTTCTTTTGCAGTTGCATCTGCCCAAAATAAACGCCCCAACTCGATGTCTTTTATATCACACAAGAAGGTGAAGTCTTTAACATATTCTGCTTTGTTTGTTAGTTTGGTTACAAGCATTTTAGCATCACTTTCTCCAATAAAAACATTCAAATCTCTTTTGAAGTTTTTGAAATCATTTTTTGTTCCATTCACATGTGAATAACCTCCTTTTGCATTACAATATAACTGGTAAGAAATTGTTGCCCCATAGTTCGAGTCTGCCATTTGTTTCATAAACATTTATTCTGGGATACCTAATTTTCTTTTTCCCTTAGAAGATGCCTATACTCTATGGGGTTCAAGGGGGTTGTGTTCTTCAACAAAAAGGTGTAATTTATATGTTAAACTACCTTAGGGGTAAAAACCACAGAGGGGCATTTAACATATAAGGTACTTTAACATACAAGGTACACCTTTTTGTTGAAGAACACAACCACCCATTGAATCCTATAGAGTATAGATATCTGTCTAAGGGAAATATAAAATTAGGTATCTTAGAATTAATGTTTATGAACAAATGGCAGACTCGAACTATGGGGCAAAAATTTCTTACCAGTTATATTGTAATACAAAAGGAGGTTATTCACATGTGAATGAAACAAAAAATGATTTCAAAAACTTTAAAAGAGATTTGAATGTTTTTTATTGGAGAAAGTGATGCTCAAATCCTTGTAACCAAACTAACAAACAGAGCAGAATATGTTAAAGACTTCACCTTCTTGTGTTATATAAAAGACAGCGAGTTGGAGTGTTTCTTTTGGGCAGATGCAACTGCAAAAACAAACTACAAAGAATTTGGCGATATAATTTCTTTTGACGCAACTTATTGTACCAACATGTATTATAATTTAGAACTTTTTTTTAAAAGAAATTGTAAATTTAATAATCACATGTGATTTAAATGATTTATAGGTACAGTATGATATTTGTTCCGTTCACCGCAATCGACAATCACAAAAAGTGTGTTACCATTGGTGCTAGTATGCTGAGAAATGAGACTATAGAAACATACATTTGGCACGCATTCAAGAAGCAACCTAGAATAATCTTAACCGATCAAGATCCTGTAATGAAAAGAGCAGTTTACTTCCAGAAACAAATCATCGACTTTGCATGTGGCATATCGTCACAAAATTCACAGTTAAGGTACAAAAATTAAAAAAAAAATTATCTTTGTTTTACATGTTTTTAGAATGTTATTCTTGTTTTTATTCATATTTAATTCTGATATGTTCTATAACTTATTTTATTATTACATATTGATAAAAACATAATCGACCACACTGATTTCAAAGCGAGACTCAATCAACTTATATGGAACATATATCATAAACCTGAAATTTTTGAAAAAAAACATGGATTTCGTTATTGGAAGAATTTAATCTTGAAGACATCATTTGGCTGTCAAAATTGTTTGAAATAAGATCAACTTGGATTCCCGCTTACTTCATTGAATATGAAATGTGCGGTTTAATGAGAACAACATCAAGATTAGAAAGTGAGAATTCGTTCTTTAATCACTTCACAAGTTATGGTTCAACACTCATCAATTTTATGAATCTCTTTGAATCTACAATGGAGAAGCAAAGACATGAACAAGAATTTTTAGATCATAAAACATTGAGCAAAACACCAAAAATGAAAACAAGATAGAAAATCGAGGAACATGCAAGATATGTTTACACAAAAGAAATATTTTTTTGGTACAAAAAGAAACTGATAATTCTATTTGGTTTTGCTCACAAATTTCAATCACTACAAAAGAAGGTTCTGAGATTATGATAATTAGAGAAAAAGCAGATAAAAGTCAACAGAATTACAAAGGAAAATCAAAGGAAAAGGACAAAAACAGGAACAAAATGAGTTTGAGCCGTTTTCTGAGATAGTCGCAACGGAGATTCATTTTCAAGTTAAAAAAGAAGCAACATTTAAGGTACATACATTTTTATATTTTACAAAAAAAAAAAAAATTAAATCAAAACTAGATTGTAATCACTTATGATTTTGGTAGCTGTTAAAGTGCCACCAGCAACAACAAATGACATTAACAGCAATCAATAACGGATATCAACATTTGTCAACAAGATTGTAATCACTTGTGATTTTGTTAACAAATATTGAAATTTAATTTTAAATATTTTATGTTATAAGTCAAACATAAAATAGCTAAAAACAAAAGACTGTAATCACCTGTAATCACCTGTGATTTTGTCAAAATAAATTGACCCTTACTTTTAATATATTTTATATTATAGGTCAAACATAACATAGCGGATGAAACTTACATTTGTACCTGTAGTCAGTTTGTACGTTGTGGAATACTCTGTAGACATATATTCTGTGTTTTCAAATCGCGTGACATAGACGAAATACCAAAAAAGTATATAACAAAATGTTGGAAAAGAGACTTAATTCCACCTAATGTTAGGAACAAGATGTTGGTGATATGTCAAAAAATTTAGTACAATCACCAAGCTAAAAATAATTATTCAATTATCAACCTCAAAAGTTAAATAACATCAAAATTATTAAGTCATCAAATGATTTGACCACACCAGATATATGTGAATCCAAACAACAAAAACACCATATTTTCACATATCAAAATAATTCGTGAATCCAAACTCTGATCATAGCAATTTACCCAAATACAAACACCAGCCATAATTAACCAAACCAAACCACTCAGTAACATAACGAAACCGATATGTAACAAAATCAAAGACTCTCCTTTTTTTATAAAACTATCAAACAGCCCCATTTAATTAAAAATTGGAGCATTGAATTTAATGAAAAAACAGAACACATAAATTGTAATAAACAAAAAATCATAATCTTGTAGAAAAAACTTTAAAACATATATGACATACCAAAAAACTTTAAAGTTTATCAATTATCAGTTGATGGAACAAAACCAAACACATATCTGGAATATCGCAAACATATTAAAACCGGAGTCACCAGATCTTGCCAGATGTAGTGTATCTCAACCGGAATCCACGAAATCAAAAACACATAAAATACCACAAAACATATCATCAAACAAGACTACAAAAGAAACCAACACCACCAATATCCAAACCAGCACATTAGTAGTGGTGGTTCAAGGCGGTGGCGTTTAAGAATACCAAACTACCAAACAACAAAACACACAAAAGATCTAAAAGATCTAAACGAAAACATACCAAGATCCATTAAAAGCACAAAGATAGTAAGAAGCGAAATGTTTTAAAGAGAGATAGAAAGAGAAAGGAGTGCTTAGTAATGAAAATACATCAAGATTGGAAAGAAAATGTACCAAGATCTAACTAAAAACCAGCATATCTAACAAAAATAATCGTATTCGGCTTCAAAAAAATAAAAAAATAGAAAAAAAACCCACCACAAAAAACAACCGGGTTTCTACGGGATTTACCAGATCCTAAGATCAAAAAAATCTCAACCGGAATCTTACGGTGGTGGTGGAGATTGTATTCCGGCTAAAAAGCGTTGATCTCAATGTGGATTTTAGAGAGAGGTGAGCTGTTCTAGAGAGAGACAAAATCTGCAATGAGAGCCGAAAGGGTTGTATGCGGGTGTGTGCTATAATTGTGGTGTGTTGTTATGTATTGTAATTTATGTTGAGTGTGTTGTACCAGAGCTAAAATTATCATGTCTTCTTAAAAAAAGACTTTTAGCAATATTAGCAATAGCGGTTAGTATTATGAGTATCGATACTTAGGAGAGGTCACTCCTTGCTCAGGGTTAGCGACCCAAGTACATAGTACTAGATTCAGGTGGAAACTCAATGAAACATTTTGGGGCTACATCCTGACCAGACAATCGGTTTAGTGTAAACTTACTATTTATAATATGCCAAGTGATTGATACGAGTTACTAATTTAGTTAAGCACATATTACCTACGCATATACCATTACTTTAGCGATGGATTCCGCTACAACTTTTATCATACGAGTTTTATTTTTACTTACGTGTGTACGAAACTCCTTACTACTTATATATATGTTCTCGCGTTGTTCCGTTTCTTTTACTTGACGTGTATACATCTATATATTTTTATTTTTGGAAAATTTTATCGAGAAACTCTAAACTGTAACTTACTCACTACGTTATGTAGTTGACACTTTATCTTATGTTTCAGGAAATTAGTGTAAGTGTCGAGATGCATGGCAAGGAAGGGTCGATTTGGTCACGTGAGGCGAACGTTGGGAAAGACCCCTTTTGTTTTGGGAATTTATTTCGATCTTGTATTTGTACTTGGATTAAACTATTGAACTGCTTGGTTGTTTTCAAATTATGAACTGCTTTTATTTTTAATAAAATGACTTGAATCGTTTGCTTTGCTTATAACCGTGTAATGATATTACAGCTCTCACATTCCGTGTTTCCGCTATAGCGGGGTGTGACATTTATATTCTCATCAAGGATTGATTTCGCATACAATTAACCTAAATTTAGTTTCGCCAATTTACGGGGCATTAACACATTTTACGCATAATAGTTTCAAAATTCCAAAGTTTCACAAGTTTCACATGTTCCAAAGTTTCACGAGTTTCACAAGTTTCCAAAGTTTCCAAGTTTCATAAGTTTCAAAGTTTCATAAGTTTCAAAAGTTTCAAAGTTTCATACGAGTTGCAAATAGTTTCAAAGAGTTACATAATAAACAATCTTATGTTTCCCCCAAATAAGAATTTAAAATAGTAAAACATAGTGGGGTTGTAACTCACGGGTTGCGGAGAAAAGATTCGAGTGAGCGAGAACGGAGAGGAACGCTTCGGGAGTCAAAGATGACCTAAACACCGAAATGTTGTATAAGTATCATTAGTATGATTTAAGTTATGTTAAAGTTCCATTTTAACATTTTTAAGCTTAAATCTTTATACCTTAAATTCTGTCCCAATGTTTTATTACGGAAAAGTTATATGTTAATACATGTTCGTGCACGTTTTAGGGTCCGATTAGTCCAATTATGTCTAAAAAGGGTCAATGTCCAAGGTCAATATGTATAAGTTACAAAAATGATAAGTCGCTGAGTTTTAGTACAAGTTCACGGTGAAATTTGGGCAGCGCTTCCGCGCTATTAAAATTTAATCCATTTTCAAAACACTTTCCCACTTTAAACGAACAATTTAAACCAATATAAACAATAATACAATAGTTTTGAATCCTCAAACTCTCCCAAACTATTTCTTTATTAAAAACAGTAAGTTTTCAAAGTTATATAATCTGTGTTAACTTATTTGAGCTTATTTTAACGTTTAAAGTTCTCAAAACGACAATTTTTGTGTACAACGAGATCCAGACAGCGGCTGGAGATATTCAGCCGCCGGCTGGACCTTAGCCGCCGACTGGATATCTTCAGCCGCCGGCTGGAGGCCTTCGGCCAGTTTCTTGTTTTCGATATTTTTCGATTTTTAGCCCGTTTTAGTGTTAGATTCTTACATGCAAACTGTTTTTAGTTAAATATAAACATTTTTGAGTAAAAGTTTCAGTTTCTTTTAGATCTATTTCATCAAAACATGGATCTTTGTGAAAAACTCGATTTTAAGAAAGAAAACGTTATAAACTTTTATAAAAACAATTTTTCAGTCTTTGGATCGTCCATGCAAGTAGAGATTTATAAAATAACAGTAAAATAGAGGAGTTTTACCGAAGGAAAAAGTTGTGGGACGGTTTGGATGAGAAATAGCTTCAAGATGGTAGAAAAACTTCTTCAAAAACCCGATTTGAAGCTTCCTTTTGTTACTCCTTTCTTTATGGACGATTTGTATAAGTTTTGATGGTGATTTTGGTGGGTTTAGAGACTGTTTTGATGATGATAATCACTGACTTTGTTTGGTGTTCTTGAGAGGAATTTCTAGAGAGATTTTAGAGAAAGAGAGTGTGATTAGTGTGTGTGTTTAAAAAATGAAGTTTGAGAGGGAATGGGGGAGTAAAAGACTGGTATGGGGACTCACAATTGTCATAAAAGGGGGTCCAATCCGTGATTAAAATGTTTAGCCAACCAAGAGACATGCAAAAGTGAGTCACCATCCACTGGACAACGGGATTCAGCCGCCGGCTGGCCATATCCAGCCACCGGCTGGGCTTCAGCCGCTGGCTGACAGCCTCCAGCTGGAAGGCCTTTCCTAGCTCGGTGGCGTTTCAAGTTTTCCGTTACTGTTAGTTGTGGACTAGAATTTTATTTGTTTCCATTATGAACTTAGTCAAGTTCTTTGTATAGTTTCTTTGGTGTTAGGATTTATAAGTTGATTCCGACTTTGGTTCCGACACAATAAAGGACACAACAAGTACGAACTAGAACAATACGATCAAGATAAAATGTAACTAAAGATTCGAACCGATATATTAACTGAGAATCACCTGAATTTTAGACGGTTGTCACAATTTAGCCTTTTTTGGGCTTGGGTTGTTATGTGCCGGCACCACAACGGTTTTTATGAAACGGTTCGACTTTCAAGGGATGTTAAAAGCAATAGAAACTTATATAGTCATAATCACCGCCATTGAAGAAAAAAAAAAGTTTCCAAACGGTAACTCTCTGTTTCTTCTGAATTATGTTATATTTTTAATCGATTTCTGTAAATGTTATTTTACTATATTATATTCAATTATGCTGTAATATTTTGTTTGAATATTCATCATACAATCATAATTCATTATCCCCAATTCAATTGTTAGGTTTTGCAAAATGTAATTGATACAAAAACTTACAACAACTTATACATGGTGTTTTTAAATCATATAACAATATATACCATATAGATCACTAGAACATATAATTATTCATAAATAAAAATTTAAATGATAAAAGAAGTTACAAACCTGATGCTATGTTATTGCAGATTGTACAAGGAGATCGCTTTGTAGAAAATGAAGATGATATATGATCGTTGTGTGTTGTGAGCTGTAATAAGATAGTGGTTTAATAAAACCATACCACGTACATATAGTTATTAGGGATATATTAGTCATTTTCAAAAAATCAAGAATTTTTCCTTCATAATCGGCCCATTTTTGGCCAGATTTTTTAGGGATAGATAAAGCATTAATTTTCCATTTAAATCCTTTCCATTCAATTCCTTTCTTGCCTAAATAAAACCCAAGAACACCCTCTTTTATTTTTATTTTTTCCTTTCCTTTCTTTTCTATTAAAAACACAACTGGAGAACACAGTGTTAAAGTCAAATATCTTAAATTTTTGATCAACAAAGTGCTAAATGCATTATAATGTAGTAAAAGATAAAAGATATATATATATATATATATATATAAAGTTAATTATATCGTATTATTTTAAATCTGTACACAACAAAATGATTAAAAAAGATATTCATATCTATTTCATATGTCTATTAATATGTCTAATACATTCAAATGTTATAGCAAATGAGGAGAGTTGTTACACCCCGCTCAAAGAGGAAAAACGAGGTGTTCCAGTTACGATATCAAGAGTCAAGGATTACAACATTACAACCAATAAACCAAACACCGGAATAAAATTAATCATGCCAAAGGTTTACAAAATACATTACAAAGTCAAAACCGATAAAACGCCGAATACAAATACATATCAAATGTCATAAAACGGATCATAATTCATAAAAGAATCACATCAAACATAATGAATTCCAAATACTCAAAATAAATGATCCAATATAAATATGGCATGATCGAGAACATCCTCAAACTCCTGAAAAGCGTTAAAAACGACATCAACACATGTTGGTGAATTATTCGCAATTTTAAGTAAAATTTGACCCAATGAAAAGATGTAGTAAACATGGTAAGTTTCAAATAACATATCTTGTTTTACAACCATAGTGCGAGGTATAATGCCTAGACTAGTCATACATCGAACCTGACCTCACAATATAATCCCCTTTCCTAAGGCATGTCAAACGAAAAGCAACAAGTAATTCACAACGGTAATAACATCCACTCATAGGGACATCCTATCGAGTAATGAGAGTTAGGTCAAACCCATATATATATATATATATATATATATATATATATATATATATATATATATATATATATATATATATGAAAATCGTGGTCACAAAGCTTAACTAGTGTATAAGGGGGGCCAACAGCGCCTAATGACACCTAATCTAATGCAAACCTAATCCACTAGGTAAACAAGACAATCAGTAACGTCTCGCATACATGCAGGCAATTTTACATACTCTTTCCAGCCCAAAAATAGAAAAGACAAGGGCTACGAATAACTCACAATGAAAGCTCAGCAAAATGTCGGGTACACAATCACGGGGCTAAAACTCCACCGCTTAAGTGCCCTAAAACAATAAATAACATAGTATAAGTATCTCTATAAGTCTAGTCCGGTTTAGCCTTGTCGGTTAAGGTTAAGTGTTTAAAGTTTAAAATATTCCCATGATAATTAAGTCGAGTCGAGATGACGGAAAGAGACGATGTTCCGCGCCAAAAAGGACGATAGGGAAAATATCAATATTTCACGTCATAATTGACAATTGGAAAAGAATGATATTCCGAGTCGAAAATGACTAACAGGAATATCGGTTGAAAGGAATATTGTTACCAAATTTTTATCGAGATCGACCAAGGTCAACGTCAAAGATGTTGACTTGGTCAAAGTCAAAGCTGTTGACTTGGTCAACGTCAAAGTCAACAATTTTGAAGGGAAGTCAAAGTCAACGTGAAAGTCAAACTTTGACATTTTGAGGGTTTAAAGTCTTTAACTTTCGAAATAATAGAGTAAGATAACTTTTAAAATGATTTATAAAAGTTTGTCGTAAAAACATTATTTGATGATTTTAGATTACGATCGCGTTTGTAACAAAGTGTACTTATCGAAAAGTAGTTAAAACGCTCGTTTTTAAATAGGTATTATGATATTTTTGATGGCGTTCACGTCTTTGAGTCCAAAGACGATGTTTTAGCATAATATAATACTTTTATATATATTAGTTTACTTATACAAGTGTTTAGGGTTGTTTAAAGTCATAAAATGAAATATGAGGCTTCACTGCGACGCACTATAAAGCAAGGGCGTCGCTGTTGCTTAAATGCAAAAACTGAAAATTTGACGAAAGTAGCCTGGTGCGTCGCCCTAGGTATAGGGGCCGACGCCCTGGGTCAATTTCCAGCTTTATGAAAATTGTTGTTTTGCCGAAATCCGATTTATACGAAGTTTTAAGGTTAAATGTAAACTGTTAAGAAGTTATATTATGTTCCAATTACATTTACCAAGCTTTATAGATATATATATATATATATATGTATATATATCATTTTACATATTAATATAGATAATAAGTTATTTTTTGTTAACTTCACATTTTAACACTTTTTGTCCAAACTTAGTCCAAAATCCAAGAATATTCAAAGTGTTGGTCTAATAGCTTAACCTAACCATTTTTAGGGCTAAACCGAAAGACTAAGAAAATATATGAAAAAGAGGAATTAGGGTAAATAACGATTTTTACCGTTAACACCCGCAAGAAATGTCAAGAATGTGAACCCGGTAGTAAGCTTCGGTGGTGTGGTGATGAGGAAGTATCCGGCTCCAAAACACAATACACCCACCATCAAATAAAAGTTCTTAACATGCAAGAAGATAAGGAGATTTTCGGAGAGATTTACCTACCACAAATTCAAAGTAAAGGTTCCTTGAGAAAAACTAGTCGAATCTTCCAAAGTGAAAGGTAAAAAATGGAAGCAAGGAGCTTGTAAGACTAGTGAATAGAGTTGATGTTAGAATCTCTACTAAAGTGGGAGAAAAATGGAAGAAAAAGTGAAGAAATCTTACAAGAAAACTTACCAAAGGTTAGAGAAACCAAAAGGAAATGATATTAGATGACTTTGGACTTGAAAACCCTCTTAAATTTTTTGTTTAATCTCTTTCAATTTCTGGAAATGGTTTGTTCTTGAGAGAGAAATGTTAGAAATTTGCATGAGATTAAAAATGAAATGAGAGAAAGAGTGGGATAGGTAAGTGTTAGGTCTCAATAAGATCTCAAACACTAGCTAATCAATTACAAATAAGTATTTAGATGTTAATTGTTACGAATCGATTAAGTGCTCAGTTTCTTAGTTTATTATAGCGGAAATATAATAACAAAGCAACGAGAATAACACACAGTTATATTGATTCAAAAGGTACGAAGAATTACTAAGCTCAAGCTCACTATTTATACACAATAATAGCGAGCTTGATAAGTACGAATCCTAGTAAATCTTCTAAAAGGATAGAAGATTTAATCTAACAAACATACCTAAAATAAAGCAATACGTTTCATTATGAAGCTGAGTAGTCAGCTCCATAATGCCTTAGTCGCTTTTAGTCACTCAGACTCAGAGTCACTCAGACTCAAAGTCACTCAGACTCAGCAACTAAGACTTTAATAAACAGATTTATTAACTTGGGTTAAATCGTTGATTTTCCCAACAATCCCCCCCTATCTGTTTGGATTAAAGTCTTTTAAAATTCATGCACCAAAAATAAACACAAACTAAAATTGTTTACATAAAACTGTTTGTGAACAAAAGACACATAAGACACATCACTTCCTCTTCTCGAAAGATATTTTCTGCTTCAAAGGCACCTCCCATGGAGTAGGCTTCTTCACTTCCTTTGCCCATTGTAGCCTCTCAGTTTTCCAATCAAGTAGCTTTTCCATTTCAGCATCAGAATTGTGGAACATCATTTGATACTCTTTCTTGATCAGTTCAACCTTGTCCATAAAAGTCCCCATTTCTTCAATTCTTCTAAGGTTATTAAATAACCATCTGATCAGCTTCATACGGAAGGGGATGCATTGATCAGATTCACATTCACTTAGCAGAGCAATGCAATGATAGATGGAAGCCATATTCAATCTGTCTTTAGCTTGGAAGCATTCCTCTCCCCTATAGTCAACATAACATAAGCCCTCATGATTTTCAGTCTTCACATAAGTCTTATCTTGAAATATGACACATTTGGGAACAGGATGAAGATAGCTTGTTTCTAGACCAAGTGATTTAGCCCCAGCTCTCACTCTATTGACAGTACAAAATGCTCTATAGTCCTCATCTGAGATCAGCTTTAGCATATGAGCAACATTTACATTTGAAACAGCTTCTCTTTTTACTTCAAGTCTGTGTGCAATGTTTGTTATGCCTGAGCTCAGACTGGCGATTTCTTTCCATTCTTCTAAACCCAAAGTGTGCATTCTGTGTACTCCAACTCTGAAGGATCCCTCTTTGCGATAACACGTTAGCATGAGGTCAGATCCACCAGTATCAGCACAATCCAAGTTTTGGATTTTATTCCTATTTCACCTCATTGCAAAGTTTGACTCAATATAGTCCAGTCTGGCTTCCTCTCTTAACACCTGTTTAGCCATTAGTCTGTCAGCTTCTATCCTCTGCTGTTCTTCATCAATGGCCAACTCTTCTTCTTCTTTCATCTCAGCTTCAAGTGTTTCAGCTGCTTTCGTGGACTGGTCTTGTGGATTGTCCTCAAATTTCTCCATATATAGCCCTTTGACATACTCCTTGAATTTTTCAACTGTCATCCCAGCATTATGAGCATACCTTTGAAGCTTAGCTAGTTTCTCAGCTTCAACTTGTCTTTTCTTTATTTCAATTTCTAGCTCAGTCTGTACAGTTGGTGGCTCTTCCATTTCAATTTTCTCCTCAGCCTGATCAGTATCAGTATCAGCTCCAACTTTGCCTTTTCCCTCATTGTCTTCTTTCTCAGATTCACTACTTGATATGTCACCGTAATCAGTCTCATAGAAGACTTCAGACTGACCAGTTTTTAGATTGAATATGGTTGTCTTGTAGTATCTTTTCTCCCCTTCTTCCCTCTTTCTTTTCACGTCTTGCTTGGGAAGGTCAGACTCATCAGTTGGTGTAACTGTTTTCTACCCATGAGTCTGAGCATCCCCTTGTGGTACCTCAGCAACTTGTTTCCCCTTTCGCATCAAACTGATATCAGAAGTCAGCTTCAACACCATCCCCTTTAATTCTTCCATCTCCTTAGTGTTTTGACATTTCATAGCATGTAACTCAGTATGCATTGCACTCAGTTTGACATCAAACTGAGTTGACATGTCCTTAATTGCTTGTAACAGCACATGGACAGTCATAGCAACCTCAGACTGATGGAGAGTAGTAACAGTAGGGATTGAAACAGTTGGTATAACTTCACCCCCTCCTTGTTGTTTAGGAGAATGATCCTTAGCCATAGAAGAGGAAGTCTGTACCTCACTCAGTTTGGGAAGTGAGGCATTGACGACTTGTGCAGAGGAGTGTGAGAGATTTGGTGGTACCTTATCGTGAACTAGCACAGAGCTAGTGAAAATAGCCTTAGAAATTGTCTTTGAAAATGAAGGGGGTGGTCCCATACTAGGTACATGGATATTCAGGAGTGGAATATCGTCTTCAATGCTTACCACATGTGTCAATGTGGCAACAACAACGTGTGTCTCCAAGTTGACTACTCTAGGGGGGATTTGGGTAGTCATGGTAGTCAGATCCATATCTTGCTCTAGCAGAGGGAGAATAGTCTAATCTACAACACTGGAGGGGAGTTTAGAACTCTCAGCCTCATGAAAAAGTGAATCCATTAGTGCATGATTTATAGTGGGGCTTGATGTGAGTGCTTTTTCAAATGAACTGGGTGAGTTCATTAGATTGGTCGCTTGAGTAGCTAAGACATCAAGTTGAGGAGTGGACTGCTCATACTGAGAGGGGATACTCTCAGACTGAGGAAGAGAAAAATTTATATTCATACCTGATTCAGCCTCATCCCGCCCTGCCCCACCCATTTCCACCTCAGCATCTGCAGCATGAATGTTTGCCTCCATTTGCTCGTCAATTCCTTCAGTTTGATCATCTGAGTCTGAATGGTCAGACTCAGTGAGTTCATGATCTATAAATGGATTTTCAATCCACTGAAGCATAACTGGGGTTAACCCTAGCTCATCCTCAATAATATTGATGTAAGTGAAAATTTTTGGAGTCAGTTTGGGAATAGAGCACACATAAAAAGTTTGTTCAAGCTGCTCATAAGCTTCTTTTCCCAGAGCCTCCTCAAAACTGGGTGAAAGGACACGAATGAATGGAACATCATTCGGTCGTTTTGTTTTCAAGGCAAGGGAGAGAATCTCATCAAAATAGAGTTGTGAATAAGAGATTCTTCTACCCGTTACCATGGAATGAAAAAAATGGGTTTCAAATTCATTCATCTGATTCAAACTTCCAGATTTACCCCCTAGACACCGTGTGATACTGGAAAATAGGAATTTCCATTTGCCTGTGAAAAATTTGTATTCAATTACGCCTTGGATTTCAGGCTGACCAATTAGAGGGAAGGCCTCAGCTCGAGCTTGCTGTTTGGTCAGTTTGGCATGGAATCCTCCTTCACCTGCTTCAAGAATCGTGGGAAGCAATAAGGCTGCGCGAATAGTCTTCCCAGTGATGGTGATCGTCTGTCTCCCATTATTATACGTGCCAGTGAGGGCAGTGTTTTCATCATTGGCGGTGCAGATATACCACCATTCACACAACACCGGTGGATACATCACAGTTTCACAAAAATAAGCGCCATTGAGTGGATGCGCCTTCATGTATTGACAGAGTTGCTCAAATCCCCTGTTTTGGCGATTGGCGGGAATATCAGTAGTGGCCACCCTATTGTTGTCTTTGATTTGAACTCGACTGTGAAAATTAGGACCAAGAATCATGCGAGGAGTAACGTGAAGGATCATGTTCATATCCGCCATTGATGAGCTTTCAAGAAAGAGATTAGAGAAAACTAAGAGAAAATGAGAATTAGGTTACAATTTGAAATTAAGTTGAATTTAAACTAAGGGAGCGAAATTTAAGTAACTAAGTTAGGAAACTTTCCATTTAATCTATGTAATTTAACTCTATTGACAAATATGACCCTTGAGATTAAAAAAAATTAAAACTGACCCCTTTTTTTTAAAAAATAAAAAAAAAATAAAAAAAAAAAAAAACTTTACAGACTTAAAGAAAAAAATAAAAATTTAAAAGATATATACGAAAATTACATTCAGTCTGAGCACATGGTCAGACTGAAGAATCTTGAGCTGACTAACAAGTCAGACTGAAAAATCACAAGCTGACTAAAAGGTCAGCCTGAAGTTTATTATTTTGACAGATTAAGGATTTAACATGCCCAGTTCTCCTAACAGATAGAAAAACCTGACCTCACTCAGAGGTTTCGTGAAAATGTCTGCCAATTGATCATGAGTAGCTACAAACTCCAGTCTGACTTTTCCTTTCTCCACACAGTCTCGAATGAAATGATGTCTTATTTCAATGTGTTTTGTCCTGGAGTGGAAGACTAGATTCTCAGTAATTTGAATTTCACTTTTGTTGTCACACATGATTGGAGTATTTTGAATCTCGATTTCAAGATCAGCCAATTGGTGTTGCATCCATAGTAATTGTGCACAACAGCTCCCTGCAGCCACGTACTCAGCTTCAGCTGTGGAAGTTGCCACTGAGTTTTGCTTCTTACTTGACCAACTGACTAGTTTTCCTCCCAGAAGCTGACATCCTCCTGATGTACTTTTCCTGTCCAATCTACACCCTGCATAATCTGCATCTGTGTCGCCAATTAATTCAAAACCAGAATATTTAGGGTACCATAGACCAAGATTTGGTGTACCCTTAAGATATCTGAAAATTCTTTTGACAACTTTAAGATGGGATTCCTTTGGGTCAGCTTGATAACGTGCACATAGACATGTAGAAAACATGATATCAGGTCTACTAGCAGTTAACTAAAGTAAAGAACCAATCATACCTCTATAAGTAGCTTGACAAACTGACTTGCCAGATGAGTCTTTATGCAACTTATCAGAAGTACTCATTGGTGTTTTCATTTCAGAACATGTTTCAAAACCAAATTTCTTTACTAAATCATGAACATATTTACTTTGATTTATGAAAATTCCATCTTTCTTTTGTTCTACTTGTAGACCAAGGAAGAACGTGAGTTCTCCCATCATACTCATCCTATATTCACTACACATGAGATTTGAAAACCAAGTACACAACTTTTCATTTGTGGATCCAAATATATTGTCATCAACATATATTTGTACCAAAATCACATGTCCATTTTCCTTTTTGATAAAAAGTGTTTTATCAATTGATCCTCTTTTAAAATGGTTTTTGAGAAGAAAGTCAGATAGAGTATCATACCAAGATCTAGGAGCTTGTTTGAGACCATATAATGCTTTGTTTAATTTAAAAACATGATCAGGAAAGTTAGGATCAACAAAACCTGGAGGCTGCTTGACATAGACTTCCTCCTGTAGATCACCATTCAAAAAATGCACTATTCACATCCATTTGATACACCAAGAAATCTTTAAAAGCTGCATATGCTAAGAATAATCGAATTGCTTCAATTCTGGCCACTGGAGAAAATGTTTCATCATAATCAATGCCTTCTTCCTGCTTGTATCCTTGAGCCACCAATCGAGCTTTATTCCTGATCACCACTCCATCTTTGTCATATTTATTTCGAAAGATCCATTTAAGTCCAATAATAGTCTTAAACAGGGGACGTGGGACCTTTGTCCAAACATTGTTCCTTATGAATTCTCCAAGCTCCTCTTGCATACCATCAACCCAATCTTCATCTAATAAAGCTTCTTCAACCTTCTTTGGTTCCATCAGACTCAAGAAATTTGTATAGAAACAAAAATTAGCTGTGGCAGTCTTTCGTCTGGTTTTGACTCCTTCAGTTAATGAGCCAATAACCGATGATATGGGATGTCCCTTGACAGTCTTGATGTTTCCTATCTCATTGTGGGAAACTGCATTTGCTTGAGACTGAGTATCATCAGTCTGAGTGTCATCAGGCTGAGGAGTTTGAATCTGAGTTTGGTCAGACTGAGTTTCATCAGTTTCATTAGACTCAGTATTTTCAATATCAGGGACACTCTGGAAAGGTGATTCATCAGGTTCACTTTCAGATTCTTGATTTTGATGGGCGTTTGCATCATTCTGATCTTCAGCCTGAGAGTCAGCTTCAAATGTGGTTACTAGTAATTCATCACACAGCTGATTAATAGTGGCTATGTCAGTCTGTGATGATGATTCATCTTTGTCAGACTGAGTAGTGTCATCAAAAGTAACATTAATGCTTTCTTCCACAACCTTTCTTATTTCATTGTAGACTCTGAATGCTTTTGCGATGCTTGAGTATCCAACGAACAATCCTTCATCAGCTTTAGGAGGCATTTTACACAACAAGTCCCTTTGATTCAGAATATAACATCTACTTCCAAAGATATGGAAATAATGAATGGAATGAACTTTGTTATGATACAATTCATATGCTGTTTTTCCATGTCTCTTAACTATGATAGATCTATCCTGTGTGAAGCAGGCAGTATTCACAGCTTCAGCCCAGAATTTTATCTTCATGTTCCCATAACACAACATTGTTCTGGCAGCTTCAATTAATGTTCTATTTATTCTCTCTGCAACTCCGTTTTGTTGAGGTGTTCGAACTGAGGCAAAGTTTTGGACTATTCCTAATTGATCCCAAAAGTCTATCAAGACTGAGTTTTTGAACTCAGTTCCATGGTCACTTCTCATCTGGCGAACAAGAGTATTTTTCTGTCGCTGTTCTCTTTTGATCAGACTGATGATTTCCTCAGCTGCATCACTTTTAGCCCTTAAGAATATAACCCAAGTGAGTCTAGTAAATTCATCTACAATTACAAGGGTGTATTTCTTTCCTCCTTGACTCTCAATCCCAATTGGTCCAAACAAATCCATATGTAACATGAATAAAGGTTCATCAATTGAATGCAACATTTTGGATGGGAATTGAGTCTTAGTTTGCTTTCCAAGCACACAAGCTGAGCAAACTTTGTCTTTGGTATAGGTCAGTTCAGGAAGACCTCGAACCAATTTACTTTTTGACAAGGCATTTATGTTTTTGAAGTTTAAATGTGATAACCTTCGATGCCATAGCCAATTAAGTTCTTCTTTTGTTTCTGTGAACAAACACGTCTCAGCCTCATCATTGGCTGTACTCAGATCCAGACAAAAGACATCTCGTTCTCTCTTGGAAAGTAGTAATGGTTTTCCCTTTGCACTGTAGATTATTCCAACTTGCTTTCTGAATCTGACTTCTTGGTCTTCATCAGTGATTTGACTTACACTTAGTAAGTTATGTTGTAAGCCTTCTACATATGCAACTCTCTTGAAAGTAACAGCTCCAACATGAATCTTTCCATATCCTCGTGTCATTGATACCCCGTTGTCACCATATCTCACTTGAGGCCCATCTTCTTCTTTATAGTCTTGTAGAAAAGACTTCATTTCAGTCATGTGCCTTGAAGCTCCACTATCTAGATACCATTTTGTAGAGTCCTGCACATGAAATAGAAAATATTAGTTCCTTTTGGGTACCCACTTTAGAGTGGATCCATGAACTGAAGCAGATTTAAGTTCATGTTCAGTCTTGCAGTCAGTTTTGGAGCTGGGGTAGTTCCATTTATTTAGTTCCTTCATGTAGTTAACAGAATAATGACCTATGACACCACAGTATTTACATGGAGTGTCTTTGAGACTGACTTGAGATGAAACTGAGTTAGTCTTGGTAGGTTTCACAGACTTTGTCTTTGATTGAGATGTTTGTCTTTGCTTTTGAGGTGAAACTGACTTTGATGAAACTGACCTAGACTTTGGTGAAACTGACTTATGTATGGATGGAGCCGACCAATGTTTTGGTGAGACTGATTTTTGAAAGGCGTTTTTCTGTGGTCTAGACTGGGTCAGTTGCTTACAAAATACAGCTTCATGTCCTTTTTCACCACAGTTGTAGAAAATTCTCTTAGGAGGAGTCTTGGGCCTGATGTGATTAGGTGATTTATTCATGACTAGAGTTTTTACGATATTAGTCAGTTCCAACAATTGATTTCCCAATTTATCAATAGTTTTTGTTTCATGACTTTTGTTAGGAATTTTGGAACTGACTTGGCGCTGAATCTTAGGTTTACTCACAACCTTGGGCACGACATTATTTAAATGCAAAGAATCTTTTTCAGCATGCACATTTGTATCAGTTTCAGATAAATTAACACATTCAGACTGAGAAGAAGATGAAGAATCACTTTTATTAAAAACTTGGGAAATTACAGGTTTGACAAAAGCATTTGACATCATTGTTTTTTCTCCTTTCATATAAGTGAAAGTATTTGGAAGAATTTCAGGTTTGAAAATGATTTTTTCTCTTTCAGCTTTTTCAGCTTCTTCTTCTTTTTCAGTCATATGCTTCTTTAGACTGAAGTCCTCACCTAACACAACTTGAACTTGTTTGGGTACCTGTCTGCTTAAACAATCTTCATTTTTTAAGGATGATATGCACCATGATTTACAAATTCTTTTATAATGCTCAGTTTCTTCTCTAAATTTATAATTTTCTTTTGCAAGATCACTATAAGCTTCAATCTTAGCATTTAAAAGAACTTTATAACTTTCTAGTTCACTTATTTTATCATCTTTAATTTTCAAAATCTTTAATCTTTGAAGTTTTTGTTCATTAGTATAAGTATTAAAGTTATGTACCTTGTAAAGCTTTGATTTGTTCCAATCTGAGTTACAACTCAGTCTCTCAGCTTCCTTCAGATCCTTCTCGAACTGAGATGCAGATTTCTCAGCTTCAGTCACTTCCTCTGTGAACGCCATCAAGAACTTATCCACCACTTCCTCATCCTCATCAGACGATAGTTCCTCATCTAACCATTCTTCAGCAAAGAAGGCCTTTTGCTCAGTTTGAGGCTTTTGAGTGCTTGAACTATTGATTTTCTTGTTTTTTAGATACTTCTTTCGGTATCTTTGGGCCCTCTCAGCAACCTCGTCCATGTGTTCAGTCTGAGCATTCTTTACTTTATAGTCAGCAGCCATGTAACCATATTCATTGCATTTAAAGCATTTCACCTTCTTCAGATCGAAAGGTTTTTTTCCTTTGTAGCCTGTCTTCTGTTCAAGCTTCATAGTTAACAGGGCAAGCTGACTTTTTAGCTTTTTGACCTCAGTTTCATCATCTGCTTCTGAGTCTGAGTGTGACTCAGACTCAGATGAGTCAGCGTTAGAATAAATTTCTTTATTCCTTTTGCTGGTAGTGATGTGTAAAATCTAGTCTTAAATTTAACCTACTATTTCACGTAATTACACACTTACAGGCAGTGGATATCACACCCCGCTAAAGCGGAAACACGAGATGTGAAGAGAAAAGATATGATTACATGAGTTATAATTAAAAACATACGGTTACAAGTCATTAAGATAGAAAATTCGAGTTTACAAGATGAAATAACCAAGTATTTAACGAGTCGCATGACAAAAGTACATAATTAAGCGTTTAACAAAATTCCCAAAATGATAAAATAGGTCTTTTCCCAATTCTTGAATTCACATGACATGCCTGACCCATCCACAGTATGCACTTCGTGTCTTACATTCGGTTTCCTGAAAACATGAGATAAAGTGTCAACTACAATAAAGTAGTGAGTGAGTTACAGTTTCCTAGTCCTCGACTAAAAAGGTTTAAGTTAAGTATAACAATACTTAATAGTTTTGATAAGTAGAACAATACTTAAAGAATAGTTTTGATTCATAAAAGTGGTTCAAAGACCGTTCTAAAAGTTGCTCAAAAGACAGTTCGATCCATAAAAGTTGCTCAAAAGACAGTTGCGGAGATCGTATATCCATATACGCGCAAGATTAGTAAACCATTGATTGAAATCATGTATAACGACTACTTGGCATAATATAACTTAAGCGTTCACACTAAACCGATTTACCAACCGTGAGGCCCCTTACCCTGCACTACTTACAGGGAGTCATGTCTGATCAAGTAATATGTACTTAAACTGCCGCCTAAGCAAGGAACGGTTATTTCCTAAGTATCGATACCCATAATTACTAAACGGCTTATCAAAGCTAATAGTGTGTGTTGCAAGATGGGCACTAATGTTTCATTTTTCAAACTAGTAGTAGTCACTTATGGTTAGTTATATCCCTCAAGAGTCACGTTAGTTATACGATCAATCAAAGTTCATACGAGTGCCGAGAGTGGCATTAAATAAATTTAATACGGTGCCGAGTGTGGCAAAAGTAATAAACTTATAACAGATTTTAACCAAAAAGCCGATTAAGGGTAGCAAACCATTTAGCCGAAAAAGGGTGGCAAACCATTTAGCCGAAAAAGGGTGGCAAACCATTTAGCCGAAAAAGGGTGGCAAACCATTTAGTTTTGTATGCCAAACGGGAAAATAAAACTGTTTACGCATAAGTTTCACAAAAACGTTCAATACGAGTTCATAATAGTACCAAAAGTTCATAACAGTTCCAAAGTTCATTTAGATCTCATGTTTCCCCCAAAAATTATTTGAAAACAGTAAATAAAGTGGGGTTGTAACTCACGGTTTGCGAAGAATAGCACAATAGAGAGCGAGAGAGAGCGGTTGGAATGGGTCGAAATGGGTCGGAATCACGGAACTCCTATAGTAATACCAAGATTTAATAAGTACCAATGTTTATAACTTTGTTAGGTAACGAAATGTTTTTATTATAAGTGTTGTGTGACGTCCCGTCAATTTGGAGTACTTATGTTACCGTCATTATTTTAATTTTATTCGCAATTGGTTTGACCCTTGTATTTCGCTTTGTTTTGCTCTCGATTTACTATTATCGAGTATCGGGTTTTCTGTATTTGTTGATTCGTCCTTAGAGACGTAATAATATGCCTTGTCTAGTGCGAAATAGTTAGTATGCTCATGAAAATAAGTTAGAAGGTTTATGCCAAATTGTCGGTTAACGTATCCCTATCCTTAAGAAATCGTGCTTTGCTCGTGTTTATGTTTTTACCGAGAAGTGCGAACTTCCATTCTGGAATTTAAATCGAATCATTTAATGAATCCTAATACCAATAAAATCATATAATGAACTTTCCTAAGTTCATTGGTAAAACAATCGGGTATCCTAAAGGAATGCATACACTTAACGACAACACGAACAAGACGAAGCAAATCCAGGAAATGGACTGGGCGCGCCGCGGTGAGCTGGCCGCGCCGCGGTCATCCCCTGGACAGACTTGTTTTGTTGAGTTGTGAGTCACCAATTGCATGTAACATCCTTGTGACACCTGTCCCAAACGTGTCAACACCTCATGTTGGGCAGATTTATGACTCTTTTAGGGTCATACAAGTCCCTCTTTCATTTCATTTACACACACACTCAAGATTTTCACCTCTCTCTCTCTTTGAAGCAAAACACACACATTCCCTTTCATTTCTTTTCTTGTGACTGAAATTCCAGCAAGTAAACAACAATTAAACACCCATTTCACCACTATAAAATCGTGTACATCATCATGGGAAGCTAGGGTTGGTCATCCATTTGGAGGTTTACTTGGGTTATATCATTTTCGGGTCAAAATCACCTTCAAACATCAAGGATCTCCTTCAAATCGTGCTAGATCATCCTACTTTCGCTTTCTTTGGGGTATAATAACTAATCTCTACTGTGTTTTCTAAGTTTTCTTGAATGCATGTATGATCTAACTAAAGAAAATGAGTATTTAACAAGTTTGATGGTAAATAATTTATGAAAATCAAGATTTTATCAAAATATATATGGATCTTTAATTTAAATGGTGAAAAGCTTAACAAAATGGTTGTTTGGAAGTGTTTTGATGATTCTATAAACTGCATGTCTAAACTTATTGCATCAAAAGATGATTTTCCAACATAAAACGATTTTGTAAAATTTGGTTCGTCTGATGACGCTCGCGGCGCAGTCGTCCCACCGCGGCGCGGTCGTGGACCAGATTCTGGAAATTTTGTAAACCCGTTAAACTTGCACCTTAAACTTGTTATATTGGGAACCCTTATTAACGGTGAGTGTATTGTGTTTTGGAGAAGGATTTGACCTCAGTACCACGCCACCGAAGTCCTTGGTTCCGGATTCTATTCTTGTCAAATCTTGCGGGTGTTAACGGTATAAATTGCTATCCTTGAGAATTCCTCGTTTTCATTAACCATCGTTATTCGGTTTTAGCCTTGAAAACGGTTAGGAGTAAATATTAGACCAACACTTAATGTATCATCGGATTTGGTTTGAGAATGGACGAAATATGTTAAAATGTAATCAAACCGAAAGTATCATAATTAACTTATTATTGTATTATGTATTATGAGAAAGGTTAAAATGCAAATTGTTATCGAGCGGGAAAGTGTATGAATTATGGACAATTAATTTTTGATGCGGAAGCGCTGCCGGATTTTCCATTCACGACTTTGCGACATTAAAACACTTATATAAATAAATTGTATACAAAAGTAACATATTCTACAATAACATCGTCTTTGGACTCAAAGACGCCAACGCAATCAAAGATGTCACAATATTACTTATAACGGATATTTTCAACCTTTTTGCGATATACTAAACTTCGCCACATTTGTGATCATCGTTTTAATTCATCGAAATATGTTTTACGACAAACTTTATAAATAGTTTTGAAAGACATTTTACTCTAAATATTTTGGTATGAAAACTCTTCAAATTATTCAAAGTGTCAAATTGGACTTTTAAATTGATTTTGACTTTAATAAGTCAACATGATTGACATTTGACTTTCATAAGTCAACATATGTGACTTTGACTTTTAGAAAGTCAACATTCCTTACGTTTGACTTTGACCAAGTCAACATTGTTTCCGTTGACCTTGGTCGATCTATTTAAAACTTGATAACGATATTCTATTAACTGATACTCCTAGTAATCATTTTCGATTCGGATTATCATTCTTCTCCAGTGGACGATTATGACGTGGAATGCCGATATCTCTCCGGATGGTCCTGTTTGACGCGGAACATCGCCTTCTAAATATGTCACCTCAATTAAACTTATTAATATCTGGATTATCTTATTTAACTTAATCTTAACCGACAAGGCTAAACCGGACCTAGAATTGTAGAGATACTGAGACTATATTATTGCTGTTTAGGGCACTTAGACGGGGGAGTTGTAGTTCCGTGATTGTTTCTCTGGGATTTCCTGAAGCTTGTATTGTGAGTTATTCGTAGCCCTTGTCTTTACTATTTTTAGGGCTGTAAAGCGTACTTTAAAATTTGTTTGTTTAACTAGTAGGCGTAATGTAATTCTTGTCTGCTTAATTGTTAAACGTCTTCTGGTCTGCTTAAATGTTAGACGTCACCTGGTCTGCTTAAATGATAGACGTCATCTTGTCTGCTTATATGTTGGACGTCATCTCGTCTGCTAATCTTAGACGTCATCTAGTCTGCTTAACGCTAGACGTCATCTAGTTTGCTAATAAAATGCTAGACGTTATCTTATATCTTGCCTACTAAATTTCTAGACATTGTTGTATTTTCTGTCTGCTTAACCGTTAGACGCTATTGATTACCTTTTTACCTAAGCGAATAGGTCCACCTTATAAACTTGTCGTTGGGTCAACTCTTACTTAAAATTGCGAATAATTCACCAACATGTTGTTGATGTCGTTTTAACGCTTTGCAGGAAATTGAGGATTTCCGTTGATCATGCCATAGTTTGTTTTTCGGGTCGCTTGCTTTTGGGAAATTTGAATTTGAATTGTTATTGTAATTTCCATGACGATCCGTTTGTTTATTTCTTTTGGAATTGTATTTGTACTTGGCGTCTTATCGCCTTTGACTTTATGATACCTTTTGTAACATTTGGCATGATCTATTGAATTGGATGTTTTGTTTATCGGTTATATTGTTGTAATCTTGACTCTTGATATTATAACTGGAACATCTCGCGTTTCCGCTCCAAGCGGGGTGTGACATGTTGGTTTTTGTTCTACCGAAAAATGGGCAGCGCTTCCGCGCCAAAATCATTAAGTCCAATTTTAAAACACTTTCCATAAACATATTACATATATTCACCAATACAATGTCATATAAAACTTGTTCATTTAGTTCTTTTATATGTAAGTTACACTCATTACAGATTATAGTTCATAAATTTAGTTTCGAACATAAGTTTAGAGCAACAAGTTTAGAGTTACGCTCAATAACGGTTTAAATAAGGTTTGGTAACAAGTCTGCACCACGACCGCCTCGCGGTGGAGGGACTGCGCCGCGGTCAGGAGGTTACCACGACCGCCTCGCGATGGCGGGACTGCCTCGCGGTCAATGAATTCACCACGACTGCCTCGCGGTGGAGGAATCGTGGCGCGGTCGCGAGACAGATTCTTTACCAAAAATTGTTTTTGATGAAATTCGTTATTTTCGAGTTAGATTTCGACATGCAATGGCTAAAATAGTATAACCTTTTATAATTTCAGTTTAGTTTGGATTTTCATCCATAAAAACAAGGATTTAACGTGACTTTTATCAAAAACCCATCAAAACCCGTTTTTGTTCATAAATGGTCTCAAATCTTGATAAAAACTCATTTTTAGTTATTAGATGATGCATGCAATGAGTTATAACAGTAAATAAAAAGGATTGGAAGTGTTTCTACCGGATGGATGATGATTTGTAGAAGGATTGAAGTAGCCTCTTAGTGATATTTGACCCAAAAGCTTAGAAAACGATTTCTACCCCAAATAGATGAGGCTCCTTTCTTCCTCCGATTATTAGAACGATTTTGTGTGATGTTTTTGATGAATTATTTCTGTAAATAGGCTGTGATTAATTGAATTTTGAGAGAGTGTAGTTGAGAGTGAGAGAGAGTAAATAACAAGTGTGTGTGTAAATGTGTTTAGTGTTTGAAAAATGAAGCTTAAGAGATGTTAAAAAAAAGATTTACTGGACCTCTAAAAGGCTTCAAACATGTCCAACCCGGAGCCAAAGTGTTGGGCTCGGGTTTGGGCTGTTTAGTTAAACTTTCAAAGTTTACGAAAATGGCTAGTCTGCACCCTCCACCGCGGCGCACTGGCCTCACCGCGGCTCGGCTGGAGGGCAGATTTCTGCCTTTTTCGTTTTTCGTTCGTTTTATCGTTGAGCATTTTCGTTAGTTGAAAGTTTCCGGTTAGTTTAGTTAGGAACTTAGGCAAGTTCACAAGGTGTTTTCTTGGTATACAGATTCATTTTATGATTCCGATTTCGATTCCGACTCGCACTCATTTACGATACAAGTATAGATAAGATCAAATCATAGATAACTCGAAGATAGAGAATGCGGTTTTCACCGGAAATAAGACGGTTGTCACATTCTCCCCGGGTTGAAAATAATTTCGTCCCAAAATTTAGTTCGCCTCATCGGGAGGAAGAATCCATGAATAGATGTGGATACTTCTGACGGATCTGGTCTTCACGTTCCCACGTGAATTCGTGATGTCACACCCCGCTTGGAAGCGGAAACGCGTGATGTTCCAGTTATAATATCAAGAGTCAAGATTACAACAATATAACCGATAAACAAAACATCAAATTAAATTGATCATGCCAAATGTTACCAAATACATCAATAAGTCAAGGCAATAAGACGCCAAGTACAAATACAGTTCCAAAAGAAATAAGCAAACGAATCGTCATGGAAATTACAATAAACAATATAAATTCAAATTTCCCAAAAGCAAGCGATCCGAAAATAAATTATGGCATGATCAACAGAAATCCTCAATTTCCTGCAAAGCGTTAAAACGACATCAACAGCATGTTGGTGAATTATTCGCAATTTAAAATAAAAGTGACCCATCGACAAGTCTCAATAAACATCATAATTTCAAATACCATATCTCAAATCTTTTCATTTCAAACCATATCTTGTTTTCAACCCTAGTGAGGATACCATGCTTAGATTAGTTATACATCGAACCTTGCCAGTCCTAAAGACGCAATTCCTAAGGCAGTGTCAACCAAAGGCAACCAGTTTAATCAAGTACGGTCATAACATCCACACATAGATACCTACTGAGGGATGAGGGTCAGGCGATATAACCCATATAGCTATATATATGTAACCGTTGGGCACGAAGCTTAACGACTGTATAAGACACCCAATCTAAGGCAGACCCATTCTACTAGGTAAATAAGATAATCAATAACATTCCGCATACGCAGACAGTTTTAAAATACACATTAAGATGATTAATAATATTCCGCATACGCAGACAGTTTTAAAATACACAAGAAGATAAGTAATAATATTCCGCATACGCAGACAGTTTAAAATACACAATAAGATGATTAATAATATTCCGCATACGCACACAGTTTTAAAATACGCTTTACAGCCCAAAAATAGTAAGACAAGGGCTACGAATAACTCACAGATAAGCTTCAGCAAACAAATATCGGGTACACCAACACAGAGTTACAACTCCACCGCCTAAGTGCCTTAAAACAATAAACAACATAGTCTCAGTATCTCTATAAGTCTAGGTCCGGTTTAGCCTTGTCGGTTAAGATTAAGTTAAATAAGATAATCCAATTATTAATAAATTTAAATGAGGTGACGTATTTAGAGGGCGATGTTCCGCGTCAAACAGGACCGTCCGGAGAGATATCGGCATTCCACGTCATAATCGTCAACTGGAAAAGGATGATAATCCGAATCGAAAATGATTACTAGGAGTATCGATTAATAGAATATTGTTATCAAGTTTCAATAGATCGACCAAGGTCAACGGAAACAATGTTGACTTGGTCAAAGTCAAACGTAGGGGATGTTGACTTTATAAAAGTCAAAGTCACAGATGTTGACTTATGAAAGTCAAATGTCAATTATGTTGACTTATAAAAGTCAAAATCAATTTAAAAGTCCAATTTGTCACTTTGGATAATTTGAAGTCTTACTTTTCAAAATATAAGAGTAATATAATCTTCAAAACCATTTCACCAAGAGTTTGTCGTAAAAACGCCATTTGATAATTTTAGATTACGAACGCGTTATGAAACGAAGGTTTATTTGTTGAAAGAGGTTAAAACATCCGTTTTAAGTAATATTATGGCTTTTATAAATATGTTAGCGTCTTTGAGTCCAAAGACGATGTTATAATGTAATACATTACTTTTATGCACAAGTTTACTCATATTAGTGTTTTATAGTCGTAAAAGACGTGAAATGAATTTCGGCAGCGCTTCCGCAACGTATTTTATTAGTCCAAATTTTATACACTTTCCCGCTTAACAACCATTGCATTTTTAAACCTTTCTCATAATACATAATATGATATAAGTTAAATACGTTACTTATGGTTAAATTCACATTTTAACGTCTTTTAGTCCAAAGTTGTCCAAATCCGAAATCATAACATGTGTTGGTCTAATATTTATTCCTAACCATTTTTCAAGGCTAAAACCGAACATATGATAAACGAGAAATTTGGAAGAAAGTCAATTCTTACCGATAGCAACCGCAATTTAGCAAGTTAGAACCCGAGACAAAATCCTTTGATGGTGTGGTGATGAGATTTCTAACTCCAAAACACAATACACCATCCGTTAATACCAGTTCTTACGACAACAAGCTTACGGTTACGTTTAATAGTGAAACAAAACGAAAATGAGTGATCTGTTCCCCAGTTGCGGCGCAACTGGGAGAGTTGCGGCGCAACTCATGTGCAGATTCCCACCGAAAATGTTTTTCGTGTTTAGTAAATCGGCTTTTGATGGTAGATTTGGACATGCAAGTCATAATATGTTCAAAAACACTTTCAAATAACCATTTTGTAAAGCTTTTATCATCATTTAATCAAGATCCATACACATTTTTATAAAAACTTGATTTTTCATACATATTTTACCATCAACTTTTATAAAAACTCATTTTCTTTAGTTAGATGTTACATGCAATGAATAAAAGATATAAAATACAGAAAGTTTAAGTTATTTTACCCCAAATAAAGTGAAGATTTGAAGATCAAGCTAGATGTGATGAAGATCTTGATGTGAGACGGTGATTTCGACCCGAAAACGTTATAACCCATATAACTCTCCAAATGGATGATCAAACCTTACTCCTCTTGATGAAAACAACAATTTATGGTGGTGAAATATGTGGTTTAAGCTCTGGAAATCACAGGTACAAGAAGAAAGATGAGAGTGTTTGTGTTTGTGTGTGTTTGGATTCAAAGAAAAGAGAGAGAGAAGTGAATTGTGTGTGTGTGAAAGTGAGAATGAAAGTGGGACACAAAGGGGGGTGTTAGTGTGCCTTTACTGGACCCAAAAGGGCTTAAGACAAGCACAAACCCGTCACAATTTATTTAGGCCCGTTTAAGAAAAATTGCAAAAGTTAGAAAATCACCAAGTGCTGATCAAGAGAAACAGTTGCGGCGCAACTAGGTCTCCAAACAGCAAAATTTCATTTTTCGTTATAAGTTATGGTTACGCACGTTCGTTGTTTAGAGTTCTCGATTGTTTTACATATGAACTTAGACAAGTTCATTATAGGTATTCTTGGTATTGTAATTCATTATATGATTCAATTTAAATTCCAAAATGGAAATACATACTTCTCGGTAAAAAAACATAGACACGAGCAAAGCACGATTTCTTAAGGATAGGGATACGTTAACCGACAAATTTGGCATAAACCTCCTAACTTATTTCCATGAGCATACTAACTATAAGGCACTTAGATAAAAATCAACTTACGTCTCAAGGGACGAATCAAAATAATCACATAAAACCCGATTCTCAAAAATAAACCGTGAGTAAAACAAGGCGAAATACAAGGGTCAAAACAATTGCGAATAATATTAAAATAATAACGGTAACATAAGTACTTCAAATTGACGGGACGTCACAGCCTCCCCCAGTTAAAAGAATTTCGTCCTCGAAATTATTAAAGAGCATCGTTAGAAGAAAATAGATGGGGCGGTAACTATCGTAGTATGAAAACTCGGCTAGCAGAAAATGTTGATTCCAACTTCCGCCAGAGTGTAAAACGCACGCGCGTCACGATCAGAAGTGGCAGAAAATCTCGTCAATATGCAATCTAAACGGTTTCTCTATTCGGAAATCTTCTCGAATAGGCAGGAAATGTACTGTCTTAGCCAGCCGATCCATGATAATCCAAATAATATATAATCCTCGGTGAGGGCTCCCTGATCTAACAACAGTCTCTCCAGCGGTAACGGCATGCAGATATTCTTTTCGAATCATATAACCTCTGCACGGTGCGTCGACAACCAACCCATGCTAATAATAACGTCGAATCTACCTAAGGCGATCGGGATCAAGTCGATAGGAAAAGGATGGTCATCGGAACTAACACAATAGGTAGAAGGTACTTCGTAACCGGGCAAATATCAAAATCTTAAACGCGTTAGATATGAAACTCTCCGAAAGATGGAATAAAATTTGAGATCAGTAGAATTGAGAGATATTGACTCAAAAACTGTTAACAATAGGAATTACGTTCCGGTCTTGCATAATTTATTCAAAACTAGGCGTAGTTGGCCAAATTACGCGTAGTTCATAATGAACCATGCAATTGCGGAATTAATCCACTAAGGTCTAAAAGTTCATGAAATAATTTTTGAAGAATCTGGAATACAGTTTGGTATCGCACCAATGATTACTAAGTCGAATCAAAATGACAGATTAAAATCTGGGGTTGAACCCCGCGAAATCGCACTCGTAGGACAACCTCGTCCTAAAATAAAAGAGGAAAAGACTCGATCAGCAAATGTGTGCAACACAAAAAAACAAGGCCAAACGCCAAAACACAACGCGAAATTAACACGTATGAAAAATAGTGCACACATTGCAATCAGAGTAAAAATCGATTTAAAAAGCCTATGGTCATAGTCCAAGTGATTTACTCAATTTAAATCACCCGGTTCGCTATAACCTTTGGCTCTGATACCAACTTCTGTCATACCCCGCTTGGAAGCGGAAACGCGAGATGTTCCAGTTATAATATCAAGAGTCAAGATTACAACAATATAACCGATAAACAAAACATCAAATTAAATTGATCATGCCAAATGTTACCAAATACATCAATAAGTCAAGGCAATAAGACGCCAAGTACAAATACAGTTCCAAAAGAAATAAGCAAACGAATCGTCATGGAAATTACAATAAACAATATAAATTCAAATTTCCCAAAAGCAAGCGATCCGAAAATAAACTATGGCATGATCAACGGAAATCCTCAATTTCCTGCAAAGCGTTAAAACGACATCAACAGCATGTTGGTGAATTATTCGCAATTTAAAATAAAAGTGACCCATCGACAAGTCTCAATAAACATCATAATTTCAAATACCATATCTCAAATCTTTTCATTTCAAACCATATCTTGTTTTCAACCCTAGTGAGGATACCATGCTTAGATTAGTTATACATCGAACCTTGCCAGTCCTAAAGACGCAATTCCTAAGGCAGTGTCAACCAAAGGCAACCAGTTTAATCAAGTACGGTCATAACATCCACACATAGATACCTACTGAGGGATGAGGGTCAGGCGATATAACCCATATAGCTATATATATGTAACCGTTGGGCACGAAGCTTAACGACTGTATAAGACACCCAATCTAAGGCAGACCTATTCTACTAGGTAAACAAGATAATCAATAACATTCCGCATACGCAGACAGTTTTAAAATACACATTAAGATGATTAATAATATTCCGCATACGCAGACAGTTTTAAAATACACAAGAAGATAAGTAATAATATTCCGCATACGCAGACAGTTTAAAATACACAATAAGATGATTAATAATATTCCGCATACGCACACAGTTTTAAAATACGCTTTACAGCCCAAAAATAGTAAGACAAGGGCTACGAATAACTCACAGATAAGCTTCAGCAAACAAATATCGGGTACACCAACACAGAGTTACAACTCCACCGCCTAAGTGCCTTAAAACAATAAACAACATAGTCTCAGTATCTCTATAAGTCTAGGTCCGGTTTAGCCTTGTCGGTTAAGATTAAGTTAAATAAGATAATCCAATTATTAATAAATTTAAATGAGGTGACGTATTTAGAGGGCGATGTTCCGCGTCAAACAGGACCGTCCGGAGAGATATCGGCATTCCACGTCATAATCGTCAACTGGAAAAGGATGATAATCCGAATCGAAAATGATTACTAGGAGTATCGATTAATAGAATATTGTTATCAAGTTTCAATAGATCGACCAAGGTCAACGGAAACAATGTTGACTTGGTCAAAGTCAAACGTAGGGGATGTTGACTTTATAAAAGTCAAAGTCACAGATGTTGACTTATGAAAGTCAAATGTCAATTATGTTGACTTATAAAAGTCAAAATCAATTTAAAAGTCCAATTTGTCACTTTGGATAATTTGAAGTCTTACTTTTCAAAATATAAGAGTAATATAATCTTCAAAACCATTTCACCAAGAGTTTGTCGTAAAAACGCCATTTGATAATTTTAGATTACGAACGCGTTATGAAACGAAGGTTTATTTGTTGAAAGAGGTTAAAACATCCGTTTTAAGTAATATTATGGCTTTTATAAATATGTTAGCGTCTTTGAGTCCAAAGACGATGTTATAATGTAATACATTACTTTTATGCACAAGTTTACTCATATTAGTGTTTTATAGTCGTAAAAGACGTGAAATGAATTTCGGCAGCGCTTCCGCAACGTATTTTATTAGTCCAAATTTTATACACTTTCCCTCTTAACAACCATTGCATTTTTAAACCTTTCTCATAATGCATAATATGATATAAGTTAAATACGTTACTTATGGTTAAATTCACATTTTAACGTCTTTTAGTCCAAAGTTGTCCAAATCCGAAATCATAACATGTGTTGGTCTAATATTTATTCCTAACCATTTTTCAAGGCTAAAACCGAACATATGATAAACGAGAAATTTGGAAGAAAGTCAATTCTTACCGATAGCAACCGCAATTTAGCAAGTTAGAACCCGAGACAAAATCCTTTGATGGTGTGGTGATGAGATTTCTAACTCCAAAACACAATACACCATCCGTTAATACCAGTTCTTACGACAACAAGCTTACGGTTACGTTTAATAGTGAAACAAAACGAAAATGAGTGATCTGTTCCCCAGTTGCGGCGCAACTGGGAGAGTTGCGGCGCAACTCATGTGCAGATTCCCACCGAAAATGTTTTTCGTGTTTAGTAAATCGGCTTTTGATGGTAGATTTGGACATGCAAGTCATAATATGTTCAAAAACACTTTCAAATAACCATTTTGTAAAGCTTTTATCATCATTTAATCAAGATCCATACACATTTTTATAAAAACTTGATTTTTCATACATATTTTACCATCAACTTTTATAAAAACTCATTTTCTTTAGTTAGATGTTACATGCAATGAATAAAAGATATAAAATACAGAAAGTTTAAGTTATTTTACCCCAAATAAAGTGAAGATTTGAAGATCAAGCTAGATGTGATGAAGATCTTGATGTGAGACGGTGATTTCGACCCGAAAACGTTATAACCCATATAACTCTCCAAATGGATGATCAAACCTTACTCCTCTTGATGAAAACAACAATTTATGGTGGTGAAATATGTGGTTTAAGCTCTGGAAATCACAGGTACAAGAAGAAAGATGAGAGTGTTTGTGTTTGTGTGTGTTTGGATTCAAAGAAAAGAGAGAGAGAAGTGAATTGTGTGTGTGTGAAAGTGAGAATGAAAGTGGGACACAAAGGGGGGTGTTAGTGTGCCTTTACTGGACCCAAAAGGGCTTAAGACAAGCACAAACCCGTCACAATTTATTTAGGCCCGTTTAAGAAAAATTGCAAAAGTTAGAAAATCACCAAGTGCTGATCTGCACCCTCTTGCGGCGCAAGAGAAACAGTTGCGGCGCAACTAGGTCTCCAAACAGCAAAATTTCATTTTTCGTTATAAGTTATGGTTACGCACGTTCGTTGTTTAGAGTTCTCGATTGTTTTACATATGAACTTAGACAAGTTCATTATAGGTATTCTTGGTATTGTAATTCATTATATGATTCAATTTAAATTCCAAAATGGAAATACATACTTCTCGGTAAAAAAACATAGACACGAGCAAAGCACGATTTCTTAAGGATAGGGATACGTTAACCGACAAATTTGGCATAAACCTCCTAACTTATTTCCATGAGCATACTAACTATAAGGCACTTAGATAAAAATCAACTTACGTCTCAAAGGACGAATCAAAATAATCACATAAAACCCGATTCTCAAAAATAAACCGTGAGTAAAACAAGGCGAAATACAAGGGTCAAAACAATTACGAATAATATTAAAATAATAACGGTAACATAAGTACTTCAAATTGACGGGACGTCACACGTGACCTCGTCGGGAATTCCACCGAACCTTAACAATAGGGATACGACTCTGCTTGAGTTGTTTGACCTCTCGATCCACAACCTCAAGCGGTTCTTCGATAGAGTTGAGTTTGTTGTCGATCTGGACCTCGTCCAGTGGAATGACAATGGTCTCGTCCGTTAAGCACTTTTTCAAGTGCGAGACATGAAAGACGTTGTGTACGTTAGAAAGAGTTTGCGAAAGTTGGAGCCGATACGCCACTGGGCCGTTTCGCTCAATTACTTCGAATGGACCTGTGTACCTCGGGATTAACTTGCGCGTTTCCCGAAACGAACTACCCTTTTCCATGGCGATATCTTGAGGAGTACTCTATCACCCACTTGGACTCTAGGGGTTTCCTTCGGTTGTCGGCATAGCCCTTCTGCCGGGTATGGGATGTCTTCAGTCTTTCCCGAATGGTAGTGATTTTGTCGATGGTTTCCTGGACGATATCGAGCCTTGTAAGTTGTCGATCGCCAGCTTCTAGCCAACAAAGTGGTGACCGACACTTGCGTCCATATAAGGCCTCGAACGGTGCACACTTGATACTGGCATGGTAGCTGTTGTTATAGGAGAACTCGACCAAGGGGAGGTGAGCCTCCCAACTTCCTCCGAAGTCAACTACACACGCCTCAGCATATCTTCAAGCGTTTGGATCGTCCGTTCACTCTGACCATCGGTCCGAGGGTGGTATGCGGTGCTGAGGTTTAGTCGCGTCCCTAGCGATTTCTGAAGGGCATTCCAAAAACGGGACGTGAATCGACTATCCCTATCGGAGATGATGGAGAGAGGTGTTCCATGACGAGAGACGATCTCGTTGATGTAGATTTGAGCGAATTTCTCCATCGAGTATTTTTCTCGTACCGGGAGGAAATGAGCGTATTTTGTCAAACGGTCCACGATGACCCAAATCGTGTCGTTACCCCTTTCCGTACGGGCAATTTGGTGATGAAGTCCATGGAGATTTGTTCCCACTTCCACATGGGAATCTCTGGCTGCTGAAGTAGACAGGAGGGCTTCTGATATTCCGCCTTGACCTTTGAGAGAGTAAGGCACTTGGCTACATACAAGGCGATATCCTTCTTCATGCCCGGCCACCAATTTTACTCCCGGAGATCCTTATACGACTTGTCTGATCCCGGGTGAATAGAATATCTGAATCGGTGGCCCTCGTCCAAGATGAGTTTACGAAGTTCTTCGGATTTCGGGATCCATGCGCGGCCCTTGAAGTAGTGGATTCCATCAGACTTGCGTTCCAATTCCCTTTCGGTTGACTACGTGACCAGGGAAATGTACTTCCCGGATCCAAAATTCACACTTCGAGATTTTGGCGTACAGTCTTTGATCTCTGAGGAGTTCTAAGATGAGCTTTAGATGTTTCGCATGATCTTCCTTATTCCTCAAGTATATAAGAATGTCGTCTATGAATACGATCACGAATTTGTCTAGATATGGCCTACACGTCTGTTCACTAGGTCCATGAACACTGCTGGTGTGTTGGTTAGACCAAATGGCATGACAAGGAATTCGTAATGACCGTACGAGTTCGGAATGCGGTTTTAGGAACGTCGGTCTCACTGACACGAACCTGATGATAACCAGAGCGGAGATCGATCTTAGAAGAATAAGTTGCTCCTTGCAACTGGTCGAACAGATCACCGATTCTCGGGAGTGGGTATCGGTTCTTGACGGTCAGCTTGTTAGGTTCATGATAATCGATGCACATACGGAAGGATCCGTCTTTCTTTTTAACAAAGAGGATTGGGCTCTCCAGGGGAAACGAGCTCGGACGAATAAGACCGTGACCCAAGAGTTCCTGTAGCTGTTTAGATAGCTCTTGCACTTCGGGTGGTGCTAGACAATATGGGGTTGGCATCCGGTGTTGTGCCAGGAACGAGGTCTATTCGGAAGTCCGCTTGTCGTTGCGGCAGTAGCCCAGGAAAATCCTCAGGAAAGACCTCTGGATGATCCTTGACTATGGGAATGTCTTGGACTCGGCTTTCTTTAGGTTCACGTTCGACGACATGAGCGAGGAATGTGCCGTAGCCCTTCTCGAGGTACATGAGCATTTTTATGGAAGACACGATGCGAAGTTGTCGTCCAGGTTTGTCTCCCTGAACAACGAGAGTTTCACTGTCTGAAAGAGGGATACGAAGGAGTTTGTCGAAATAGACGATATCGGCTCGAAAACGAGATAACTAGTCCATTCCGACGATAACGTCAAAGCATGCCAGCTCGATATGAATTAGATCGATGGGGAAGATTTTTTCAGATAGGCAAAATAAACATCCTAAGATTTTATCCTTGGTTTCGAACTCCTGGCCGTTAGCATATTCGATAGTAAGGCCATCCTTCAGAACTTTAGATCCTAGGTTAATGAGGGGTCTAAATTCTAAGGGAACAAAGCTTCTTCCAGCTCTCGAATCGAATAGTACGGAAGCAAAGTGGTCATTGAGAGAAGACGTACCCGTAACCACGTTCGGGTCCTGCCGAGCTTCCTCGGCTATGATTGCGAGAGTACTAAAAGTTTTTGTCGTATGCGCTATGGGACAAGTCCCACGAAGGTGTTGGTCGCTTCCACACTCGAGGCATAACCGCTTCTTAACTTGTTTGTTTGCTTTTTCTGGACAGTACTTCGAGAGGTGTCCCGTCCTGTGGCATTTGTAGCACACCGGGCAGTTTCCAACATGGTGGAGGGGGCAGTTGGGACACTTGGGGAGCGACCCAGTGTAAGTTCGGGTTCCTGGTGTGGGTTTCTTGTTGCTGTTGCTACTTGTTGGTTGATGATGAGACTTCCTTTTGTTACTCTCCTTTCGCTGGACCCGGGCTGAGGGGAAAGGGAGGCTGTTGGTTCCAAAGTTCTCGTCCTTTTCCTGTTTGATTGATACAGAGGGAGAAGGGGTTGAATGCTTCCGAGGTTTTCACCTTCCTCTTGCTTGATGGTGGCTGGGAAGGGGTGGAGGTTATGGTCATGGTTGTTCTCTGGGTGATTGTCGTTGGGGTTATCATCCCCGAAAATTTCGTTGTTGACCCCAACGATGATCTGGGCGATCATGTTTGGGAGTGCTGCTTTGAGCTGCACGGTAATCTGCTCGGCTAATAGGTCAGCGCGGCTTCTCTTAGGAGGCATGATTCTACAATGGAAAGAAGGAAACTAGTATAAAACGCACGAATAAGAATATGCAATGAGGATATACAACAATAATGTATATCAAAAGATAGATAGCGCACACACGATAAGCGATTAAGGAATGAAAAAGGATTCAAGCATAATGAACAAGTAAGGATAATGAAGGTAGAATTTCATTTGATAATAAGAGTAGTCGGTTACAACGTTCATAATGTGAAAGGTTCAAATACTAGTACAATACAACATAAAATAAAATACGAATTAGCTCCAAGTCGTTTACATATAGAAAATTACGACTTAAGCTTATGATACATAACATAAAATGAAAGGCCTAGCGACACCTATCAAGGAACATCTTCGCTACGATGACCGCAATAAGGATCCCCAAGGTCAGACAAGCGCTGACGAGACGATGCACCGTCCTCGACGTGGCCTCAGCCGACGTGATGACTCGGATTGACTGTTCAGACAGTCGGTGTGCAATATCAGAGACTTCACACAAAAGCAGACCCTGTTGCTCGGCCTCTTCCGTGAGTCCCTGTAGGTCTCGACGGAGTTGAAGGAACGCTACTGGTGGGGGCGACGGTAGTGAAGGAGACATCATCGGCCTAGATGGTCCGGCGCTGTCAGGGCATTGGGTCTATAGCTCCTGAAGTTGACGCTCCCAGTGGTAGCGATCCATCGTTGGCGTACGTGAAGCTCCAGCGTACGGGTTTATAAACGGCATCGCGGAAGGAGCGCGTCTGGATGAGTCGGGAGTCTGTCCCCTCATCCTATCAGGCAGACGGACAGGAAGGACGACCTGCTTACGTGCTGTCATCCGAACTCGGGGTCCACGCTGCTGAGGTAGTGCTGTGACGGGCACCGGTGGTGCAGATGGTAGCACGGTCCTCGGGATGGAGGCACCGTGGCTGCTCGAGAAAGCCATCGAGCTCTCCTCGGTCGGGTCAGTGGTCTCGTGGTGCTGAGCCTCTAGTGCGGAGAAGTCTCCCGAGACTTCAGGCGTTTAGACGGCTCGCGAATGTGAGAGCGACTGTGACGGGGAGTGAGACTGAGATCATGAGTGCGACGATTGAGACATGTCGGATATGAGAATAATGAGTTATGCGAGTACAGGAGAATAAGGAAAAATGTAAACGAAAATGCATGTATGGGTCAGTCACGTGAGAATCGGGAATGGATAAGACCGGGAATTTTTCGACTCGAAAACCGTTTAACAATTGCAATTACTTTCCGGGTATTTATTTTGAACTAGGCATAGTTGATCAAGTTACGCCTAGTTAAAAGCAAACCATGCAATTGCGGAATTATATACTAAAGTTCGAAAGCTCGTGAAATGATTTTTCTGAAAAATCCTTGGTTATAGTTTGGTTTAAAAAGATTTAGAAAAAATTTTAAAACCGTTTTTCAGTATAACTTGTGCTCTGATACCAAGTCTGTCACGCCCCGCTAAAGCGGAAACACGAGATGTGAAGAGCAAAGATATCATTACACGAGTTATAATTAAAAACATACGGTTACAAGTCATTAAGATAGAAAATTCGAGTTTACAAGATGAAATAACCAAGTATTTAACGAGTCGCATAACAAAAGTACATAATTAAGCGTTTAACAAAATTCCCAAAATGATAAAATAGGTCTTTTCCCAATACTTGAATTCACATGACATGCCTGACCCATCCACAGTATGCACTTCGTGTCTTACATTCGGTTTCCTGAAAACATGAGATAAAGTGTCAACTACAATAAAGTAGTGAGTGAGTTACAGTTTTCTAGTCCTCGACTAAAAAGGTTTAAGTTAAGTATAACAATACTTAATAGTTTTGATAAGTAGAACAATACTTAAAGAATAGTTTCGATTCATAAATGTGGTTCAAAGACAGTTCAATCCATAAAAGTTGCTCAAAAGACAGTTCGATCATAAAAGTTGCTCAAAAGACAGTTGCGGAGATCGTATATCCATATACGCACAAGATAAGTAAACTATTGATTGAAATCATGTATAACGACTACTTGGCATAATATAACTTAACTGTTTACACTAAACCGATTTACCAACCGTGAGGCCCCTTACCCTGCACTACTTACAGAGAGTCATGTCTGATCAAGTAATATGCACTTAAGCTGCCGCCTAAGCAAGGAACGGTTATTTCCTAAGTATCGATACCCATAATTACTAAACGGCTTATCAAAGCTAATAGTGTGTGTTGCAAGATGGGCACTAATGTTTTATTTTTCAAACTAGTAGTAGTCACTTATGGTTAGTTATATCCCTCAAGAGTCACGTTAGTTATACGATCAATCAAAGTTCATACGAGTGCCGAGAGTGGCATTAAATAAATTTAATACGGTGCCGAGTGTGGCAAAAGTAATAAACTTATAATAGATTTGAACCAAAAAGCCGATTAAGGGTGGCAAACCATTTAGCCGAAAAAGGGTGGCAAACCATTTAGCCGAAAAAGGGTGGCAAACCATTTAGTTTTGTATGCCAAACGGGCAAATAAAACTGTTTACGCATAAGTTTCACAAAAACGTTCAATACGAGTTCATAATAGTACCAAACATTCATAACAGTTCCAAAGTTCATTTAGATCTCATGTTTCCCCCAAAAACTATTTGAAAACAGTAAATAAAGTGGGGTTGTAACTCACCGTTTGCGAAGAATAGCACAATAGAGAGCGAGAGAGAGCGGTCGGAACGGGTCGGAATGGGTCGGAATCACGGAACTCCTATAGTAATACCAAGATTTAATAAGTACCAATGTTTATAACTTTGTTAGGTAACGAAATGTTTTTATTATAAGTGTTGGTTTTTGGTCTACCGAAAAACGGGCAGCGCTTCCGTGCCAAAATCATTAAGTCCAATTTTAAAACACTTTCCATAAACATATTACATATATTCACCAATACAATGCCATATAAAACTTGTTCATTTAGTTCTTTTATATGTAAGTTACACTCATTATAGATTATAGTTCATAAATTTAGTTTCGAACATAAGTTTAGAACAACAAGTTTAGAGTTACGCTCAATAACGGTTTAAATAAGGTTTGGTAACAAGTCTGCACCACGACCGCCTCGCGGTGGCGGGACTGCGCCGCGGTCAGGAGGTCACCACGACCGCCTCGCGGTGGCGGGACTGCGCCGCGGTCAATGAATTCACCACGACTGCCTCGCGGTGGAGGCACCGTGGCGCGGTCGCGAGACAGATTCTTTACCAAAAATTGTTTTTGATGAAATTCGTTATTTTCGAGTTAGATTTCGACATGCAATGGCTAAAAATAGTATAACCTTTTATAATTTCAGTTTAGTTTGGATTTTCATCCATAAAAACATGGATTTAACGTGACTTTTATCAAAAACCCATCAAAACCCGTTTTTGTTCATAAATGGTCTCAAATCTTGATAAAAACTCATTTTTAGTTATTAGATGATGCATGCAATGAGTTATAACAGTTAATAAAAAGGATTGGAAGTGTTTCTACCGGATGGATGATGATTTGAAGAAGGATTGAAGTAGCCTCTTAGTGATTTTTGACCCAAAAGCTTACAAAACGATTTCTACCCCAAATAGATGAGGCTCCTTTCTTCCTCCGATTATTAGAACGATTTTGTGTTATGTTTTTGATGAATTATTATTGTAAATAGGCTGTGATTAATTGAATTTTGAGAGACTATAGTTGAGTGTGAGAGAGAGTAAATAACAAGTGTGTGTGTAAATGTGTTTAGTGTTTGAAAAATGAAGCTTAAGAGGTGTTAAAAAAAAGATTTACTGGACCTCTAAAAGGCTTCAAACATGTCCAACCCGGAGCCAAAGTGTTGGGCTCGGGTTTGGGCTGTTTAGTTAAACTTTCAAAGTTTACGAAAATGGCTAGTCTGCACCCTCCACCGCGGCGCACTGGCCTCACCGCGGCGCGGCTGGAGGGCAGATTTCTGCCTTTTTCGTTTTTCGTTCGTTTTATCGTTGAGCATTTTCGTTAGTTGAAAGTTTCCGGTTATTTTAGTTAGGAACTTAGGCAAGTTCACAAGGTGTTTTCTTGGTATAAGGATTCATTTTATGATTCCGATTTTGATTCCGACTCGCACTCATTTACGATACAAGTATAGATAAGATCAAATCATAGATAACTCGAAGATAGAGAATGCGGTTTTCACCGGAAATAAGACGGTTGTCACAGTGGACCTATTCGTATGTAATATAGTTTAAAAGCAAGTAAAGGTTCGTTCGCAGGGACTAATTTATTTTTAAGTTTCGAATTAATAATACTATTTGTTTTTGGGGTTTTATTGTAACAAAAGATTGATTAAAAATTGCAAAGTAATTAATAAAAAGTGATTAATAAAAATCGAGTGAGAAAGTAATTGAGATTATCAAATAATGGAGAAAATACACTTGTTTGACACTTCACTTGTTTTCCATTTAAGTTTACGAAATTGGTTAAATATTAAACTTCTAAAATATAGTAAAAGTCCTCTCGAATCTTTATTAACTTTAACTATCTCTAATTATACCGTTCGTCTCGAATACAGTTGTAATTATTAATAATTAAGCGTTAAGTAACAAGCCGGTATTTAGATACTTAACCTTATAGAGTTTCCTCTCGAATAACTCCTCTAAATATTAATTCCTCTCGAATATTAACAATTAGACTCACTCATCTAAGTTTAATTATTTAAGTTGATACTATTAGGTCCTCTCGAATCCTAAAAATTTTAAACCGATAATAGACCGACCGATTATTTCATATAAGTTATTTAACCTATCTAGACTCCTCTCGAATACCTAGAATGTTGATTAATTAACTTATGTATAAACAACTTTATAACAATATTTTAAAACTTAGACAATTAAGGATTTTCAGTTAAAAACAAATACCTAAATAATCAATAATGAAAACTCAAACTTCAAACAAGATCTGTTAATCAAACAAGCGTAAAAAGAGTTTAGCTACTCATAATTGACATAAAATAGCAAATAAACAAATAAAAAACGTAATAGAAAAAGTCTTAAAAAGGAAAAGAGAAACAAACTAAAAGATTGCAAACGCGTCGTGACCGACGTTGAATGAAAACCAAATTCCTAGCTCGATCCTTGCCTCCAAACGAATCCTAAGCTTCCAATACTCGAGAATATTAATTGATGATTTTTTTGGATGTTTTGGGGTTGTTTTTATAGGCAAAAACTAGATATAATTCGTGTTTGAGTCGAATTACAAAACTATTAAAAGAGGATGTCGTCCTTAGTGAAATAGAAAGTAGCAGCATATTCCCTTTTTCTTTTTCTTCCACCCGTGAACTCCCATTCCTTTTTTTCTTTTTGATGTAACCAACTGCCACCAAACAAATAAATATTTGTTTTCCAAATATGTCCCACGTGCAATGTAATTTACTCCTTCCATGATTGAGATTAATATATATATAAATATATATCTATTAGGCGGTGGGACTTTCTTTCCTTTCATAACTCTATTTCTTTAACAAGTCAAAGAGTTTTATTTGTAATCAAATGTGAAAACCTTTTTTTATTCTATTTGCTTCTTACGTAAACACCACACCCCATGCACCAAAACAAAACTCCTAAACATTTTTTTCTTATTCTTTATGGTTTTTGCATCCGGCTTAAAAGCCTAAACCCAAAACCAAGACCAAGCTTTCTTTCTTTTTTCCTCTTTGTGTTGCTATTTTAGTCATGTATTGTATTCTTCAAACATCAAATAATAGCGAAAACCAAACTTGACTCCATTTTTCCATTTACTTTCATTTCTTCTCCCAAATGTCCACTTTCCGATCATATTCAACCTGTCACTTGAATAAAAATATTTTTCACACGATTAAATGCAAAACCTATCCTATCCATCATGATTAAATACGAAAATGACCAAATATCGCATATAAATAACTATATAAATATGCGATATCAGGTAGCAACTAATGCAGCTTCTGGATCTCTAGTAGTCCTTCTTGTGTTTATCTTTTTCCTCTTTCGAGATTCTTCAAAATTCAGCAACAATCCAAAGAGGCCAGGCAGCTTGTAGGTGGACAATTTTTCACTACCCACAAGAGAAGTAATAACAGATTCAAATTTGTTGGGCAAGATGTCAACAAACGTTTTGCAAATTTTATCATCTTCCTTCATCATTCCCAGGGCTGATAGGTCATTCAACAGTACTTGCAACCTTGTATGCACATCAGCTAAGGTTTCTTTATCTTTCACGTAGAAATTTTCATAATTTCTAATCAGACTGTTCAACCTTTGTTCCCTTACTATCGGAACTCCTTCATAAGATACAATTAAAGTATCCCATATTTCTTTAGTAGATCTGCATTCAACAATCTTTGAGAATATTTGCTCAGACACAGCATTTCCTAGAATGCTTCTTGCTCTTGGATCTAGATTAAATAGTAGCTTATCAAGATCTGTCCACTGTGATTTAGGAGTTTGAACCCACCTTGCACGTTGGACAACTTTGTCTCCTTCCTTGACCTCATCAATATGCTTTCGTGGAATAATTGGTCCTTCTATTACAGTCCTCATCATTTCTTCATGAATTTCGGACAAATGCCACTCAGCTTTAAGTTTTTAGTGAGCAAAGTTGTGACCACTGAAAATAGGAATACCTTTTCCAACTATAGCGGGTGTATTGGATGAAGATGATGACATTGTATTTGAGATTTTATGTATTGATCGTTTAAGATTGGTAAATTTATTAAAATTTAAATCTTATTTGCTCTAATACCAGTTGTTAGGTCTCAATAAGATCTCAAACACTAGCTAATCAATTACAAATAAGTATTTAGATGTTAATTGTTACGAATCGATTAAGTGCTCAGTTTCTTAGTTTATTATAGCGGAAATATAATAACAAAGAAACGAGAATAACACGCAGTTATATTGATTCAAAAGGTATGACGAATTACTAAGCTCAAGCTCACTATTTATACACAATAATAGCGAGCTTGATAAGTACGAATCCTAGTAAATCTTCTAAAAGGATAGAAGATTTAATCTAACAAACATACCTAAAATAAAGCAATACGTTTCATTATGAAGATGAGTAGTCAGCTCCATAATGCCTTAGTCGCTTTTAGTCACTCAGACTCAGAGTCACTCAGACTCAAAGTCACTCAGACTCAGCAACTAAGACTTTAATAAACATATTTATTAACTTGGGTTAAATCGTTGATTTTCCCAACAGTAAGAGTGTTGGTTTTGGGTAGAAAGGTGTCATCTAAGCCAGGATTTCAGCAGATGGGAGCTTACCATGTGTTCTAGGAGTTGGTGTGGGTGTAAGTCCCGGATTGGTGCAAGTTAGAAAGAAGTTGTTGGTTGACTGACAGCGGAGGGCGTCGCCCTATGCTCAAGGGGCGGCACACTCTGTGCCTGTTTTATCTCCATCCGTTAACTCTCCGTTAAAGGACTGATTTCGTAACAGATTCCGTTAGTTCCCGTTAAAGGACTAACTTTGTAAAAGATTTAGTTAGAGGACTAACTTTGTAATAGATTTTTGAAATATTAAATTTCTTAACCGCCGATTACGACGTAAACACCCTAACTTAATATCACGATAATACTAACTATTAGACACTTAGGTAAATATAAAGCTTACGTCTCAAGGGACGAATCAATAAAAGACATAAAACCATACTCATAACAATAAATCGTGAGTAAATATAAAGCGAAGTACAAGGGTCAAAACAATTGCGAATAAAAGTAAAATAACACGGTAACAAAAGTACCTAAAAATGACGGGTCGTCACAAGAGTGTTATACATTTAATTCACTTGGTACAACATTAAAATGTGTTAGGCATATTACTAGGTATGTGGAATAGACATGCAAATTATTTCTCAAAAGTTAATATGAATTTACATGTAATGATACTAAATGTCACACCTCGCTAAAGCGGAAACACGAAGTGTGAAGAGCTGGAACATCATTACACGGGTCATAACAAACATAACGGTTTCAAGTCATTGATTAATAATAAAAGTGTTTACAAATTCAAAACAACCAAGTCATTCAGTACACGAATACATAATTTAAAGTTTCAATTAAAATTCCGAAAAGAAATGGACAAGTCTTTTCCCAAACAAAGATCTCACGCAACCATTCTGACCCGTCCATGCCGTGCACTTCATCCTTACACTAAATTTCCTGAAACATAAGATAAAGTGTCAACTACAAAAGGTAGTGAGTGAGTTACAGTTTAGGTTTCTCGACAAAAGTTTCGGTTAAGTATATAAAAGTAAAAGGTTTCACAAAGAAGTATAGCGGATATAGTCGCTAAAATTTTATATACTTTTAATAGTTTCGAAGTAACGGGAATAGCAATACCCTAAATTTTGTACATACACAAGTGTAACAAAACTTATTAAAGTAGTAGTTGCGGCATCAATCGCTAAAAGAATGTATATGCGTATAAGTAACTAATTAGAATCTTGTATCAACCACTTGGCATTCTATAACTTAAGCGTTCACACTAAACCGATTATTCAACCGTGAGGCCCCTTACCCCGCATTATCTACGAGGAGTATAAATGATCATAGTAACATGTACTTAGACTGCCATCTAAGTAAGGAACGGTTCTTTCCTAAGTATCGATACCCATTATTACTAAACGGCTCAAAAGCTAATAGTGTGAATAGTTTCTAAAAAGGTGGGCACTTAAAGTAATTTTGTTTCGAAAATGATAGTAGGCACTTAAGAATCGCGTTATAATCTCATCAAGGGTTGGTCTCGCATACAAGTAATCAATAACTAGTTTAGCCAATAAGTTTAAAATAAGCGAATAGGGCAATAAAGTGTTTACGCATAAGAGTTTCACAAGGTTTCCAAAATAGATCAATAGCTTCATAGTGGTTTCCAAAAGTCCACGATAGTTGCATAAGTTCGTAATAGTTTCTAAAGGTTTACAAAAGTTGCATAAGTTCATAAAAGTTGCAAATGTTCATAAGGTTTTAAAGACAAATAAATCTTATGTTTCCCCCAAAAAGATATGTAAAATACAATAAACAAAGGGGTTGTAACTCACGGGTTGCGAAGGGTACGAATACGGAAATCGGTCGGAAACTGGGAATCACAGAACGCCTATAATACCAAGATTGTTCAATAGTTAATATCTTATTATGTTAATTTATATAATATAATATATAAGATTTTATTAAACTTTAAGTGTCAAGGTCCAAATTGTCCAAAATAGTTCGAAACAGTAATTGTTACGTTTTTGTCCGAAAATCCAATTTAACGTTTATTATTGTCATGTTACAAGTGGTTTTATTCGCTGAAGTGGTTTGCATTTTTCTAAGGAAATTTGGCAGCGCTTCCGCGCCCAAATTTCATATCCAAAATGCAATTCCATTTCCGCTTACAAAACAACATATAACATTTACGTATTTAATGAAGTCCATTTTAAGTCCAAATAGTCCATACGAGTCACAAATGTTATTACTTTTACCAAACTCAGTCCCAAATATCATATATCAAAAAGTCAGCGGGTCAAACAAGTTCAAAACGTCCAAATAACGGATTTTTGGGAAATTTGGCAGACCTGTGCGCCGTCCTGGACCTAGGAACGACACATAGAGCCAAAGTACTCCCGCTGCGTCGTCCTGGTCCTTAAGGACGGCGCACAGGTTGAGTTTTTGTGGTTTTTCGAGCAAAACGTTTATTTTAGCCACGTATTTCGACATGCAATGGGTCCAAACTTAATAAAACTTCATTTTAACAGTTTCTAAAGTGTTTTTAACCATAAATTTATAGATCCAAAGGTTATTTCGGTTAAAAATCGTTTTTACCCATAAAAAGTCATAAATCTTTGTAAAAAACTTATTTTTATTCTTTAGATCTTACATGCAAGTTATAAAAACAGTAAAGAATGATAAAGGAGGGATTTCTATCGGAGGGAAATGGATGGATTGAGTTTTTGACGGATTTAGAGCTCCAAAAGTCGGTAAAATGCTTGAAACCGAAAATAGCTAGCTTCCCTTGGTGTTTTAAACGTTTTTGATGGTCAAAACTTAGGTTTTTATGTCACACCCCGCTAAAGCAGAAACACGAGATGTGAAGAGCTGGAACATCATTACACGGGTTCTAAGAAACATAACGGCATTCAAGTCATTAATGAATATTTTTAAAAGTGTTTACAACTTCAAAAGAGATAACCAAGTCATAGCATTTAGTACGAAATACATAGATAAAGTTTCAAATTAAAATTCCCAAAAGAACATGGACAAGTCTTTTCCCGAATTAGTTCTCACGCGACCGCCTTGACCCATCCATGCCATGCACCTCATGCTTACACTAAATTTCCTGAAACATAAGATAAAGTGTCAACTACGAAAGTAGAGAGTGAGTTACAGTTTAGGTTGCTCGGCAAAAATTGGTTAAGTATATAAAAGTAAAGGTTTCCAAAAAGGAGGCTTAGCGGAGAAAAGTCGCTTAAAGTTTTATATACTTTTAAAGTTATAAGTAATGGGCGTATCAGTGCCCTAAAGTTCGTATAGACCAAGTAAAGTCAGAATTTGTAAAATTCATATTTGCGGAAACAATCGCTAAAAGTGTTGCGGAATAAATCGCTAAAAGTTCGTAAATTTATGCGTATAAGTAACTAATTAGATTCTTGTATCAACCTCTTGGCATTCTATAACGTAAGTGTTCATACTAAACCGATTTTTCAACCGTGAGGCCCCTTACCCCGCCTATTCTACGGGGAGTTGTCAAGTTCTTAGTAATATGTACTTAGACTGCCATCTAAGCAAGGAACGGTTCTTTCCTAAGTATCGATACCCATTATTACTAAACGGTTCTGAAGTTAATAGTGTGTAAAGTCTAAAAAGCAGCTGAGCACTAAGTAGTTTTGTTTCAAAAAGATAGTCGTCACTTAAGAGTCATGTTATAGTTCCATCAAGGGTCGGTCTCGCATACAAGCATCAATAATTAGTTTAGCCGAAAAGGGGGCAAGCCGGTAAGTTCAAGTAGCCAGTAGAGCAAAAGTGTTTACGCATAAGAGTTTCAAAGGGTTTGTCCAAATAGTTCAATAGTTCCAAAGTTCATAATAGTTCATAAAAGTTTCAAAAGTTCACAATAGTTTCATAAGTTCGTAATAAGTTCAAAAGTTCACAAAGTTGCAATTGTTCATAAATGTTTTCAAAATGCAATAATCTTATGTTTCCCCTAAAATCATGCAAAAATACATTAAGTAAAAGGGGTTGTAACTCACGGATTGCGAAGAGTAAGAATGCGAAAGTCGATCGGAACGGAAGCCAAGAATCACGGATCGCCTATTAATACCAAGATAGTTTAATTGGTTATTATCTCATTATGTTATTTTTATATAATATAATAGATAAAGTTTAATTAAACTTAAAGTGTCAAGGTTAAGTAATGTCCAAAATGGTCCGAAATGGTAATTGTCACGTTTTGTCCGAAAGTCCGATTTTACGTTTATTATTATTATGTCACAAGTGATTTGACTTGCGGAAATGGTTTGTATTTTTCTAATGAAATTTGGGCAGCGCTTCCGCGCCCAAATTTCATTTCCAAAATACAATTCTCACTTCCGCTCACAAATCACCTACAACACAATATCATATTTATTCTAATCCGTTTTAAGTCCAAATAGTCCATACATGTCTCAAATGTTATTACTTTTACCAAACTCAGTCCCAAAAGTCATATATCAAAAAGTCAGCGGGTCAATATAGTCAAAAACGTCAAATAACAAAAATTCGGGAAAATTGGTCAGGCCTGTGCGCCGTTGTGACCACTGGAACGGCGCACAGAAGCCATATTTTCACCCGTTGCGTCGTCCTAGTCATAGGGACGGCGCACAGATCATGTTCTTGTGATTTTTCGAGCAAAACGATTATTTTAGCCATAGATCTCGACATGCAATAGGTTTAAACTTATTAAAACATCATTTTAACAGTTTCTAAAGTATTTAAAATCACAGATTCGTGGATTAAAAGGTTATATCGGTAAAAATCGTTTTTGACCATGAAAAGTCATAAATCTTTATAAAAACTTGTTTTAAACCATTAGATCTTACATGCAAGATTTTATTTGTATAAAAATAGTAAAATGACAGAAATCTACCGGAAGAAAATCTTGGATAGTGATTTGGCCGGATTTTAGCTTCAAAAACCTTTACGAAATTAGTCCTTTACCGAAATCTTTGGCTTCTCCTTGCTTATCTTGATGTTCTAAACGTTTTTAGTGGTTTGAAATGGTGTTTTAAGGCTGTAATATTCTGGAAATGAGGGAGTTTTGGGAGAAATTTTGAGAGAATTTGTTTGTGTGTGTGTTTTTGGTTTAGTAAAAATGATAAATGAAAAGAAAAGTGAAGGGAAGAGTAAAGTGGGGGGTTGGGGACTGTATTCTAGCAGTAATGATGGCCTTTTCCCGAGTTTGATTGGGTTTGGTGGTGTGTAAAACGAGACATGCAAAATTTTCAAAATTTTGCAAAGCTGGTCCTGCCAGGACGACGCACACGGCCTCTGTGCGTCGTCCTGGACCATTTTTGTAACAATTTTTGTGTTTTTGCCGTTTTTGCATTTTTGTTTCGTTGGACCTTTTCGTTAACTAAAGTTTTAAAGTATGTTACATTATGAACTTAGGAAAGTTCATTATGAGTTTTCTTGGTATTAGGACTTATATAAATTGATTCCGGGTGTGATTCCGACACTGTCGCGGTTCCGGTTATTGAATAGTTAAAGACTAGATAGACCAAAAGAGACATAGAGTATAAAAATGCACCTGGAATTGGACGGTTGTCACATTCTCCCCGGGTTGAAAGAAATTTCGCCCCGAAATTTAGTTCGTCCCATCATGAAGAAGTGTTCTCGAATAGATGTGGATATTTCTGACAGAATTGGTCTTCACTTTCCCATGTGAATTCATGACCATGTCGGGAATTCCACCGAACCTTGATAATCGGAATACGATTCTGCCTGAGTTGTTTGACCTCGCGGTCAACAACTTCGAGCGGTTCTTCGATGAATTTTAGTTTTTTGTCGATTTTGACCTCGTCAAGAGGGATGACGATGGTCTCATCAGACAGACACTTCTTCAAGTGTGAGACATGGAATACATTATGAACGTTCGAGAGAGTCTGGGGAGTTGGAGACGATAAGCAACGGGACCGATACGCTCAATGACTTCAAATGGACCGGTGTACCTTGGACTTAGTTCACCGCGCTTTCCGAAGCGGACTACCCCTTTCCATGGTGATATCTTGAGGAGCACTCTGTCGCCAACTTGGAACTCGAGGGGTTTCTTTCGGTTGTCTGCGTAGCTCTTCTGTCGGGTACGGGATGTCTTCAGTCTTTCACGGATAGTGGTGCTCTTGTCAATGGTCTCCTGGACGATATCGAGTCTCGTAAGTTGTCGATCGCCAGCTTCTAGCCAACAAAGCGGTGACCGACACTTACGTCCATAGAGAGCCTCGAATGGTGCGCACTTGATGCTGGCATGGTAGCTGTTATTGTAGGAGAATTCGACCAAAGGAAGGTGAGCGTCCCAACTTCCTCCGAAGTCGACTACACATGCTCTCAGCATATCCTCAAGTGTTTGGATCGTCCTTTCGCTCTGGCCATAAGTTTGAGGGTGGTATGCAGTGCTGAGGTCTAGTCGACTTCTGAAGGACATTCCAAAAGCAGGACGTGAATCGACTATCCCTATCGGAGATGATGGAGAGAGGTGTTCCATGACGAGAGACGATCTCGTTGATGTAGACTTGAGCGAATTTTCTCCATCGAGTGATTTTCTCGAACCGGTAGGAAATGACCGGATTTTGTCAAACGGTCCACGATTACCCAAATCGTGTCGTTACCCTTAGCCGTACGGGGCAACTTAGTGACGAAGTCCATGGAAATTTGTTCCCACTTCCACATGGGAATTTCCGGTTGTTGAAGTAGACCTGAGGGCTTTTGATATTCTGCCTTGACCTTGGAGCAAGTATGACACTTAGCTACATACAAGGCGATATCCTTCTTCATGCCCGACCACCAGTAATATTCTCGGAGGTCCTTATACAACTTGTCGGATTCTGGATGGATGGAGTATCTAGATCGGTGGCCCTCGTCCAAAATGAGTTTGCGGAGATCCTCAGATTTTGGAATCCATGCTCGACCCTTGAAGTAGTAGATCCCGTCTGACTTGCGTTCGAATTCCTTTTCATGATGATGCAGCGTTTCGACCTTAATGTTCTCATGTTTCAATGCTTCTTGCTGCGCATTTGCAATCTGCGTTCGAAGGCTCGTCTGAATTTGAACACCTAACACTCGAACTCGAGATGGCTTTACCCTTTCCTTCCGACTCAGGGCATCTGCTACTACGTTTGCTTTACCCGGGTGGTATTTGATCTCGCAATCGTAGTCACTCAGCAGTTCTATCCATCTACATTGCCTCATGTTGAGCATTTTCTGGTCTAAAATGTGTTGAAGGCTCTTGTGATCAGTGTAGACCTTACACTTAGTACCATACAAGTAGTGCCTCCAGATCTTCAAAGCGAACACGACGACTCCCAACTCTAAGGCGTGTGCTGTGTATTTCTGCTCGTGTACTTTAAGTTGCCTAGAAGCGTAAGCGATGACCTTGTCCTTCTGATTTAGAACACACCCAAGTCCTTGGTGGGAGGCATCGCAAAACACTACGAAGTTATCCGTGCCCTCAGGAAGGGACAGAATCGGTGCGTGACACAGTTGTTATTTGAGCTTCTCGAAGGAATACTCCTGATCTTTTCCCTAAGTGAAGTCCTTGTCTTTCTGAGTGAGCTCGGTGAGGGGTTTTGCGATCTTCGAGAAATTCTCGATGAATCTTCGATAATAGCCAACCAATCCTAGGAACTGACGGATTTCCATCGGGGTCGTCGGAGCTTGCCATTTCTCGGTCGCTTCGATTTTGGCTGGATCTACGTGAATCCCTTCTTGGTTGACCACATGACCAAGGAAGTGTACCTCTCGGAGCCATAATTCACACTTCGAGAATTTGGCGTACAATTTCTCATCTCGGAGGAGTTCCAAAATGAGCTTAAGGTGTTTCGCATGATCTTACTTGTTCCTTGAGTAGATGAGAATGTCGTCTATGAATACGATAACGAATTTGTCTAAGTATGGCCTACACACTCTGTTCATTAGGTCCATGAACACTGCTGGTGCGTTGGTAAGACCAAAAGGCATGACAAGAAATTCGTAATGACCGTATCGAGTTCGAAATGCGGTTTTCGGAATGTCGGTCTCGCTGACACGAACTTGGTGATAACCCAAACGGAGGTCGATTTTGGAGAAGTAAGTTGCACCCTGCAACTGGTCGAAGAGATCATCGATCCTCGGGAGTGGGTATCGGTTCTTGACGGTCAGTTTGTTCAGCTCTCGATAGTCAATGCACATGCTGAAGGATCCGTCTTTCTTTTTGACAAAGAGGATTGGGGCTCCCCAGGGGGACGAACTCGGGCGAATAAGACCATGGTCTAAGAGTTCCTGTAACTGTTTTGACAGTTCTAGCATTTCAGGTGGCGCCAGACGGTATGGTGTCTTGGCAACCGGTGTTGCGCCAGGAACGAGGTCTATTCGGAATTCCACTTGTCGTTGGGGTGGCAGCTCTGGCAAATCCTCGGGAAAGACTTCGGGATGATCCTTGACTACTGGAATATCTTGGATTCGGCTCTCTGCAGGTTTACGCTCGACGACATGGGCAAGGAATGCGTCATAGTCCTTCTGAAGGTACTTGCGCATTTTGATGGAGGACACGATGCGAAGTTGTCGTCCAGGCTTGTCTCCCTGAACAACGAGAGTCTCTTTTTCCGAAAGAGGAATACAGATGAGTTTGTCGAAACAGACGATCTCTGCTCGAAAGCGAGATAGCCAGTCCATTCCAACGATAACGCCGAAACTCGAAAGCTCGATAGGAATTAGATCAATGGGGAATATTTTGTCAGATAAGCATAGTGAACATCCTAAGATTATATCTTTAGCTTGAAACTCTTGGCCGTTAGCATATTCGACGGTAAAACTATCCTTAAGAACTTTAGATCCTAAATTAATGAGGGGTCTAAATTCTAAGGAAATGAAGCTTCTCTCAGCTCATGAGTCGAATAGTACGGAAGCAAAATGATCATTGAGGGAAAACGTACCAGTAACTGCGTTGGGGTCCTGACGTGCTTCCTCAGCTATTAGTGCGAAGGCTCGACCCCTACCTTGTCCACCCTGATTCTGCTGAGTACGGTGCAGTTTGGGGCAGGTGTTTCAGAGGTGTTGGTCGCTCCCACACTCGTAGCATGTCATTTTCTGGACCGGGGTGGTTGTCTTATCCGGGCAGTACTTGGCGAAATGACCCACCTTTTGGCACCTCAAACATAACGGGCAGTTCCCGAGATGGTGGAAGTTGCACTTGTTGCACTTCGGGTGCGGTCCGGAGTAGGACCTGGATCCAGTAGGTGGTGAAGGTGTAGGTGCAGGTGCAAGTGCGGCAGTCACGGCGAAGTTTCGGGAGCTTCGGGTCTTCTTGTTGCCGTCACTTCTTCTCGGGGTTTGCTCGGCCTTCCTCTTCTCACCTGACTCCTTTTTGGAAGAGGTAGGAGCAGTGAGTAGGTTGCTGGTGAGACGGTGAGCTAGGATGATTGCGCTTTGTAGGGTCTGCAGCTCAGATGAGATGACCATGCCACGGATTTCCGGAACTAGACCAGAGATGTAGAGGTCGATCCACGTCTCTTCGGGGTTTACCATTCTTGGAAGTAGCCGGGCGAGCTCGTGGAACCGGGTGGTGTACTTCTCGATGTCGTTCCCGATCATCTTGTGGTCCCACAACTCAGCCTCGAGCCTCTTGATTTCCCCTCTTGGGCAGTATTCTTCGATGAGCAGGTTCTTGAAGGTGTTCCAGGGAAGAGCGTAGGCAGTCTCGCGCCCTCTGGTTTGAACAATGGTGTTCCACCAGGACAGAGCTTGGCCATGGAATACGCATGAGGCGTACTCCACCTTGTTTGCCTCAGCACATCGGCTGATGTGTAGGACGGATTCGATGCTCTCGAACCACTGGAGCAGCCCTACAGCACCAGCCGTGTCGTGAAACTCCTTTGGCTTACATGCCATGAAGCTCTTATAGTTGCACGTGTGACAACCGTCTAAACTCAGGTCGAGAACGCTAACTTATGACTTCGATACGTATGTTTTATACTTGTTATAACTAGCTCTATGTGTTACGTGGTTACGTAAACATAACTCTTTAAGCTAAGCTCGATGTAACTCACACAAAACTTTTAACGTAGGCTTACGTTACTTAAACTTTTAAACATGTGTGTCTCGGAATCGAAATCGGAATCGGAAATCGAAAACGGAAACATAAGACGAATCCTAATACCAAGAAAACACTAAGTGAACTTGCCTAAGTTCCTATCTAAACTAATCGGAAACTTTCAAGTAACGAAAATGCTTGACGATAAAACGAACGAAAAACGAAAAGGCAGAAATCTGCCCTCCAGCCGCGTCGCGGTGAGGCCAGTGCGCCGCGGTGGATGGTGCAGACCAGCCATTTTTGGTGAACTTTGAAACTTGATTAAACTAACCCAAACCCGAGCCCAACACTTTGGCTCCGGGTTAAACATGTAAAAGGGGCTTTTTGAAGTCCAATAAATCTCTTTTAACACCTCACAATCTTCATTTTACAAAAACACGAAACACAAACACACATACAAACACTCCCACTACTTACTCTTTCTCTCATTTTCTAAACTCCCTCAAACACTCTCCATTTTCAGAACATAAGCTCACCAAATAACAGTAAAAATCACCACAATAATCACATACAAAGCGTCCATAAACAAGAAGGAAGAAAGGAGCTTTCAACTATTTGGGTTAAAATTGATTTCTAGCATTTTTGGGGCTAAAAACACCAAGGAACACTTCAATCTCTTCCAAATCACTTTCTACTCGGTATAAATCTCTCAAATCTTCTGTCTTTATAATATATACACTTTGCATGCATCATCTAACAACTAAAAATGAGTTTTTATGAATATTTGTGACCATTTATGAACAAAAACGGGTTTTTATAAATTGGATGTTTAGATCTTTGTCTTTGTTGTTAAAAATCCAACATAAACTGTTATATTATAGGGTTTTAATGTTTTCATCTATTGCATGTCGAAATCTACCTTCAAAATAACAAATTTCATCAAAAACGATTTTTTGGAAAAAGTTCTGTCTCACGACCGCGCCACGGTGCCCCCACCGCGAGGCGGTCGACGTGCAGACATGTCACAAAAATATGTTATTTCGTCTAAATTGCGATCTTGAGCTCGTTGTTTGAAAACCTGAATAGATGAATCTGTAATAAGCTTAAACTTGAGTATAAAGTGACTACTTGTACATGTTAACATATTAATATGATTGACGAATTAATATAATTAGTGTAATAAAAAATGTAAGCGGGAAAGTGTTAAAAATTGAATTTAGAAACTATAGCGCGGAAGCGCTGCCCGATTTTAGTAAAAACCAAATACAAACACTTTATAACATAAGCATTTCGTTTACTAACGATGGTATAAACTAATAAATAATGTTACTTACGCCAAAACATGGTATAAAATAGGATTCCGGTGATTCCGAGCACTTTTCGAGCTTTTCCGAGCACGCTACGATCTTCGGAAACAGTGAGTTACAAACCCCTACTTTTAAACGCTTTCAAATACATTTTGGGTTGAAATGCGAGTCTTAGGCTTGAACTTTATGTTAAGCTGAAACATACTTGATTGCTAAACGTAAAAACTTTTACTATTACGAAACGATTTGATAGTTGTATACTATTACAAAATTACTTGATAGTTGAACACTATTACGATACGCTTTTATACTTGACTACTATTAAAACTATATTTTTTCCAGCATTGTTGATGATTTTGCCAACAATGCTGAGGATACGAACACTAAATTGCCAATGACTAAACGTCGATCGTCATGTTGCGGACGTTGTACAACATGGACGTGAGACACCATACAATTCCAATACACTCCTACATAACAAGTTGCTATTAATCTCTGGGAGATGACCGATAGAATTTATGGATAGCGCTATTAGGGTAGTTGACCCTCACCACAACGATAACAAGAGATGGTACATAGTTCTAGTGGGTAGGCATAAGGCTTAGCAACGAACGATCATTGGACAATACTTAGGATTGTCACATAGTCGCGCTATGTGGTCAATGCCTACAAACATGAATACTATACTTTACGCATGGCTATGCGATAATTATTTGAAAACTGTGACAACCGTCCAAAATTCAAGATAATTCCGTGTTCTTTATCTTCGAGACCACTTGTTAATGCTTTTAATCGTACTTTTACCGCAAAAGTGTTAGTCTCGGAATCGAAATCGGAATCAATAGATGAATCCTAATACCAAGAAAACACTTGTGAACTTGCCTAAGTTCCTATCTAAAATTAACGGAAACTTTCAACTAACGAAATGCTTAGCAATGGAACGAACGAAAAACGAAAAAGGCAGAAATCTACCCTCCAGCCGCGCCGCGGTGAGGCCAGTGCGCCGCGGTGGAGGGTACAGACCAGCCATTTTTGTTAACTTTAAAAACTTAACCAAACGAACCCAAACCCGAGCCCAACACTTTGGCTCCTGGTTAAACATGTTAGAAGCCTTTTTAGAGGTCCAGTAAATTCCTTTTAACACCTCTCAATCTCTATTTTCAAACACCAAACACAAACACACTTATACACATTTGTTCATCACTCTCTCTCTCTCACTCTCAACTAAATTCTCTCAAACTTCAAAAATCACAGCCACAGTTCATAAATAATCCATCATTTTAACACATAAAAATCGTTTTTAAACAAGAAGGAGAAAGGAGCTTTCAACTATTTGGGTTAAAGATTGATTTTTAAGCATTCGGGTCAAAATCACCAAGAGATTACTTCAATCTTCTTGAAATCACCATCCATCCGGTAGAAACACTTCCAATCCTTTTTATTTGTTGTTATAACTCATTGCATGCATCAACTAATAACAAAAAAAATGAGTTTTTATCAAGATTTGTGACCATTTATGAACAAAAACGGGTTTTGATAAAAGTTACGTTAAATCCTTGTTATTACGGATGAAAATCCAAACTAAACTGATATTATAAAAGGTTTTACTATTTTTAACCATTGCATGTCGAAGTATAACTCAAAAATAACGAATTTCATCAAAAACGATTTTTGGTAAAGAATTTGTCTCGCGAGCGCGCCACGGTGCCTCCACCACGAGGCAGTCGTGGTGAACCCATGACCGCAACGCAGTCCCTCCACCGCAAGGCGGTCGTGGTGAACTCCTGACCGCGGCGCAGTGCCTCCACCGCGAGGCGGTCGTAATCCAGACTTGTTACAAAACCTTATTTAAACCGTTTTTGAGCGTAACTCTAAACTAGTTGCTTTAAACTTATGTTCAAAACTCAATTCATGAACTATGACCTGTAATGAGTCCAACTTACATAAAGGGACTAAATGAACAAGTTTTATATGACATTGTATTGGTAAATATATGTAATATGTTTATGGAACTTGTAAGCGGGAAAGTGTTAGAGTTTTTGGACTTAAAACATATAGCGCGGAAGCGCTGCCCATTTCTCATTAGACTTAACATAACCTTTAAAATTTAATCAATTTCGTTGAGTAACGAATATATAATGTGATAAGTTATATAACTTACTTGAAACTTGGTATGCTCTAGGTTCTATTTGATTCCGAAGCATTATATTTCTTTTCCGCACGAGCTTTATTCTACGCAATCCGTGAGTTACTTCCCCACCTTTTATTACTATTTTGTACAACTTTTGTGGGAGACATGAGAACCAAACACTTTTACTACTTATATGCGTATATCCTTTTCTCGAGTTGTTACACTCGAAATGTTTACAAACTAGATAATTGATTGTATGTCTTGTAAAACGCCATGTTTCTGGCATTTTTATTAGTTCTTGATAGAATCATAACCAAACGTAAATGCCTACAATCAAAACAGTAAAGGGGCCTGTTACGTTCGGACTATTGTTAGTAGGGACGTTTACAGTCATGTCTTACACCGAGGGGTCAATGTTCACTTTTACAATCAATACTTACTATACGCATATATACACTTTCAATCGACACGATCGATGTATTCATGAACGCAACGATCTATTATGTATCTTTTATGACTCTTGATGGTAATATATCCAGACGTAAGTGCCTCATGTCAAGCAACGCTCGGTTTCTTTACATACTATTAGCTTGTTTAAGCCGCTTAGTATGGGTACCGATACTTAGGAAACAACCATTCCTTACTTAGGTGTTGGCCTAAGTACATGTCACATAGATCCTTACTTAGGTGTTGACCTAAGTACATGTCACTCAGATTTCTTACTTAGGTGTTAGCCTAGGTACACATTAGTGTAAGCCAACTTCATAATTGAGAGCTTTTGGTCATTTCTACTTGGGTGTTAGCTCAAGTGCTCATCAATCGATTGATCTTGGATGTTAGTTCAAGTGTTTATTCATCGATTGATCTTGGATTTTAGTCCAAGTGTTCATTAATCGACTAATCTCGAGTGTTAGCTGGAGAGCTTGTTAATCGATTGATCTTGGATGTTGGTCCAAGTGCTTATTAACCGATTGATCTTGAATATTAGTTCAAACGCTTATTCATCGGTTGATCTTGGATGTTAGTCCAAGTGTTTCTTACTTGATAAATCTTGGGTGTTATCTCAAGTACGTATTTTTCTCGATTGGTATTGAGTGTTACCTCAAGTACCCGCTACTCGACGGTTCATCTTCTCGCGAACCCTTACGGTCATATTATATCAAGGGATCGACGCTCTTACTATTACAATCATATTTTAAACACTTGTGTCTGTTGAGGAAACTCTAAAAACATATTTTTACAAAATATTGTTATATTTTGCCAAAACCGCTTTTAGTCAAGGACTACTAAAACGGTAACTCACTCGCTACTTTTGTAGTTGACATTTGTTCTCATGTTTCAGGAAACGCAATGTAAGGACGTTATGTGCATATCTCTTGTGATGGGTCAGGAAGGTCACGTGATTAAGAATCGGGAAGACTTTATTTATTTTCTTTGGGAATGTCTTTTGAAGTTTTACATATGTTATCGTGGTTGTACTGTATTGTTAAATACTTGGTTATCTTTGAACTTTGTAAACGTTTTATGACTTCAATGACTTAAAAACCGTTTGTATTTATTATATCTCGAGTAATGATATCTCTGCTCTTCACATCTCGTGTTTCCGCTTTAGCGGGGTGTGACAAAAACTACTTTTTACGCCATCTTTATGTGTGCCAATACTTGTATGCTTTTACTAAACTTTGTAGCTCACTAACTACGCCTCCCGTATTTAACACTTGACTCGTATTTTCAGGAAACGAGTAAGCTTGAGACGATGACTTTACGCTTGGGGCTGGTGACTTCAAGAATGGGAAAGGGTTCGGGTAGTTTGGCTATGAACACCTATTTTGTATTTCAGATATGTAAACTTTGTTTTAAACATTTGTAAACCTTGGATGTTATGGTTGTTTTAATATAACTTGGTGTGGAATTATAAACTTGTGTATCGAATGCTATTGCTCTTCACATCCTGTGTTTCCGCTTTAGCGGGGTGTGACAGACTTGGTATCAGAGCGCAAGGTTATAGTGAATACCGATTTTTCAAAAATCAAACTATAACCAGTTTCTAAACCAAAGATTTTATTTAACCAAAACGTGAAGGCATTGTTTAGCTTGAATTATTCGTAGCCTGATCACCTATGAATAATTTGGACTAAATCATGCCAGAACGGGATTGGTAAACATTAAATGAACCTCCCCGGGAATTCTTGAAGTCAGACTCACACAGACCTAGATGCTATACTTAAGATACTCTATGTGCTTAGCTTATTACTAACACTAACATGAGTCGTATCTTCGATTAACTCGTTTCCGGTGTAGGGTTCGCCGAGAGGGAAAGAGATAGCTACGTCAGATAGCGAGACCGAACGCTCTTACGAACCCCTATCACGCTCTAGGAGTCAGCAATCGTCACCACTCACCCTACCTTTCCTCCGTCGGGATGGTGAAGGTAGCTCACGATTCCCAACACGTCGCGCACGACAACCACCGAATCATCACTCGAGACCTCACATAACTACACCACAACCACCCCCTGTGCGTGGATTGAATCCTGAGGAGATACAGGCACTATGTAACATGTCCGTCGACCTCCGCGGATACACACAAGTCGTGAGAGATCACTCCCATCAGATACGTGGTTTGTACACGGAAGTGTTGCGCACAAAGGAAATGGCACGAAAGGCAGTTCGAGCAGCACGCAACTTGATGCTGATTAGCATAGTACTAGTATTCCTTTTGGTTGTATTGGTTATATTTAAAGTTTAGAGGTTGTTGTAAGATGTCTTTTGGGTTGTAAGCAGAACATGTAGTTTATGAAGGATTGTAAGCGTAGTACTTATGTTGGTTGGTAATGTACGACAATAGTCGTTGATGTTGGACTTTGTAAGAACATCAAATTTTGAGCGATATATAAAATGGACGGATTATAATTACAATTGTTGTTGTTCTTGTTATTACTCATTAATTGATCTGAAGTGAAAAGTATTAAAACCCTATACCCGAGTTCTCTCTTGTGTAGGAAATGGCAGATCACGACGATGAGCACATTGTACAAAGGATCAATGCCCGACTGAACGAGGCGATACCTGGCCTCATCGCCCGAATCAACGCGGGTATTAACCAGGGAGGACCAAGGGGAAACAACAATAACGATGAACAGAACAACAACCAAGGAAATCACAACCAACAAAACAACAATCAGGAAAACAACAACCAAGGGAACAACCAAAGGAACAACCAAGGATGTAGTTACAAGACCTTCATATCATGTAGGCCAAAAGAATTCCACGGCTCTGAGGGCGCCATCGGACTATCGCGCTGGATCGATAGTATGTAAGTCGTGTTGAGGATCAGCCAGTGCGCTGAAAACAAGAAGGTGGAATTCACTTCCTGCATGCTTCAGGGACGAGCCCTAACCTGGTGGAACAGCCAACTTCAAGTCCAAGGTCCAGACGCTGTATACAACATGCCATGGGCAAGGTTCAAGGAACTACTGGTAATTGAGTACTGTCCCAAGGAGATCTTGAAGAAGCTCAAGAACGAACTTTGGAATCACTCCATGGTGGGAACTGACATCGACACCTACGTCGCGCGATTTCATGAACTCACAAATCTAGTACCTGAACTAGTAACCCCCGAAGACAAGCGAATTGATCACTTCATTTGAGGACTCTCACCCGAGATAAGGGGCATGGCGACAGCTACCGAGCCAGCCACAATGCAGCAGGCTGTGAGCTTGGCAAGCCGCCTAACCCAGGACTGGATAAGGAACGGAGGAGTGTCAAAGCCGGGTGCAGAAGACGCTAAGGGAAAGCGCAAGGTTGAGGACACGTCGGGGAACAGAAGGGAGCGTTTCAACAAGAAGGCCAAGACAGTGAGAAACTATGGAGTAGCCATGACCGAGAACACCGGCTATCAGGGTAAGGCACCAAAGTGCGGTAGGTGCGGGTATCGCCACGAGGGGAACTGTAGGTCATGTACCAACTGCAACAGCACTAGTCACTGGACTCGACAGTGTAGGGCCATGAACACGGGCAGGCAGCAAAACGAAGGACCGCGACAAGCGGGAAGGCCCCAACAGAATAAGAGGCCTCGTCAGGGCGAATGTTATGAATGCGGTAGTAGGGAGCACTACCGTAATGCTTGTCCAAGGTTAAACCTTGCCCGAAACCCAAACCAAAGCCGCAATCAAAACCCACCGCAAAACCAGAACCAGAACAATCCAAGGGGAAACGATGGGGGTCAAGGTTGTGGCAGAGCCTTTATCATTGGTGTTGAAGAAGCAAGGAACGACCCCCGGGTGATTGCAGGTACATTTCTCCTTAACAACTATTATGCCTCAGTACTATTTGACTCAGGCGCGGACAAAAGTTTTGTGTCCCTAGAGTTTAGGCATTTGATTGCATTAGAAACCGAACCCCTAAGTGAAAAATTTATGGTAGAATACGCAAATGGGAAGGAATACCAAGCTAGTGACGTAATTAAGAATTGCACAATAACCTTAGCCGATCACTCTTTCGAAATAGACCTGATCCCTATCGAACTTAAGTGCTTCGACGTAGTAATAGGAATGAATTGGTTGACCATCCGAGATGCGAAAATATTTTGTTTAGATAAGACGATAAGAATGCCGTTAGGAGATGGAAACGAACTGATAGTACAAGGAGATAGGCCGGGACAAACTTCGAGACTCATATCGGTGATGAAAATGCGCAAGTACTTGGGTAAGGGCTGCTTTGCAATATTAGTTAACGTGAAGGACAAACAGGCAAAAGCAGCAGACCTTAAGAATGTACCGATAGTTAGAGACTATCCGGAAGTATTTCTAGAAGAACTACCTGGACTACCACCTCATAGGCAAGTAGAGTTTAGAATCGAAGTAATTCCTGGAGCAGCACCGGTGGCAAGGACACCATATCGCCTAGCTCCAACTGAGATGCAGGAATTATCCAACCAAGTTCAGGAATTATTGGATAAAGGATTTATCCGACCAAGCTCATCGCCATGGGGAGCGCCGATTCTATTCGTAAAGAAGAAGGATGGATCGTTTCGCATGTGTATCGACTACCGAGAGTTGAACAAACTAACTATTAAGAACCACTATCCTCTTCCTCGAATCGATGACCTTTTCGATCAACTTCAAGGCGCAACTTGCTTCTCAAAGATTGACTTAAGGTCCGGATATCATCAAGTGTTGGTTTCTGAAAATGATGTATCGAAAACCGCATTCCGCACTAGATACGGACACTACGAGTTCCTGGTAATGCCGTTTGGACTCACGAACGCACCGGCAGTATTCATGGATTTGATGAATAGAGTATGCCGACCGTATCTAGACAAATTCGTTATTGTATTCATCGACGACATTTTAATCTACTCAAGTACTAAAGAAGATCACGCAGAGCACTTAAAGCTATTATTGGAATTACTCAAGGAACAACAGCTCTACGCAAAGTTTTCTAAGTGCGAATTATGGCTGCGTGAAGTCAAATTTCTCGGTCACGTAGTTAATGGATCCGGAATTCACGTTGATCCATCAAAAATCGAAGCAATAGAGAACTGGAAAACTCTCAAAAGTCCGACAGAAATCCGCCAATTTTTAGGACTTGCTGGGTATTATCGGCGATTTATTCAAGATTTCTCTAAGATAGCTAAACCCCTAACAAAGTTAACGCAAAAGAACGAGAAGTTCAACTGGGGAGATGCTCAAGAACAAGCCTTCAATATCCTAAAAACAAAACTGTGCAATGCTCCGATTCTAACTCTTCCTGAGGGAAACGAAGACTTCGTAGTGTATTGTGACGCATCTAACCTAGGATTAGGTTGTGTATTGATGCAACGAAATAAGGTCATAGCTTACGCATCGCGACAACTTAAGAAGCACGAGGTCAATTACGCCACTCACGACTTAGAACTAGGAGCGATAGTTTTTTCCCTAAAAATCTGGAGACATTATCTCTACGGAACCAAATGCACGGTATTCACAGACCATAGGAGTCTGCAACACATACTAGATCAGAAGCTACTCAACATGAGGCAAAGGAGATGGTTGGAACTCCTTAGCGACTACGACTACGATATTAAGTATCACCCGGGCAAAGCGATAGTCGTAGCAGATGCGTTGAGTAGGAAGGAGAGACAACAGACGAATAGATTACGTGGGTTAGGAATTTATATTAAACCCGACGTGAGGACGCGTATAGCAAGTGCCCAGCATGAGGCTTTGAAGGCAGATAACATAAAGGTCGAAACCTTGCACAAAAACGACAAGGATTTTGTAAGAAAGGGCGGCGATGTCTAATATTTTAAGGATCGAGCCTGGATTCCTACGACTAACGAATTGAGGAAGGCCATTATGGATGAAGCACACCGAACACGATATTCCATTCATCCAGGGTCGAGCAAGATGTATAAGGACCTCAAGGAACACTATTGGTGGCCCGGAATGAAAAGGGATGTTGCTTTGTACGTAGAGAAATGCCTTACTTGTGCGAAAGTGAAGGCTGGATATCAAAAGCCATCTGGATTACTACAGCAACCCGAAATTCCCAAGTGGAAATGGGAACAAATCACAATGGACTTCGTCACAAAGTTACCTCGGACATCAAAGGGTAACGACATGATCTGGGTTATAGTGGATCGACTAACGAAGTCAGCACACTTTATTCCCATCAAGGAAAGTTTTAACGTGGAAAAACTTGTCCAAATATACATCAACGATGTCACACCCCGCTAAAGCGGAAACACGGAATGTGAGAGCTGGAATATCATTACACGGTCATGAGCAAATATAAACGATTCAAGTCATTTCAATTAAAATAAAGTAGTTCAAGTTTCAACATTCAAAAACAACCAAGTAGTTCATGATTTAACTTAAAGTACAAATACAATGTCTCCAAAACAAATTCCCAAAATAGAAAAGGTCTTTTCCCACTTAGCACCTCACGTAACCATATCGACCCTCCCTTGCCATGCATTCCGTACACTTACTTTAATTTCCTGAAACATAAGATAAAGTGTCAACTACATAAAGTAGTGAGTGAGTTACAGTTTAGAGTTTCGAAAAAAGTTTCCAAAAATAGAAGGTACATGAAAATAGTGACGTCGTAAGTAAAAGAACGGAACAACGTTAGAACATACACGAATAGTAAAAGGTTTGAACGTACACAAGTAAGTTAAATAAATAAAACCCGTAAAATTAAAGTTGCAGTGGAATCCAAGCGCTAAAAAGGTGTATGCGTAGGGAGTATGTGTTTAACTAAATAGTAACTCGTGTCAATCACTTGGCATAATATAAATAGTAAGTATACACTAAACCGATTGTGTGGTCCTGATCTAGGCCAAAATATGTTTAATTGAGTGAACATCTGAACTTAGCAATATATACTTGGGTCGCTAACCCTGAGTAAAGAGTGACCGCTCCTAAGTATCGATACCCATATGACTAACGGCTGTTGCTAATAGTGTATTAAAGTACCTGAACCAAAACGGGCAAATTAACAAAGTTTCCAAAAGTTGCAATGAGTTCTTACGGGTTTATATTTTCATCAAGGATGGGTCGCTAACAAGTATCCTAAATTTAGTTAACCCGCTAAGGCATCAACACATATACGCATAATAGTTTCCAAGTTTCAAAGTTTCCAAAGTTTCGAACAAGTTTCCAAAAGTTTCAATAAGTACCAAAAGTATCAAGTTTCCAATTATTTCAATAATTCGCAAATAGTGTTAAAAGTTACAAAACATGTGATCTTATGCTTCCCCCAAATAATGTTTAAATGTACAAAAAGTAAAACAAGTGGGGTTGTAACTCACGGTTTGCGGAGATAAGAGGTATGAACTAGCACAAGGAAGCGGAACGCGTCGGGAATCACAAACGACCTAGAACACCGGAAAGTTGTACAAGTTTTATTAGTATAATTGAGTTATGTTAAGTTCCAATTTAACATTTTAGATCTCAATTGTTTTATGCTTAGATTCTGTCCCAAAAGATTATTACGGAAAGTTTATTAGGTTCATGTGTTCATGTACGTTTTATGGTCCGATAAGTTCAATTATGTCCAAAAGTGTCCAAGTTCAAAGTTAACGTGATTAAGTTATAGAACCTTTAAGTTACTGAAGTTGGTGTATATTTTATGGTGAAATTTGGGCAGCGCTTCCGGGCAATAAAATTTAAGTCCAATTTCAAATCACTTTCCCGCTTTAAAACATGCAATATAACGATTTACGATAATACACAAGTTTTAAGGTCTCAATCATTCTTAAACCATTCCTTTGTCCAAAACAGTAAGTTTTTCAAAAGTAATTAATCTATGGTGCTCGTTTTAGCTTATTTTTATGTTTACGGCCTTTAAAACGATAAGGGTGACAAACAGCAATATTCAGGCGGCGGCTGAAGGTATTCAGCAGCCGGCTGGACTTTAGCCGTCGGCTGGAATCCTTCAGCCGCCGGCCAAAAGCCTTCGGCCAGTTTCATGATTGCTTTATTTTCCGATTTTTAGCTTGTTTAACCGTTAGATTCGACATGCAAACTGATATAACTCAAATATATGTATTTCCCTAGTAAAATCACTGTTTTCTTTTAGATTTACATGTTAAAATATAGATCTATCATAAAAACTCGTTTTTAAGTAAGAAAACGTTTTAGATCCTTATGAAAACACATTTTCAGTTTATAGATTTTACATGCAAACGATTATTTAAGTAAAAAGTGTAAAGTAAAAGAGTTCTACCGAAGGGAAAAGCAAGGAGACGATTTGGATGATTTTCTAGCTCCAAATTTTCTTGAAAACCCGATTTAAACCCTTCCTTTTGATACCCTTTACTCTTAGAACGTTTTTGATTGATTATATGGTCGATTTATTGATGTTTATGGACTGTTTTTATGGTGGAAGTTTCTGTTTTGCTTGAGTGTTCTTGAAAAAAATAGAGAGAATTTGAGAGAGTGTTATATGTGTGTGTTGGTAAATTTGAAATGAAATGAGAAATGAATTGGAAGTGGGTAAAGGGGGGAGGGACATCTCTTGGGGGTCAGAAATGGCAGTTATTGTTGCCCAGTCCCGAGCTAATAAGTTGGTCCAATGAAATTTCATGCAGAAATGAGTCATCGTCCAGCTGGACAGCGAGATTCAGCCGCCGACTGAATATATTCAGCCGCCGGCTGGATTGAGAAATCCAGTTTTTTTTGACGTTTTAAGTTTTCCGTTATAATTAGTTAGGGTCTAGAATCTTTTTGGTTTCCGTTATGAACTTAGTCAAGTTCTTGTATTGTTTATTTGGTGTTAGGATTTATAGTTTGATTCCGAAATTGGTTCCGACAATAAAAGGCACAATAAGTATGAACCCGAACAATATGAACACGATAAAGAGTAACTAGAGATTTGAACCAATTAAGTAACTGAGAATCACCTGAAATTTAGACGGTTGTCACATCATCCCCGGGTTGAAAGAAATTTCGTCCCGAAATTTGACTCGTCCCATCAGGTAGAAGTATCTTTGAACAAATGAGGATACCTTTGACGTATCTGGTCTTCACGTTCCCACGTGAATTCGTGACCACGTCGGGAGTTCCAACGAACCTTGACAATAGGAACACGACTTTGTCTGAGTTGCTTGACCTCTCGATCTACAACTTCAAGCGGTTCCTCGATGAAATTGAGCTTGTTGTCGATCCTGACCTCGTCGAGTGGGATGACGATGGTCTCATCATATAGGCACTTTTTCAAGTGCAAGACATGGAATACGTTATGAACATTGGAAAGAACTGGCGGGAGTTGGAGTCGATAAGCTACTGGACCAATACGCTCGATGACTTCAAACGGTCCGGTGTACCTGGGGCTCAGCTTACCGCGTTTTCCGGAGCGAACTACCCCTTTCCATGGCGATACTTTAAGAAGCACACGATCGCCGACCTGGAACTCGAGGGGTTTTCTTCGGTTATCGGCGTAGCTCTTCTGCCGAGTACGGGACGTCTTCTGTCGCTCCCTGATGGTGGTGATCTTGTCGATGGTTTCTTGAACAATGTCGAGCCTTGTAAGCTGTCGATCACCGGCTTCTAGCCAACAAAGCGGCGATCGGCACTTGCGTCCATATAAGGCCTCGAACGGGGCACACTTAATGCTAGCGTGGTAGCTGTTGTTGTACGAAAACTCGACCAATGGAAGATGAGTATCCCAATTTCCTCCAAAGTCGACTACGCATGCTCTAAGCATATCCTCAAGCGTTTGGATCGTCCTTTCGCTTTGACCATCGGTCTTAGGGTGGTAAGCTGTGCTAAGATCTAGTCGCGTCCCGAGAGATTTCTGAAGCGCGTTCCAAAAGCGAGACGTGAACCGACTATCCCTGTCAGAAATGATGGAGAGAGGTGTCCCGTGGCGAGAGATGATCTCGTTGATGTAGATTTGCACAAACTTCTCCATCGAGTGGGTTTCTCGTACCGGCAAGAAATGTGCCGACTTAGTCAAACGGTCCACAATTACCCAAATTGTGTCGTTACCCTTTGCCGTCCGGGGTAACTTGGTAATGAAATCCATGGAGATTTGTTCCCATTTCCACATAGGAATCTCCGGTTGTTGCAGTAGTCCCGAGGGTTTCTGATATTCCGCCTTGACCTTGGAGCAAGTGAGACACTTGGCGACGTACAAGGCGAAATCTTTCTTCATGCCCGGCCACCGGTAATACTCCTTAAGGTCCTTGTACAACTTATCGGATCCTGGGTGGATAGAGTATCGGGAACGGTGGCCTTAATCCAGAATTAGCTTTCGAAGTTCCTCGGACCTTGGAATCCATGCTCGGCCCTTGAAGTAATGAATCCCGTCGGATTTGCATTCGAACTCCTTCTCATGATTGTGCAAGGTTTCTCCCTTTAGGTTCTCGGGCTTCAACGCTTCTCGCTGAACATCGGAGATTTGCGTTTGAAGGTTAGTTTGAATCTGGATACCTAATGCTCTAACCCGAGACGGTTTCCCCCTTTCCTTCCGGCTCAGGGCGTCTGCTACTACGTTTGCTTTACCCGGGTGGTATTTGATCTCGCAATCGTAGTCACTCAGCAGTTCGATCCATCTCCTCTGCCTCATGTTGAGCATCTTCTGGTCTAGGATGTGTTGAAGACTCTTTAGATCCGTGAAAACCGTGCACTTAGTCCCATACAAGTAATGTCTCCAGATCTTTAGTGCAAAAACGACTGCTCCCAACTCTAAGTCGTGGGTAGTGTAGTTTTGTTCGTGAACCTTGAGTTGTCTCAAAGCTTAGGCGATGACTTTGTCTTTCTGCATAAGAACACACCCAAGTCCTTGGTGGGATGCATCGCAGAATACCACGAAGTTATCCGTACCCTCTGGTAAGGACAAAATCGGTGCGTGACAAAGTTGGTGCTTGAGTTTCTGGAAGGATTCCTCTTGCTTCGTACCCCAAACAAAATCCTTATCCTTCTGAGTGAGCTCGGTGAGTGGCTTAGCGATCTTCGAGAAATTCTCGATGAACCTTCGATAGTAGCTGGCCAACCCTAGGAATTGACGAATTTCCGTAGGAGTCGTCGGGGCTTGCCATTTCTCGATCGCTTCTATCTTAGCCGGATCCACATGGATCCCATCTTGGTTGACCACATGACCAAGGAAATGTACTTCCCGGAGCCAGAATTCACACTTAGAGAATTTGGCATACAGTTTCTGTTCTCGGAGGAGTTCTAGAATGAGTTTCAAGTGTTTCGTGTGATCCTCCTTGTTTCTCGAGTAGATAAGAATATCATCAATGAACACCATCACAAATTTGTCCAGGTAAGGTCTACACACTCGGTTCATTAAGTCCATGAACACTGCTGGTGCGTTGGTTAGACCGAATGGCATGACGAGAAATTCGTAATGAACGTAACGAGTACGAAAAGCGGTTTTTGGAATGTCGGTCTCGCTGACACGAACCTGATGATAACCCGAACGGAGGTCGATTTTCGAGAAATAAGTTGCACCCTGCAACTGGTCGAAAAGGTCATCGATCCTCGGGAGTGGGTATCGGTTCTTGACGGTCAGCTTGTTCAGTTCGCGGTAGTCGATGCACATACGAAAGGATCCGTCTTTCTTTTTAACGAAGAGTATAGGGGCTCCCCAGGGGGACGAGCTAGGACGAATGAGACCATGATCCAAGAGTTCCTGAAGCTGTTTAGACAGCTCTTGCATCTCCGGTGGGGCTAGACGGTACGGTGTCCTAGCGACCGGGGTTGCACCAGGAATGAGGTCTATCCGGAATTACACTTGTCGATGCGGAGGTAGCCCGGGCAATTCTTTGGGAAAGACTTCAGGGTGATCCTTGACTACTGGGATATCTTGGATACGGATCTCCTTGGGTTTACGTTCAACAATGTGAGCAAGAAATGCGTCACAGTCCTTCTAGAGGTACTTACACATTTTAATGGACGACACGAGACGGAGTGATCGTACGGGTTTGTCTCCTTGAACAACTAAGGTTTCAGTGTCAGAAAGAGGAATGCGGATGAGTTTGTCAAAACAGACGATCTCGGCTCGGAAACGAGAGAGCCAGTCCATTCCGACGATGACATCAAAGCTTTTCAGCTCGATAGGGATTAAATCAATAGGGAAAGTCTTATCGGACAGGCATATGGAACATCCTATGATTATATCCTTAGCTTCGAACTCCTGACCGTTAGCGTACTCTATGGTGAAGCTATCCTTAAGAACCTTAGATCCTAAGTTAATAAGGGGTCTAAATTCTAAGGACACTGTCACACCCCGCTAAAGCGGAAACACGGAATGTGAAGAGCAAAGAATCATTTCACGGGTCACAATAAAGTTTGCGGTTCAAGTCATTAAGATTTAAATTGAAAAGTACAAGTCAAAGGTACAACCAAGATTCAACGTAAGACCATAGTACATAACAAAATGTTTTTAAAATAAAAATTTCCAAAATAAGGTCTTCTTCCTAAGGTACACTTCACATAAAAGACTTGACCCGCCCGAGCAATGCACTTCATAACTTACGCTTAGTTCCTGAAACATGAGATAAAGTGTCAACTACGAAAACGTAGTGAGTGAGTTACAGTTTATGAATTGAAGAAAAGTTCGATTTAAAAGTTCATAAGAGTCCGAGACGAATTCAAGGTTTATAAAAGTTCAAGAGTCGTTCAGGGTCAAAGAATTTCAAGATAAGATCAAATACTTAAAATTCAAGAATAACTTAATTAAATTTAAGTGCTTAAAATTCATGAATAATCTAGTTTCAAGACAATTTCAAGTACGTTTAAATAAATTCAAGTATGTTTAAAATCAATTTCAAGTGCGACCAAAGTAAGTTTAAGTCATATACAAAGTCAAATAGTGTAGCGAGCAAAAAGGGTCATAGCCATTACCTCAGCGGTGGATTAATCCACATGGGCAAGACAGTAAGTAAGTATATGCGTAATATAGACCTATGATCCTCGAGTTGTACCAACCACTAAGCTTAATATACGTAAGATTTAGTCTACACACTAATCCGATTCTGGTCAAGTACCTGCCCACTAGTCAAGTCTAAAGTCAGAGTCCGCGAGGACTTAGCAATATGTACCTTGGTCGCTACCCATTGGTAAGGAGTGACCGCTCCTAAGTATCGATACCCATAATATATGCTAACGGCTTGTGTTGATAGTGTGTATAGTCGTCCAAGAAAATATGTGGGACCTTAAGTCGTACCATTTTTAAAAGTCTTTTAGTCTGCACTTACGGCGTTATATTCTCACCTAGGGTTTAGCACCTAAATACAACCAAGCTATCAATGTCTATTCCAGTATCCAAAGAGGCAAACCTAGGGAGTCTAAAGTAAGCCAATCCGAACATTTGATGTTGTTTACGCATAGTAGTCCAAATAGTCGTACAAAAATAGTCTCAAGGTAGTCCAAATAGTCGTACAAAAATAGCCCCAAGGTAGTCCAAATTGTTCGTACCAAAAACAGTTCCTTTATTTCAAAAGTTTCCATAAATAGAAAGGCGTTCAATTAGTTCAAAAGGTTTCCAACGGTTCGCAAAAGTTTAGCAAGTTCGTAAAAGTTTTAAATAATAAGTAGCCAATAAGGCAATAAAGCATTTTTACGCATAAGAGTCTCTAAGAATTTATCCAAAATAGTTCAAAGATTCACAAGTCAAAATAGTTAAAATAGACCAAGGTCAAAATAGTTCAATAAGTGTCAAAAGTCGAATTAGTCCGATAGTAGCAAAAGTCAAAATAGTCGTACCAGTTCAATAAGTCAAATAGTTTGATAAGCAATTTCACATAAATGCCATAGTTCAAAATCAATTTGATCTCATGTTTCCCCCAAAAAGTATATTCAAATGTAAAAGTAAGGAGGGGTGTAACTCACGGTTTGCGAAGAGAGTGAACTCGGAATCGGTCGGAGAAAGGAGCCGGGAATCACGGAATGCCTAAGAATACCAAGATTTGTCCAAAAGTTAATGTCTTATTAGGTTCTTTATATAAGATTAGGTAACTTTTGTTTATGATTATGTGTTGAAGTCAAATTGTCTCAAAATTGGTCCGAAGTGGTTAACGTTTATTTTTAATTTGAAAGTTCAATGTTAAAGTTATTAATATGATAAACATGTTTAGGTTACTGAAATGGTTTGGATTTTCTAATGAAATTTGGGCAGCGCTTCCGCGCCAAAAGTTCATGTCCAAAACCTACAACCATTTCCGCTCACAAAACATGCATATACACATAAAAACTTCATAACAAGTCAAATAAGTCTAAAGAGTCCAATATAAGTCATTATTATTATTAGTTTTACTCATCTCAGTCTTATAATAATATTTGCAAAAGTCCAGATTGTGTGTACAAGTTTAAAACGGACAAACGACGATTTTTCGGGAGAACAGCAGCTCGGTGCTGCGCACCTGGGCACAGGTGCTGCGCACCTAGCTGCTGTCTTTTCCCGTTTTGTGTTTTTCTTGCTAAAAACGTTTTGTGACTCAAAGATTTCGACATGCAACCAGTAGATAACTTATAAAACATCATTTTTATGGTTTCTAAACAACTTTTATCCACAAAAACATAGATCTAAGTATCATCTAGATAAAAAAATCGTTTTTGTAGAGAAAGTGATATAAATCTTTATAAAAACTCATTTTTATTGTTTAGATCTTACATGCAATTAGTAAAAACAGTAAATAAAGATAGGAGAAAGGTTTCTACCGAAGGAAATTGAATGGATGATGTTTTTGGTCGGATTTAAGCTCCAAAAATCTTTACAAACTTGGTCCTTTTCGAAATAAACGACACCCCTTGCTTGCCTTGATGATTCAAACTTTTTCTATGGATTGAAATGGTGTTTTTAGTGGCTGGAAACTCTGGTTTCACTAGGGGTTTTAGAGAGAACAATAGAGAGAAAATGAACTATGTGTTCTTGAGTGTGTGTTTTGATTATGTAAAAATGAAAAAGAAAAAGAAATAGATAGTGTATAGTAATGTGGCCTTGGGACAGTGTTCTTTGCAGTAATTATGGCCTGAAGTTCGAGTTTGATTGGTGGAAGGTTTACAAAAACGAGACAAGGACTAAAATGTAATATTTTTTTGAAAACTGGCGTGAGGTGCTGCGCACCGGGCTTTTTCAGCAATTTCTGATTTTTCGTTTTTACGTTATCGCTTCGTTGGACCTTTTTGTTAATTGAAAGTTCTTAATTATGATTAGTTATGAACTTAGGAAAGTTCAATATGTGTTTTCTTGGTATTAGGACTTATATAATTGATTCCGGAAGTTATTCCGACACTAGTTCCGACGAAGTACAGACTCAACAATTACGAACTAGAACAAGGCGATCGCGATAAAAGAGTAGCTAATGTTTCGAACCGATATAGTAGCTGAACAAGTATCTAGATTTTTGACGGTTGTCACATTCTCCCCGGGTTGGAAGGAATTTCGTCCCGAGATTTAGTTCGTCTCATGGGGAAATTTTTTTGCCGTCGGATCGTAGTGGATTCTCCAGACGAATTTTGGTCCATGCGTCTTCACGCGGTAGTGGGACTACGTCGGAGGTTCCACTGAACTCAGAGATGGGTACAAGGTTCGGTCAATGCTATTTGTCCTTGGAGTCAACAACCTAAGTGTTTCAACAAAGAACTTGGTGTAGCAGCAGTTTTGACCTTGACTAAAGGGAGATGACGAGGGTCTCATCCGATGAACACTCTTCAAGTGTGGGGCACATAAGAATGTTAGGAGACGGTTGAGAAAGTTGAAGGCAGTGCAAAGCTCGGATCGATATGCTTTTAGACTCAGGTTGAACCGGGGCACTACGGCTTGGTTCGCCGCGTTTACTGAAGCAGACTATCCTCCTTCCGTGGCGATATCCTAGGGGATACCCTATTGCCATCTAAGGGATTGAGGCTTTTCTTCCAGATGGTCACGCAGCTCCTTGACCGGGTACGGGGGCGTTTCCAGTCCTTCGCGAGTAGAGGTAGACGTAGGACCTTGCAAGTCGTCAACCGTCAGCTTCTAGCCGATAGGGCGGTGTTTGACACTTGCGTCCAGGTATAGACTGATGGGTGTGCACTTAGTGCTGGCACGGGGTCCGTGACATAAGTGTACCCGATTAAAGGAAGGTGAATGGTGAGAGGTGACCAGGTCTAGTCGCGTTCCTAGCGGTTCTCGGGAGGGCGTTCCGAAGAGAGAGGGACGTAGATCGACTAGTAGAGGGATGAGTTTCGGTGTCCTGCCTTGACCTCGAGGTAAGTGAGGCACTTGGCGGGATACAGGGTAGTGTCCTTACACATGTCCGGCCAGAATAGTATTCTCGGGGAACTCCTGTTATAGCAAGTCGGATCTCGGGTAGATGGAATAACAATTCGATGGCCCTTGTCGGGAACGGGTTCACGAATACCTTCGGATTTCGGAACTCGTGCTTGGAGCTTGGCGCAACGAGTTGCGTTCGGCCTGAGTTCGGCTCGTGCAAGGTTGGCTATGGGATCAGGGAAATGTTCTGCTCAGGGTCGGAATTTGCACTTTTGAGCATTGGGCGTACAACCTCTGATCTCGGGAGCGTTCTAGGGTGAGTTTGGGATGCTCACGGGATCTTCTTTGAGTAGGTGTGAGTGTTGGCGAGGGGTATGATTATCAATCATCCCAGTACGGCCTACACACTTTGTCCATTAAGTCCATGAATACCGGCGATGTGGTGTTTAGGCGTACTAACAGAGGGAAAGGCTTGGGTGGTTTGCATCGAGTTTGGGGAAATGCGGTCCTCGGAAGTGTTGGTCAAAATGTCGCGAACCTGGTGATAACTCGGGCGGGGTCGACCTTTGAGAGGTATGTTGCATCCTGCAACTGTTCGGACCGGTTGTCGATCCTCGGGGATGGTTATCGGTTCTCGACGGTCGGCTTGATGAGTTCATGACGCTTAGCGTGCAACGGATGGGTCTGTCTGTCTCTCGTTAGGGAAGTTGGGCTCCCCGGGTTGAATTTGTGTGGTAGGGTTAGGGTTGGGAAGTTCCTACAGCAGCTTTGGCCGCCTTAGCATCTCAAGTGGTGCTAGATGGCAGGGAGCCTTGGCTATTGGTGCCGTGCTAGGAATGAGGTTTATTCGAAATTTTTACTCGTCGCTTTCGGCGGTAGTCCGGGAAATTTCTCAGGAAGGCTTTGGATGGTCCTCGACTACGGAAGTGTCTTGGACTCGGCTGTCCTTAGATTCATGTTTGACGTCGTGAGCGGAGGGTGCGTCGTAGTCCTTCTCGAGATACTGGTGCATCATCGAGGGATACATGCGCCAAGGTTATCATTTGGGTTGTACTCCCGAACGACCGGAGTTTCCTTTTATGGAGAGAGATACAGGGGAGCTTGTCGGGGCGGGCGATCTTGGCTTAATACTAAGGTGACCTGTCCATCCCAACGATAGCGTCAGGGCTTGATGGTTCGGTAAGAACTGGGTCGATGGAGGAATTTTAGGCAAACGAAGTACTGGGAATCCTAAATTTGCATTTGTAGCTGCGACTAATGGATCGTTGGCATATTCGAAGGAAAACTATCCGTAAAGCCTGAGGTCCTACTGATGAGGTGTCTAATCTCTAAGGGGCAAGGTTTTCTTCAGCTCTTGAATCAATTAGTGCGGAAGGAAAAGGGTCTTTTGACATGGAACGTACCAGTAGTTGCTTTAAGGTTCTGAGAGGTTTCCTCGGCTGTGATTGCGAGAGCACTGAGGGTCTCTGTGGTATGCTCTAAGAGACAATCCTCACAGAGGTACTGGTTGCTCCCACATTCGAGACATAGCGGCCTTCTGTTCGCATTTTCTGGACAGCACCAGGGGTAGTGCCCCACTGTGTTGCAAAGTTTGCATACCGGGCACTTCCGGACATGGTGGAAGGGGCACCTGCTGCATTGGGTGTGCGGTCCAGTGTGGGTTCGAGGTATGGTGGGGTATCCCTGGGTGATACTAGTCCGTGAGATTTGGTGGTGAAGTTTCCTTCTCTTGTTCTCCCTTCGTTGGAAGAGAGCAGGAGAGGGAGGTAAGGGGTTATTTCCAAGCTCCTCGTCCTCGTTTTGCTTAGCAGCATGTTCACGACAATGTCGGGAGAGGTGCCCGATTTTGTTGCACGAGTAGCACGCTGGGCAGTCCCCAATGTGATGCCGGTAGCACTTACCGCACTTAGGGTGCGGTCCAGCATACTCTCGGCGTCTGATGGCGGGCTTCTTGTCGTGGTCGCCCCTTATGGGTTGGTGACTAGCCCTACGCTTCTCACTTTTCCTTCGAGTGACGGGGGCTGGAGGAGAAGGGAGGTTGTTGTCATGATTGATCTCCGAACAAAAGGTGTCGGGGTTATCGCCTCTGAAAATCCCGTCGCTCACTCCGGCGATTACCTGGGCGATCAAGTCAGGTATTGTTGCGTTCATCTGGGCAATGACTTGCTCGGCGAGGTCACTAGCACTCAAGTGCGGGGGTGCCATGATTCTGCAACAGAAAGAATTTAGATTGAATTTAGAACGCGCGGATGAGATATGATAAGAATTACGATTTAGGTGACCATAGATAGTCATAGCACGAGATTAACACGAGTGATCAAGTAGTACACGCAAGATTATGATTTAAGAGATAGAATCATGGTGTTCGCACCAAGTACAAAGTTCACAAGATACGATAAATCTAATGATAAAGGATAGAAATTTCATTAATAATAAGAAGTTTCGGCACACCTGACAAATTCAATAAGAGAAATACAAGTACAATACATAGAGAAATAATAACTAATAGCTTAAGTCGTGTACAATGGTAAAATTATGACTAAGCCGGTACAGTACGAGATGAAGGAAAATATGCCTAATAACGCTCTTCCAAGAACATCATGGCGGCGAGAGCTACGACAAGTACTCCCATGACTATGCAAGCTCTGACGAGGCACTGGACGGTCCGGGCGGTGGCCTGAGCCGTCAGGATGATCCGCCGGGACTGCTGTGCTAACTCGTTTGCAGCATCGGAGACTTCAAATAGAAGGAGGCCCTGCTCCTGGGCTTCCTCGGCGAGTCCACGAACTTGACGGTGTAAGTTGAGGAAGGCGTCTGGTGGAAGAGGCTGATGAGTAGGTGGCATCATGGTTCGGGAGGGTCCGGACTCCTGCGCACGCCGTCTTTCCTCGATGAACTGACGATCCCATGCGTAACGCTCCGATATCGGAGTGCGAAAGGCGGGATCGTAGGGGTCCAAGAAAGACGGGGGAGGCATGGGTCGGAACGGGCCCGACTGCGGATGCACAGGTACTCCAGCATTGGGTCCTCGGGGCTGTGGTGCTGCAATGGGCACCAACCTAGGAGGTGGGAGTACCGTCCTTGGGCTGGACCCATTACTGCTACTGATGGTCTGGGACGTGTCTTCCGTTGGGTCAGTCGTCTGGTGACGCTGACTCTCGGATGCGGTGTGGCCCTCAGAGGGTTTGTGAGAGGGGGAGGCGGCTCGGGGAAGTGATCGGGTCTGGGATCTAGAGTTCGAGGACTGAGACATGGCGTATCTGGGAATAGAGAGTTACATAAGTACGGGGAAACTAAGAATAGGAAAACGTAAGTAAAATGCATGCACGGGTCAATCATGTGAGTGTCGGGAATTGACAAGACCGGGAATTTATGGACTCAAAACCGTTTAACGATAGCCTTTCATTTTCCGTTCTTGCATAATTCATTTTGAACTACGGGTGGTTGATCAAGTCACGCATAGTTGAAAAAAGTTAATCATGCAGTTGCAGAAAATAACATACTAAAGTTTGAACCCGAAAATGACGTTTTCTGAAAAACCTTGGTTATAGTTTTGGTTTCGAAAACTTTTTGAAAGATTTTAAAACCGTTTTCACAATAATCCGTGCTCTGATACCAAGTCTGTCACACCCCGCTAAAGCGGAAACACGGAATGTGAAGAGCAAAGAATCATTTCACGGGTCACAATAAAGTTTACGGTTCAAGTCATTAAGATTTAAATTGAAAAGTACAAGTCAAAGGTACAACCAAGATTCAACGTAAGACCATAGTACATAACAAAATGTTTTTAAAATAAAAATTTCCAAAATAAGGTCTTCTTCCCAAGGTACACTTCACATAAAAGACTTGACCCGCCCGAGCAGTGCACTTCATAACTTACGCTTAGTTCCTGAAACATGAGATAAAGTGTTAACTACGAAAACGTAGTGAGTGAGTTACAGTTTATGAATTGAAGAAAAGTTCGATTTAAAAGTTCATAAGAGTCTGAGACGAATTCAAGGTTTATAAAAGTTCAAGAGTCGTTCAGGGTCAAAGAATTTCAAGATAAGATCAAATACTTAAAATTCAAGAATAACTTAATTAAATTTAAGTGCTTAAAATTCATGAATAATCTAGTTTCAAGACAATTTCAAGTACGTTTAAATAAATTCAAGTATGTTTAAAATCAATTTCAAGTGCGACCAAAGTAAGTTTAAGTCATATACAAAGTCAAATAGTGTAGCAAGCAAAAAGGGTCATAGCCATTACCTCAGCAGTGGATTAATCCACATGGGCAAGACAGTAAGTAAGTATATGCGTAATATAGACCTAGGATCCTCCAGTTGTACCAACCACTAAGCTTAATATACGTAAGATTTAGTCTACACACTAATCCGATTCTGGTCAAGTACCTGCCCACTAGTCAAGTCTAAAGTCAGAGTCCGCGAGGACTTAGCAATATGTACCTTGGTCGCTACCCATTGGTAAGGGGTGACCGCTCCTAAGTATCGATACCCATAATATATGCTAACGGCTTGTGTTAATAGTGTGTATAGTCGTCCAAGAAAATCTGTGGGACCTTAAGTCGTACCATTTTTAAAAGTCTTTTAGTCTGCACTTACGGCGTTATATTCTCACCTAGGGTTTAGCACCTAAATACAACCAAGCTATCAATGTCTGTTCAAGTATCCAAAGAGGCAAACCTAGGGAGTCTAAAGTAAGCCAATCCGAACATTTGATGTTGTTTACGCATAGTAGTCCAAATAGTCGTACAAAAATAGTCTCAAGGTAGTCCAAATAGTCGTACAAAAATAGTCTCAAGGTAGTCCAAATAGTTCGTACCAAAAACAGTTCCTTTAGTTCAAAAGTTTCCATAAATAGAAAGGCGTTCAATTAGTTCAAAAGGTTTCCAACGGTTCGCAAAAGTTTAGCAAGTTCGTAAAAGTTTTAAATAATAAGTAGCCAATAAGGCAATAAAGCATTTTTACGCATAAGAGTCTCTAAGAATTTATCCAAAATAGTTCAAAGATTCACAAGTCAAAATAGTTAAAATAGACCAAGGTCAAAATAGTTCAATAAGTGTCAAAAGTCGAATTAGTCCGATAAGTAGCAAAAGTCAAAATAGTCGTACCAGTTCAATAAGTCAAATAGTTTGATAAGCAATTTCACATAAATGCCATAGTTCAAAATCAATTTGATCTCATATTTCCCCCAAAAAGTATATTCAAATGTAAAAGTAAGGAGGGGTGTAACTCACGGTTTGCGAAGAGAGTGAACTCGGAATCGGTCGGAGAAAGGAGCCGGGAATCACGGAATGCCTAAGAATACCAAGATTTGTCCAAAATTTAATGTCTTATTAGGTTCTTTATATAAGATTAGGTAACCTTTGTTTATGATTATGTGTTGAAGTCAAATTGTCTCAAAATTGGTCCGAAGTGGTTAACGTTTATTTTTAATTTGAAAGTTCAATGTTAAAGTTATTAATATGATAAACATGTTTAGGTTACTGAAATGGTTTGGATTTTCTAATGAAATTTGGGCAGCGCTTCCGCGCCCAAAGTTCATGTCCAAAACCTACAACCATTTCCGCTCACAAAACATGCATATACACATAAAAACTTCATAACAAGTCAAATAAGTCTAAAGAGTCCAATATAAGTCATTATTATTATTAGTTTTACTCATCTCAGTCTTATAATAATATTTGCAAAAGTCCAGATTGTGTGTACAAGTTTAAAACGGACAAACGACGATTTTTCGGGAGAACAGCAGCTCGGTGCTGCGCACCTAGCTGCTGTCTTTTCCCGTTTTGTGTTTTTCTTGCTAAAAAGGTTTTGTGACTCAAAGATTTCGACATGCAACCAGTAGATAACTTATAAAACATCATTTTTATGGTTTCTAAACAACTTTTATCCACAAAAACATAGATCTAAGTATCATCTAGATAAAAAAATTGTTTTTGTAGAGAAAGTGATATAAATCTTTATAAAAACTCATTTTTATTGTTTAGATCTTACATGCAATTAGTAAAAACAGTAAATAAAGATAGGAGAAAGGTTTCTACCGAAGGAAATTGAATAGATGATGTTTTTGGTCGGATTTAAGCTCCAAAAATCTTTACAAACTTGGTCCTTTTCGAAATAAACGACACCCTTGCTTGCCTTGATGATTCACACTTTTTCTATGGATTGAAATGGTGTTTTTAGTAGCTGGAAACTCTGGTTTCAATGGGGGTTTTAGTGAGAACAATAGAGAGAAAATGAACTATGTGTTCTTGAGTGTGTGTTTTGATTATGTAAAAATGAAAAAGAAAAAGAAATAGATAGTGTATAGTAATGTGGCCTTAGGACAGTGTTCTTTGCAGTAATTATGGCCTGAAGTTCGAGTTTGATTGGTGGAAGGTTTACAAAGACGAGACAAGGACTAAAATGTAATATTTTTTTGAAAACTGGCGTGAGGTGCTGCGCACCGGGCTTTTTCAGCAATTTCTGATTTTTCGTTTTTATGTTATCGCTTCGTTGGACCTTTTTGTTAATTTAAAGTTCTTAATTATGATTAGTTAGGAACTTAGGAAAGTTCAATATGTGTTTTCTTGGTATTAGGACTTATATAATTGATTCCGGAAGTTATTCCGACACTAGTTCCGACGAAGTACAGACTCAACAATTACGAACTAGAACAAGGCGATCGCGATAAAAGAGTAGCTAATGTTTCGAACCGATATAGTAGCTGAACAAGTATCTAGATTTTTGACGGTTGTCACAGACACAAAGCTTCTTTCGGCACCAGAATCGAACAAAACGGATGCATAATGATTATTAACAGGGAACGTACCGTTCACCGCATTTGGGTCCTGTCGAGCCTCCTCGGCTGTGAGTGCGAATGCACGTCCTCGACCCCGCCCGCCTTGATTGGGTTGGGCTTTTCGGAGTCTCGGGCAAGCATTTCGGAGGTGCTGGTCACTTCCGCACTCGAAGAACACCGGCTTCGGACCTGGAGCTGCCAACTTGTCCGGGCAGTACTTAGCAAAGTGCCCTTCCTTCTGGCACCTCAGACACACGGGACAGTTACCGTGATGGTGGAAATTGCAGTTGCACTTGGGGTTCGTCCCCGTGTATCGGTTTCCAGCTGGTGGGGGTGGCGGTGGCGGTGCTATAGCTGCGATGGAAAGGTTGAGGGTGGTCTTCTTCTTCTTGTTTCTGTCACTACGCCTCGGGGTCTGATCGGGTTTCCTTTTCTCACCCGACTCCTTCTTGGATGAGGTAGGAGCGGTGAGTAAGTTGCTTGTGAGGCGGTGAGCTAGGATGATGGCACTCTGGAGGGTCTGGGGTTCCTTGGTGAGAACCATTCCCCTGATTTCAGGAACAAGACCGGAGATGTACAGGTCAATCTTTTTTTCTTCGGGAGTCACTAGCCTTGGGACCAGTCGGGCCAACTCATGGAATCGGGCAGTGTACCCTTCGATGTCGTTTCCGACCATCTGATGATCCCAGAGCTCAGCCTCGAGCTTTTTGATTTCCCCTTTGGGGCAGTACTCCTCAATCAGGAGGTTCTTGAATTGTTCCCAGGTGAGAGCATTGGCGGTCTCACGCCCCCTATTGCGGACCACATTGTTCCACCAAGTCAGTGCCTTACCGTGCAACACGCAGGAGGCGTACTGCACTTTCATAGCTTCAGCACATCCACTGATGTGCAGCACCGACTCGATGCTCTCAAACCACGATACCAGGCCTACGACACCAGATGTGCCATGGAACTCCTTAGGCTTGCAGGCCATGAAGCTTTTGTAGGTGCAGGCTGGTGGGTTTGGGGGTTGCTGTTGGTTCTGGTGGTTGTTCTGTTGCTGCTGCTGCTGCTGTTGCTGTTGCTGCTGTTGTTGTTGTTGTTGCTGCTGGTGGTTGTTGACGTTAGCATTGATTCCCGCAGTGATCTGGGCGATCATGTTGGGCATCGCTGCTTGCAACTGTTCGGCCACTTGCTCAGCGGTGATTGCGGCGTTGGTACGGGGTGCCATGATTCTACAACAGATCACAGATTCAGTTTAGAACGCACGATTAGGATATGATAAGAATTTAATTCAATAAGCAAGTTAACAATCACGCAAGAGTAAGGTAATAGAACAGATAGTACACGCACGAAAAGTTTCAAGAGATTCACACGACAAGGATTCATACGTAAGAAAATGATTCAACACAGTACAAGATTCACAAGACAAGGTAATAATAGATAATAATAAATCGAACTTCATTCATTAATGTAAAATTTGAGTACAAGGTTCAAATAGAAGAAGTACGGTACAATACAATAGGAAAATAAAGAAAATGGCGCGAAGCTGTGTACATGTGAAAATTACAACTCGGCCTACAGTACAATAATACGGGAAATAAACTAACGGCGTCTCTCGAAGAACATCTTGGCAGCAATAACCGCCAACAAGGTCCCCATGACCAAGCAAACTCCTACCAAACGTTGCACCGTACGGGCCGTGGCCTGAACCACAGAGAGGTGACGCAACGCTTGTTCCGACAACCTCTGTGCGGCGTCGGAGACCTCGCAAAGGAGCAGCCCTTGTTGTTGGGCTTCCTCTGAAAGTCCCCTAACCTCGCGGTGGAGGTGCAGGAAGGCGGCAGGAGGGGGTAGCTGTGGGGTAGGCGGCATCCTCTGCCTGGCTGCCTCAGCGTCTCGAGCCCGCTGCATCTCCTCTCGCTCGAGCTGACGCTCCCACGAGTAGTGATCCAACATCGAGGTGCGCGGATCCTAAGAGGCGGGTGCCCGAATGGGAAATGGGGTGGCGCAGGCCTAGACGGGCCGTCCTGCTGCGCTGCCATCCTATCGGGTAGCCGTCCCGGAAGGAATACCTGCTTACGTGCCATCGTGACGACACGTGGTCCACAGCGCTGTGGTGGCGCGGCAACGGGGGCCGGTGGAGGTGGTAAAACCGACCTCGGGCTTGACCCGATGCTGCTGGACACAGCCATGGAGGTATCCTCCGTGGGGTCCGTGGTCTGGTGTCAGAGACTTTCCGAGGCGGTACGGCCCTCGGATTGCTCATGTGACGACGCGGCTCTCGGTTGGGATCGTGACAGAGATCGTGAGGGAGATCGCGAACGTGACGATTGAGACATGACGGATCTGCGACGTAAAAAGTTTCGTAAGTACATGAACAAGATAATGTTAAGGGAAAATAAGTAAAGAATGCAGGTAAGGGTCGATCACGTGAGGTTGGGAATAGTAAGACCGGGAATTTTCGACTCAAAACCGTTTATCTTTAGTAATTACGTTTCGTCCTTGCATAAGTCATTTTCAACTAGGCAGGGGTGATCAGGCCATGCGTAGTTAAAAACAATCATGCAATCGCCAAATTAATTCTCTAAAGTTTTGAGCAAATATAAACGATTCAAGTCATTTCAATTAAAATAAAGTAGTTCAAGTTTCAACATTCAAAAACAACCAAGTACTTCATGATTTAACTTAAAGTACAAATACAATGTCTCCAAAACAAATTCCCAAAATAGAAAAGGTCTTTTCCCACTTAGCGCCTCACGTAACCATATCGACCCTCCCTTGCCATGCATTCCGTACACTTACTTTAATTTCCTGAAACATAAGATAAAGTGTCAACTGCATAAAGTAGTGAGTGAGTTACAGTTTAGAGTTTCGAGAAAAGTTTCCAAAAATATAAGGTACATGAAAATAGTGACGTCGTAAGTAAAAGAACGGAACAACGTTAGAACATACACGAATAGTAAAAGGTTTGAACGTACACAAGTAAGTTAAATAAATAAAACTCGTATAATTAAAGTTACAGCGGAATCCAAGCGCTAAAAAGGTGTATGCGTAGGGAGTATGTGTTTAACTAAATAGTAACTCGTGTCAATCACTTGGCATAATATAAATAGTAAGTATACACTAAACCGATTGTGTGGTCCTGATCTAGGCCAAAATATGTTTAATTGAGTGAACATCTGAACTTAGCAATATGTACTTGGGTCGCTAACCCTGAGTAAGGAGTGACCGCTCCTACGTATCGATACCCATATGACTAACGGCTGTTGCTAATAGTGTATTAAAGTACCTGAACCAAAACGGGCAAATGAACAAAGTTTCCAAAAGTTGCAATGAGTTCTTACGGGTTTATATTTGCATCAAGGATGGGTCGCTAACAAGTATCCTAAATTTAGTTAACCCGCTAAGGCATCAACACATATACGCATAATAGTTTCCCAGTTTCAAAGTTTCCAAAGTTTCGAACAAGTTTCCAAAAGTTTCAATAAGTACCAAAACTATCAAGTTTCCAATTATTTCAATAATTCGCAAATAGTGTTAAAAGTTACAAAACATGTGATCTTATGCTTCCCCCAAATAATGTTTAAATGTACAAAAAGTAAAACAAGTGGGGTTGTAACTCACGGTTTGCGGAGATAAGAGGTATGAACTAGCACAAGGAAGCGGAACGCGTCGGGAATCACAAACGACCTAGAACACCGGAAAGTTGTACAATTTTTATTAGTATAATTGAGTTATGTTAAGTTCCAATTTAACATTTTAGATCTCAATTGTTTTATGCTTAGATTCTGTCCCAAAAGATTATTACGGAAAGTATATTAGGTTCATGTGTTCATGTACGTTTTATGGTCCGATAAGTTCAATTATGTCCAAAAGTGTCCAAGTTCAAAGTTAACGTGATTAAGTTATAGAACCTTTAAGTTACTGAAGTTGGTGTATATTTTATGGTGAAATTTGGGCAGCGCTTCCGCGCAATAAAATTTAAGTCCAATTTCAAATCACTTTCCCGCTTTAAAACATGCAATATAACGATTTACGATAATACACAAGTTTTAAGGTCTCAATCATTCTTAAACCATTCCTTTGTCCAAAATAGTAAGTTTTTCAAAAGTAATTAATCTGTGGTGCTCGTTTTAGCTTATTTTTATGTTTACGGCCTTTAAAACGATAAGGGTGACAAACAGCAATATTCAGGCGGCGGCTGGAGGTATTTAAGATTGCTTTATTTTCCGATTTTTAGCTTGTTTAACCGTTAGATTCGACATGCAAACTGATATAACTCAAATATATGTATTTTCCTAGTAAAATCACTGTTTTCTTTTAGATTTACATGTTAAAATATAGATCTATCATAAAAACTCATTTTTAAGTAAGAAAACGTTTTAGATCCTTATGAAAACACATTTTCAGTTTATAGATTTTACATGCAAACGATTATGTAAGTAAAAAGTGTAAAGTAAAAGAGTTCTACCGAAGGGAAAAGCAAGGAGACGATTTGGATGAGTTTCTAGCTCCAAATCTTCTTGAAAACCCGATTTAAACCCTTCCTTTTGATACGCTTTACTCTTAGAACGTTTTTGATGGATTATATGGTCGATTTATTGATGTTTATGGATTGTTTTTATTGTGGAAGTTTCTGTTTTGCTTGAGTGTTCTTGAGAAAAATAGAGAGAATTTGAGAGAGTGTTATGTGTGTGTGTTGGTAAATTTGAAATGAAATGAGAAATGAATTGGAAGTGGGTAAAGGGGGGGAGGGACTGCTCTTGGGGACACAAATGGCAGTTATTGTTGCCCAGTCCCGAGCTAATAAGTTGGTCCAATGAAATTTCATGCAGAAATGAGTCATCGTCCAGCTGGACAGCGAGATTCAGCCGTCGGCTGGATTGAGAAATCCAGTTTTTTTTGACGTTTTAAGTTTTCCGTTATAATTAGTTAGGGTCTAGAATCTTTTTGGTTTCCGTTATGAACTTAGTCAAGTTCTTGTATTGTTTATTTGGTGTTAGGATTTATAGTTTGATTCCGACATTGGTTCCGACAATAAAAGGCACAATAAGTATGAACCCGAACAATATGAACACGATAAAGAGTAACTAGAGATTTGAACCGATTAACTAACTGAGAATCACCTGAAATTTAGACGGTTGTCACAAACGAGGTAGTGACTCGTCACGGAATACCCACGTCAATTATCTTGGACAGAGATACTCGCTTCACTTCCAGATTCTGGAAGGCATTCCAAGAGTCGTTTGGCACACGATTGGACTTAAGCACGGCTTATCATCCACAGACCGATGGGCAAAGCGAGCGCACTATACAAACACTAGAGGACATGCTGAGAGCATGCGTTATCGACTTCGGAGGAAGTTGGGATAACCACTTACCCCTAATAGAGTTCTCTTACAATAACAACTACCATGCTAGCATCAAATGTGTGCCCTTTGAAGCTCTATACGGAAGGAAATTCCGATCTCCACTGTGTTGGTTGGAACCAGGAGATCGACAACTAATTAGCATGGATGTAGTACAAGAAACGATTGATAAGATCACAACGATTAAGGAAAGACTTAAGACTGCGAGAAGTCGTCAAAAGAGTTATGCTGATATGCGCAGAAAGGATCTAGAATTTCAAGTCGGCAACAAAGTACTTCTAAAGGTGTCACCTTGGAAAGGTGCAATACGCCGCGGAAAGCATGGAAAGCTTAGTCCGAGATATGTGGGACCATTTGAAATACTCGAAAGGGTAGGTCCCGTTGCGTATCGTTTAGAACTACCGCTAGAGCTCGGTAACATGCATAACACTTTTCATGTTTTGAGATTGAAAAAGTGCCTATCGGACGAAACACTCATCACACCTTTAGAAGAAGTACAACTAGACGAAAAGCTCCAATTTGTCGAGGAACCGATTGAAATCAGAGATCGTGAAACAAAGAAACTGAGACACAGTCGAATCCCCATTGTGAGGGTACGTTGGAACGCAAAGCGTGGCCCCGAATATACCTGGGAAAGAGAGGGTCAAATGATACTTAAGTATCCTCATCTCTTCACTTCTCCCACACCGAATACTACGAGTTGAAATTTCGGGACGTAATTCTTTCAACGTGGGGAGAATGTGACAACCGTCTAAACTCAGGTCGAGAACGCTAACTTATGACCTCGATACGAATGTTTGATACTTGCTATAACTAGCTCTATGTGTTACGAGGTTACGTAAACATAACTCTTTAAGCTAAGCTCGATGTAACTCACACAAAACTTTTAACGTCGGCTTACGTTACTTAAACTTTTAAACATGTGTGTCTCGGAATCGGAATCGGAATCGGAAATCGAAAACGGAAACATAAGACGAATCCTAATACCAAGAAAACACTAAGTAAACTTTCCTAAGTTCCTATCTAAACTAATCGGAAACTTTCAACTAACGAAAATGCTTGACGATAAAACGAACGAAAAACGAAAAGACAAAAATCTGCCATCCAGCCGCGCCGCGGTGAGGCCAGTGCGCCGCGGTGGATGGTGCAGACCAGCCATTTTCGGTGAACTTTGAAACTTGATTAAACTAACCCAAACCCGAGCCCAACACTTTGGCTCCGGGTTAAACATGTAAAATGCGCTTTTTGAAGTCTAGTAAATCTCTTTTAACACCTCACAATCTTCATTTTACAAAAACACCAAACACAAACACACATATAAACACTCCCACTACTTACTATTTCTCTCATTTTAAAAACTCCCTCAAACACTCTCCATTTTCAGAACATAAGCTCACCAAATAACAGTAAAAATCACCACAATAATCACATACAAATCGTCCATAAACAAGAAGGAAGAAAGGAGCTTTCAACTATTTGGGTTAAAATTGATTTCTAGCATTTTTGGGGCTAAAAACACCAAGGGAACACTTCAATCTCTTCCAAATCACTTTCTACTCGGTATAAATCTCTCAAATCTTCTGTCTTTATAATATATACACTTTGCATGCATCATCTAACAACTAAAAATGAGTTTTTATGAAGATTTGTGACCATTTATGAACAAAAACGGGTTTTTATAAATTGGATGTTTAGATCTTTGTCTTTGTTGTTAAAAATCCAACATAAACTGTTATATTATAGGGTTTTAATGTTTTCATCTATTGCATGTCGAAATCTACCTTCAAAATAACAAATTTCATCAAAAACGATTTTTGGGAAAAACATTTGTCTCACGACCGCGCCACGGTGCCTCCACCGCAAGGCGGTCGTGGCCGCGCCACGGTGCCTCACCGTGAGGCGGTCGACGTGCAGACATGTCACAAAAATCTGTTATTTCGTCTAAATTGTGATCTTGAGCTCGTTGTTTGAAAACCTGAATAGATGAATTTGTAATAAGCTTAAACTTGAGTATAAAGTGACTACTTGTACAAGTTAACATATTAATATGATTGACGAATTAATATAATTAGTGTAATAGAAATTGTAAGCGGGAAAGTGTTAAAAATTGGATTTAGAAACTATAGCGTGGAAGCGCAGCCCGATTTTAGTAAAAACAAAATACAAACACTTTATAACATAAGCATTTCGTTGACTAACGATGGTATAAACTAATAAATAATGTTACTTACGCCAAAACTTGGTATAAAATAGGATTCCGGTGATTCCGAGCACTTTTCGAGCTTTTCCGAGCACGCTACGATCTTCGCAAACAGTGAGTTACAAACCCCTACTTTTAAACGCTTTCAAGTACATTTTGGGGTGAAATGCGAGTCTTAGGCTTGAACTTTATGTTAAGCTGAAACATACTTGATTGCTAAACGAAAACACTTTTACTATTACGAAACGATTTGATAGTTGTATACTATTGCGAAATTACTCTATAGTTGAACACTATTACGATACGCTTTTATACTTGACTACTATTACAAACTATATTTTTGCCAGCATTGTTGATGATTTTGCCAACAATGCTGAGGATACGAACACCTAATTGCCAATGACTAAACGCCGATCGTCATGTTGCGGACGTTGTACAACATGGACGTGAGACACCATACAATTCCTATACACTCCTACATAACAAGTTGCTATTAATCTCTGGGAGAGGACCATTAGAATTTATGGATAGCGCTATTAGGGTAGTTGACCCTCACCACAACGATAACAACAGGTGGTACATAGTTCTAGTGGGTAGGCATAAGGCTTAGCAACGAACGATCATTGGGCAATACTTAGGATTGTCACATAGTCGCGCTATGTGGTCAATGCCTACAAACATGAATACTATACTTTACGCATGGCTATGCGATAATTATTTGAAAACTACTTTTTACGCCATCTTTATGTGCGCCGATACTTGTATCCTTTTACTTAAACTTTGTAGTTCACTAACTACGCCTCCCGTAGTTAACACTTGACTCGTATTTTCAGGAAACGAGTAAGCTTGAGACGATGACTTTACGCTTGGGGCTGGTGACTTCAAGAATGGGAAAGGGTTCGGGTGGTTTGGCTATGAACACCTATTTTGTATTTAAGATATGTAAACTTTGTTTTAAACATTTGTAAACCTTGGATGTTATGGTTGTTTTAATATAACTTTGTGTGGAATTATAAACTTGTGTATCGAATGCTATTGCTCTTCACATCTTGTGTTTCCGCTTTAGAGGGGTGTGACACACGGGGGAGGGTTCGGGTGTTGGTTATGATTCTGATTTTGGTTTTGATTGTTCTGTTGCTGCTGTTGCTGTTGCTGTTGCTGCTGCTGATGATGGTTGTTGACATTGGCATTGATCCCGGTGTCACACCCCGCTATAGCGGAAACACAGAATGTGAGAGCTGGAATATCATTACACGGTTATAAGAAAATTAACGATTCAAGTCATTTCATTTAAAATAAAACAGTTCATAATTCGAAAACAACCAAGCAGTTCAATAGTTTAATCCAAGTACAAAAATACAAGTTTCCAAAATAAATTCCCAAAAACAAAAGGGTCTTTCCCAAGCTTCGCCTCACGTGACCAAACCGACCCTTCCTTTCCATGCATCTCGACACTTACACTAATTTCCTGAAACCTAAGATAAAGTGTCAACTACATTGAGGAGTGAGTGAGTTACAGTTTTGAATTTCTCGATAAAAGTTTCCAAAAATAGATATATATATATATATACGTCATAAGTAAAAAGGAACGGAGCGACGCTAGAACATATATATACATTAAAGAGTTTCGTACACACGTAAGTAAAAATAGAACTCGTATAATAAAAGTTGAAGCGGAATCCATCGCTAAAATAAAGGATATGCGTAGGTAATATGTGCTTAACTAAATTAGTAACTTGTAACAATCACTTGGCATAATATAAGGTAAGTCTACACTAAACCGATTGTCTGGTCAGATCTAGCCCCAAAATATTTCATTGAGTTTCCACCTGAATCTAGTAATATGTACTTGGGTCGCTAACCCTGAGCAACGAGTGACCTCTCCTAAGTATCGATACCCATAATACTAACGGCTATTGCTAATAGTGTATAAAGTTTCGAACCAAAAACGGGGCAATTGAACTCTGTTTCTAAAAAGTAGTAAGCACTTACGGTTTGTATTTTCATCAAGGATTGGTCTCCTACAAGTAGCCTAAATTTAGTTAGCCAATTAAGGGGCATTAACACATAATATGCATAATAGTTTCAAAGTTTCACAAGTTTCCATAGTTTCCAAGTTTCCAAGAGTTTCCAAGAGTTTCCAAAGTTTCCAACGTTTCAAAAGTTTCCAACGTTTCAAAAGTTTCAAAGTTTCATACGAGTTTCACATGTTTCAAAAGTTTCAAAGTTTCATACGAGTTTCACATGTTTCAAAGTTTCATACGAGTTTCACATGTTTCAAAAGTTTCAAAGTTTCATACGAGTTTCACATAGTTTCAAAAGTTTCAAAGTTTTATACGAGTTTCACATGTTTCAAAGTTTCAAAGTTTCAACAAAGTTACATAAACATACAATCTTATGTTTCCCCCAAATAAGTAATTTAAAAGTAAAAATATAGTGGGGTTGTAACTCACGGTTTGCGAAGAGGGGTACGAAATAGCACGAACGAAGCGGAACGCGTCGGGAATCAAAAGTGACCTAAAACACCGGAATAACGTATAATTATTAATAGTATGATTTAAGTTATGTTAAAGTTCTATTTCAACATTTTAAATCCAAATTTCTTATACTTTAGATTCTGTCCCAAAAGATTATTACGGAAAAGTTTATATAATTCAACGTGTTCGTGTACGATTTAGGGTCCGATTAGTCCGTTTGTGTCCAAAAGAGTCAATGTCCCAAGTCAATATGTGTAAGTTATAAAAACATCGAGTTACTGAATTTAAGTAATAGTTTACGGTGAAATTTGGGCAGCGCTTCCGCGCTATAAAAATTAAGTCCATTTTTCAAAACTACTTTCCCGCTTTAACGAACAATTTAACAAATACAAACAATAATACAAATGTTTCAAATCCTCAAACTTTCCCAAACAGTTTTATTTACAAAAAAAAAAGTAAGCTTTTCAAAATGTGCAATCTGTGGTAACTTATTTGAGCTCATTTTCAAGTTTAAAGTTCTTAAAATGACGACTTTTGTGAACAGCAGGATCCAGACAGCGGCTGGAGACACTCAGCCGCCGGCTGGACCTTAGCCGCCGGCTGAGTGTCTTCAGCCGCCGGCCAGAGGCCTTCGGCCAGTTTCTAGATTTCGTTATTTTTCGATTTTTAGCCCGTTTTAGTGTTATATTCGGACATGCAAACTGTTATCTATCAAATATATGTACTTTTAAGCAAAAGTCACAGTTTCTTTCGGATTTATGTGTTAAAATTGTAGATCTATTAGAAAAACTACTTTTTAAGCAAGAAAAGGTTTTAGATTTTTATAAAAACACTTTTTCAGTTTATAGATCGTCCATGAAATCAAATATTTAAGTAAAAAGAGCAAAATAAGAGGGTTTTACCGAAGGAAAATGTTTTGGATCGGTTGGATGAGTTTCTAGCTTCAAAATGTATGCAAACCTTCTTCAAACCAGATTTTTGTGCTTCTCCTTTGATACCCTTTACTTTAGGACGATTTTATATATATTTGATGTGATTTTTAGTGGATTTAAGGGCTGTTAATGGTGTTATGTTTCTGTTTTTGGTTTGAGTTCTTGAGGGAAAAGAGAGAGATTTAGAGAGAGAGGGGTGTTTGAATTCAAAATGAAAAAGAAATAGTGAATAGAGGTGAGAAGGGAAAGAAAATACTGACCTACGGAGTTGGTGTGACCAATATTTGGTCCAATACCCGAGCCTAACTTTTCCCAATCAACATTCATGCAATTATGAGTCACCAAGGCACAGTCAGCGGCCTTTCAGCCGCCGGCTGGGCTTCAGCCGCTGGCTGACAGCCTTCAGCCGTCGGCTGGAAGGTTTTTCCCAGCTCGGTGACGTTTTAAGTTTTCCGTTATTGTTAGTTGTGGACTAGAATCTTTATTAGTTTCCGTTATGAACTTAGTCAAGTTCTTGTATAGTTTATTTGGTGTTAGGACTTATAAGTTGATTCCGACAAATTAAAGACTCAACAATTACGAACTCGAAAAATATGAACACGATAAAAGAGTAACTAGAGATTCGAACCGATATACAAACTGAGGTTCACCTGAATTTTTGACGGTTGTTACACCCGGCAGTGATCTGGGCGATCATGTTGGGCATTGCAGCATTCAACTGTTCAGCGACTTGTTCAGCAATGATGCTAGCGTTTGAGCGAGGAGCCATGATTCTACAATCAGAAAAATAGATTCATTTTAGAACGCACGAATGGAATATGATAAGAATATAATTTGGTGACTATAGATAATTATAGCACGAGAATAATATGAATGAACAATAGTACACGCATGACAATGATTCAGAGATAGAACTGTAATGATTGCCAATAGTAAAAGATTCACACGATAAGATAAGTACAATAATAAAAGATAGAAGTTCCATTAATGATAATAAAGTTTAATACAAATACTGAATGAGAAATACGATTATAATACATAGAAAGGAAAAAGGAAATAAGAAGTCTAAGTCGTGTACAATGAGAAAATTACGACTATGCTAAGTACAGTACAATACAGGGAAATAACTAATGGCGCCTCTCTAGAAACATCTTGGCCGCCATGACCGCAATCAATGTGCCCATCACCAGGCACACACCAATGAGGTGTTGCACGGTTCGTGCCGTAGATCGGGTCGATGCGATGACTCGCAACGCCTGCTCCGACAACTGTTGTGCAAAGTCGGTGACCTCGCTGATGCGGAGCCCCTGCTGCTGGGTCTCTGTGCCAGTCCTCGTACCTCTCGGTGCAGGTGAAGGAATACGGCCGGCGGGGGAGGCTGGAGGGTAGGAGGCATCCTCTGCCTAGCGGCCTCAACGTCTCTAGCGCGCTGCATTTCTTCGCGCTCCATATGTCTCTCCCAGGAGTAATGGTCCATGAGAGGGTTATGTGGGACCTCAGGAGGGTGACCGAAGGGTAGGTGAGATGGGGTAGGTTGGGATGGTCCAGCCTGGTGCACGGCCATCCTGTCCGGTAGGCGGCCCGGGAGGATTACCTGCTTTCGCGCGGTATGCCTAATGCGCGGGCCCCGGTAGTGGAGTGTTGCGGCAACGGTTCCGGTGGAGGGGGTAGCACAACCCTCGGGTTGGACCCGATGCTGCTGGAGATGGCCATGGAGGTGTCCTCTGTGGGATCGGTGGTCTGCCGACGTTGGTGTTCCGAGGCGGTGCGGCCCTCGGAAGCCTCAGAAGGCGAAGCAGCTCTCGGTAGAGAGCGAGACTGGGATCGTGACGGTGAACGCGAACGGGAGGAGTGAGACATGACGGATCTGTGAACAATGAGTTTCGTAAGTACGTGAATACACAAAAGAATAGTAAAGGAAATGTGTAATGAAATGCATGTACGGGTCAGTCACGTGAGCATCGGGAAGAGGCAGAACCAGGAATTTTTGACTCAAAAACCGCTAACAATAGTAATTACGTTCCGTCCTTGCGTAATTCATTTTAAACTAGGCATGGGTGATTAGGCCATGCGTAGTTAAAAATAAACATGCAATCGCAAAATTAATTCTCTAAAGTTTGAACCCATAAATGATTTTCCGAAAAAGCCTTGGTTATAGTTTGGTTTCGAAAAATAAATTTTTGAAAATTTTTAAAACCGTTTTTCACTATAACCTGTGCTCTGATACCAAGTCTGTCACACCCCGCTAAAGCGGAAACACGAGATGTGAAGAGCTGGAACATCATTACACGGGTTATAAGAAACATAACGGCATTCAAGTCATTAATGAATATTTTTAAAAGTGTTTACAACTTCAAAAGAGATAACCAAGTCATAGCATTTAGTACGAAATACATAGATAAAGTTTCAAATTAAAATTCCCAAAAGAAAATGGACAAGTCTTTTCCCGAATCAGTTCTCACGCGACCGCCTTGACCCGTCCATGCCATGCACCTCATGCTTACCCTAAATTTCCTGAAACATAAGATAAAGTGTCAACTACGAAAGTAGAGAGTGAGTTACAGTTTAGGTTGCTCGGCAAAAATTGGTTAAGTATATAAAAGTAAAGGTTTCCAAAAAGGAGGTTTAGCGGAGAAAAGTCGCTTAAAATTTTATATATTTTAAAGTTATAAGTAATGGGCGTATCAGTGCCCTAAAGTTCGTATAGACCAAGTAAAGTCAGAATTCGTAAAATGCATAGTTGCGGAAACAATCGCTAAAAGTTCGTAAATTTATGCGTATAAGTAACTAATTAGATTCTTGTATCAACCTCTTGGCATTCTATAACTTAAGTGTTCACACTAAACCGATTGTTCAACCGTGAGGCCCCTTACCCCGCCTATCCTACGGGGAGTTGTCAAGTTCTTAGTAATATGTACTTAGACTGCCATCTAAGCAAGGAACGGTTCTTTCCTAAGTATAAATACCCATTATTACTAAACGGCTCTGAAGTTAATATTGTGTAAAGTCTAAAAAGCAGCTGGGCACTAAGTAGTTTTGTTTCAAAAAGATAGTCGTCACTTAAGAGTCATGTTATAGTTCCATCAAGGGTCGGTCTCGCATAAAAGCATCAATAATTAGTTTGGCCGAAAAGGGGGCAAGCCGGTAAGTTCAAGTAGCCAGTAGAGCAAAAGTGTTTACGCATAAGAGTTTCAAAGGGTTTGTCCAAATAGTTCAATAGTTCCAAAGTTCATAATAGTTCATAAAAGTTTCCAAAGTTCACAATAGTTCCATAAGTTCGTAATAAGTTCAAAAGTTCACAAAGTTGCAATTGTTCATAAATGTTTTCAAAATGCAATAATCTTATGTTTCCCCCAAAATCATGCAAAAATACATTAAGTAAAAGGGGTTGTAACTCACGGATTGCGAAGAGTAAGAATGCGAAAGTCGGTCGGAACGGAAGCCGGGATCACGGATCGCCTATTAATACCAAGATAGTTTAATTGGTTATTATCTCATTATGTTATTTTTATATAATATAATAGATCAATTTTAATTAAACTTTAAGTGTCAAGGTTAAGTAAAGTCCAAAATGGTCTGAAATGGTAATTGTCACGTTTTGTTCGAAAGTCCGATTTTACGTTTATTATTATTATGTCACAAGTGATTTGACTTGCGGAAATGGTTTGTATTTTTCTAATGAAATTTGGGCAGCGCTTCCACGCCCAAATTTCATTTCCAAAATACAATTCCCACTTCCGCTCACAAATCACCTACAACACAATATCATATTTATTCTAATCCGTTTTAAGTCCAAATAGTCCATACATGTCTCAAATGTTATTACTTTTACCAAACTCAGTCCCAAAAGTCATATATCAAAAAGTCAGCGGGTCAATATAGTCAAAAACGTCAAATAACAAAAATTCGGGAAAAATGGTCAGGCCTGTGCGCCGTTGTGACCACTGGAACGGCGCACAGAAGCCATATTTTCACCCGTTGCGTCGTCCTAGTCATAGGGACGGCGCACAGATCGTGTTCTTGTGATTTTTCGAGCAAAACGATTATTTTAGCCATAGATCTGGACATGCAATAGGTTTAAACTTATTAAAACATCATTTTAACAGTTTCTAAAGTATTTAAAGTATTTAAAATTACAGATTCGTGGATTAAAAGGTTATTTCGGTAAAAATCGTTTTTGACCATGAAAAGTCATAAATCTTTATAAAAACTTGTTTTAAACCATTAGATCCTAAATGCAAGAGTTTATTTGTATAAAAATAGTAAAATGACAGAAATCTATCGGAGGAAAAGCTTGGATAGTGATTTGGCCGGATTTTAGCTTCATAAACCTTTACGAATTTAGTCCTTTACCGAAATCTTTGGCTTCTCCTTGCTTATCTTGATGTTCTAAACGTTTTTAGTGGTTTGAAATGGTGTTTTAAGGCTGTAATATTCTGGAAATGAGGGAGTTTTGGGAGAAAGTTTGAGAGAATTTGTTTGTGTGTGTGTTTTTTGTTTAGTAAAAATGTTAAATGAAAAGAAAAGTGAAGGGAAGAGTAAAGTGGGGGGTTGGGGACTGTATTCTAGCAGTAATGATGGCCTTTTCCCGAGTTTGATTGGGTCTGGTGGTGTGTAAAACGAGACATGCAAAATTTTCAAAATTTTGCAAAGCTGGTCCTGCCAGGACGGCGCACATGGCCTCTGTGCGTCGTCCTGGACCATATTTGTAACAATTTTTGTGTTTTTGCCGTTTTTTTTTCATTTTTGTTTCGTTGGACCTTTTCGTTAACTAAAATTTTAAAGTATGTTACATTATGAACTTAGGAAAGTTCATTATGAGTTTTCTTGGTATTAGAACTTATATAAATTGATTCCGGGTGTGATTCCGACACTGTCGCGGTTCCGGTTATTAAATAGTTAAAGACTAGATAGACCAAAAGAGACATAGAGTATAAAAATACACCTGGAATTGGACGGTTATCACATTTTATGGCTGGGATTCACTGGATTTAGTAAAGGTTTAGAGAGAGTTTGAGAGAAATGTTTGTAGGTGTTTTAGTTTTTGGTTTTGTAAAATGATAAATGAAAAGAAAAGTGAAGGAAGGAGTAAAGGGTGGGTTGGGGACTTTAACTTGGCAGTAATTATGGTCTATTTTCGAGTTTGATTGGGTTAAAAGTTGGTGGAATCGAGACATGCAAAAATTCAAATATTTTGCGGATTTAGTCCTTCCAGGACGGCGCACAAGGCCTTTGTGCGGCGTCCTAGACCGATTTTGTAAAGATTTTTGAGTTTTTGCTGTTTTTGCGTTATTGTTTTGTTGGACCTTTTCTTTAACTAAAAGTTCTTTATTATAATACGTTATGAACTTAGGAAAGTTCATTAGGTGTTTTCTTGGTATTAGGACTTATATAATTTGATTCCGGGTGTGATTCCGACACTGTCGCGTTTCCGGTTAATGAACAGTTAAAGACAACGACAGACAATAAGAGAGACATAGAGTATAAAGTGCACCTGAAATTGGACGGTTGTCACATTCTCCCCGCGTTGAAAGAAATTTTGTCCCGAAATTTAGTTCGTCCCATCATGAAGAAGTGTTCTCGAACAGATGTGGATATTTCTGACGGGTTTGGTCCTCGCGTTCCCACGTGAATTCGTGACCACGTCGGGAATTCCACCGAACCTTGACAATAGGAACGCGACTTTGCCTGAGTTGTTTGACCTCGCTGTCAACAAGGCGGTTCTTCAATGAAATTTTGTTTGTTATCGATTTTGACCTCGTCAAGAGGGATGACGATGGTCTCATCAGATAGACACTTTTTCAAGTGTGAGACATGGAATACATTATGAACGTTCAAGAGAGTCTGGGGGAGTTGGAGACGATAAGCAACTGGACCGACACGCTCAATGACTTCAAATGGACCGGTGTACCTTGGGCTTAGTTTGTCGCGCTTTCTAAAGCGGACTACCCCCTTCCATGGCGATATATTGAGAAGCACCCTATCGCCAACTTGGAACTCGAGGGGTTTTCTCCGGTTGTCTGCGTAGCTCTTCTGCCGGGTACAGGATGTCTTCAGTCTTTCACGGATAGTGGTGATCTTGTCAATGGTCTCCTGGACGATGTCGAGTCTCGTAAGCTGTCGATCGCCAACTTCTAGCCAACAAAGCGGTGACCAAAACCTGCGTCCATATAGAGCCTCGAATGGTGCGCACTTGATGCTGGCATGGTAGCTGTTATTGTAGGAGAACTCTACCAAAGGGAGGTGAGCGTCCCAACTTCCTCCAAAGTCAACTACACACTCTCTCAGCATATCTTGTTTGGATCGTCCTTTCACTCTGACCATCGGTCTGAGGGTGGTATGCAGTGCTGAGGTCTAGTCGCGTCCCTAACGACTTCTGAAGAGCACTCCAAAAACGGGACGTGAATCGACTATCCCTGTCGGAGATGATGGAGAGGGGTGTTCCATGACGAGAGACGGTCTCGTTGATGTAGATTTGAGCGAATTTCTCCATCGAGTGATTTTCTCGTACTGGTAAGAAATGAGCGGATTTTGTCTCGTGTCTTTACCCTTAACCGTACGGGTCAACTTAGTGATGAAGTCCATAGATATTTGTTCCCACTTCCACATGGGAATTTCCGGTTGCTGAAGTAGACCTGAGGGATTTTGATATTTCGCCTTGACTTCGGAGCAAGTAAGCCACTTAGCTACATACAAGGCGATATCCTTCTTCATGCCCGGCCACCAATAATATTCTCGGAGATCCTTATACAACTTGTCGGATCCCGGATGAATGGAATATCGAGATCGGTGGCCCTTGTCCAAAATGAGTTTACGCGGATTTCAGAATCCAGGCTCGGCCCTTGAAGTAGAAGATTCCTTCGGACTTGCGTTCGAATTCCTTTTCAAGATTATGTAGCGTTTCGACCTTTATGTTCTTTGGTTTCAACGGTTCTTGCTGCGCGGTTACGATCTGCGTTCGAAGACTTGTCTGAATTTGAATACCTAATGCTCGCACTCGGGATGGCTTTAACCTTTCCTTCCCACTCAGGGCATCTGCTACTACGTTTGCCTTACCCGGGTGGTATTTGATCTCGCAATCGTAATCACTTAGCAGTTCTATCCATCTACGTTGCCTCATGTTCAGCATTTTTTGGTCCAAAATGTGCTGAAGGCTGTTATGATCAGTGAAGACCGTACACTTAGTACAGTACAAGTAGTGCCTCCAGATTTTTAAGGCGAACACGACGGCTCCCAACTCTAAGTCGTGTGTTATATAGTTCTGCTCGTGCACTTTCAGCTGCCTAGAAGCGTAAGCGATGACCTTGTCCTTCTAAATTAGGACACACCCAAGTCCTTGATGGGATGCATCGCAAAACACTACAAAGTTATTCGTGCCCTCTGGCAGGGACAAAATCGGTGCGTGACATAGTTGATGTTTAAGCTTCTGGAAGGAATTCTCCTGTTCCTTTCCCCAAATGAAGTCCTTGTCTTTCTGAGTGAGTTCGGTGAGGGGCTTAGCGATCTTCGAGAAATTCTCGATGAACCTTCGATAATAGCCAGCCAACCCTGGGAATAGACGGATTTCCGTAGGAGTCGTCGGGGCTTGCCATTTCTCGATCGCTTCGATCTTAGCTGGATCTACATGAATCCCTTCTTGGTTGACCACATGACCAAGGAAGTGTACTTCCCGGAGCCAGAATTCACACTTCGAGAATTTGGCGTACAATTTCTGATCTCGGAGGAGTTCTAGAATGAGCTTAAGATGTTTCACATGATCTTCCTTATTCCTGGAGTAGATGAGAATGTCGTCTATGAATACGATAACGAATTTGTCAAGGTATGGCCTACACACTCTGTTCATTAGGTCCATGAATAATGCTGGTGCGTTGGTCAGACCAAAAGGCATGACAAGAAATTCGTAATGAACGTAGCGAGTTCAGAATGCGGTTTTAGGAATGTCGGCTTCACTGACACGAACCTGGTGATAACCCGAACGGAGGTCGATTTTAGAGAAGTAAGTTGCACCCTGCAACTTGTCGAACAGTTCATCGATCCTCGGGAGTGGGTATCGGTTTTTGACGGTCAGCTTGTTGAGTTCACGATAATCGATGCACATACGGAAGGATCCGTCTTTCTTTTTGACAAAGAGGATTGGGGCTCCCCAGGGGATGACTCGGGCGAATAAGACCATGATCTAAGAGCTCCTGTAACTGTTTTGACAGTTCTAGCATTTCGGGTGGTGCCAGACGGTATGGTGTCTTGGCAACCGTTGTTGCGCCAGGGACAAGGTCTATTCGGAATCCACTTGTCGATGCGGCGGTAGTCGTGGCAAATCCTCGGGAAAGACTTCTGGATGATCCTTGAGTACGGGAATGTCTTGGATTCGGCGTTCCGTGGGTTTACGTTCGACGACATGGGCGAGGAATGCGTCATAGTCCTTTTCGAGGTACTTGCGCATTTTCATGGAAGATACGATGCGAAGTTGTCGTCCAGGCTTGTCTTCCTGAACAAAGAGATTCTCTTTTTCCGAAAGAGGGATGTGAATGAGTTTGTTGAAACAGACAATCTCAGCGCGAAAGCGAGATAGCCAATCCATTCCGACGATAACGTCGAAGCTTGAGAGCTCGATAGGAATTAGATCGATGGGGAAAATATTGTCAGATAAGCATAGAGAACATCCTAAGATTATATCCTTAGCTTCAAACTTTTGGCCGTTAGCATATTCAACGGTAAACCTATCGTTAAGAACTTTAGATCCTAGGTTAATGAGGGGTCTAAATTCTAAGGAAATAAAGCTTCTCTCAGCTCCTGAGTCGAATAGTACGGAAGCAAAATGATCATTGATAGGAAACGTACCCGTAACTGCGTTTGGGTCCTGACGTGCTTCTTCAGCTGTTAGTGCAAAGGTGCGTCCCCTACCTTGTCCACCCTGGTTCTGCGGAGTTCGATGCAGCTTAGGGCAGGTGTTTCTAAGGTGTTGGTCGCTTCCACACTCGAAGCACGCCGGGTTATGAACTGGGTTGGTGGTCTTGTCTGGGCAATACTTGGCGAAATGGCCTACCTTCTGACATCTTAGGCATACCGGGCAGTTCCCGTGGTGATGAAAGGTGCACTTGTTGCACTTAGGGTACGGTCCAGAGTAAGGACTGGGTCCGGTAGGTGGTGTTGGTGTAGGTGCAGGTGTAGGTGCGGCAGTCACATCAAAGTTTCGGGTGCTACGGGCCTTCTTCTTTCGGTCACTTCTCCTTGGGGTCTGTTCAGCCTTCCTCTTCTCATCTGACTCCTTTTTGGAGGATGCAGAAGCGGTGAGGAGGTTGCTGGTGAGACGATGAGCTACGATGATTGCGCTTTGCAGAGTCTGGGGCTCAGATGAGATGACCATGCCACGGATTTCCGGAACAAGACCCGAGATGTAAAGATCGATCCGGTTCTCCTCAGGGGTTACCAGCCTTGGAACTAGCCGGGCGAGCTCGTGGAACCGGGTGGTGTACTTTTCGATGTCGTTTCCGATCATCTTGTGGTCCCACAGCTCAGCCTCGAGCTTCTTGATTTCCCCTCTTAGGCAGTATTCTTCGATGGGTAGGTTCTTGAAGGTATTCCAGGAAAGAGAGTTGGCAGTCTCACGCCCTCTGTTCTGAACAACACTGTTCCACCACAACAAAGCTCGGCCATGGAATACGCAAGAGGCGTATTCCACCTTGTTGGCTTCGGCACATCGGCTTATGTGTAGGACTGATTCGATACTCTCGAACCACTGGAGCAGTCCTACAGCACCAGTTGTGCCGTGAAAATCCTTTGTCTTACATGCCATGAAGCTTTTATAGTTGCACGGAGGAGGGTTTGGGTGCTGGTTCTGGTTCTGGTTGTTCTGTTGTTGCTGTTGTTGCTGTTGCTGCTTCTGTTGTTGTTGCTGCTGCTGATGATGGTTGTTGACATTGGCGTTGATCCCGGCGGTGATCTGGGCGATCATGTTGGGCATTGCCGCATTCAACTGAGCAGCGACTTGTTCAGCAATGAGGCTAGCATTCGAGCGTGGAGGTGCCACGATTCTACAATCAGAAAAAAAAATAGATTCAATTTAGGACGCACGAATGGAATATGATGAGAATATAATTCAGTGAACAATGATATTAACAGCGCAAGAATAATATGAAGGAACAAATAGCACACGCACGACAATGATTCAAGAGATAGTACTATAATGATTGTCAATAATAAAAGATTCACACGACAAGATAATTATGAATAATAGAAAGATAGAACTTTCATTAATAATGATAAGGTTTGGTACATAGTAAAAATTACTGAATAGAAAGTACGATTACAATACATAGAAAAGATAATAAGATAAGTAGCCTAAGTCGCGTATAATGGGAAAACTACGACTAAGCTAAGTACAATACAATACAAGGAATAACTAATGACGCCTCTCTAGAAACATATTGGCCACCATGACCGCAATCAGCGTACCCATGTCTAGGCACACGCCAATGAGGTGCTGCACAGTCCGTGCCGTAGCTCGTGTCGATGCGATGACTCGCAACGACTGCTCCGACAACTGATGCGCAGCGTTGGTGACCTCACTGATAAGGAGCCCTTGCTGCTGGGTCTCGTGTGCAAGTCCATGTACCTCGCGGTGCAGGTGGAGGAATGCGGCCGGTGGGGGAGGCTGAAGAGTAGGAGGCATCCTCTGTCTGGCTGCCTCAACATCTCGAGCGCGCTGCATCTCCTTACGCTCTATCTGCCTTTCCCATGTGTAATGGTCCATGAGAGGGTTATGTGGGGCCTCCTCTACAGGGTGACTAAATGGGAGGTGGGATGGTGTGGGTCGGGATGGACCGGCCTGGTGTCCGGCCATCCGATCCGGTAGGCGGCCCGAGAGGATGACCTGCTTTCGCGCGGACCCGATAATGCTGGAGATAGCCATGGAGGTGTCCTCCGTGGGGTCGGTGGTCTGATGGCGTTGGCTTTCTGAGGCAGTGCGGCCCTCAAAAGCCTCGTGAGACGAAGCGGCTCTGGGTAGTGATCGGGACTGGGATCATGACGGTGATCGTGAACGGGAGGAGTGAGACATGACGGATCTCTGAACAATGAGTTTCGTAAGTACGTGGAGACACAAAAATAATAAAGGAAATGTGTAATGAAATGCATGCACGGGTCAGTCACGTGAGAATCGGGAAAAGACATAACCGGGAATTTTCAACTCAAAAACCGTTAACAATAGTAATTACGTTCCGTCCTTGCATAATCCATTTTGAACTAGGCATGGGTGATCAGGCTATGCATAGTTCAAAATAATCATGCAATCGCGAATTAATTCTCTAAAGTTTGAACTGTGACAACCGTCTAAAATTCAGGTGATTCTCAGTTAACTTATCGGTTCGAATCTCCAGTTACTCTTTTTGTAGTGTTCATAATTCTTTAACTCGTACATATTGTGTCCTTATGTCGGAACCAGTGTCGGAATAACTCCCAGAATCAATTATATAAGTCCTAATACCAAGAAAACACCCAATGAACTTTCCTAAGTCCATAACAAATCATACTTAAGAACTTTCAATTAACAAAAAGGTCCAACGAAGCAAAAACGTAAAAACAAAAATCAGATAAAATGATGAATTTGGGCCCGGTGCGCAGCACCTGCTGTTTTGGTGCGCAGCACCTCCCGCCAGAATTCAAAATATTTACATATTTAGTCCTTGCCTCGTTTTTACACAAACCCAACCAATCACCCACGAGTTAAACCACTCATTTACTGCATTTTCTCAGTCCCTAAGACCAGTATTATTACTCTTTCTTTTCTTTTTCATTTCCATTTTACTTAATACAAAAACACACACACAAAAACACCTAGTTCCTTTTCTCTCTATTTCTCTCAAGAACACCACCAAAATCCAGAGAAATACCACCATAAATCAGTCCCTAAACACATAAAAATCAACCATCAAGCATACACAAAACGTTCCAAGGGTAAAGGGTATCAAAAGGAAAGGATTAAATCGGGTTTTCAAGAAGATTTGGGGCTAGAAACTCATCCAAATCGTTTCATTTCTTTTCCTTCGGTATAACTCTTTTACTTTACTCTTTTTACTAAAATCTTTGCTTGCATGTAAGATCTAAACCATGAAAATGAGTTTTTATAAAGATTTATGACACTTTTTATACAAAAACGATTTTTAACTAAATAATATTTAGATATATGTATTTGTGGTTAAAAGTTGTTTAGAAACTGTAAAAACACCATATTATTAAGTATCTACTGGTTGCATGTCGAAATCTATGGGTCACAAAACGTTTTTGGCAATAAAAACACAAAACGGGAGAAGAACAGCGCGGAGGTGCGCAGCACCCCCTGGTAGGTGCCGCGCACCGGGCTGCTGACTCTCCCGAAAATCGTCGTTTTATCCGTTTGAAACTTGTGTATACATTCTGGACTTTTGTTAATAATATTATGGGACTGAGATGACTGAAATAACAACAATGGTGACTTGTATTGGACTCTTTGGACTAAATGGACTTGTTGTTAAGTTATTATGTGTATATATGTGTTTTATGAGCGGAAACAACTTTAGGTTTTGGACACGAAATTTGGGCGCGGAAGCGCTGCCCAAATTTCGTTAGAAAACTTAAACCATTCCAGTAACCTAAACATATCTATCATAATAATAACTTTAACTTTGAACTTTTCGGACTAAAATTTACGTTAACTGCTTCGGACCAATTTTTGGAACAATATTAAACTAACACTTAATTTTGAACAAAAGTAACCTAATGAGATAATAACTTTTGGATAATCTTGGTATCCTTAGGCATTCCGTGATTCCCGGCTCCTTTTCGACCGATTCCCGAGTTCTCGTTCTCCGCAAACCGTGAGTTACAACCCCACTTTGTTTTACTTTTGTACTTTTAAACATTATTTGGGGGAAACATAAGATCACATGCCTTGTAACTTTTAACACTATTTGCGATTTATTGAAACAATTGGAAACTTGGTACTTTTGATACATTATTGAAACTTTTGGAAACTTGTGCGAAACTTTGGAAACTTTGGAACATTTTAGACTTATGAAACTCGTAAACTTTGGAAACTTGTACAAAACTTGAAACTCTTTGGAAACTTTGAAACTTTGGAAACTTGTACGAAACTTGAAACTCTATTGAAACTTTTATGAAACGTTCGAAACTTTGGAAACTTGGAAACTTGTGTACTACTATGTGTATATGTGTTGATGCCTTAGCAGGTTAACTAAATTTAGGATACTTGTTAGCGACCAATCCTTGATGGATATATAAGCCCGTAAGAAACTTTGGAAACTTTGTTCAATTGCCCGTTTTGGTATTGGAAACTTTATACACTATTAGCATTAGCCGTTAGTCATATGGGTATCGATACTTAGGAGGGGTCACTCTTTACTCAGGGTTAGCGTCCCAAGTACATATTGCTGAGTTCAAACGTTCAATCAATTAAACATTTTGGGCTAGTTCAGGACCACACATTCGGTTTAGTGTATACTTACTAATTATATTATGCCAAGTGATTGATACGAGTTACTATTTAGTTAAACACATACTCCCTACGCATACACCTTTTTTGCGCTTGGATTCCGCTGCAACTTTAATTATACGAGTTTTATTTTATTTTATTTACTTAATTTACTTGTGTACGTTCAAACCTCTTACTATTCACGTGTATGTTCTAACGTTGTTCCGTTCTTTTACTTACGACGTCACTATTTTCATGTACTTTCTATTTTTGGAAACTTTTCTCGAAACTCTAAACTGTAACTCACTCACTACTTTATGTAGTTGATACTTTATCTTATGTTTCAGGAAATTAAAGTAAGTGTACGGAATGCATGGCAAGGAAGGGTCATTATGGTTACGTGAGGCGCTCATTGGGAAAAGACCTTTCTATTTTGGGAATTTTTATTTGAAACTTGTATTTGTACTTTAAGTTAAATCATGAACTACTTGGTTGTTTTTGAATGTTGAAACTTGAACTATTTTATTTTAATTGAAATGACTTGAATCGTTTATATTTGCTTATGATTGTGTAATGATATTCCAGCTCTCACATTCCGTGTTTCCGCTTTAGCGGGGTGTGACAGACTTGGTATCAGAGCACAGGTTATAGTGAAAACGGTTTTAGAAATTTCTAGAAAGTTTTTGAAACCAAACTATAACCAAGGCTTTTCGGAAAATCATTATGGGTTCAAAACTTTAGAGAATTAATTTTGCGATTGCATGATTGTTTTTAACTACGCATGGCCTGATCACCCCTGCCTAGTTCAAAATGACTTATGCAAGGACGAAACGTAATTACTAAAGATAAACGGTTTTGAGTCGAAAAATTCCCGGTCTTACTATTCCCAACCTCACGTGATCGACCCTTACCTGCATTCCTTACTTATTTCCTTTAGCATTATCTTGTTCACGTACTTACGAACTTTTACGTCGCAGATCCGTCATGTCTCAGTCCTCACGTTCGCGATCTCCTTCACGATCTCAGTCCCGATCCCAACCGAGAGCCGCGTCCTCTCACGAGCCTTCCGAGGGCCATACCGCCTCGGAAAGTCTCCGACACCAGACCACGGACCCTACGGAGGATACCTCCATGGCTGTGTCCAGTAGCATCGGGTCAAGCCCGAGGTCGGTTTTACCACCTCCACCGGCCCCCGTTGCCGCGCCACCACAGCGCCGTGGACCACGTGTCGTTACGACGACACGTAAGCAGGTAATCCTTCCGGGACGGCTACCCGATAGGATGGCAGCGCGGCAGGACGGCCCGTCCAGGCCTGCGCCACCCCATTTCCCGTTCGGGCACCCACCTCCCGAGGCTCCGCGCACCTCGATGTTGGATCACTACTCGTGGGAGCGGCAGCTCGAGCGAGAAGAGATGCAGCGTGCCAGAGACGCTGAGGCAGCGCGGCAGAGGATGCCGCCTACCCCACAGCTACCCCCTCCTGCCGCCTTACTGCACCTCCATCGCGAGGTTAGGGGACTTTCAGAGGACGCCCAGCACCAAGGGCAGCTCCTTTGCGAGGTCTCCGACGCCGCGCAGAGGTTGTCGGAACAAGTGTTGCGTCACCTCTCTGTGGTTCAGGCCACGGCTCGTACGGTAAAACGCTTTGTAGGAGTTTGCTTGGTCATGGGGACCTTGTTGGCGGTTATTGCTGCCAAGATGTTCTTCGAGAAACGCCATTAGTGCATTTCCTTTATTATTGTACTGTAGGCCGAGGTGTAATTTTCAAATGTACACAGCTTCGCGCCATTTTCTTTATTTCCTTATGTATTGTACTGTACTTCTCCTATTTTGAACCTTGTACTCAACTTTTATATTAATGAATGAAGTTCCATTTATTATTATTATCTAGTATTACCTTGTCTTGTGAATCTTGTGCTGTGTTGAATCATTTTCTTACGTGTGAATCAGTATCGTGTGAATCTCTTGAAACCTTGTCGTGCGTGTACTATCTGTTCTATTACCTTACTCTTACGTGATTGTTAACTTTTTCATTGAACTATGTTCTTATCATACTCTAATCGTGTGTTTCTAAACTGAACCTGTTGTCTGTTGTAGAATCATGGCACCCCGTACCAACGCCGCAATCATTGCTGAGCAAGTGGCCGAACAGTTGCAAGCAGCGATGCCCAACATGATCTCCCAGATCACTGCGGGAATCAATGCTAACGTCAACAACCACCACCAGCAACAACAGCAACAACAGCAACATCAGCAGCAACAGCAGCAACAGAACCACCAGAACCAACAACAACCCCCGAACCCACCAGCATGCACCTACAAAAGCTTCATGGCCTGCAAGACTAAGGAGTTCCATGGCACAACCGGTGTCGTAGGCCTGGTATCCTGGTTTGAGAGCATCGAGTCGGTGCTGCACATCAGTGGATGTGCTGAAGCCATGAAAGTGCAGTACGCCTCCTGTGTATTGCACGGTAAGGCACTGACGTGGTGGAACAATGTGGTCCGCAACAGGGGACGCGAGACCGCTAATGCTCTCACCTGGGAACAATTCAAAACCCTCCTGATTGAGGAGTACTGCCCCAAAGGGGAAATCAAAAACCTCGAGGCTGAGCTCTGGGATCACCAGATGGTCAGAAACGACATCGAGGGGTATACTGCCCGATTCCACGAGTTGGCCCGACTGGTCCCAAGGTTAGTAACTCCCGAGGAAAGCAAGATCGACCTGTACATTTCTGGTCTTGTTCCTGAAATCAGGGGAATGGTTCTCACTAAGGAACCCCAGACTCTTCAAAGTGCCATCATCCTAGCTCACCGCCTCACGAGCGACCTACTCACCACTCCTGCCTCATCCAAGAAGGAGTCGGGTGAGAAAAGGAAGTCCGATCAGACTCCGAGGCGAAGTGACCGGAACAAGAAGAAGAAGACCACCCGCAACCTTGCCATAGCAGCCGTAGCACCGCCACCGCCACTTCCTCCAGCTGGAAATAGATACATGGGGACGAACCCCAAGTGCAACAAGTGCAATTTCCACCACCACGGTAACTGTCCCGTGTGTCTGAGGTGCCAGAAGGAAGGGCACTTTGCCAAGTACTGCACGGAAAAGTTGGCAGCTCTAGGTCCAAAGCCGGTGTGCTACGAGTGCGGAAGTGATCAGCACCTCCGGAATGCTTGCCCCAGACTCCGAAACGCCCAACCTAACTGAGGCGGGCAAGGCCGAGGACGTGCATTCGCACTCACAGCTGAAGAGGCTCGACAGGACCCAAACGCGGTGAACGGTACGTTCCCTGTTAATAATCTTTATGCATCCGTTTTGTTCGATTCTGGTGCCGAAAGAAGCTTTGTGTCCTTAGAATTTAGACCCCTCATTAACTTAGGATCTAAGATTCTTAAGGATAGCTTCACCATAGATTACTAACGGTCAGGAGTTCGAAGCTAAGGATATAATCACAGGATGTTCCATATGCCTGTCCGATAAAACTTTCCCTATTGATTTAATCCCTATCGAGCTGAAAAGCTTTGATGTCATCGTCGGAATGGACTGGCTCTCTCGTTTCCGAGCCGAGATCGTCTGTTTTGACAAAATCATCCGCATTCCTCTTTCTGACACTGAAACCTTAGTTATTCAAGGAGACAAACCCGGACGATCACTCCGTCTCGTGTCGTCCATTAAAATGCGTAAGTACCTCGAGAAGGACGGTGACGCATTTCTTGCTCACGTTGTGGAACGTAAACCCAAGGAGCTCCGTATTCAAGATATCCCAGTAGTCAAGGATCACCCAGAAGTCTTTCCCGAAGATTTGCCCGGGCTACCTCCTCATCGACAAGTGGAATTCCGGATAGACCTCATTCCTGGTGCAGCCCCGGTCGCTAGGACACCGTACCGTCTAGCCCCACCGGAGATGCAAGAGCTGTCTAAACAACTTCAGGAACTCTTGGATCATGGTCTTATTCGTCCTAGCTCGTCCCCCTGAGGAGCCCCTATACTCTTCGTTAAAAAGAAAGACGGATCCTTTCGTATGTGCATCGACTACCGCGAACTGAACAAGCTGACCGTCAAGAACCGATACCCACTCCCGAGGATCGATGACCTTTTCGACCAGTTGCAGGGTGCAACTTATTTCTCGAAAATCGACCTCCGTTCGGGTTATCATCAGGTTCGTGTCAGTGAGACCGACATTCCAAAAACCGCTTTTCGTACTCGTTACGGTCATTACGAATTCCTAGTCATGCCATTCGGTCTAACCAACGCACCAGCAGTGTTCATGGACTTGATGAACCGAGTGTGTAGACCTTACCTGGACAAATTTGTGATCGTGTTCATTGATGACATTCTTATCTACTCGAGAAACAAGGAGGATCACGCGAAACACTTGAAACTCATCTTAGAACTCCTCCGAGAACAGAAATTGTACGCCAAATTCTCTAAGTGTGAATTCTGGCTCCGGGAAGTACATTTCCTTAGTCATGTGGTCAACCAAGATGGGATCCATGTGGATCCGGCTAAGATAGAAGCGATCGAGAAATGGCAAGCCCCGACGACTCCTACGGAAATTCGTCAATTCCTAGGGTTGGCCGGCTACTATCGAAGGTTCATCGAGAATTTCTCGAAGATCGCTAAGCCACTCACCGAGCTCACTCAGAAGGATAAGGATTTTGTTTGGGGTACGAAGCAAGAGGAATCCTTCCAGAAGCTCAAGCACCAGCGCCGGAGAAAATTGCCAAATGATCGTCGGGGTCACCACTTCCGTCGTAGGTGCGCACGATGCTGGGCATCTTCGCTTTTCGAGGCATTTTGAACGTAGAGATTCTTCGAGTAAACTTAGAAGCAAAGTCTGATTGATAAGGAAGATTCAGATCATCTTCTTCATCACTATCGTCTCGCCCCGAGTCGCTCGAATAAACGATCTTTCGAGCCACCGGAGGACTCTTTCGGGAACGATCTTTCTTCTTCTTTCGCTCATGTTCCTCCAGCATGGCCTTGAGCGCATCATAATTCTTTTCCAGGAACTCCTCGGAGATTCCGGTACCTTTCCCTACATCATTCTGATCGTTCCTTGGAGTTTCATCTTCAATTATTGGTTCCCTATTACTTCCTGAGGTATTAGCCGTAAAAGTCATAGATGGTCCTGTAAAAGCCATGTATGTCCCACGGATGGCGCCAAATGTTGCGACACCGGAATATCACAAACACACTGGGGTAGAAGGTTCGGATCCGGAAGATCTGATCCGAAGAAGACCTTCAGCCTAGTCCTTATCTTCGATCTTAAAACTATCTGCACAAGTAGCAACACACGAGTAAACGGAGCGGGGATGGTCCCCTGGTTTACCTCGGGCGTGAGAGTAAGTATATCGAAGAGTAAGGGGTAAAATATAAAGTAAAAGAGTATAGTGTGTGTAAACGTTACCCTTGAAGTGAAGTGTGAGCTTGGTATTTATAGACCTTGAGTTTCGGATAATAACATGCTCTTAGTACAATACCTTGTTTATCCTGAAGGTATTCCGATGTGTTGTACTCTTTGTCGGGAAGTCATCCTTCGGCCTCGTGGTCCTTAGGATGTTCTTCGGATAATAGATGTTGTTTAGATTCCTTTTCTCAAAGATTGTGCCCAGTTTATTAGATCATTCGGCGTACCATTGGTTGACCGATAGACTTCTATCGGCCAGCCGATGGTACGTCATCAATAATAATTATAATTATAAAATAATATAGTAATAAATAATAAATAAAATAAAAGATAGTATATACATAAAAGCTTATCATAAGTTTAAACTAGTAAGAGCCTTTCATTCGAAAATGAAGGCTTTCAGTCTGTTCCGAAGTCCGTCACTCTTGAGTTTGGGTGCAGTCTCCTCCTCTTCCTCCGTCTCCAGGTAATTTCTTCCTTAATTCACACATACATACTAAACTGCTATTATGCTTATAACTTTAGCCTATTAAAATAATGATTTTATTAATTATAATCTAATACTTGGAAATGTAATATGTTGGTTTCTTAAATATATATTGTAATTTTGATCATTTAAATAAGTAACATATATAAAACCATATACTGTAATTAGGTTTCTGACAATTTGCTAGAATTTCTTTTTTGGATTCGAATGAATGAATAGCTTCACTTGAATTGTTGATTTTTGAAGAGCCTGCTAATTTTGGCCATAAATAAATCAACATCAAATATTGAATCACTTATATCCCTCTATTGCGAGTTTTCAAAAATAAACATGCGAAAACTCACATATTGAATAACTTGATTTGGAAAGTTTAGACAATAATCTGATCTATATGCGTACACATTTCAAATGTGTCAGTTTTCGTATCTTGTAGTGTTTCTTATACTTAAATAACATATACGGAGTACTTTCTTAGTTCTTATGTATTCAGGACCCAACTTTCTTTCCCTCAGAGGATCTTCTTCTGCCGTGCAGAGATTGGTAAGCATGTTAAACTTCATTATCCTTCAGTTTTGTCTTGATTTTTCTATGGCGATAGATGGTTTTGTTTTAGCTTTATGATATTTTGACATTGTGAATATGTGATAGATGGGTCGGTGAGCTTAGTAAATGTTCCTCCAAATCTGCTTTTAGCAGAAAGAGAAGAAGCTAAGGCTGTGCTACACATGTTTTTGACAAGCCAAGGCTTGAATCGTTTAAATGCAGCCAGAAAGATGAAAAAGTTGGACCTATTCATCGATCACCTTCTGTTAAGACTTCACACGGTTTACAAAACCAGATATCTAGTAGGTCTGATTTCTATACTATCAACTAGTATTTTGATTCCAGATGTTTCAAGATAATAATTAAGCATTTTTGTATTGATGATGTATCCTATCGACACACTTTCTTTGCCTATTTTCTAAATAATTAATAAATTGAATTGTAGGACGAGAGCTCACGACTCCTGAAATCAGAGATGCTCTTATCCCTTATCTAGATGAACTCGTTGAGGAGCATGGGGATGATTTCATCGAGGTGCTAGAATACTTTCCAATCCCACTAGTCAAAGACAAATCAGATGAAATAGTGCAAGAACCACCCGGTAATACTATTGAAAATTCAACCACGCCTATTTCTACCACTGAATCCACTACGGACTCTAAAAAGACAACTGTCACACGAGTGAATAATAATAGTAATATTGGGGAAACACCAAATCTCCCTCCTCACGTGGTCTATCTTGAAGAACTTGGCATGGAGCGTGAGGTTATTAAGGAAGTAATTCGGAAATTCCCTGCTTTTGCATACTACAGTTTGGAAGGAAAAATCAAGCCAGTTGTCGAGTTTCTTCTGGAACTTGGTATAGCAAAGTCAGATATACCCATAATTATCAGTAAACGACCTCAATTGTGTGGTATTAGTCTAACCGAAAATCTGATCCCGACAATGGCATTTTTGGAAGACTTGGGGGTGGACAAAAAAAAATGGGCGAAAGTCATTTACCGATTTCCCGCCCTTCTCACTTATAGCAGAACAAAGTTACAGTCAACTGTGGATTATTTCTTTGAAATCGGGCTTTCATCTCAAGACGTGGGGAAGGTTCTAACACGCTACCCCTCCATCATAAGTTACAGTGTGGAGGAGAAGTTACGACCCACAGCTCAATACTTTCATTCAATAGGAGTTAATCCTGCGGTTCTTATGTCTCGATGCCCACAAGCTTTTGGTCTTAGCATCGAGGGAAGTTTGAAGCTCGTTACCGAATTTTTCATTCAAAAAGGATACCATATTGCTGATGTTGCATTAATGGCTTCTAGATATGGGGCACTTTATACTTTCAGTGTGGAAGATAACTTGTTACCAAAATGGGAATACTTTTTGACTATGGAATATCCAAAAACAGAACTAGTTAAGTTTCCTCAATACTTTGGGTACAGTTTGGAGGAGAGGATAAAACCGAGGTATGAAATTGTTAAAGAGAGTGCGGTCAGGTTGCTTTTGAACCAGGTGTTGTCCCTTTCTGATGAAGATTTTCACAAGCTTCTTAAGCGTAAAGTGAAGAAGAAGAATGCTTGTGCTTGATTTGTAGAATCCCAGATGCAATAATAACATGATGATCCAGTAAGCGTGTAATCGGTATGTTTTGTTTTGATAGAATACTTTTAGTATAGTTATTAAAGCTGATGAATGTTGTAGCTGCTGGGCAATTGCATTATACTGTGATTTTGAAACATTATTCAAGGTATTAGAACGACAACTACTTTTGATTTTTGAATCATTTGTATTTATAGCATTAAATTAGTAAGGGAGATGGTCTTTATTATTTGTTTATAATAATAATAAGGTAAAGGTTGTAATGTTGTATCCTTGTTTATTTAATTTTTCTTTCGCAAATTTCAAAGGATGCGCTGGTAACTTTCAATCTAATCTCCGACTTGATGTTCACCTGGTTTGGATTAGAAATAAGAAAATAGATATTCAGGTTAGGTAACGGGGAAAACGATTTCCTATCAAAACATGTAATATTTTTAGTACGGATTGTTACGTGTTGAGTTTGCTGGCCCACAAAAACTTTGTTGTCCGTTTTATGTTTGTATAAGTGATCAGTCTGTTACTTTACTACAAATTCATCGGCTCCAGCTTATGGACTTGCAGCAACTGACACAAATCGGAATCCTTCAACTCTTAGGTAATATCGTTACTGAAAATATATTTTAAACAATAATTTTTCCTACCTGTATGCTTATTTATAGTGTCTATTTATAATGTTATTACAGTGGTTCTACTGGTTATAAAAATAAAGCATCAACCTTCAGCGTAAATGATTTAACTCACCAGTTTCTCTGCAGTCTGGTCAAAAAGTCAATGACCGAGATTGTGAAAATGGTCAGACCACAACTTAAGGCTTATTGCACTCCGATTATATGTCAGAAGCAATCTTTTGAGGACTACGCTAATAAAGCTCCAAAATTGCATCAAGAACATGATGACGATTGGCCCGTTATTGAACAGCCACTACAAACTGTTGGTGTACAGTCTTTATCGGAGCCTCATGTTTTTAACTTGGTAGAAGATGATAATATTTATGAAGATCACACCGCAAACCATGTTTTAAGTCGAAATCTGTTGGAAGATACATCTGGTAGGGCACCTCTTTATAGAGATGAGATGTAAAAAAATATGGATTCTTTCCATCATGAGGATCAAGCTTTTGAGCACAAAGAAGGTTTGTTCTACATTCTATGTTCGTAAAATACTATTAATTAAAAAATACTTTGTCACCATTTCAGTTCTTTCCGAGCAAATTGCATAAATGGATAACCAACTTTGGTCAGATTTCTGTTTGGGTAAATTATCTGTTCTCTCACCAATAAAAAATCAGACTTTCAAAAATAAATTGGTCGAAATTTCTGTTTTTTAAGCTAATTTATTTATTTGTTTGGCCCATTAGAGATCATTCATAACCCAAATTCCCGTTTATATATAAATTGGTCTAGAATTTTAACCTCTTATCTGTAATATCCCAGAGAAAATATTACATTTTTGTTTATAATTGTGGGAACAGTAAAATCTAAATGGTTTGGTGTTCTTGTGATTTATATGGTATATGTGATTTACTAATCGTGTGGTATTTGATTTCTACTAGGCGTTATCTTTTTATGCTTTCTTTAATAGCCTTGTTGCCGACGATCTTAAAAGTTAATACCATGCAAGGGACGTTTGTTGCTATAGTCTTGTTAAGTTTGTTATTTGACAATTATTTATCGTACAAAGATGATGCACGTAATGGTTGCTAGTTTGACAGTTATATATTTTTAATTTATCTTTTCCTGTTCTCACTTTTTGTTGCTCCTTCCTCTATTAATTTTGCTGCAGGCTGCATAAACAAATCGTTACCAAACACATTGTTAGCCGCAAATGGTCATCCTGTCCGAAAATCTGATCTTTCATTCTTGCCGTTTCCTATTAATCAATCGATGGCCACTAAATATGGTAGCTCGGTATCTTCCATCGGCGGATCAGCGATTTTTTCGGTAGTGGTATGATGCTGAATTTAATTATTTCTTCATTCGCTGGAGTTTTGGTTCATTAAATTATGGCAGTTTAAGTTGTAGAATCTAGGATTAAATCACTTGAATAACTATGACCTCAATGAACCTTTCTCCCACATTGTTGCTTCATTGCTTGAAAATTCAGGCGGTCCCCCATACACCTTTCTATAATCCAATTCACTATTATGTATTCTGCAGAAGATGGTCCGAAAAGAATTCTTAAACTGGTCTGAGGCACGCTTACTATAAAGTTGTGTGTTGCAGGCGTTTAAAGAAGTTTATAGATGATGTATATGATTTTTGGGTCATTTTGCTTGAATCACTTGTCGAGCTGATACTTGGTGGGAATGGTGAAACCTTATTGCTCAATGAAATGGCATCGTAGCCATAGCTAGGACATTGGTTTTTAGTCTAATGTGTAATTTTTTCTTGAACATACGCACAGATTAGACGAGAGACAGAGAATTTTGGATTCGGTGGTGTTGACATTTTCTCCGGAGTCTTTAACAATTGTGATATTGATGACAAACAAATGCATATGACAGTTAACTTGGGGGTGTTTGTCCAAGGGGTTTAGGCTTTATACTCTCTAAACTTATAAGTTTTATTTCAAGACTTAGCTTATTAATTTATTATGAAAATTGAGAAGGATAACATGAAAGTCGCAGAATCCGAGCTTATGAAAAACCCTCCAAATAAGCTAATAAGTATTAGCTGATAAGTTTGTCTAAACACAATAAATGAACTTTTATTTTTCTTTTGATATAAATCATATTTTACTACTTTATATTTATATAATTATAACTATTGTTTGCATGAAAAATATAAACCGGGTATTTCAAATAAGTTTTTAAAAATTCTCAACAATGATATTGTGTCACATATACATGTTTAAGAGGATATTATATTTAGAATGGTGTATTTTAACTAGTGGTGTCAAAAAAATTCGAGTCCCATTGACCTGATTCGACCCGAATAAGCTTATTAGGTTTGGGTTAGTCGGGTCTAGAATCTACGATCGGGTTATTCGGGTCAACCTGATTAAGGGTCGGGTAGCGGGTCTTTTTAAGCATCTTTATTCGGGTTCGGGTCAAACCGAATAACCCGAATAAGTTTTTTCTTTGTTTTACTCCGTTTACTAATAAACTTAACAATATTTTATACAACTTGTTAATAAATTGATAAGTAAAACGTCGATCCTTTCTTGAAATAAAAACCTTACTATGTTTCTTCTTGATTCATACTCTTCGAAAACATACCCTTTTTTTGTTACAAAACACAACTTCGCATTAAAGGTTATTTTATGTATTAAATGGTTGGATTCTTTTTTATAAATGTTAGCAGTCAAATAAATATTTACAAAACTAATGTATACACCTGGTAGTGGCCAAAATATGTTACAAATTATTTCTTTTTGGGTTATTATTTTTAGCATTTGTGTATATAATATCATTGCAACATTATATGTTTTTCTATTTAATGTTCATTATAACTTTTGCAACATTATAAAATTTATTTGGTCGCTATTGTTGTCCCTCTTAAGAAATTGCTTATTAGAAACTGTTTTTCTCATTAATCTAAGAACCAATAGCTATCTACTAATTTGGACAAAGTTTATTATGCATTTTAGTTTCATCCAACCCGAACCCGAATACACCCGAACCCGAATAGACCTGAACCCGAAAACCCGAACCTTATTTGGGTCGGGTTGCGGGTCATGTTTTGAGTTTTTAAAACCCGATTAGACTCGACTCGATTAAGCTTATTCGGGTCGGGTTAACCCAATTAACACCCCTAATTTTAATACGTCTTAGTTGATTAACATTATATGTTCCTAGTTTTGTTATACCTTTACATGAAGTTTTATGTTCGAATTTCTATAGACATAGTTGGTCCTTTTCCTACGCCCGATGCCAAAATGCCACATTGCAATTTATTTAGAGTTAATGTGAGTAGAGGTGCAAGAAAACCGGGGTTTTTTTTTTCTTTTGGTTTTTTAAAAACCAGTTAAAAAAAAACTGGTTATTTGAAAAACCAGTTTCGGTTAATACCGGTTTTTTCGGATCGGTTTTTTTCGGTTTTGAACCAGATTATAATTTGGTATAAAATACAAACATAACTTTTATTTAAAATTTAAACAATAAAATTACAACTAAAAAAATAAAATACTAACATAACTTTATTTTGAGCAATATGTCACACCTCGCTAAAGCGGAAACACGGAATGTGAAGAGCAAAGAATCATTTCACGGGTTACACTAAATCAACGGTTCAAGTCATTATGATTTAAGTTGAAAAGTACAAAAGTCAAAGTTACAACCAAGATTCAAAGTTAAGACCATAATACATAATAAAATGTTTTTAAACAAAAATTCCCAAAATAAGGCCTTCTTCCCGAGGTACACTTCACATAATTGGCTTGACCCGCCCGAGCAATGCACTTCATAACTTACGCTTAGTTCCTGAAACATGAGATAAAGTATCAACTACGAAAACGTAGTGAGTGAGTTACAGTTTACAAGTTGACAAAAGGTTTCAAGTACAAGTTCGACAAGTATATATATATATATATATATATATATATATATATATATATATATATATATATATATATATATATATATATATATATAAGTATAAAGTTTCCAAATGGAGTAAGCGAATGAGCAGTCGCATAAGATCGTTTATATACTGTCGTAATAGTTCAAAACAAGAATTTAGAGTTCGTAAGAGTTCGAGACAAGTTCAAAGTTCATAAAAGTTCAAGATTCGTTCAAAGTCAAAGAAGTTCAAAATAAGTTCAAGTGCTTAAAATTCAAGAATAGTTCAAAGTTCAAGATAAGTTCAAGTTCAAATAAGTTCAAGTCGCGTAGCAAGCGGTAAAAAGAGTAGTCATTACCTCAGCGGTGGTTTAATCCACATGTGTAAGACAGAAAGTAAACAAGTATATGCGTAAATAATAAAGACCTATGATCCTCGAGTTGTACCAACCACTAAGCTTAATATACGTAAGATTTAGTTTTGCACACTAATCCGATTCTGGTCAAGTTCCAGCCCCTAGTTCCAGTCTAGAGTTCGAGTTCGCTAGAACTTAGCAATATGTACCCAGGTTGCTACCCTAAAGTAAGGAGTGACCGCTCCTAAGTATCGATACCCATATTTGCTAACGGCTAGTGTTAATAGTGTGTAGATGTGACAACCGACTTATTTCCGGTGAAAATCGCATTCTCTATCTTTGAGTTAAATTCGAATTGATCTTATCTTTACTTGTCTCGTAAACTTGTGTGTGTCGGAATCGAAATCGGGATCACTTAAATGAATCCTAATACCAAGTAAACACTTAGTGAACTTGTCTAAGTTCCTATCTAAAATAACCGGAAACTTTCAACTAACGAAAACGATTCACAAAGGAACAAACGAAAAACGAACAAAGCTGAAACAGGCCCCAAATGCGCCGCCAGTTGCCCCAATGCGCCGCATTCGGGGCTAGTTCAGCAATGTTTTGTGTTTTATAAAATTTAACTAAACGGACTAAAACCCAAACCAACGATTTGGTCCAGGTATTTAGAGCCCATGGCCCTTTTAAAAATCCAGTAAACACCCCTACAACACACACAAACATAACACAATTCACACACACACACCTAAACACAAACACTCTCATTATTCACTCTCTCTCTCATTTTAAACACTCCCAACCAAAAACACTCTCAAACTCTTTTCATTTGCAGAGCTATTTCACCCAAATCACAGTGAAAATCACCACATAAATGTGACAACCGTCGAAATCCAGGTACTTATTCTGTTGTGATATCAATTCGAAACGTTAGTTACTTCTTTGTCTCGTTCGCTCTATTTTGGTTCGTAACTTTTGAATCTATACTTTATCGGAACTAGTGTCGAAATAACTTCCGGAATCAAAATTATAAGTCCTAATACCAAGAAAATACCTATTGAACTTTCCTAAGTTCATAACTTATCATAACCGACAACTTATAATTAACAAAAAGGTCCAACGAAGCAATAACGCAAAAACGAAAAACTCAAAGTGACCAAAAATGGCCCGGTGCGCCGCACCCAGTGAGGTGGTGCGCCGCACCTAGCGCCAGGTTTTCAAAAATGTTACACATTTGGTCCCTTTCTCGTTTTACACTCCCACCACCCATTTTGGCCAATAGAAATCGAGCCTTTACTGCCATTACCTGTCCCAAGACCAGGTTTGTGACCCCCCATACCTCATTATCTTTTCTTTTCATTTTTCTTATTCATTTTAATAAAAACAAAACACACACACACATACATCTTCTCTCTATTTCTCTCAAGAACACATCATCTCCAGAAACTTTCCAGCCATATAAACACCATTCCACCCATTAAAAACGTTTTGGTTCATCAATAGAAGCAAGTGGGTATCGTTTCTATCAAAAAGGACCACGGGTGTAAGGATTTTTGGAGCAAGAATCCGGCCAAAACTCTCCATCTAAACTTTTCCTTCGGTAGATCTCTATACTTTTACTATTCTCACATTAATATTCATTTGCATGTAAGATCTAACGGTTAAAAATACGATTTTTCATAAATCTATGACTTTTTACGGTCAAAAACGTTTTTAACCGAAATACTCTTTAGATCCACGAATCTGTGGATAAAAACGATTTTGAAACTGTTAAAATGTTGTTTTAAATGATATTTACTGACTGCATGTTCAATCTAAACAACAAAGAAAGGTTTTATGAAGTTTTATGTCACTTTTCTTACAAAAACGATTTTTAACTAAAAAGTAATTAGATCTACATTTTTGTGGTTTAAAGTTGTTTAGAAACTGATAAAACTTTATCTTATATGGTATATACTGGTTGCATGTTGAAATCTATAAGTCACAAAACGTTTTTAGCAAGAAAAACACAAAACGGGATTGTGACAGCAGCCAGGTGCGCCGCACCTGTGCCCAGGTGCGCAGCACCGGGCTGCTGTCCTCCCGAAAATCGTCGTTTTACCCGATTAAAAGTTGTATACACGTTCTGGACTTTTACCAAAATCATGAGGGGACTGAGATAAACAAAACCTATAATAAAAGTGACTTGTGTGGACTATTTGGACTATTAATAAGCTATTAAAGACCGATTGATTTGTTTCGTTCAATTAACTAACCTAACTCTAGATTCCTCTCGAATACCTAGAATATCAACTAGAAAATTGAATATAAATAACTTTGAACAATAATCTAGACATAAACAATATAGGTTCTTCTATTAAACATAAACACCTAAAAACATTCAAACATAATAAGCTAAATCATCACAAAAGGTCCATTACTAAACAAGTGGTAAAGTTATTAGCTACTCATGTTCATAATGCAAAAACAAATAAGAAAAGTAGTAGACATAATACCAATAATCGATAAAGTAACGAAAGAATTGCGTAAAACGTTAACGTTGAAGATATAACTCCAAAACTAGGCTTCAAACTCTTCTTGCAGCTCCTAAACCGAAAGTTGAACTCCATAATTGAATAAGAAAAACTGAATAATAATTGTGAAGTTTTGGTTTGTATTTATAGGAAGAAATCCGGATTGCAATAAAACTGCTCACTGTGTCGCACCAGGTTAGTCACTAATTCGCACAAAGCTAGTGACCTAATTTGAAACCAACACAAACACTATTGCGCCGCACCCATGAACTTGATGTGTCACACTGCCTTATTTCCAGAACCTTCTTGCGTTGACCTTCGTTGATTGCGGCACACCACCCTATTTTGTGCGTCGCATCTCTTCACAGAAGACAGATTTTCGTCTTTTCGCTCTTTTACTTGCATTTCTTGACCAATCTTCCACTTCCCGATCATATTAACCTGTAACTAGAATAAAACTTTTTTCTCACGGTTAAATGCAAAAACCTATCCTATCCATCATGTTTCAATACGAAAATCGACCGAATATCGCATGTGAATATGTGTATAAATTTACGATATCAGTGCGCCGCAGCGGGAAGAATCTAGAAACAACTCGAACCGAAATACCCTTACTGCGTTGGAGTGGAGTTCATTACGCCGCAGTTAGGCTTCAACCTGCATCCAACTTTCGTATAGCTTCTAGCTGCTTCACGGTGAGTCTTGGTGCGCCGCAGTGGGTCCCTAGAGCGAAATCTTGAGCCAAACAACCTTCCCAAGTCACCAACCAAACCCCCCCGAGCCATGGTTCCTTCATATGCCTCATTACCAATCATAAGTATCACTTCTTGTCCATCCGCAACCGTATCAATTTTGAAACATATCATGAGTAGAATTCCACCTAGTATTATTATCGTAGCAAGGTCCTAAGGGAATTTCACCACATTGTTTTCGGAAACTCCTATAATTAGCTTGTCGTTCGTTACTCGAACTATATATAGTTACTAATAAATTCCTAAATTCTAAACATAAGTCATTACATATGGTTAATGCATTTTGTACGGCCAAATTTATAAAATGAGCAACACAACAAGAATGAAAAAATGTGCCATCTAACATTGGTTCTACACGTAATTTTAGTAAAAATTCATAGACTTTGTATTATTTGACGCATTAGCTAGTGAAATTGTAAAAACTTTATCGTCTAAACTATATTCTATTAAAGTGTCATTTAAAATTTTTCGCAAATTAATTCCCTTATGCGGATAACCAAAAAATTTAAAAGCTATTGTACATTTCACCAATAACTAAGACTCGGGATGAAACCAATGGGCCGAAACGGCTAAATAAGAATGTGTCGTACCATGTGGTGTTGTCCAACATCACATGTAATAGAAACACTGTAGTTATAGTTTTGAAAACCAATAATTATACCGTTTTTAGCCTTTTTCCCATAATTTAAATGCATCATTTCTAAGGGTAGTATGACTTACTTGTTCATATTGCGATTGTAGTCTATTTTTGATAATAGTCGTAAACTTTTGGTTGTCGAAGTGGTTGAATGGAAGCGTATGTTGGATGACAAACTTGGTAAAATCTTTTCGAAGCGCTACTTCATCGTATATAAATAACCCGACATCAGAACCAATTGTCGTTTGTGATGCATTAATCGCTTTACACGACGAGTTTTTGTGAGTTTTTAAAGTTGAGTTGGATGTGGAACAAAGAAACCGGTTACATCTCTTGCAACGGGCCCTTTCCATCACATCCTTCATTTTGCATAAATCGAAAGCACACCAAATTTCCGGGTTCCGAGTCGTTGGTTTAATTTACGCAACATCATTGTTTGTGTAATCTATCTTTCGTACATTGGTAAGAGCGGAAGTGGAAGCTTGTGACGGAATGTTTTCCATTTTTGAAAACAAAAAGTAAATATATGTCGAGATTTAGAGAATCTTTTTAGATAATGAGAGTGTGATTTTGTTGTGTTTTCAACCCAAACCAACTCATCCTATTTATAGATAATTTAGAGGTGCCAAAAAATTCAAAAAAAAAAAAAAAAAACGCTTCTAACGACTAGCAACAGATCTATTTTTTTGAAACTTTGTGCATATTTTTTTTTTTTTTTTTTAAACAAACTGGAAAAAAAACGGGAAAAAACCGGTAAAGCTGGAAATCGAAAACCTATGTATCCGGTTCGGTTTCTAATAATCGATTCGCTTATAGGAAAAACCGGTTGGGTTATAGGAAAAACCAATTATACGAAAAACCGGTTTCGATTTTATGACCAGTTATAAAAAAAAAAACGATTTTCATGTTACACCTCTTAATGAGATACAATGTTTTTTTACTAAAAATCGTCTGTTCATAATAAAGGAGATGTTTCAAAGTAGGAAAAATAAACCATACGGGTGAAAATTGTTTGATATATGAAGATGATATTGTGCATTTATATTTTTTCTTAATAAGATGACTTCAGGACAATTTGCATTTGGTTTTAATTATTGTCCCAACTCCTAAGTTATTACTTCCTTTGTTTAGGAAAAAATATTTATAAATAAAAATAATCAAAATAATATAAGTGTAATTAATAAACTGATTTTTTTTTATCATATCATTCGTTATGTCTTTTTATTAAAGACATTAGTTACTTTTAAAGTTTTAAAAACTTTAAAGTTTTAAAGAAAAAAAAATGAAAGTTACTATTTTTTAACTATAAATATATAAAAATAAATAATAGTTTTGGAACAAATATAAATAAAAAGATATAGAACTGTTTTTAAAACATAATAAGTATAATTTTTTAATGGTAAATTGTTTAGTTAAAGACATCCACAATAGTAAATCTTTTTAACAGTTTAAAAGTATAAATATCATGTCATTACTATACCTTTTAATCTCTAAACCTATATTTACTTTATTTAAACCATTCGAAAAAGTCTATAAATGAAAATAAATACTATTAGTATAAAATGTAAAAACTAGTTATCTGAGTTTTGCCTAAATGGTAAAGGGTTTTTTGAATTAGAGGTCTTTTAAAAAGGTTTTAAAAAAATGAACCTTTATAATGAATGTCATCTTAAACTTCATATCGATAATGATACGAATATTCATTAACTCATTAAATTTTACGTAAAAAGACGAGTAGGTTAGAAAATTTATGATCTTTAGAAGCTAAATCAAGAAGATACAATGTTGATATATATACTATATTTTTCTATTACGTTTTTCTTATTCTCATCTTACATTGGTAGATGAACATAATTAAATCTTATTTATAAGTGTAACTTTACATCAAATGTTTAAATTTTTTGGGAAAAAACTATGAATTGATTAGTATATATAATCATATATTAGCACTTTACACAATTATATCATTATTTTCAAAAACTAATTATTATTTTTTTTCTAATTTGAAAACCTTTTATACAAGTTATTCATAAGTTATGAAATGAATTAATATAATAATTATTATTTTTGACTTATTAATTGAAAACTACAAATTTATATTATTAGAAACTATTAAAACCTAAAATTTTAACTAAAAATGAAATATAAAATTTGATTTATACAGTAACATAGATTAGATGAAAAGGTAATTACATAATATTCCTATTGGTCAAATGGATATTTTGAAATTTTTTAACGGAATTATTAAACATTAATTTAGATGACAAAATAATTACTTTTTGGGTTTTGCTATTTACAATCTTATGAGTTGTTTTTTAAAAGTTAACATGTACATAACACGGTTGTATATTTGTTATGTATGTGATTCTAAAAATGCAAAAGATGAATTTTTTTGTTAATGTACAAGAAGAAAACAAATGTAATAAAGCTTTATTGACAACAAATTAAACTGCTAATGACATTTTCCTTAATTTTTATAAGTAAACAAGTAGTATATATTTTTTTTAAATGGTCCTTGTTGATACAATGAAGTTGATTCTCACTACTAAAACCCTTTATAATCTAACAATAGCGGGTAAATCGTGTATTTTAAGGTTAAACTTGATAATTGAGGGGTGAATAGGTAAATGTTTTTGTTAAAGAAGCATCTGAAATAGTGTACACTGACTAGTGAGCTGGCAAACCATGATCTTTCCACCATTATCATGTTGATGAGACATTCGAGGGTAATATTATTTACTTATTGTAATAAACAAAACAAATACCAATACATTTTTTTTTGTTTTTACCTAATTGGTGAAATAGCACCCTAAAACCGCCATTGCACCTACTTATTATCTCACATTTTTTAGCTCTACTTATTTTTAAAAATTATGTACTAAAACTCATCTCATAAATAAATGTTTAACTCATTACACCAAATCTATAATCTATAACTACATATAAGTTAAGATGATTTTACATGATGTGACAAAATAATACATAATTAATAAAATATTAGATAAATTTACCCAATTTACTGATAAAAGTCTGAGAATTATAAGGTCAAATAGTATTGGTATGAAAAAAAAAAATTGAAATGTTATAACAAGCTAAGAAAGGGACGACAAAATATTTTGAGTCGGATTTTAACACTTTGTTTGGTGGATCGAGTACGCAATATGAAGACATGACGACGAAAGAAGATGAATACAGTGTCGAAGAGAAAAACGAAGTCGAAGATGAAGAGTAGATGTGGGGGGATTTTTTGTTAGTAAATAATCGTAATGCTTTTTCTTTAATATAATTTTCTTTTATAATAAATGTAATGTTTTTTTATTTCATTGAATTTTTTTAAATTATTAATATGTTAGAAATATATAAAATAAATAAATATGTGAGGTTACAAAAAACTAAGGTCATTGTTAATTACGACTTCGTCAACTTTAAATCTGGTATTACTAACATGACATTAAGTTAACAGATAATTATAAATGGTCTAACATATGCATTTAGGTATTTGGTGGGGGTTAATTGACATTGTACCATCATTTATAGCCGTTTTAATAGTTTGCTATAACTAGTTTTCTAATTTTCTTAATTATTATATGTTTTATTTTCTTGTACATTTTTAAAACAATACCTTTACATTAAGAAATCACAAATACATTTTGAATATATAATCATATAACTATCTTTTATAAATAATCGATAGAGCTTGGAATAGCAAATTACATATTTTTAGGCAATGCTATTTAATTTTTGTAAATTCATATAAGATAAACATTAATAAGAAACTTGCTTGAGACGACCGTTTTGTAGTTCCCTCTCCATTTTGGTTCACTTGTCAGACAAAAAAAGAGGGGTATGTTGTTAATGGGGAAGAAGAAGGAAGATTTGGGAAATGTTTGGATGGCTGCTCACTTTCCTAAGCGTATCAACAAACATCTTATTCAACACACCAACATCATCTCTTCTGTTGGTTAGTTCACTTCACTTTCTAAAAAAAATTATAATCAAATTGAACATTAATACATTGTAGTTTGAACTTAATGGATGCATTTTAGGGTCAAGTTTGTTAATTTTAACAACTTTTATGATTTTTCTTCGTTACAATTTTCTAGTACCGATTTTAGTTTATTTGTAATTGATGATTTCTGAATCAAAGAAATCATGACTTGTTCCATTATTAATAATAATTTAAGGTGGTTTTTAATTATCGTCACCGCTACTTAAAACAACCGTAAACGACACATCATTTTTCCAAAACAAGTATTTTCATTATACCTCGTTATATCTATATGGTATGGTATTTTGTTACTTCTCATATTCATACTTTTAAGTATTACTATCTCTAACATGCTTCTTCTTTCGTGTTTTGAATTGAAATTCAGAAAAAATATTGGTAGACCAACTTCCTGTTGTAACATATAGAATATTAGGCTTTCTTCTACTAGGAGTGGCCAGGATTTACTCCAAGAAAGTTGAGTATTTGCTTATTGACTGCAATCATACCCTGAATGAAATCAAACATTTTTCTCATGGGAGGCCAAAACTTGATATTAACTTTGGGGGTATGTGTGTACCCGAATCTTCAAGTCATAGATACAAAGCTAACGATGATGTAGACGTGCCTGTAGCAGAATCTACTAGTAAAAAGAAATGTAATAGTTTTGTCGAAACTATGCGTACACAATTCTCTTCAATCAGCCTGCCAGAAAATTTCGAACTAGATGCATTCGATCTGGAAATAGTGGAAAATGATAGCAACAAGTGAGTTACATACTTACATACTTATGTTATCTGGTCAATCATGTTATTGTTGTTTTACATGTTTATCACTTTTTGACGATTCTGTGTTCAATGCTTTGATATTGAAGTGACCATGTGCGACCCCATTTGGAGCTCGTGCTTAATGGTAAATATTTATGCCTTTTTATTACATACTCTCCAATTTTACAGGATATCTAAACCTAATGGTATGTGTTTTTTCCTCATACAATAGATGCACGGGAAAATGACATACCAAGGCATCACACATTTGGCAAGGTACATCAACTTTTCTTTCCAAAAATTTAAATCATGTTAATCAATGATTTGTTTCGTAAAGCTCATTTTAGTTCATTGAAGTTAAACATGGTATCTTCATTTGTCAGGAGCATTGGGATATTCCTGCTCGTTTTCCAGATCATGCTTCCGCTTCTACTTCAACTATGATTACAAAGTACATAATCAATTATTTATTTCACAGCAACTGCATTATATATACGCTTGTTCAATTGTTTTGTTCTGTCATTGGCAGCATAAACCTAGAAACAAGTGCTGAGAAATTTAGGGATAGATTCTCTCTGGATGAGTGCATGGATCCCATGGTTCTCAGTGAAAATGACGAGGAGGACGTAGACCGTGAGGTAGTACCTTTTATTGAACAAGGGCCGGAACCGAATAATATCAATTCTTCAGATATGATATTTGAGGATAGAGAAAATCCAGAAAACGCAGAAAACGATAATCATCCTGACGAAGAGTGTATAACCGGGCAGACAGTGGTTGCAGAAATGACATCGGCTGATAACATTATAATGGTGAAACCTAGTCCAGACAAAAGTCAATTGTCGGTTACCATTAACGTAACACCTCAATCAAAGGCTCCAGTTGTTTCAGGTAGCGTTTGAGTCTTTATTGTTTGTCTTTTAGGCCTTCCATTTATGAAGTCGTAACTCAATTTAGTGCAGCAGGTAAATATAAATCAGATTTTGTGGCTGTCCGTACCCCAGCTTCTAAAGAGCACGTCCGGGCCCCCCGGAAACGTAAATGTGTTTATGATGATCATATTGTGATTCCTAACAAGTGAGTGGTGTCATCAACCTTTTGCCCTACATGGTGCACCTACATGATATACATACCCTAACCTAGAAGTTGATTTATTTAAAACTGTAAATAACTGATATTGTTTTCAATCTGCCAGGGAGTATAAACAATGGCTTTTGAATGCAAGCGACCTGGTAAGAAAAAGAAAGAGAGGCCCGGCTGCCATTCTTGCTTCGAAGGAACAACTGTCTTTTGATTGTTTTACGCAGCCTATAATTCCCAGTACGCTTTCTGTCTTCTCTAGTTAATATGTTTTCGGTTACCTTATTATTCGGTTAACAAGCTTCTTTACTCTAGTAAATCTGACATACCATATTTCCTATGTAGTAATCTTTGACTCGTCCACAGTCAATGCAGGTTTTCCATTAGATATTAGGTCTGTTATTTTCAAAAACGACATAGTTCTGATAGAACAACAACAACATCAACAAGTCGAACAGGCAATGGAACGGGATTCAAAAGTTGGCGATTTAGGACTCCTCGATGTGCATGATACTATTGAGGAAAGAGATGAAGGAATTGCTCCTTCAACGCCGATAACCCAAGCAACATCAGTAAGATTTAATGAGATCCATGAGATATCCAAAGGTAATCTAGCCGAACCCACAAGTTCGTATGAGAGCGGATCAAAAAAGCACTCTGCTATCAGATATGTTGAATTTGATGAGAATCAAGTGGAAGAGGTAACGTATTATTTTCTCAACATCACATCGGCAATTAATGATATATACTTGTGTATGACCTCATAATAGCAATGATCTGACCTCATAGGTCAGTGTGTTTTTCTTCTAGTCTGCTACATGTGGCAAAATAGACAGTTATGTTGACTTGCCAACGTCTAATATATTATTACCGACTTCAAAAACTATTAATAATATAGTGATGCACTACTTGTAGCTTCTAAGCAGTTGACCTGATTTCTATTAAGCTACCTTTTTTTAATTTCATATGTTTGACCTCTTAGTAGTAAAATATAACTCAAAGCGACCTATATTAGTTTAAATTGCTCTTGAAGGCGAACCTTTTCTAAAATGGAGTTTAAGTTTCCTCTTTATATAATACTGGGATTCTGCAATGTTGTGATAGTTTAGTGTTGTTTTGACAGGGGCAAAGTTCGTTGCGAGAAGTCAACCGAGAAAATGGTACGTACCTTCCCTTGGGTTTTCAGCTAGTCAAGTTGTAAATTCTCCTACTTGTTTAACTTTCTTTCCTTGATCCGAGATTTGATAATATCTTGTTTTCCTTTTTTGTTTTGGTGTTACCGCACTCTATCCTCTCTGCAGAAAAGTGGTCGGCTGTTACAAAGTAAGTTTAATAACATTTCAGCATTCTTTTGTTTAGATTCCTTCTTTCATAATGTAATTTTCATAACCCTTTGTGTTATGCAGAAGGGTTGGGGGTTACCTGCATAGTAACTTTGTAAGCAGAGAAGAAGGAGAAAAGGAAGCTGTAAAGTTGACCAAAATTTTGAAACGGAAAACCAAGAAAGAAAGTGCCAGATTTTTCTATCAGATACTTGTAAGCAGAGACTTAATGTTGTCGTATTCATTTCTCGCCATCTGATTTGCTGGCTGTTGGTAATCTTTGAGGTGTTTTGGTTCGGTATTTGAAAAAATCATGCAGGTTCTAAAAACAGGAGGATACATTGATGTGAAACAAGAGAAGCCTTATGGTGAGATCAATGTGATGCAAACTCCAAAGTTGAGTGAAGTTTTTGGAGCCGGTGGGAAAGAATGAGAGAATAGCGACCCTTCCAACCCAACAGTGTTTTTGTACAAAAGATGATACTAGAAAATAGTAATAGGCCGAACTTAGTTGGTATGTTGATCTCAAAATTTCTAGGTCTTCTGTCCTTGACGTTTAGTTTTCTTATGAGTTATGTTTGGTGCTAAGATCGGTTGCCTAGCAATTGCATCTGTGCTATGGTGCTGTGGTTAGTCTCTTCTTTCACCCCGTCTTAGTTTCGTTGACTGAGTAATCTAGTGTTAAATTTAACTATTCTTTTTCTTATTTGTCGATCTCATTTCTAAATCAGTCCTCCCAATCATATTAGCATTATGTCCATTTCTTGTTTCTTTTTTGGTTTGGAACTAAGATTTTACATTTTGTAACGTCAAACAGTTTAAAAATAAGCAAAACACACTGTTAGTTCTACAAAATAAAATATTTGTAAGAAAAGTTACCATTAAATATAGCCGTTTTAGATATTTTAGTGCATTTGATGGTTTGAAGATGAAGAACTTGGAGGACTTAGAAACATCAAAAGACATTGGGATGATGATGAAGAGTTAGTTCTATTTGCCCGCTTCATAATTCCACGACCACCCAAAAATCCAAGAGGTTAAAAAGATCAACGTTTCTTGTTATAATCCGATGGCGTTTGTTATGTTGTTTTAATGTGTTTGTAGGTTCGTGTTTAGGTAACTTAACAGTGTTTTTTCCGTCATTTGTACACCTTGTTTGGAGATGACTACGATACAATAATCAATTTCCAAATTTTGTTTACGGGCTGCAATCTAGTAGTTCCGTCTCTACGTAACATATTTGATTCGAGTTTTTAGTAATTCTAAGCAAGGTTTAATAATTGGCTAATTACGTAGTTTTGAAGAATGAATTTGTTGGTTGTGACACATGGCAAGTGACTAGGAGGTGGAGTCCTTTCATGTAGATACCCACTTGTTAGTTTTGAGCAGTATCACTATGGTTAGCTATAAACTTAAACATCGTGATTATCAATACTTTTATTATTAATTATATTATACTATCTTCTTAAAAGAAAGAGTAAAAACAAAATCCATGCACCGCTTTTTTACTGTCGGCCAAGCCATTTATCTACATGAAATAAAATTCCTTTCTTACAAAAACAAATAAATAAATAAAGTACAGAAACTTATTATTTAATAAAAGTTAGTCAAATACAAAACATAACTAGCTGGGGTTTTCAAAATAACCAAAACCGAAAAATCGGCTAGCCTACCAATTTTCGATTAACCGAAAAGATTATTTTTAAAATTTAAGTTTGGTTAACCAAACCGATAATATTTTCGGTTTCTCGGTTCGGTTATGGTTCACAATTTTCATCATGGATAGTTACCGGAAAAACCTATTTTCTTTAAATGCATATGTAGTCATATGTTTAGTTTCTAATTTACGGCCTAAATAGCTCACAACAAGTTTCTTTGTTACATAATGGGCTTCATAATAATATCTATAAAAATGGTCCATAATATGTAAATAACGATATAGGATATGATGATAACACACATGGACATGCAATATAATTTACATATATGTAAGTACTAGATTATTGTCCCGCGATAGCGCGGACAAAGATAAAGTTTGACTCGTAAATTTTTATTTATATAGATTTTAAATTATTATTAGAAGATAATGTCATACGTATAATAACATATATACGTTTACGTTTATACCTATGTTTCTTATAGTTAAAATAATATATATATTTTTACGTATATATACATTTTTTGATATTTTTATGAGGAGATTTTAGAATAACAATATGGTAAATCATAGTCAAAATTGAGCGATTTATAAGTAAAATAAACTCATCTTTTTTTTTATTTCAGTGAAAATGTAAATGAAAGAGAAAATGTAATCATGTATTGTAAAAGAGTGTAAAATAGAAATAGTCTTTGATGACATCATCAATCTGATCTAACGGCTGAAATCAAAAAAGATAACTCATCCAAGGGACCTTACTCGCCATGTGGCATTTAAGGCCCCTCTTTTATTATATATTAAAGATGTCTTGATGAAAGTTATAAATATCGAATATAATCAAGAAAGAATCTATAAAGAATCCAAAGAAAACAATATTGGAATAAAGGGAATATATCCTTATTCTTATTCGATTCATATTCGATTCTTATTCTATTATTATTCGATTATTCGATTCTTTTTTGATTTTATACTCTATAAATAGAGTTTAAAAACCGAGGAAAGAGAACATGATTAGGGGATCTTTAATCTTTAATATATAATAAAAGAGGGGCCTTAAATGACACATGACGAAGTAAGGACCATTAGATGAGTTAACTTCTTTAATTTCAACCGTTAGATCAAATTGATGATGTCATCAAACACTATTTTCATTTTACACCCTTTTAAAATACATAATTACATTCTCTTTTTAATTCTCATCTCTACTAAAATAAAAACAAAATTCTAATTTACTTAAAAAAAATCACTCAATTTGAACTATGATTTACCTTATTGTTATTTTAAAATCTCCTAATAAAAAATATTAAAACATGTGTATAAACGTAAAAGTGTTTATGTTATTATAACTATAAACAACATGCGTATAAACATAAAGGTATATATGTTATTATACGTATAACATTGTGTTTTCATAATAACTTAAAATCTACATAAACATAAAGTTTATGATTCAATTTTTATTTTTTTTCCGCGCTATCGCGGGACAATAATCTAGTTCAATATATACTATATTCTTAGGGGAAAATAAGATAAAAAGCTCAACACATCATACGGGCTCTTGAATTCCTTCTTGAAGGTCTATAAATGTTCGGCTCCAACATGGAAACGTGGCGTAAAACTACATCAAAGATGAAGGTTACCAAATAGGGAATCGCCACCCGATACATAAAATACATTAATAAAGTTTATATATGACTTATTCTAATTATATGTCTTATTTTCTTGTGTGTTACTACTAATCAGGTTTGTCTGCATGACTGTTATAGACCCGCAAGTCAAGCATGTAGAATCGCGTATCATCATTTGGCGCCATCTGTGGGACCCGAATACCTCATACTAACTCTTAAGTTAGCAACGTATGGCGGAAGGTACCCATTCGTTATATCAATGCGGTTTGATCCTAAGGAACCAGCGATAGGCATAAACACCTCTAACCCTATGGCTAAAAAAAATGCACCTGATCACACTCCTGAAAACACTTCTGAAAACGCCACGGGAGATCCTGTCATGCAATTCGTGGTCCATAATTTTGAACAAATCAATGCTATGTATTCAACATTTTCCGAAAAAAAGAAAGAATCTAATTCAGTCCAACCATTCAATAACGATGACCCCCCTGTCATTGAACTATGGTATTCGCTTGAAGGAGTGACTCAACGGACGCTTAACCGATTGATCTGATAAACCATCGAAGAAGAAACGAAGTGCTACCAGAAACCTAGACGAATTCCCTAAGCAAAATACCGCAAACAACATTGGCTTTTACAATGAACCGTTCATATTCAAAGAAGCTGAAAAGGCGTTCATATACGCAACATCGGAAGTTAAGACGTTCCTTAAATCTCCACCAAGAATGTTCACACCGGCCCATCGTAGGGATCGAACAAGATATTGTGACTTTAACAATGACCATGGCCACGACACAAATGATTGTGTCGATTTGCGAAAAGAAATTAAAATGCGATTCTACGGGCTTGGCTTGTGGGTTTAAAACCGCCTTTTTAGACAAACGTTTACTGGTATCACTCAAGAAAATAAGACATATAATTAGAACGAATCATATCTAAACTTTATTAATGGATTTTATGTATCGGGTGGCGATTCCATATTTGGTAACCTTCATCAAAATCTTGCCTATTACCATGTTCATGTGCGTTTATGATATGTTTTTTTGCATGTGAAATTGTGTTATGCTATAGGTGCACAAGTAGGTAGTACCCGATAGATGAGCTTCTAGATGCTTTAACGTATAATCACGTATTCTTGTTGAGTTAGTAAAACTTATTAGAAAATTCAGAATTCCCTTCTTCGATACCAAAAAAATTATACTAAATTAATGATTCCGAGTTACGTTTGTCTTGTGGTCTCCGCATTCGGAAATCTTCCGCTACTTTTACGCGTAAAACAAAAAGTTTGTGTGCATGAACCACTGCGCCTCAGTTGGAGTGGACTGCGACGAAACGAGCTCATCTTCGGTATTTTTCGACTTTCGTTGTGTGTTGAGTCCGGGACTTAGCCATGAGTCTTAGCCTTGGGCTTCCAATAAACGACCATGACATCCTATTCTAAACCAAGCACCCCTTATGTCTATCTTAACCCTAATATACAATCATATATAAACACCTATTAACAAAAAACCCTAATTCTCCTTTCTATTCCTCTTGTCGTAGTCAAAATCATTCCTTTGCTGCCCGTTTTCGTTTTTGGAGATTACCAACAGATGATTGTCATCAATTCATCTCTCAAGTATCATCCATAATCATTGTGGTAAGAATTGTTCGTTTTCTTGGTCATTCTTTTCTAGCCAAATTTTTTCATCATCATAACATGTGTTGGATTCTTTATTTCTTGTTCTCCTTTTGCAGCCACCATCATCGTTTCTTGGAGACTCTAGATCGACCATCATATTCATCATCTTTCATTTTGAATAATTCATCAACAAGGGTATAAACCCTAATTCACATACATCTTTTGATCTTTATTATTGTAATCTTGATTTGGGTTTTGTTTGAGTTGTTAAATTCTGAACTGGATCATGTCAAATCTGCGTTTGAACCATAATAATCATCCAATGAATATTCACGCTTAAAACCAATTTAAAAACCCTAATTCAAAGTCTATACATATGTTAATATTGTAAAACTTGCTGATCTAAAATTTGACATGTCTTGTTCGGCTAATAGCATAACCCAATTTCACATGCAAAAAAACATATCTTGTAGCTCTCGGAATCTACTTTCTGGAAATATAAGCCTCTTCATCAAATTCTTTGTCAAAATCTCAGAAACTATAATTTAGTGAACGTTAGTCAAATCTGAAATATTAAAACGGTTTTGATAGGTTATTACCACTTCAATATGTGTAACGATTTAGAAAGCTTAATGTTATTGTTGAACTGATTATTATAAGTTCATAGAAGGGTTAATACGTCACCATAAGGGTCTAGATCATTTGTGTACTCGTTGGATTTCCTCAAACTCGTTTTATAACTCAAACTATAAAAGTTAACGGTTTTGACAAAATTGCATATCTGTTTTGTAACGGCCTTAACTTGGTGTTAAATTACTCAATATGATCTAGTCCTATGTCCATATCTTAGTCATCGAAGTCTAGTTTTCAAAAATGTAAGGCTCGTAGTCTAGTTCTTTGTCACACTCCTTAAAACTGACTTTTAGCAAACATAGGTCTGATCTGCGTTTTCGTGTTGTTTTCTATATTCGAATTTGTGTCCACTTGTTGTATGACTTAAAAGTGTTAAAATGAAGATTTTAAATAAGGAAGTTCTTACTTATATATTAAATTTATGATCTGGAGTTGTTGAGGATTTTACACGATTGTTTGATATTTAAAAACCTTCATTCGAGTCATGTTATAAAAGCAACTGTTTGTATTCAGATTCATTGTTTTGTGTTCATGCGATCATAAGTTTCCCTCTGATCTGTTTTGTTACAATACATCTAAACCAAAGTTTTAACCCTATGAGTTCTCTTTTCGTCTGTGTAATATTCATCGTTTAACTCTTTCTCAAACTCGAGTTATGACAGTTTTAGTAGTCAGGGGTACTTATTGAGTTTTTTTTAACTTTCACATCTAAATCTATCGTTTTGTCTAAAGTTAATAATTATATTGAAACGGTTAATCAAGCACACCTAACCATAAATAAACGGGATTTAATCTTTAATAAGGAAACTTACTCAAAAGTATTTACTCATACTATTTAGGGAAGCTCATCGTATAGTCGGGACTAGCTTGTGACCTACCCGTTAGACACACATTTACACTACCTGAGTAGTGTCACTTACTTGCTATTTCTAGGTGAGTTCATTGCCCCACTTTTCTCTTGTAATTGTTTTACTAATCATGGGAAAGTAAAGCTCAACCAAAACTGATTCCATTACTTACTATAAATGGAAATCTTTCTAATGTTAGAAATTTGCATAAATAGAACTTATTATTTATGGAAACTTACTATTTTGGAAATCATAACACGTGTAACAAAACTAATGCAACTTTTCAAAACTTATATGAGATGTTGGTGGTGATGATTACTTACCAGTATACCTTTCCTACTAGTAAACCCTAGTCAGTATACTTTTTCTATTGATACTACTTGCTCATTAGTATACCTTTCCTACTAATGATGTGAGCTTATGGTAGCGTGGCTACTGCGGATGTTACTAGTTATAGGTGCAACAAAACCGGTTTTTATCGGTTTTCGGTTAAAAAAAACCAGTTAAAAAAAAACAGGTTTTAATCGGTTTTTTTGAAACCGGTTTTTTTCGGTTAAAAATGTTCGGAATCGGTTTTTTCGGTTGTGAACCGGTTTTTTAATCGGTTTTTTTTTTTTTTGGTTTTTTTCGGATTCTAAATAATACAAACATAAGTTTTATAAAATAATACAATTACAACTAAAAATTTAAAACACAAACATATGTTTTATTACAATTTTGATACAATCGATCGTGTAGTAAAGTATATCGAGCTTCGGCCAAAATAAAGTTATTTCTTTTAGTCGATCTCATTCATAAGACATAATAGCTACGGACTTATTTTCGCATTTAAATCCTAGTAACAAAAGCTACAATATGATAAAACAATATAACTTAACAAAGTAGAAAAGATTTATTTATTTATTTTATGCAATTTTGTATGGCAATGTGATAAAACAATATAACATAACAAAGTAGAAAAAATTTATTTGTTTATTTTATGCAGTTTTATATGGCAAAATCTCATTATCTCAATACACACAAAACAAAATTATCCACAACCAACCAAAGACCAAGTGTTTGATTAGATGACCTTTTTACCGAGTTCAATTGTTCAGAATACTTATTTGAATAGGGATATAATATATGTCATTATACTACAATACTATGAGCATGTGGTCAAATAACATTTCAAGAAAACAGAAGGAAAAGGTAAATAATCTATCGAGAAGGAAAGGTGGTTTTATGTCATTTAACATTCAAAGAGCAGAACATATATTCCAAAACCACAACCACCATCTCAGCCGTCATCTCCGTTACCACCCACTATATTCCAAAACCCACATCATAAATCTCAAACTTTCCAAGAAAACCCCAAAATCTCCCCCAAATCAAATTTCACCCTCACTTGCTCCTTCAACCCATCATCATCTCAAATTTCCAAGAAAACCCACTTCCAAACGGAAAATTCCTAACAAACCCAGATCTCCAAAACCTTCAAATCCTCCAACGGATAAAAACCGGTTTTAACCGGTTTTTGAAATTAACCGGTTTTAACTGATGAAATAACCGGTATTTAACCGGTTTCCTTCCAAACTTCAAACCGGTCTAACCGGTTTGGTTATTCCGTAACCGGTTTCGGTTATTACTTAACCGGTTTCCACGATAACCGGTTTCGGTTTTGAAGGCGGGTTTGAAAAAAACCGGTTTCTTCCTTGCACCTCTATTACTAGTCAGTATACCTTTCCTACTGACATTACTTGATTACTAGTATACTTTTCCTACTAGTGATACTTACTTACGGTGGATAGTTGTGGATGATTGTTTCTTACTACTTACATGCATTAGTTACACATTCTTTTACTACAGTCGTGTTGAGGTGTTTTCTTACTATTACATTTTTCTACTTACTCAATGAACTCGCTCAACATTATGTTGAATTTTAAGCTTTACTTTCAGTTACTGAACATGCATTGGCTTAGCTTATGGGACCGGACTATAGCAGACTTGGACTTGCATTGCATGCCTAAGTACTTTTGATTCGTTGTTTGATTGGTTGGATATTTTTCTTGTAGTGACTAACGTATTTGTGTACTAATGGTTTTTACCTTGGACATGGCGATGTCATGACTTACTATCTTTTATTTATCATATATATTATCTTTATTTACCAATTGTGTTATGACGATCGCCAATCGGCCACACCTTGCGTTTCCGCCACTCGCGAGGTGTGACAAATGTCATTTTACGTCACGTTTCTATTGCTGGAGCCGAACATTTATAGACCTTCAAAAAGAAATTCAAGAGCCTGTATGATGTGTTGAGTTTAATATCTTCTTTTCCCTTAAGAATATAGTATATATTGTATCCCCTGGTCCCCTTTTCTTTCTTCGGTTTTTAAACTCTATTTATAGTGTTTAAAATCGAATAATAATCGAATAAAAAGCTAATAATAGTCGAATAAGAATCGAATAAGAATAAGAATATATTTTTTATTCCATATATTCTTTTCTGGATTCTTTACAAAAATGATTTTTTGGAACACCTTTTTGGAACGCTTCTGAAGGAAGATGTTCCAAAAAAGATCTTTTTTGGAACGCCTCTGAAGGAAGATGTTCCAAAAAAGATAAGGCGTTCCAAATAATATTTTTTGGAACATCTTTCAGAACCGTTTCAAAAAATGATTATTAAAAAACAATTCAAATTTAAAAGTCCTGTAACAAACTCCCATTTATTTCTATTATATTTGTTACATTAAATATGAATTTCCATCTCAATTTGCATTTCAATTTGCGCTTTTTTAATATTCCATCTTTTAGATTAGTTATATTCATACCACCATTAATGCTTCCAAAGTTCATCTTTTTAAATTTTCGAAATTAAGACTTCATGTTAATGGTAAGTTATATATTAATCTTAAATTTGTAACTTTTTATATATATTATATTTAATTTGTTTATGTTTATAGGTATAAATTAACTTCAAAGTGGCTAGTTTCAATTGCTAAATCAATATATCAATATATAAAGGTATGTATCTCTTTAAATGAACTTTTGTTATGATATTACTCTTAGCATTTTAAAAATACAAAATTTTCAACTTTGAGTTAATTGATATATTTACTCTTTTAAATATTTTTTAAAAACATAATTATTAGTTTTGTGTGCATATCCATTTAGAAAACCTTTTAGAATTACCCGTCTGAAATTAATCTATTCGAGATTAATTTCGGATTGTCCCATTTTGGGACTGCTTTTTATATATTTTATCTCATTAGGATGTGTATACCTTTTAAAGGGTTGACTATTAAAAAAAAATCGATAGACATGTCTCTTCTACTCCTTCGAGTGTGCGTTTTATATGCATATTTGGGGAGTTAAGAGGAAATGCTGTCGATTTTTTTTTAAATAGTCAACTCGTTAAAACGTATACATATGAGAAAAAATATTTAAAAAGTGGGTTAGGATTCACCACCTTAGAACGCCTCTACCTTCGATTTACTCATATACATCATATTCATGTATATTAATTTATTTATTTATCTTGATTTTTCAGATGGATCGTAATAATTGGATGAACGATATTGGACGGAGTAACCAAACATATGTGACCGGTGTGCAAAATTTTCTTAGGGTTGCTGAAGATAATCGAGTCAAAATAGGAGATGAATCTATTTGGTGTCCTTGTTTGCAATGTAAAAACTTTAAAAAAATTGAGGATATTAATGAAATCGAGTTTCATTTGTTGTCGAATGGGTTTGTAAACAAATATACTTGTTGGTCAAAACACGGGGAATTACTTGTTGATCGTAACACGTCGAATACTGAAGTTAATGATAATACTGAAAAAGGTGAGACACACACTAGTGATGAAAATAACGATTTAAGTGACAATTTAAATGGGATGTTAAATAATTTAGAGACTGATATTGGTGATAATGATCAAGAAAAGTTACAACAACTTTTTGTTGATTCGGAAAAACCATTATATACGGGTTGTGAGAACTTTACTAAACTGTGTGCTGTACTGAAGTTGTTTAACTTAAAAACAAACAATAGTTGAAGTGATAAAAGTTTCACAAGTCTATTAGTGATATTGCATGACATGCTACCCGAGGATAATGGGTTACCCATTTCGTTATACCAAGCCAAAAAAATGATGTGTCCAATGGGGTTAAAAGTTAAAAGAATACCCGCATGTCCGAATGATTGTATGTTGATAAGTATATTTACATAGTTTTGTTCTTTCAGCTTTGCAGGAATAATACAAAAACGAAGTAAACAAATAAGAGATTTAGGAAGATACGTATTTTCATTTTATTTAGTTCGAGTTGTTTTGGATTTTTATTTGAACAATACTTATTTACGCATTTCATTTCGTTGAAATTATAACACATTAATATTTATATATTTGTTTTATGTATATAAATATATGTATTTATTTTATATATAATATGTATATTTGTTATATAATATAATATTTAACCAGTCTATTTAGGGGGTGTTTGTTTCGGCTTATGTAAGCGGCTTATGACCTTATGTAAATTTTTATAAGCTCATAAGCCCATTTTTTTCCGGCTTATGAGCTTATCAAGTTGATTTTCTAACTTTAAATAAACCATAAGCTCAACTTTATAAGATCGTAAGCCGAAAAAAATAGGCTTATGAGCTTATAAAAGTTTACATAAACTCATAAGCCGCTTAAATAAGCCAAAACAAGCACCCCTTAATAAGTAAATAATTAATAAAACAAAATTCTTGACAAATCTTTTTTTTTTCTCCAGCCACTTTTTTTCTAATAGAAAACCGTTTAAACCGTCTTCTTCTTTTCTTCTTGCCCGCTTATACTTAACTATTCCCCCCAAACCAATTCACTCTAACAGTTATCAATACCAAGCCTAATACCACAAAAGAAACAAAATTATGTCTTGAATCATCCAAATTTCATCTCTATTTTGACCTCTTTAGCCACAAAATCATCAACATTACACCTAAAATTGGAATTTTTGGGGGAAAAGAAGTTTGGAGAGAAGAAATTATATCACGTAATTAGTGTTTAAAAAGGTACTTTATGCTCTAATTTTTGTTTTTGTCTATTTATGTCTTTGTAAGTTAAATTTAGGTTCATGATGTGATTACTGATGTTCGATTTGTATAATTTCATAATGTTTGTGTTCTGCACTTAAGTTTTGGTTAACAATGCAGTTACTGCTATTCGATCTGTTTATTTTAGTCAATTATGTGCTCTTAAGATCAATTTAGGTTCACAATGTAATTACTGCTGTTTGATCTGTTTAATTTCGTAATTTGCGTGTTCTGTAGTTGCATTTAGGTTAATGATGCTATTATTCTTGTTCGATATTATAATGTATCTGATTGACTTTAATTTTAGTAAATTTGGATAAATTTGGATGGTTGATCGAATTCGAATTCGAGCAATTATTGTCACGACGATTCTTTCTCCATTCCCATGGTTTTTCAGGATTTGACGAAGCCCACAAGCCAATTCTCTTAGCTCTTGCATCTTTCTCCCACTGTTAGAAACAATTAAACGAGTTTCAGAAGAATTGTTCTTGTATTGATCAATGATAAGAAATAGGAGATGTTACCTTTTCTAATTCGGCTCGTTTGTCATAAGCAGCATAGTGCCATACAATTCCTTTTTTCAACATATGTTCCTGATTGAGTGATTGTTATTCATTAAAAAAAATTAAGTTCACACTTCATGTTTGCAACAGTATTTGGTAGATGTGGTGATTTTGACCCGATAACTTATGAATGGGTTAATTTGGGTTGTGTTTAGATCTCAAACGGGTCAAATGTGTCGAATAAAAAAAATGTAGCTAAAACGGGAACAGGCTGGATAGGTTGATAGTTGACTAAATATTATTTGTATTCATGCTAAAACAGTCTTATATTGTTTCATTAACATACGTGGTCTATCTTAGACTACATGCTGTTTACCTTATACCACATATAATCTACTAAACATGAGTATTTTTTTTATTATTATTTCTTAAAATAAGGTTTTAGGAGTATGGGTGAACATAACATCACCCATAAAGGATAGACAATGCAAGGTGAACATATCCCCATCTGCTACAGCCTTTTCATCCACCTTTGTTAATATAAGTAAATTTTACACCAAATTTCATAAACAGTAACTGTATCATAATATGTCATATATAATTTTTGTAAAACACCTCAATAGCTAGCTACCTGTATGCAAAATAGTTATGTACTTTTAGTATTCATTTAACTTTAGAAAAATGGAAGTTTACAAAATTAATAATAAAGAAAACCCGCATACTTGGGCAAAAGCATATGGGATTGCTGAATATAATTCATTCTAACAGTTACCAAAACCAAGCCGTAATACCCACAAAAGAAACAAAATTATGTCTTTAATCATCCAAATTTCATCTCTATTTTGACCTCTTTAGCCACGAAATCATCAACATTACACCCAAAATTGGAATTTTTTGGGGAAAAGAAGTTTGGAGAGAAGAAATTATATCACTAAATTAGTGTTTAAAAAGGTATTTTATGCTCTAATTTTTGTTTGTCTATTTTTTAATTCTATATCACGTGTATGCCATATATATGTATATATATTGAGAGGGTTTTGGTCTTGGTGGGGATGAGTGATGAGGGGATGAGGATCAGTGATTTTGATTTCATGAACCCGCTCAATCCGTTTTGCCCCAATTCTTAAGAAAAAATTGGGAAAAGTTGAGTTTAATTTTAGTAATAGGTAAGACCGTTACTAGAGTCCCTACATCATATATAGATTACAGTATTAGATTGGTTAAGTATGTGTTTTTATTTTGACATTTTTTCTGTGTTTTTGAAGATAGAAAGAGTGATAAATAGTTATAATGTGGGATTTGTGATTAATATTAGTGAGCTTGCTGAAGATGATCCCCTTTTACATAATGTATAAACATCTCCGCTTTCATTTATACTAACAGATTCTAAATATAAATGTTAATTTGTAATTTTTATTTTCATAGGCAACATAATATTTCCAAACCCATTACCCTACCCACCCATCTTCCCACCTCTACATAAAACTAAAACTTAAGTTCTAGGAAATCTTAATCCTATTCATTTTAATAACAATTTGCAATTTAGGATATTTCAGGCGGCATGAGAGAAGTTCAGTTACAGCAGCTGTCAAGAAAACTAGAGTGGAGCAACTGCAAGTGGTACAAAACGCACCATTTCTTTCTATATCTCTATATTTTCAATTAATAATTGGTTAATTTCCTTGAAACTTTAGGCACATTGGTGCTGGATTCCATCCATTATTCTGCAATCAAAGTTTGAAGCAAACACAAGCAAATGGAAACGCTGTTTTGCATCAGATGGTACTGAAATATGGAGTGGTACATTCTTCTTTCTTGGTTTCACCGTACTGTATGTCTAAGTTTCTTTCTTTCTGGTATTCTAGATACTCGTACATGGTATATAAGTTTAGGAAAATCCTTGACTTAAGTCAAATATTTAATATACCCTTAAACGAAAAGATAAACAGAGAAAGGTTGATTTATTTGCATTTCTGCTCATAAAAATGTGAACTGAATGGATCAAAACCAAGCCTTGACATATATCCTAATTTTTCAGGATGCTTACCTAAGTGGACAGGCGTGTGCTAACGACGCTCGTATAGGAGGACCTTATTTGACAGCCATAAATCAAGGATCATATCCTCCAAAGTTAGTTTATATAAAATTTATCCCATATCCTCATGTTTAAAAAAGAACATAAACTTTCAACATGATACCCTCGTTTGTTATCTGCAGGGAAATGATAAATATGTTCCTTCTTCACAATGTCAGCCCCTTGAAAAGTTGAGTTTAAATCTCTTTTTCCATTTTAATTATATTTGCTTTATATAATACTAAATGTTTTAACTTGTTTGTAGGGACATTATTCTTTAATTATTGTTTGACCGCAAATAAAAAGGGTTTACATTTTGGATTTTCTCAAAGGGGTCAAAAACGAAGTTTTTGATAAACTCAAGTGGAGTATGGTTAATGTAAGTTTTTTTTAACTCAATTAATTAGTTAATTTATTTTATATAATGGACACTTAATTATTGTTTTAAATTCAATTATAGTGTCGTCAACAAGAAAACTCATGGGAATCTGCACATTTGCTAATGATGAATATGTTTGAACTTGTTATGATCTATCAACAAAATTTTCCCCAAAAAGTAAGTATTTTCTATACCCGTAATTATTATTATATATTTTGTTTATTGTACCAATATTTTCATTTTATTTTTCCTTACAGATTTGGCACGATTCAAGTATTGCCCAAGAAGAAGACCTAGACAAGTTTTTACATAGTCTCGCTCCACAATTTATCACAACAATGATTAAGGGTCGGAACTTGTCTATATAGTTTTAGAGGTTATCTATCGTCTGTACAACGTTACTAACGTGTATGATATACTTATTTGTTATATTAGTTCGTTTTGTTCATTCATATATTTGTTCGGAAAGTTGTAGTTTTATATATATTTTTGCAGATTTGTTATTGTTTATATGGATGAGTGGAGTATGAGTATATATATATATATATTAAAGTCATTATTTGGAACGGTTCCAAAAGTGTTCCAAAAAAGATTAATTAATAAATAAATATAAATATATTAATATGGAAAATATTATTTAGAACGCCTTTCAGCAAGCGTTCCAAATAATCCACTATTTTTTAGAACTGTTTATATAAGCGTTCCAAAAAACCTTTACTTTTTTGGAGCATGATCTTTTAGAACGATTGTATAACTGCTCCAAAAAAGGTTTTCCACTGTTCCAAAAAATGCTCTATGTACTAGTGAATTAGATTCTTTCTGGATTGTATTCGATATTTATAGCATTCATCAAGACATATTTACATATATGTAAACTATATAACATGCCCGTGTGTGTTATCATCATGCCCCATGCAGTGGCGAGTCTAGGATGGTAATGAAGGTAGGTCCTAAGACAAATTAGACGACAAAAAGTGACGGATCGAGCCGTTTGGAGATGTTAAACGGGTTGGGTCGAAAATTACTACGAATATACATAAAAAGAAAAGTAGTACGGATAAATAAACAATACTAAAGTTAAGTAGTTAAGTCACATTGTTTCATAGATCCAATGATAAGTTTATGTAAGTGGTATACGTTACAAAAATTTTAACCATAAGTAAAAATAAAATAAGTAAAATCATGATTACTTAACATGATATTGTATTGTTATTTGTTAACTTTAAAATAAAATGTATTGTTCATATAACATAACTAATAAACTTGATAAAATTTCAAGTTAAAAAAAATATAAAAAAAATATGTGTTGGGTGAGATTTGAACCCTTGGCCAAAAAAACTAAAGATTCAGTTTCACAAAAAGGTATAACCACTCCACCAGTACCATCTTTTCTTACAATTTTGTAAAACAATTATGTTAGCGCCAGATCCGAGTAAACTTTTGAGGTATGTCTTACGAAAAGTCTATACCGTTTCTAAACGATTTTGTAAACTAAGGTAGGTCCTCGGCCCTACCTGACTTCTACCTAGACTCGCCCCCGGCCCCATGCGGTTAATTACACATTATAGAACATTTTTATGGATATTATTATATAACCCATTATGCCCCGTGCGATTATTTACACAAAACAGACCATTTTATAGATATCATTATGTAGCTCATTAAGCCCCCGACTATGGATAACATGAACATAAATGAATGTTTATTCATAGTGTACCTATTGTACCCTATATATTTAGGGAAAATTATATCAGTCTCAACTTGTACTTAAAATTTTAAGAAATAACCTATCTTCATTGGTCCATAAGGACTGTTGTAAAAAAAGAAAAAAGAATATGTGTCCCATTAGTCTTCTCCAAAAAACTTACAAAGAATTAGAATTAAAAAATAAACCATGAACACAGGTATGTAAGATGGTTAGTTTTTGCCTTTTTTAAAAATCTCTATTTTATTGTTGTTATGTTGATAAGAATATCTATTTCATTATATAAGTTATAATGAATTGTTTAACGTACATTGAACAACTTTTTGGCCAACCCGAACCAAATGCTTTTGAAGCTGTCATTGTTATTGCGGGAACGTATCACGCAACATATGAAACTCCGTTTTACGATGGTTAGAATTTTTTTTGAACTATTCCCTCTCATTTTGTTTTTTGCTTTAAACACGTTTTTTACATTTTTGTAGGATTTGTTGATTTGAGTAATGCTATGGGAGGTAATAATGATTAACTTATCATAGTGTCGGATACTATCCCGGTGCAAAGAGATGTCGCGAGTAATCTTCCATACATAACAACTTCTAAGGGGAACTTTGTTCTAGACGAAGTTGTTGTCGAAAGTCAATAGGGTTTGTTGCTAATAATAGTACTGGTATGGGTATGAGTTGTACTAGTTCAAAACGTCGATCCGTGCGAATGGAGACAGTTGAAAATGGTACTTGTAATTTGCGAGGAAGTGGGTCAAATTTGGGCACCGAGAATGCGGGATTGGATGTAGGTACCTTTCTAGGATAAGATATTTACCCAAGTGCTTCGACTAAATTTTTTTTTTTATTTTTTTTATTTTATTTTTTTTTTTTGTGACTGTGTTTTGCAGGGCGGACGCGTGACTTTGCGGCTTGAAGAAAACTGTTACCGCACTTTACTTGCTGACATCAAGCTTTACATGCACGTGTGGATGAGTTAATAAAGGGGAAAAAATGTCATCATGCGGGAGTATTACGAGATGAGGGGTATGGTAGGGGATCGCGAGAGGGGGATATTTAGGTTGAACGATGAGATTGACCGTCTCCTGTGTCAACGGAAAGGTTGAGGTTGTTTCTTTGGATCGAAAAGTGGCTCGTCTGAATAGGGAACTCGATGATCGTTATTACTAAACTAGCTTTTGAAGTTTAGGGAAAGTAAGGAAAAGCGTTGGAACTATGTTTGTTTTAATCATGTTGCTGTTGTAGCCAAATTTTGAATTGTAAGATAGGCTACTAGTGGTTTATGTAAGCATATGATGTTGTACTAAGTTATGTAAGCATATGAATGTTACTTGTTTAATAAATAGATAGTTTACTTAAAACGATTCCAGAAGCTCTTAAAAAGTTCTATAATAAAGATATTAAAACTAATATGACATATTAGCCATTTTAGATAAAAAGAGATTTTATTGTGGAGCTCGTCGAAGATAAATTTGGATTATGGGATACTATTATTTTAATTTTTGATGATTGATATATTTTTTGATTAATTGTAGTGCTATTTGACAATATTATTTTCTTTGTCTAATTATCTATATTCATATTTGTACTTGTTAGATTAATTCCTCTTGGATTATAATATGCTTCATTTGATGGGTTTTAAATAATGTGACAACCGTCACTCTCTCCGTCCTTAGTTAGTCTAGTATGCATGTAGATCATTTTCGTAAATTACTGAAAATTTTAAAATTTGCTTTATACTGTTGTTGTATGCTATTAGTTGTGTTACGTGTATGATTCGATGTTAAGCTTTAGGTGCACAAATAGATAGTCCCCGATTGATGAGCTTCTAAACAGTTATCGATTGATTTTATGTATTATATTTCATCTAGTGTCGTTACGTAAACTTTATATTTAACCTTTCGAGAACTTCCGGTTTCGTTATTACAACAACTTAGTACTTGTTATAGTCTTGAATTACATGTAACGTGTGGTCTCCGTTTCCGAGAATCACCGTCGTTTGTGTACAACAAAATTTCAAGTGATATCTGATGGGGGTGCGGCGGGGGTGCGACGCATCGTGCTCCAGACAGACTTCAAGAAAAAGCGTTGTGGGTCTATTTTCGAACTCATGGGTTGAAAACGGGATTAAGGCTCGAGGCCTTGTCACTTGGGCTTGGCTAGTCGATAGTACAAACAATCCTAACCGATCCTAAACTAGTTTTGTTTCTAGTATTCGTTTTCTAAACCCTAATACCTTGAGACCGCTACCCTCTCCTTGCTCTTTCTTTGATCGATTCGCACTATCTCCAGGCATCTCCTTCGTGGGAATCAAGGAGTGATTCTACTGCTCGGTCATCATCATAATCGTATTCCAATCCATTCATAAATTCTCTCCAAAATCGTGTAAGTAGTGTATTCTTTCTTTTGATTTCAATCGTTACTTATAGTTATGGTTCTTTGGTAGAGAGTCGATTCACCAACATTACCATGTTATTCTCCTTCCATTTCAGCAAGCTGTGGTGGCTCTAAATCATTCATCATCATCCTTGGATCGTCATCTATTCGATTGTAAGTGTTATAATTCTTTATCGTAGCCGAAAACCCTAAAATTCATATATATATATATATAGGGTGAGGTTCGGGTAAGAACATCCCAAAGTATAGGAACGGTAAGAACAGTTGCTGACCGTCCGATTAAGTGATGATCATCAGCAGTACCCTTACTACTGATCAGTAGAAGGGTAAAACTGATCAGTAGAAGGGTAAAACTGATCAGTAGAAGGGTACTACTGATCAGTAGTAAGGTTACTACTGATCAGTAGTAAGGTTACTGCTGATGATCATCACTTAATCGGACGGTCAGCAACTGTTCTTACCGTTCCTATACTTTGGGCCGTTCTTACCCGATCCAGTTCCTATATATATATATATATATATATATATATATATATATATATATATATATATATATATATATATATATATATATATATATATATATATATATATATATATATATATATATATTTATATTTATATATATATATTTGTATTCTAAATTCGTGGTTGTTATTGAATCTTTTGGGTGAACCATGGATCGAATTCAACAAGCTTATTGGGAATCTTACGTGGCTTTGAATCTACTACTTTGTCACTAGAAATTTCGGAATCAAACGGTTCGAAAGACTTTGCAAAAATCAAGGGTATAAACCCTAATATTCGGTTTTCTTTTCAACTTTCTTTTGGTTATCTTTATTGCGTGATTGTGTATGTTTGATGATGTTATTTGGGTGTTTATAATCTGTAGTAACATGAGATAAAACTTGCTGGTCTGCTTTGTTCGTTGAATATCTTTTGTATAACTTGGAGTTTGAATCTGTAATCTAAACCAAAGTTGTAGGTCTTGGAGTCTAGTTTTCAGAACTATAAGTCTCGTCGTTTATTATTTTTAGAACGCTCAGAAACTGTATATTAGTAGACGTAGGTATAATCTGAATTTTTGTAACGGTTTATTTAGGCTTTAACACTTGAATACGTGTAACGATTTAGCGAATTTAAATGTTATCTTTAATCTAATTATGTTGAGTCTAGGTCAGGTCTAATTCATCACCATAAGGGTCTAGATCACTTGTGTTTTCATTCGGTAATTATAAACTCGTTGTGAACTTAAGATATATAAGTGACGATTTGGACAGATTAGTTAACCTGTTTTTTTTTTACCTTAACTTACTCATAATAAACTCAAATCTATCAAATCCAGAGTCCGTGACTTATCTCTATGAGTCTAGTTTTCGGATATGTATGATATGTCTTTTAATTCTTCGTCAAACTCCCCGAAACTGAATTTTAGTAACTGTTGGTCAAGCTGAATTCTTATAACAACTTGTAGGTTTAAAAACATGTTTTGGTGTAACAATATAGAAAACCTTAAAACAAGATTAAAACGGAATAATACACCCTTAATCAGGTCTTGTTCAGTTAAAAATGTTTCACTCAATTAAATGGTTTGTTGGTTACACTAAACGTCTTCCTAAACACTCAAACTATTTATATATTACTATTTTGGACAAATTCTTTGAGCTGTTTTATAACGGCCATATCTATCTCATAACTTAATCAATTTACGAAATTCCGGATTCCTCGATGAAGCCCTTTGAGCCTATTTTCTGAATATATAAGATTCACAGTTCAATTCTTTTTCAAACCCGAGATACGACAGTTTTCGTAACAGGGGTACTTGCTGAGTTTTATTCATTCTATTCTAAATCTAGCGTTTGGTTCCTTATTCTTGACTTCTATATTCCGGATAATTTAACACTCCTAAACAAACTTCATACGGGATTAATTCTTGATACTGAAATCGTACTCTTATATAATTACTTGCTATTCTAGGAAGCTCATCACTTAGTCGGGACTAGCTTGTGGCCTACCACCATTAGACACACTTTCACACTACACGAGAAGTGAATTTACGTGCTTTCCAGGTGAGTTCATTGCCCCTATTTCTACTGCTTTATATGTTTTTAAACTAATCGGGGAAAAGTAAAACTCAACATTACTATTTTAAGAAAACGGATTATTTCGATACTTACTAAAATGTAAACGGATACTATTTTCAGAACTTACTATAAATAGATGTTTCTATTTATAGAAACCTTCTAATTTTGGAAACCTACTATAACTGGAAATTTACTTCATTTACAATTTATGAAATGTTTAGAAACTTATGCATGTTTTCAAAACATTACGAGTTACTATTATGGTTTACTTCAAAACGTGCTCATTAGTAGATATGTTCTAGTAATGGAGTGTTCTAAACGTGCTCACTAGTAGATGGGTTCTACTAGTGAAGTCTTCTAAACGTGCTCGTTAGTAGAGACTATCTACTAACGGAGTCTTCTAAAACGTGCACATTAGTACAAATGGTGTCTTCATATTGTAGCGTGGCTACTACTACTTATGCTTGTGGATTTGTGGTTATATTCTTACTTACATGCATATGATTTCATGCTTTCCTTTACTTACGTTTATTACCGACGAACTGATGTACGAATGTTTACTTAAGTACTTATTGATTTGAGAAAACTTACTATTTCGGGAAACTTTCTAAAAATAGAACTTCCTATTTTTAGAAACATTTCTATTTTCGGAAACTTACTAAATTTAGAAACTTATCTTTAAATGTTTACTTAAACTGTTTTATTACATACTCGATGAACTCGCTCAACCTTTGTGTTGACTTTTTAGTTGTACTTTCAGGTAATAATCAGGCATTGTATCTAGTTGGACTGGACTCCTAGAGACTTAGAGTTTTTGCATGGTGGCTTGTATTCGTACTTTATACTTGATTTTATTTCGGGATTTCATGCCTAAGTACATTATTTCATTTTCGGATTTATGTTGGATATTATTTCATTGTAGTGGTTGACGTAATTGTGTACCAAGTAGTTTTATCTTGGATATGGCGACGTCATGACATACGACTTGTATTTTTTCATATAGATTATTTCCTTATTTACTAATGTGTTATGACGATCGCCAATCAGTTGCATCCTGCGTTTCCGCCACTGGCGGGGTGTGACAAATAATATAGGTGACTATTTTGTCACACAATTATATTTTAAGAGACGATCGTTGCTTTGCAATCTATTTACCATATATGGTAGATGGGCACATATGATGTTTCATTTCCTTTAATGGTGCCGTGCTTTTTAAGCCGAGATTTTTTGTACCCAATTTCTATTTTCTTTACGAATATTGACATTGTTTTGCATTGTGAGTTGAACTTGTTATTTTTCTTTGTAATGAAGTTAACAATTATTGAAATATGCTTTTATTAGAAAAGACTAGTGCATAATTATTTTTATACATGGTACTTTTATAGTACGTCATCGTGTTGTCTTTTCTTTTCTAGAAATACAACTTGCGTAGCTTACTGATATGTGAGGTTCTTGGTATTGTTTTACAGCATAAGTCCTTTAGCACACATGTTCGTGCGCGTTTGGCCTCTATAATTTGATATGGTCCCTCCGAGTTAGGATCGAGCTTTTTTTGTCCTTCTTGTCGGCTAGCCTTTTTTTTTGCGAAGTACAAAATCACCAACTTTGAGGTGTGTTTTGCGAATTTTTTGATTATAGTACTGTTTTGTGTGATTTTTGTACTTGGCTTGACGTAGTGTCGGCATATCTCTTCGCTCCTCCAACATGTCTAAGTTAAATTGAAGTTCTTCGTTATTCGTATTTTCTTCAAACGAATGAATTCGGTAGGTAGGAATTCCAATTTATGGAGGGAGTACAGCTTCAGAACAATACACCAAGCTGAACGGGGTGTAGTTATTCCTTGTTTTTGTTGTTGTGCAGTATGCGTAGAGTATATTAGGAAACTCCTCGACCCATTGACCTTTTGCTTTTCCCAACCGTGTTTTGAGCCCTTCGAGTAGGATTTTGTTTGTTACCTTCGTCTATTAGTTTACTTGGGGACGTACCACAAAGGTGAATTATTGTTTGATGTTAAGTTCGTTGCACCATTCACGAAATGGATTCTCAGAAAACTGCTTCCCAGTATCACTTATTATGACGCTTGGGATTCTGAAACGACAAACGATGTTGTTCCAAACAAATTGTGTGACGTCCCGTCTATTTGAGGTACTTGAGTTAGCATCATTATTTATATTTTATTCGCAATTGATTTTGACCCTTGTATTTCGCTTTGTTGTGCTCACATTTACTGTTATTGAGTATCGGGATTACTGTATTTGCTGATTCGTCCCTCGAGACGTAATAATTTTATTTATCTAGGTGCCAATTAGTAAGTATCCTCATAATTATAAGTTAGAAGGTTTATGCCAAATTTGTCGGTTATCGTATTCTTTATCCTCGAGATATTGCGCTTTTGCTCTTGTGTGACAACCGTCTAATTCCAGGTTCATTTTTATACTCTATGTCTCTTTCGGTCTAACTAGTCTTTAACTTTTCATTAATCGGAACCGCGACAGCTTCGGAATCCCAACCGGAATCAAATTATATAAGTCCTAATACCAAGAAAACTCCTAATGAACTTTCCTAAGTTCATAATGTAACATACTTTAAAACTTTAGTTAACGAAAAGGTCCAACGAAACAATTGTACAAAATCAGCCAAAACACAAAAATAATGACAAAAATCGTCGAGGACGACGCACAGAGGCCATGTGCGCCGTCCTGCAGGACGAAAATTGTAATGAATTTGAAATTCTTGCATGTCTCGATTCCACCACTTTTTCAACCAATCAATCTCGATTCCAGGCACTCATTACTGCATATTGCAGACCCCAAACCCCCTATACCATCATTTTGTTAATTCATTTCATTTTCACTTTTACTAAACCAAAAACACACACATAAACATTTTCTCGCAAATTTTCTCTCAAGAATCCACTTGTTCTAGTGATTTCCAGAAACCTAAATACCATTTTAATCCATACAAATCGTTTGAATCATCAAGAGAAGCAAGGGGTGTCGTTTATTTCGAAAAAGGACCATTTTCGTAAAGATTTTTGAAGCTAAATCCGGCCAAAATCATCATCATCCGAGCTTTTCCTCCGGTAGATTTCTGTCTTTTCACTATTTTTATACAAATAAACATTTGCGTGTAAGATCTAACGGTTCAAACTAAGTTTTTATACGAATCTATGACTTTTTATGGTCAAAAACGTTTTTAATCGAAATAGTCTGTGAATCCACAAATTTGTAACTAAAAATACTTTATAAACTATTAAAATGATGTTTTAATAAGTTTAAACCTATTGCATGTCGGAATCTAAGGCTTAAAATGCGTTTTAGAATAAAAGTTCGAAAACCCGCGACCCGTGCGCCGTCCCCGTGACCAGGACGACGCAACAGGTGAATTTTTGGTCACTGTGTGCCGTTCCTATGGTCACAACGGCGCACAGGCCTGGACTATTTCCCGGATTTTCGTTACTTGACGTTTTTGAATATGTTGACCCGCTGACTTTTTGAGACATGACTTTTGGGGACGGAATATGTAACAACAATAACATTTGAGACATGTATGGACTAAATCGGACTAGAATGGACTATATTATATATGTTATCGTGTTTTAGGTGATTTGTGAGCGGAAGTGGATTGTACATTTTTGGATATGAAATTTGGGCGCGAAAGCGCTGCCTAAATTTCCTTAGAAATATGTAAACCACTTCAGCGAGCAAAAGCACTCGTAACATAATAATAATAATAAACGTTAAATCGGACTTTTGGACAAAAACGTGACAATTACCTTTTCGGACTATTTTAACACTACTTACCCTTGACACTTAAAGTTTAATAACGTTTTATCTATATTATTATATAAAGAACATAATAATATAATGACTAATTAAACTACCTTGGTATTATTAGGCAATCCGTGATTCCCGGCTTCCGGTTCCGACCGAATTCCGTATTCTTACTCTTCGCAATCCGTAAGTTATAACCCCTTATTTTTATATGTATTTTGCATGATTTTGGGGGAAACATAAGATTATTTGTACTTGAAAACTTTTATGAACAAATTGCAACTTTGTGAACTTTGACTTATTACAAATTATGAACTATCTTGACTTGTAACTTTTATGAACAATTTTGACTTTGGAACTATTGAACTATTTTGAACAAACTCTTTGAACTCTTATGCGTAAAACACTTTTACTCTACTTGAACTTACGGGCTTGCCCCCTCTTTTCGGCTAAACTAATTATTGATGCTTGTATGCGGGACCGACCCTTGATGGAACTATAACATGACTCTTAAGTGACGGAGCAACTATCTCTTTTTAAAACAAAACTACTTAGTGCCCAACTACTTTTTAGAACTTTACACACTATTAACTATAGAGCCGTTTAGTAATTATGGGTATCGATACTTAGGAAAGAACGGTTCCTTGCTTAGATGGCAGTCTAAGTACATATTACTAAGAACTTGAACACTTCCCGTAGGATAGGCGGGGAAAGGGGCCTCACGGTTGAACAATCGGTTTAGTGTGAACACTTAAGTTATAGATGCCAAGAGGTTGGTATTTGACATACTTGGTATGATCTTCCAGCTCTTCACATTCCGTGTTTCCGCTTTAGCGGGGATTTGACATACTTGGTATCAGAGCACAAGTTATAGAGAAAAACGGTTTTAAAAATTTTTCCAAAAATTTTCGAAACCAAACTATAACCTAGGCTTTTCGGAAAATCATTTATGGGTTCAAACTTTAGAGAATTAATTTCGCGATTGCATGTTTATCTTTAACTACGCATGGCCTGATCACCCATGCCTAGTTCAAAATGGATTATGCAAGGACGGAACGTAATTACTATTGTTAACGGTTTTTGAGTCGAAAATTCCCGGTACTGTCTTTTCCCGATTCTCACGTGACTAACCCGTACATGCATTTCATTACACATTTCCTTTACCATTATTTTGTGTCTTCACGTACTTACGAAACTCATTGTTCACAGATCCGTCTTGTCTCACTCCTCTCGTTCACGTTCACCGTCACGATCGCAGTCTCGTTCCCTACCCCAGAGCCGCTTCGCCTTCCGAGAGCCGCACCGCCTCAGATAGCCAACGCCATCAGACCACCGATCCCACGGAGGACACCTCCATGGCGATCTCTTGCAGCATCGGGTCCAGCCCGAGGGCTGTGCTACCCCCTCCACCGGTACCCGTTGCAGCAACTCTCCACTACCGGGGCCCGCGCACCAGGTTGACCGCGCGAAAGCAGGTCATCCTCCCGGGCCGTCTACCGGATAGGATGGCTGCACGCCAGGCAGGACCATCCCAACCCACTCCCTCACACCTACCTTTTGGTCACCCTCCAGAGGTCCCACATAACCCACTCATGGACCACTACTCATGGGAACGACAGATGGAGCGCGAAGAAATGCAGCGCGCCAGAGACGCTGAGGCTGCCAGACAGAGGATGCCTCCTACCCTTCAACCTCCTCCACCGACCGCGTTCCTACACCTGTACCGTGAGGTACGGGGACTGGCACAGGAAACCCAGCACCAGGGGCACCTTATCCGTGAGGTCACTGACTCTGCACAACAGTTGTCGGAGCAGGCATTGCGATTCATCGCATCGACCCGAGCTACGGCACGAACCGTGCAGCACCTCATTGGCGTGTGCCTGGTAATGGGCACGTTGATTGCGGTCATGGCGGCCAAGATGTTTCTGGAGAGGCGTCATTAGTTATTTCTTTTCATTGTACTGTACTTAGTCTAGTTGTAATTTTCTCGTTGTGCATGGCTTAGACTTTTATTTCCTTTTTCTTTTATGTATTGTAATAGTATTTCTCATTCAATACTTGTACCAAACTTATTTACCATTAATGGAATTTCTACCTTTTATTATTATATTTATCTTATCATATGAATCTTGTACTTGACAATCATTACAATTCTATCTCTTGAATCATAATCATGCGTGTGCTATTCGTTCATTCATATTAATCTCGTGCTATAATTAACTATGATCACTAATCCGTGCGTTCTAAACTAAATCTATTCTTCTGATTGTAGAATCATGGCTCCTCGCACCAATGCTAGTATCATTGCTGAGCAAGTTGCTGAACAGTTGAATGCGGCAATGCCCAACATGATCGCCCAGATCACCGCCGGGATCAATGCCAATGTCAACAATCACCACCAGCAACAACAACAACAACATCAACAGCAGCAACAACAGAACAATCAAAACCAAAATCAGAATCAGAACCAACACCCGAACCCTCCTCCATGCATCTATAAGAGCTTCATGGCGTGTAAGCCAAAGGAGTTTCACGGCACAACAGGTGCTGTAGGACTGCTCCAATGGTTCGAAAGCATCGAATCTGTCCTACACATCAGCCGATGTGCTAAGGCTAACAAGGTGGAGTACGCGTCCTACGTATTCCATGGCCGAGCTCTATCCTGGTGGAACAGTGTTGTTCAAACCAGAGGGCGTGACACTGCCTATGCTCTTCTCTGGAACACCTTCAAGAACCTGCTCATCGAAGAGTACTGCCCGAGAGGGGAAATAAAGAAGCTCAAGGCTGAGCTGTGGGATCACAAGATGGTCGGAAACGACATTGAGAAGTACACCACCCGGTTCCACGAGCTCGCCCGACTGGTTCCAAGACTGGTAACCCCTGAGGAGAACCGGATCGACCTGTACATCTCTGGTCTAGTTCCGGAAATCCGTGGCATGGTCATCTCATCTGAGCCTCAGACCCTCCAAAGTGCAATCATCCTAGCTCACCGTCTCACCAGCAACCTCCTCACCACTCCTGGATCCTCTAAGAAGGAGTCGGGTGAGAAGAGAAAGGCCGAGTCAACCCCGAGAAGAAGTGACCGCATCAAGAAGACCCGTAACACATGAAATTTCTCCGTGACTGCCGCACCTGCACCGGCACCAGCACCACCTGCTAGATCTGGGTCCTACTCCGGACCGCACCCGAAGTGTAACAAGTGCAACTTCCACCATCTCGGGAACTGCCCGTTATGTTTAAGGTGCCAAAAGGTGGGCCACTATGCCAAGTACTGCCCTGACAAGACAACTGCCCCAGCCCAGAAACTGACATGCTATGAGTGCGGGAGTGACCAACACCTCCGGAATGCCTGCCCAAAGCTTAATCGAACTCCTCAGAACCAGGGAGGGCAAGGTAGGGGCCGCGCTTACGCACTAACGGCTGAGAAAGCACGCCAGGATCCCAACGCAGTTACTGGTACGTTTTCCCTCAACAATCATTTTGCTTCCGTACTATTCGACTCAGGAGCTGAGAGAAGTTTCATTTCCTTAGAATTTAGACCCCTCATTGATTTAGAATCTAAAGTTCTTAAGGATAGTTTTACCGTCGAATATGCTAACGGCCAAGAATTTAAACCTAAGGACATAATCTTAGGATGTTCACTATGCCTATCCGATAAAACCTTCCCCATTGATCTAATTCCTATCGAGCTTTCAAATTTCGACGTTATCGTCGGAATGGACTGGCTATCTCGCTTTCGAGCAGAAATCGTTTGTTTCGACAAACTCATCCGTATCCCTCTTTTGTAAAAAGAGACTCTCGTTGTTCAGGGAGACAAGCCTGGACGACAACTTCGCATCGTGTCTTCCATCAAAATGCGCAAGTACCTTAAGAAGGACTATGACGCATTCCTTGCCCATGTCGTCGAGCGTAAACCTTCGGAGATCCGAATCCAAGATATTTCAATAGTCAAGGATCACCCCGAAGTCTTTCCCGATGATTTGCCAGGGCTGCCACCTCAACGACAAGTGGAATTCCGAATAGACCTCATTCCTGGAGCAGCACCGGTTGCCAAGACCCCGTACCGTCTGGCGCCGCCGGAAATGCTAGAACTGTCAAAACAGTTACAAGAACTCTTAGACCATGGTCTTATTCGCCCGAGTTCGTCCCCCTAGGGAGCCCCAATCCTCTTCGTTAAAAAGAAAGACGCATCCTTCCCTATGTGCATTGACTATCGAGAGCTGAACAAACTGACCGTCAAGAACCGATACCCTCTCCCGAGGATCGATGATCTCTTCGACCAGTTGCAGCGTGCAACTTACTTCTCCAAAATCGACCTCCGTTCGGGTTATCACAAAGTTCGTGTCAGCGAGACCGACATTCCGAAAACCGCATTTCGAACTCGATACGGTCATTACGAATTCCTTGTCATGCCTTTTGGTCTGACCAACGCACCAGCTGTATTCATGGATCTAATGAACAAAGTGTGTAGACCATACTTAGACAAATTCGTAATCGTATTCATAGACGACATTCTCATCTACTCGAGGAACAAGGAAGATCATGCGAAACACCTTAAGCTCATTGTAGAACTCCTCCGAGATCAGAAATTGTACGCCAAATTCTCGAAGTGTGAATTCTGGCTCCGAGAGGTACACTTCCTTGGTCATGTAGTCAACCAAAAAGGAATTCATGTTGATTCAGCCAAAATCGAGGCGATTGAGAAATGGCAAGCCCCGACGACCCCGACGGAAATCTGTCAGTTCCTAGGATTGGCTGGCTATTATCGAAGATTCATTGAGAATTTCTCGAAGATCGCAAAACCCCTCACCGAGCTCACTCAGAGGGACAAGGACTTCATCTGGGGAAAAGATCAGGAGGACTCCTTCCAGAAGCTCAAGTACCAACTGTGTCACGCACCGATTCTATCTCTTCCAGAGGGCACATATAACTTTGTAGTGTTTTGCGATGCCTCCCACCAAGGACTTGGGTGTGTTCTAATGCAGAAGGACAAGGTCATCGCTTACGCTTTTAGGCAGCTGAAAGTGCACGAGCAGAACTACACGACACACGACTTGGAGTTGGGATCCGTCGTGTTTGCTTTAAAGATCTGGAGGCACTACTTGTATGGTACAAAGTGTACGGTCTACACTGATCACAAGAGCCTTCAGCACATTTTAGACCAGAAAATGCTCAACATGAGGCAACGTAGATGGATAGAACTGCTGAGCGACTACGATTGCGAGATCAAATACCACCCGGGAAAAGAAAACGTAGTAGCAGATGACATGAGTCGGAAGGAAAGGGTAAAGCCATTTCGAGTTCCAGCATTAGGTATTCAAATTCAGACAAGCCTTCGAATGCAGATCGCAAACGCACAACAAGAGGCGTTGAAACCCGAGAACATTAAGGTCGAAACGCTTCATAATTATGAAAAGGAATTCGAACGCAAGTCCGACGGAATCTACTACTTCAAGGGTCGAGCATGGATTCCAAAATCTGAGGATCTTCGCAAACTCATTTTGGACGAGGGCCACCGATCTAGATACTCTATCCATCCGGGATCCGACAAGTTGTATAAGGACCTCCGAGAATATTACTGGTGGCCGGGCATGAAGAAGGATATCGCCTTGTATGTAGCTAAGTGCCTTACTTGCTCCAAGGTCAAGGCAGAATATCAAACGCCCTCAGGTTTACTTCAACAACCGGAAATTCCCATGTGGAAGTGGGAACGAATATCCATGGACTTCGTCACTAAGTTACCCCGTACGGCTAAGGGTAACGACATGATTTGGGTAATCGTGGACCGCTTGACTAAATCCGCTCATTTCCTGCCGGTCAAAGAAAATCACTCGATGGAGAAATTTGCTCAAATCTACGTCAACGAGATCGTCTCTCGTCATGGAACACCTCTCTCCATCATCTCCGTTAGGGATAGTCGCTTCACTTCCCGCTTTTGGAATGTCCTTCAGAAGTCTTTAGGTACGCGACTAGACCTTAGCACTGCCTACCACCCTCAGACCGACGGCCAGAGCGAAAGGACGATCCAAACACTTGAGGATATGCTGAGAGCATGTGTAGTCGACTTCAGAGGAAGTTGGGACGCTCACCTTCCTTTGGTCGAATTCTCCTATAATAACAGCTACCATGCTAGCATCAAGTGCGCACCATTCGAGGCTCTCTATGGACGTAAGTGTCGGTCACCACTCTGTTGGCTAGAGGCTGGCGATCGACAACTTACAAGACTCGACATCGTCCAGGAGACCATTGACAAGATCACCACCATCCGTGAAAGACTGAAGACATCCCGTACCCGACAGAAGAGCTACGCAGACAACCGAAGAAAACCCCTCGAGTTCCAAATTGGCGACAGAGTGCTCCTCAAGGTATCACCATGGAAAGGGGTAGTCCGCTTCGGAAAGCGCGGTAAACTAAGTCCAAGGTACACCTGTCCATTTGAAGTCATTAAGAGTATCGGTCCCGTTGCTTATCGTCTACAACTCCCCCAGGCTCTCGCGAACGTTCATAATGTATTCCATGTCTCACACTTGAAAAAGTGTCTGTCTGATGAAACAAGCGTCGGAATCCCAACCGGAATCAAATTATATAAGTCCTAATACCAAGAAAACTCCTAATCAACTTTCCTAAGTTCATAATGTAACATACTTTAAAACTTTAGTTAACGAAAAGGTCCAACGAAACAATTGTACAAAATCAACCAAAACACAAAAATAATTACAAAAATCGTCCAGGACGACGCACAGAGGCCATGTGCTCCGTCCTGCAGGACGAAAATTGTAAATAATTCGAAATTCTTGCATGTCTCGATTCCACCACTTTTTCAACCAATCAATCTCGATTCCAGGCACTCATTACTGCATATTGCAGACCCCAACCCCCCTATACCATCATTTTGTTAATTCATTTCATTTTCACCTTTACTAAACCAAAAACACACACATAAACATTTTCTCTCAAATTTTCTCTCAAGAACCCACTTGGTCCAGTGATTTCCAGCAACCTAAAAACCATATTAATCCATACAAATCGTTTGAATCATCAAGAGAAGCAAGGGGTGTCGTTTATTTCGAAAAAGGACTATTTTCGTAAAGATTTTTGAAGCTAAATCCGGGCAAAATCATCATCATCCGAGCTTTTCCTCCGGTAGATTTCTGTCTTTTCACTATTTTTATACAAATAAACATTTGCATGTAAGATCTAACGGTTCAAAGTAAGTTTTTATACGAATCTATGACTTTTTATGGTCAAAAACGTTTTTAATCGAAATAGTCTTTAAATCCACGAATTTGTAACTAAAAATACTTTATAAACTGTTAAAATGATGTTTTAATAAGTTTACACCTATTGCATGTCGGAGTCTAAGGCTTAAAATACGTTTTACAACAAAAGTTCAAAAACCCGCGACCCGTGCGCCGTCCCCGTGACCAGGACGACGCAGCGGGTGAATTTTTGGTCACTGTGCGCCGTTCCTATGGTCACAATGGCGCACATGCCTGGACTTTTTCCCGGATTTTCGTTATTTGACGTTTTTGAATATGTTGACCCGCTGACTTTTTGAGACATGACTTTTGGGGACGGAAAATGTAACAACAATAACATTTGAGACATGTATGGACTAAATCGGACTAAAACGGACTATATTATATATGTTATCGTGTTTTAGGTGATTTGTGAGCGGAAGTGGATTGTACATTTTTGGATATGAAATTTGGGGGCGGAAGCGCTGCCCATATTTCCTTAGAAAAATGTAAACCACTTCAGCGAGCAAAAGCACTCGTAACATAATAATAATAATAAACGTTAAATCGGACTTTTGGACAAAAACGTGACAATTACCTTTTCGGACTATTTTAACAATACTTAACCTTGACACTTAAACTTTAATAACGTTTTATCTATATTATTATATAAAGAACATAATAATATAATGACTAATTAAACTACCTTGGTATTATTAGGCAATCCGTGATTCCCGGCTTCCAGTTCCGACCGAATTCCGTATTCTTACTCTTCGCAATCCGTGAGTTACAACCCCTTATTTTTATATGTATTTTGCATGATTTTTGGGGAAACATAAGATTATTTGTACTTGAAAACTTTTATGAACAAATTGCAACTTTGTGAACTTTGACTTATTACAAATTATGAACTATCTTGAGTTGGAAATTTTATGAACTATTTTGACTTTGGAATTATTGAACTATTTTGAACAAACTCTTTGAACTCTTATGCGTAAAACACTTTTACTCTACTTGAAGTTACGGGCTTGCCCCCTCTTTTCGGCTAAACTAATTATTGATGCTTGTATGCGGGACCGACCCTTGATGGAACTATTACATGACTCTTAAGTGACGGAACAACTATCTCTTTTTAAAACAAAACTACTTAGTGCCATCTACTTTTTAGAACTTTACACACTATTAACTATAGAGCCGTTTAGTAATTATGGGTATCGATACTTAGGAAAGAACGGTTCCTTGCTTAGATGGCAGTCTAAGTACATATTACTAAGAACTTGAACACTTCCCGTAGGATAGGCGGGGAAAGGGGCCTCACGGTTGAACAATCGGTTTAGTGTGAACACTTAAGTTATAGATGCCAAGAGGTTGATACAAGAAATCTAATTAGTTACTTATACGCATAAATTTACGAACTTTTTAGCGATTGATTCCGCAACTACGATTTGACTAAATTTGACTCTATTTAGTCTTTACGAACTTAGGGCACCGATTCTCCTGTTACTGGAACTTTAAAAAGTATATATAAATTTTAAGCGACTTTTCTCCGCTAACCTCCTTTTGGAAACTTTTACTTTTATATACTTAACTTATATTTTTGCCGAACTACTTAAACTGTAACTCACTCACTACTTTCGTAGTTGACACTTTATCTTATGTTTCAGGAAATTTAGTGTATGTATGGAATGCATGGCATGGACGGGTCAAGGCGGTCGCGTGAGATCTGATTTGGGAAAAGACTTGTTCACTTCTTTTGGGAATTTTTAATGCAAACTTTAAACTATGTATTTGTATACTAAACATCTTGGTTGTCTTGAATTGTAAACACTTTTATTTTTAATCTATGACTTGAATGCCGTTATGTTTCGTATAACCCGTGTAATGATCTTCCACCTCTTCACATTCCGTGTTTCCGCTTTAGCGGGGTGTAAAAACCTTTTTAACTTTTACCGAAACCGTGCGTTTCTCGAATTTAAAACTTAAAAGTTATCATTTAATGAATCAAAATACCAATAATACTTATAATGAACTTGCCTAAGTTAATTTGGAATCAAACGGGAACTCCTAACGATCGAAAACGCCTAACGGAAAGTCCGTAGAACCAGCCGGCGGCTGGATCAGTCTGGTCAGGTTTTGGTGACTCAATTTTGCATGAAAATCGATTGGTGCCACTTGGCTAATCCCGATTTGACCCCCAAACTGCCAGATTTCCCTGTCCAAAGGTGATATTATCACCTATTCTTGTCTTTTCTTTCATTTCTTACAATAAAAAACACACACAGACATAGAGTTTCTCACTAACTCTCTCTACATTTTCTTCATTTCCTCCCTTGTTGCTGTGATTTCCAGCCATATTTCACCAAAAAAACATCATAAACATCACAATAATCGATTATGTTCATCAAATGGGGCAAGATGTGGTGATTCTTCCGGGTTGTTTCTTGAGTTCTTCATCATTTTCGGGTTTAATCTCCATCAAAATCTCCATCAAGATTTAGCTAGATCATCACACACTCTATTCTTGCGGTATAATAACTTTTACCTACTGTTTTTATTTGCATTTTATCATTTTTATACATGCATGTTTCATCAAAGATCAAATAAAGGTTTTTATAAAAGTTTTATGGTGATTTATCTAAATACATAAGTTTTTTAAACTTTTACTCAAGATCTTGATATAAAAAGTTGTTATTTGAAGAAATCTATGGATGTTAGTAAAGGTTTTTAAGTTGCATGTCGAAATCTACCGAAAATATTCTTGAAAACGCTTAAAATCGCAAAAATAACGAAAATCCGGAGCTGACTGAGGAGCTCCAGCCGGCGGATGGATCATCCCAGCCGGCGGCTGGATAAGCCTGTTAACACCAAAATTTCCGTTTTGCTAATTATCGGTGGTTGTCTTGTGTTTTGGAGGCGGATATTCTCATCACTACACCACTGAAGTTGTTCTAGATCCTTTTCAAATCAAGCGGGTGTTAGCGGTATAAATTACTATCCTTGTATATCTTTCGATGTCATTATATTCATTATTCGGTTTTAGCCTTGAAAACGGTTAGGGTTAATTATTAGACCAACACTCGTCGTATTGTATCGGATTGGACTGAAGTTTGGACAAGTTATGTTAAAATATAATCTAACCAAAGTATTGTATTAAACTTAATATGGTATTATGTATTATGAATAATGGTTTAAAATACAATTGTTGTTAAGCGGGAAAGTGTATGAAAATTTGGATGAATATTTTATGACGCGGAAGCGCTGCCGAAATTCCAACTCACGACTTTTTACGACATTAAAACACTTATACAAATAAATTGTATACAAAAGTAACATATTTTACAATAACATCGTCTTTGGACTCAAAGACGCCAACGCAATCAAAAATGTTACTTAAAATGGACATTTTAAACCTCTTCGCGATATATTAAACTTCATCACAAATTTTGAACATTGTTTTTATTCATCAAAATGAGTTTTACGGCAAACTTTATAAATAGTTTTGAAAGGCATCTTACTCTAAATATTTTGGTATGAAAAGACTTCAAATTAATTCAAAGTGTCAAATTGGACTTTTAAATGGACTTTGACTTTAATAAGTCAACATAATTGACATTTGACTTTATAAGTCAACACCTTTAATCTTGGTCATTATAATGAACATTTGTAATAATATTCTTTTCGACTCGGAGTTATCACTTGTTTCCAACGGTCGCTGTTGACGTGAAAGATCGATATCTTGCCGATCGGCCCTTTTCTGGCGCGGAACATCGTCTTCTTAATCCGTCATCCTTATTCGACTTATTAAATCGTTGGAATGTTATATTAAATAAATCTTAACCGACAAGGCTAAACCGAACTATACTTGTAGAGATACTGAGACTATATTATTTACTGTTTTAGGGCACTTAGACGGTGGGTTTGTAATCCCGTGATTGTATTACCCGAGATTTGCTGAAGTTGTATTGTGAGTTATTCGTAGCAATTGTCTTAAATACTTTTGGGCTGTAAAGCGTATTTTAAACTGTCTGTGTATTTTAAACTGTCTGCATGAATGCGGAATGTAATTGATTATCTTGTTTACCCAGTGAAATTGGTCTGCCTTAGTTTTAAGTGTCTAAGCCATGGTGGCTCCCCTCTAATACACTCGTTAAGCTTTTGCCCGTGGTTCATATGTATAGATCTGTATTGGGTTATGTACCTAACCCTCATTCCTTTGTAGGCTGTTACTACGAGCGGATGTTATGACCTTAATATTAAACTGATTGCCTTTGGTTGACACACCTTAGGATAGGGGATTAACTGATTGGTTCAGGATCGAGATGTATGACTACTTAGGCATAGTACCTTTCACTTTTGGATGAATACAAGATATATGATTTTGAACTTACATTGTTTACTGAAACTTGTCGATGGGTCACTTTTTACTTAAAATTGCGAATAATTCACCAACATGTTGTTGATGTCGTTTTAACGCTTTGCAGGAAATTGAGGATTTCCGTTGATCATGCCATAGTTTATTTTCGGATCGCTTGCTTTTGGAAAATTTGAATTTGAACTGTTTATTGTAATTTCCATGACGATCCGTTTGTTTATTTCTTTTGGAATTGTATTTGTACTTGGCGTCTTATCGCCTTTGACTTTATGATGTATTTTGTAACATTTGGCATGATCTATTTAATTTGATGTTTTGTTTATCGGTTATATTGTTGTAATCTTGACTCTTGATATTATAACTGGAACGCCTCATGTTTCCGCTATTAGCGGGGTGTGACAGATTGAGTATATTCTTTCTTGTTATGGTAGTGATTGGCGCCGCTTCTACCCATTTTGTGAAGTAATCAAATACTACAACCAAGAATTTTACCATTCTAGGTTATTCAGGGAATGGTCCAACAAGGTCAATTCCCCATTAATAAAATGGCTATGGACTGAAAATACTTGTCGTATCACATTGTGGTTTGCGTATTATAGGAGCGTGTTCTTGACAATTATGAAAATTGGTGACGAGTTGGATTTCATCGTTGTACATAGTGGGCCAATAATACTCAAACGGTGCAGTTTTCTGAGCGACAGTCCTCGCCCCAGCATGCAATCCGCATGATCCAAAATACACTTCTTGAAGAATATATCGTGCTTCATCTGGTCCAATGCATCGTAGCCATGACGTCAAGTAACCTTTCTTGTATAAAACGTCGTTCTTGAGAGAGTATTGGGGTGATTCGATCCGGATTTTCCTGGCTGCAATTGGATCTTCTGGATGTTTTCCTTTTTTTGAGTAAGGTTCATCCATGTTGTTTCGGGTTCAATAAATGTGTTTATTGATGCAGTTTCGGTACCTCGACGGGGAACAACTTCTACTAACACTTGTTTGGTGAGATGCGCAAATGAGGATGAAGCCAATTTACAAAGAGCGTCGACACGCTTATTTTTTGAGCGAGGGATCTGAGTGATTAAAAAAGATTCAAAGTTTCTTTGAAGGTCTGTACTTTTTCCAGATATCTTTTCATTGATTCTTCTCGTGCTTCATATGTGCAATTTACATGATTCATGACTAAGAATGAATCACTAAAGACCTGTAAATGATGGATTTCCAACCTTAAGGCAAGTTCTAAGCATGCTATCAAAGCTTCATATTTTGCCTCATTATTTGATGTTAAGAACTCAAATCGAAAAGCATAGGTGATTTCTATTCCGTCTGGATCGATTAAAATCAGCCGTGCCCAATGCTCCGTCTATGTATAGCGTCCAAATAGGCGTTTTACTTTGAGGGTTAGGGTCCAGTGTAATTGTTTCTTCTAGTCCTATAGGAGAGTGGATCTTTGGGGACTCGGTTATCAAATTTGCGATGACTTTCCCCTTGACCGCTGATCGGGGTTTAAATGTAATATCATGTTCTCCTAACTCAATAGCCTATTTAGCTAGGCTTCCAAAGTTTTCTGGCTTGAGAAATATTTGGTTGATTGGTTAGGGCCAACTTTTTGAGAAGCGGGTAGTTTAATTCGGGTCCTTGTAAAGCTTTACTGACGACATAGATTGGTCTTTGGACATTATGTCTTTTTTCCATGAGTACTGAACTGGTTGTTTATTGACAAACCGCTAAATAGAGAATTAAGGTTTCTCCAGGAATTGGGACGGTTAACAAAGGTAGGGACTGCAAGTGAAATTTGAGTGCTTCAAACGCTTCCTCGGCTTTTTCGTTTTAATGAAAGTCTTTTTTGTTCATGCAACCTTTAAGTGTTCTAAAAAATGGTAGTGCTTTTTCTGCTGACTTAGATAGATAGTGACCCAGAGCCGCTAACTTTCCGTTGAGACTTTACACTTCCCAAATCGTTCGAGGAAAAATCATGTCGACAATTGCTTTGATGTTTTCAGGATTAGCCGCATTTCCTTCTTCGGTGATCATATGCCCTAGGAATTGACGTGTTTCAACCCCAAACACACACATCCTTGGATTTAACTTCATGTTGATGCGACGTAGGGTATTAAATGTTTCGTCGATGTCTCTTATTAGACTCCTGTCATTTTTGCTCTTGATTACCATGTAATCTACGTAGATATCGATATTCTTCGAAGTTGACTAGATATGCTTATCTACCAGTCGCTAGTATGTTGCGCCCGCTTTTTTGAGACCAAAAGGCATATTTTCATAACATAAAGTTCCTTAATCCGTGTGAAAAGTGGTTTTTTCTTCATCCATGGGTATTTGATGGTATCCTTAATATGCATCCAAAAAACATTTGAACTTAAATCCATATAAGGATTCAATTTTTTGGTTTATTTCGGGTAGTTGGTACATATCCTTTGGGCAAGCTTAATTCAAACTTGTGAATGCACATGCGCCAAGTACCATCGTTTTTCTTTACCATAACTCGATTAGCTAACCAACGATGAAAGCATGATCTTCTAGGGATTCGGGCTTCCACGAGTGTGGTGACTTCTTGGGTGATTGCCTCGTTTCGGTCTTTTGCTGCCACACGTTTCTTTTGTCGGATAGGGAAAGTACGATGGTTTATATTCGGCTTATGTTCTGCAAACTGTAACAACCGTCTAAAATTCAGGTACTTGTTCAGTTACTGTATCGGTTCAAAACATTAATTACTCTTTTATCGTGTTCGCTTTGTTCAAGTCCGTAATTGTTGAGTCTGTTCTTGTCGGAACCAGTGTCGGAATAACTTCCGGAATCAATTTTATAAGTCCTAATACCAAGAAAACATATAATGAACTTTCCTAAGTTCATAACAAATCATACTTAAGAACTTTCAATTAACGAAAAGGTCCAACGAAGCAAAAACGTAAAAACGAAAAATCAGAAAAACACTGATTTTGGGCTAGGTGCGCAGCATCTAGTACCAGATTTTCAAAAAATTACACTTTCAGTCCTTGCCTCGTTTTTACACAAACTCAACCAATCAAAAACGAGTTAGGCCACATAATTACTGTCTTTTGACTGACCCCAACTCCCTATACACCCACTTTTCTTATTCATTTTCATTTTTCATTTTACAAAAATTGAAAACACACACACACACACACTCATTTCCTCTCTACCTTCTCTCTAGCATCTCTCTAAAAACACCATTGAAACCAGGAACATTTCACCATAAAAACCGACCTTTTATCCATACAAATCGTTTGAATCATCTAGAGAAGAAAGGGAGTGTCGTTATTTCGAAAAAGGACTAGTTTTGTAAAGAGTTTTGGAGCAAAAATCCGACCAAAACTCATCATCCGAGCTTTTCCTTCGGTAGATATCTTCCTTTTTACTGTTTTTATACAAATAATCAATTGCATGTAAGATCTAACGGTTGAAAATGTGTTTTTGTACAAATCTATGACTTTTTATGGTCAAAAACGTTTTTAACCGAAATAACCTTTAGATCCACGGCTTTGTAACCAAAAGTGCTTTATAAACTGTTAAAAAGATGTTTTAATAAGTTTAAACCGGTTGCATGTCGAAATCTATGGGTGACAAAACGTTTTTAGCAAAGATATCACAAAAACGGGAAAAAACAGCAAGGAGGTGCGCAGCACCCCCCTTACAGGTGCCGCGCACCGGGCTGCTGTTCTTCCCAAAAATCGTCGTTTTGTCCGTTTAAAGCTGATGTATACGTTCTGGACTTTTATGAATAATACCATTGGACTGAGATGGGTAAAACTAACAATAATGGTGACTTATATTGGACTATTAGGACTATAATGAACTATATTATATATGTTATTGTGTTTTGGGTGATTTGTGAGCGGAAGTGATGGTACAATTTTGGGCATGAAATTTGGGCGCGGAAGCGCTGCCCAAATTTCCTTAGAAATTGTAAATCACTTCAGCGAGCAAAAACACTTAAGATATAATAATCAAAAACGTTAAATCGGACTTTTGGACAAAAATGTGACAATTACCTTTTCGGACTATTTTAACTTTACTTAACCTTGACACTTAAAGTTTAATAAAATTTGGTCTATATTATTATATAAGAACATAATAATATAACAACTAATTAAACTATCTTGGTAATATTAGGCAATCCGTGATTCCCGGCTTACATATTGTCACACCCCGCTAAAGCGGAAACACGGAATGTGAAGAGCTGGAAAATCTTTACACAGTTCATATAAAACATAACGGTAATCAAGTCATTAATTAAAATAAAAGTGTTTACAAATCCATTCAAGACACGATAATTTAGTACATTGATACACAATTAAAAAGTTCATTAAAAATTCCCAAAATAACTGGCCACGTCTTTTCCCAAAAAGGTTCTCACACAACCGCCTCGACCCGTCCATGCCATGCACCTCATGCTTACACTAATTTCCTGAAACATAAGATAAAGTGTCAACTACGAAAACGTAGTGAGTGAGTTACAGTGTAAATAGTACGTCAAAATGTAAATAAAGTATATAAAGTAATAGTTTCCATAAAGGAGATTAGCGGAGAAAAATCGCTTATAGTTTATATACTTTAAAGTCCAAGTAATGGGCGGACTGGTTCCCTAAGTTTGTAAAGACCAAATATAGTCAAATTTAGTCAAATAGAAGAAGCGTATATCAATCGCTAAAAAGTTATATGTTTATGCGTAAGTAACTAATTAGATTTTCTTGTATCAACCTCTTGGCATCTAAAACTTAAGTGTTCACACTAATCCGATTATCCAACCGTGAACGGCCCCCACTTCCCGCCTCTCAAACGGAAAATTATTCAGAACTTAGTAATATGTACTTAGACTGCCATCTAAGCAAGGAACGGTTCTTTCCTAAGTATCGATACGCATAATTACTATACGGCTAAGTAGTTAATAGTGTGAAAGTCTAAGTCTAAAACAGTCGGGCACTAAGTAAACTTTATTTTTAAAAACGAAAGAGTCGTACGTCCATCACTTAAGATCGTGTTATAGTTCCATCAAGGGTTGGTACGTATACAAGCATCAATAATCAGTTTAGTCAAAAGAGAGCGACCAATAAGTCTAAGTAAAGTCAAATAAATTACGCATAAGAGTTCAAATAGTCGTTCAAATAAATCCGAGTACGATCCAAATGTCGAAGTTTAATAAGTCAAAAGTCAAAGTTTAATAAGTCAAAAGTCAAAGTTTAATAAGTTAAAAGTCAAAGTTTGATATATTGCAGTTTGTTTCATAAGGCTTAAAAATGCAATTAATCTTATGTTTCCCCCAAATTCATGTAAAATATATAAAACAAGGGGTTGTAACTCACGGATTGCGAAGAGAACGAGAACTTGGAAACTTGGTCGGAATATGGAAGCCGGGAATCACGGATTGCCTAATATTACCAAGATAGTTTAATTAGTTATTATATTATTATGTTCTTATATAATAATATAGACCAAATTTTATTGAACTTTAAGTGTCAAAGTTAAGTATAGTTAAAAATAGTCCGGAAAGGTAATTGTCACGTTTTTGTCCAAAAGTCCGATTTAACGTTTTTGATTATTATATCTTAAGTGCTTTTGCTCGCTGAAGTGATTTGCAATTTCTAAGGAAATTTGGGCAGCGCTTCCGCGCCCAAATTTCATGCCCAAAAATTGTACCATCACTTCCGCTCTCAAATCACCTAAAACACAATATCATTTATATTATAGCTCATTATAGTTCAAATAGTCCAATATAAGTCACCATTACACTTATTTTTATTTGTCTCAGTCCCATAATAATGTTAGAACAAGTCCAGAACGTATACATAAGTTTTAAACGGGCAAAACGACGATTTTTGGGAATACAGCAGCTCGGTGCTGCGCACCTGGGCACAGGTGCTGCGCACCTAGCTGCTGTCTTTTCCCGTTTTGTGTCTTTCTTGCTAAAAACGTTTTGTGACTCAAGGATTTCGACATGCAACCAGTAGATAACTTATAAAACATCATTTTAACAGTTTCTAAAATGTTTTTATTCACAGATTCGTGGATCTAACGAGTATTTCGGTTAAAAACGTTTTTGACCAAAAAAAGTCATAGGTTTATGTAAAAATGCATTTTCAACCGTTAGATCTTACATGCAATCGAATATTTGTATAAGAATAGTAAAAATAAAGAAATCTACCGAAGGAGAAGCTCGGATGGTGAGTTTTGGTCGGATTTACGTTCCAAAAATCTTTACAAAACTAGTCCTTTTTCGAAATAACCACACCCCTTTGCTTCTCTAGATGAATGGAACGATTTGTATGGCTTAGAAGTGAAATTTTATGGTGGAAAAGTTCTGGAAATGATGAACTCTTGAAGCTTTTTGAGAGAAAATGAGTTGTGTGTGTTTTTATATTTTGATAAAATGAGAAATAAAATGAAAATAAGGGTAATAATGAAAAGGGGTGTTGGGGACTGATGTTGGCAGTAATGAGGGTCGTTTTTAATTGGTTGGTTTGGGTGGTGGTGGTGTAAAAACTAGGCAGGGACTAAAACTGCATTTTTCAGCCTTTTTCAAATTTCTCGTTTTTACGTTTTTGCTTCGTTGGACCTTTTTGTTAATTGAAAGTTCTTAATTATGATATGTTATGAACTTAGAAAAGTTCAATAGGTGTTTTCTTGGTATTAGGACTTATAAATTTGATTCCGGAAGTTATTCCGACACTAGTTCCGACAAAGTATAGACTCAAAAGTTACGAGCTAGAACAGAACGAACACGATAAAAGAGTAACTAACGTTTCAAATCGATATAATAATTGAACAAGTACCTGAATTTTGACGGTTGTCACATTCTCCCCGGGGTTGAAAGAGATTTCGTCCCGAAATTTAGTGCGTACCACCAGGAAGAGGAGTTCTCGAACAGATGTGGATACTTCTGACGGAATTGGTCTTTACGCTCCCATGTGAATTCGTGACCACGTCGAGAATTCCACCGAACCTTGATTATAGGAATACGGCTCTGCCTAAGTTGTTTGACCTCGCGGTCAACAACTTCGAGCGGTTCCTCGATGAAGTTTAGCTTGCTGTCGATTTTGACCTCGTCAAGAGGAATGACGATGGTCTCATCAGACAGGCACTTCTTCAAGTGTGAGACATGGAACACGTTATGAACATTCGCGAGAGCCTGAGGGAGTTGAAGACGATAAGCAACGGGACCAATACGCTCAATGACTTCAAATGGACCGGTGTACCTTGGACTCAGTTTACCGCGCTTTCCGAAGCGGACTACCCCTTTCCAGGGCGATACTTTGAGGAGTACTCGGTCGCCCACTTGGAACTCGAGGGGTCTCCTTCGATTGTCAGCGTAGCTCTTCTGTCGGGTACGGGACGTCTTCAGTCGTTAACGAATAGTGGTGATCTTGACGATGGTCGCCTGGATGATATCGAGTCTTGTAAGTTGTCGGTCGCCAGCCTCTAGCCAGCATAGCGGTGACCGGCACTTACGTCCATAGAGAGCCTCGAATGGTGCACACTTGATGCTGGCATGGTAGCTGTTATTATAGGAGAACTCGACCAGGGGGAGGTGAGCGTCCCAACTTCCTCCGAAGTCTACTACACACGCTCTCAGCAAATCCTCAAGTGTTTGGATCGTCCTTTCGCTCTGGCCGTCAGTCTGAGGGTGATACGCCGTGCTGAGGTCTAATTGAGTACCTAGGGATTTCTGTAGAACGTTCCAGAAACGGGAGGTGAATCGAATGTCCCTATCGGAGATGATGGAGAGCGGGGTTCCGTGACAAGAGACGATCTCGTTGATGTAGACTTGAGCGAGCTTCTCCATCGAATGATTTTCCTTAATTGGCAAGAAATGAGCGGATTTGGTCAGACGGTCCACGATTACCCAAATCGTGTCGTTACCCTTAGCCGTACGGGGCAACTTGGTGACAAAGTCCATAGAAATCTGTTCCCACTTCCACATGGGGATTTCTGGTTGCTGGAGTAAACCTGAGGGCTTTTGATATTCCGCCTTGACTTTGGAGCAAGTAAGGCACTTGGCTACATACAAGGCGATATCCTTCTTCATGCCTGGCCACCAGTAGTATTCTCGGAGGTCCTTGTACAACTTGTCGGATCCCGGATGGATGGAGTATCTAGATCGGTGGCCCTCGTCCAAAATGAGTTTGCGAAGATCCTCAGATCTTGGAATCCATGCTTGACCCTTGAAGTAGTAGATTCCGTCCGACTTGCGTTCGAATTCTTTCTCGTGATTATGAAGCGTCTCGACCTTAATGTTCTCGGGCTTTAACGCCTCATGCTGTGCGTTTGCAATCCTCGTGCGAAGGCTCGTCTGAACTTGCATTCCCAATGCTCGAACTCGAGATGGCTTTACCCTTTCCTTCCTACTCAGGGCATCTGCTACTACGTTTACTTTACCCGGGTGGTATTTGATCTCGCAATCGTAGTCGCTCAGCAATTCTATCCATCTACGTTGTCTCATGTTGAGCATTTTCTGATCTAAGATGTGTTGAAGGCTCTTATGGTCGGTGAAGACCGTACACTTAGTGCCGTACAGGTAGTGTCTCCAAATCTTCAAAGCGAACACGACAGCTCCCAACTCTAAGTCGTGCGTGGTGTAATTTTGCTCGTGGATCTTCAGTTGCCTGGAAGCGTAAGCGATGACCTTGTCCTTCTGCATTAGGACACATCCAAGTCCTTGGTGGGAGGCATCGCAAAACACTACGAAGTCGTCCGTGCCCTCTGGCAGAGATAGAATCGGTGCGTGACATAATTGGTACTTGAGTTTTTGGAAAGAATCCTCCTGATCTTTTCCCCAGATAAAGTCCTTATCTTTCTGGGTGAGCTCGGTGAGGGGTTTTGCGAATTTTGAGAAATTCTCAATGAATATTCGGTAATAACCTGCCAATCCTAGGAACTGACGGATTTCCGTCGGGGTTGTCGGAGCTTGCCATTTCTCAATCGCTTCAATCTTGGCTGGATCTACATGAATCCCTTCTTGGTTGACCACGTGACCAAGGAAATGTACCTCTCGGAGCCAGAATTCACACTTCGAGAATTTGGCGTACAACTTCTGTTCTCGGAGGAGTTCTAAAATGAGCTTAAGGTGCTTCGCGTGATCTTCCTTGTTCCTCGAGTAAATGAGAATGTCGTCTATGAATACGATCAAGAATTTGTCTAGGTATGGCCTACACACTCTGTTCATCAAATCCATGAACACTGCCGGTGCGTTGGTCAGACCAAAAGGCATGACAAGGAATTCGTAATGGCCGTATCGGGTGCAAAAAGCGGTTTTCGGGATATCGGACTCGATGACACGAACTTGGTGATAACCCGAACGGA